>CM052538.1:172459042-172659410 GCA_028533065.1 Trachops cirrhosus
CAAAGGAGTTCCCATCAGACTGTCAGCTGATTTCTCAAAAGAGACCTTGCAGGCAAGAAGGGGCTGGAAAGAAGTATTCCAAGTCATGAAAGGCAAGGACCTACATCCAAGATTGCTCTATCCAGCAAAGCTTTCATTTAGAATGGAAGGGCAGATCAAATGCTTCTCAGATAAGGTCAAGTTAAAGGAGTTCATCATCACCAAGCCCTTATTTTATGAAATGTTAAAGGGACTTATCTAAGAAAAAGAAGATAAAAAACATGTATAGTAAAATGACAGCAAACTCACAATTATGAACAACCACACCTAAAACAAAAACAAAAAGAGACTAAGCAAACAACTAGAACAGGAACAGAACCACAGAAATGGAGATCACATGAAGGGTTAGCAACAGGGGAGTGGGAGGAGGAGAGAGGGGGAAAAGGTACGGAGAATAAGCAGCATAGATGGTAGGTGGAAAATAGACAGGGGGAGGGCAAGAATACTAGGGGAAATGTAGAAGCTAAAGAACTTATGACACATGGACATGAACTAAAGGGGTGGGGAATGTGGGTGGGAGAGGGTGTGCAGGGTGGAGGGGAATGAAGGGGAGGTAATGGAACAACTGTAATAGCATAATCAATGAAATATATTAATAAAAAATTATGGTTGTGAATGGTTGTGTTGAGCTATCCAGTTTAACAAATTTTTGTCTAGCCTTAGTACTGAAAGGCAGAGCAAGTCACAGATTGGCCCAGGGCCAAGTTGAGGCAGAGAAACGTATTTTTCAACCCTGAAGATGCAGGAAAGGTCCTAAATTTCAAGATCAGATATTTTACACCCCCCACTATAAGATTATCTGGTACATATAAGAGAAATAAGTGTAAATGAAGCTATATGTTCATTTTAATTCTCTTTCTCTGCCCTACCCCCTTTATGTCCAAACACCTCCCTCCTAGGCCCACAACTCAATCCTGAATTTACTGACAAAGATTCTGCAGCCTGCGTGTGGGAGGGTTGGGGCAGAATGTAAGGAAAGGAAATAAATAATGGATGATAAACTTGGCTGGTGACAGATTGTTGCAACAGCAGCAGAAACTGCAGGTGTTTAGATGCAATTCTGCAGATCTGAAGAGATCTTGAGTACAGGAGAGGGAAAGAAAATCTAGCCATCTTTAGCAGCTCCATGATTATGAACCCTCACTTCACTTATCACAAGGCAACCGGAGTGGTGCCACACATCTAAACATTTGTGGTGGTCAAGAGAGTGATTTGAGGTGCATGAAAACAGCCACCTGCTCAGAAAAGGGTCTCTCTCTCTCACGAGGTCTGAAATGTCCCATTCACTCATTAAAACTTGATAGTTCCCCAGTTCTAATATCATGACACCAGGGAACCGTATTATACCAGTCAGGTACTCAAATCTGACTGATTGGAGTAGAAAAGGGATTGATTGGAAGGCTATGAGGGAGAAGTGATGTCAGCAAATTGACGGGCTAAGAAGCTACAGGCCCTTCTCTCCCACAGAGATACCAAGTCCACAAAATACCTCTGTGAGAAACCTAGAGACCAGTCAAGAAGTACAGCACTCAGTCACTGTAAAACAAAGAAGGGATTCCACCCTGGCTGGTGTGGCTCAGTGGACTGAGTGCCGGCCTGTGAACCGAAAGGTACCGGTTCGATTCCCAGTCAGGGCACATGCCTGGGTTGCAGGCCAGGCCTCCGGTTGCCGGAGACTTGTGAGAGGCAACGGATAGATGTATGTCTCTCGCATTGATGTTTCTCTCCCTGTCTTTCTCCTTTCCTTCTCTCTAAAAATAAATAAATAAAACCTTTTTTAAAAAAGGTCCTGGAAGCTAAAAAATACTATTAAAAGAAAGAAGAAGAAGGGATTCCAACAAAAGAGGCACGAAAATTTGCGCCATTTGGCACACCCATCCCTGTTCTTCCCTTATGCAGTACGGTGCTGAGCAACCAGGAGGAAGTCCCTCACACCAGGGCTCCCCCTCAGGAAGGAAACAAAAAAAGTAGACCATGTGTCCAACATTCTAGCTTGTTTGGGGGCTACCCCAGGGATTGGTTTCTACCTTGCCTGATTTGGACCACTGAGAAAACTGACACCAGAGTTGGGCAGCAAGTAGCACGTTAGAGCTGTAGAACCACAGGTCGACACCAGGGGGAGCAACAGATCAGAAAAGATTTGAGATGTCCTAAAATCTGCAGCTGATTGGTGAAGGTCTTCCCCAGCACAAAGCCAATATATGAAGACTGGGACGGATGGTTGGTTTTTCAAATGCCCAAATCCCAGCAAAAGATTACAAGGCAAACAAGGAAAACATAGAAACATGGACCAAAGGTTCAAAATAAAACTCCAGACATTGACTCTAGAGAAACACAGATCTGTGAGTTGTCTGACAAAGAATTTAAAGTAACTGTCATAAACATGCTCAATGAGCTAAAAGAGAAAAAGGATAAACAACTAAATGAAATCAGGAAAACAATGCATGAACAAAATGAGAATATCAACAAAGAGAAATAAACTATAAAAATTAACCAAACAAACTCCAGAGCTTAAGAATACGATAATAATACTGAAAACTTTATTACGGGAATTCAACATAAGACTTCCTAAGGCAGGAGGAAGAGTAGTGATCTTGAAGAAAAGTCATTTGAAGTCATTGAGACACTGGAGTAAAAGGAAAAATGAAGAAAAGCAAAGAGAATATAATGTACTTATGGGCTATCAAGGGAACCAACATACACATTAGGGAGTCACCTACAAAAAGAAAAAGAAAGAGAGTGAGAGCTTACTTGAAGAAATAATGGCCCAGATTTCTAAAATCTGAGGAAAGAACTGGACACCCAGGCTCAAAAATTGCAACTAGGATAAATCTAAAGAAAATCGCACTGAGACACATTACAATTAAACTGTCTAAAGTCAATGATAAAGAATCTTGAAAGCAACAGAAAAGCAATTTCCAATATGCAAGGAGGCTCCCGTAATATTATCAGTGGATCTCTCGGCAGATACTTTGCAGGACAGTTCAGACAGGGCATGATACGCTCAAAGTGCTGGAAGGAAAAAACAGAACAAAACAAATCTGTCAACCAAGAATACTGTATTCAGCAAAACTATCCTTTAAAAAATTAAGGAGAAATTAAGACTTTCCCAAATAAACAAAGCTGAGGAAATATATTACCACTAGACCTGCTCTACAGGAATTTTTTAAATGAGTCCTTCAAGTCACCATTGCAAGAAAGTGGAAGCGTTCTATTTTAAACTGATAACAACTTAACTCCAATATGTTCATGTATTTACCTTTACTGGAGAATTTTATATTTTCACACATTTTCATGTTATAAATGGACATGAACAAATATAGTGACCTGTGCTATTGTAATTTTAGTACCTAGAATTTAAATAACAAAAACATTAAAATTAACTACAAATCCATGTTAACAGGTATACACATATAAAAACATAATTTGTGACATCGATGGCATAAAGTGGGAAGGGTGGAGCTGTAAAGGAGTTTTTACATGCGATTGAAGTTAAATTGTTATCAGTTTTAAATACAATGTTACCACTTTAAGGTGTTTTCTGGATTACAATGGTAGCCACAAAGAAAATATTACATGAATCATCTCGTCAAATTTCTAAAAACCAGAAGTGGAATAGTAGGTAGCAGGGGCTGGGCGCACAGGGTGGTAGGCTGTTCAATGGGTATTGAGTTTCAGATTTGCAAGATGAGCAAGTTCTGGAGATCTGTTCAACAACAATGTGAATATCCTTGGCATAGCTAAACAATACACTTAAACAACTATTTAAGAAAAGGCTGTGGGGGTGAGGTGAGATTCCATATTTAATGTGGACCGAGTGAGTTTTGCGCGACAGAGAGCATTTGGAAGACGGATGGTGCTGATGGCTGCCTGATAATGTGCACGTACTTCACATCACCGAAATGCACACCTAAAAATGGTTAAGATGGTAAATTTTATTTTACGTATATTTTACCATAATTAAAAAGAAACACTGCACCCAAAATAAGTGTGACCATGTCAATGAATTCACTTCAGCCTCAATAGTGTTTCATTCTCCCTGGCATAACACCTTCAGAATCTACTGCATAAATATTCCCAGAGATTTGCCAACATAAAAACACAAAATACTACCCCCAAAAATGCCATGGGATAGTTCACAGAATCACCAGAGCTAGACTCGGGGCTACACAGGCAAGAACAGTGCCCCAAATCATGCCATTAAATAAATCCGCACTGTGGGCAGCACACTGCCACTCCCAGGCGCTGGAGGCCGCAGCCTGCACCACCATCACCAGGTTCTGTCACTGGCAACACTTGTCAAAGCAGCTGACTATGTCCCGCAGAAGACTAAGAACTGATGGACCACGAGGTAGCAACCGCTAGAATAATCTCATGGAAATTTCCTACCAATGGAGTTGCTCCAAAGCAATGTTTCAGAAGCCGATAATATTTTAACATCTTAAAAATGCATTGGTGATACTTTTCAATTTTAAAATTGGGAGGTTATATTTACAGAAAAACAAAACAGAACTAAAAACCTAAGGAACTTTGAGTTCTAAATTCTATTTATTTATTTATTTATCTATCTATTTATCTATTTTTAGAGAGAGGGGAAGGGGAGCAGAAAGAGAGGGAGAGAAACATCAATGTGTGGTTGCCTCTTGCATGCCCCCTACTGGGGACCTGGCCTGTAACCCAGGCATGTGCCCTGACTGGGAATCCAACCAGCGACCCTTTGGTTCACAGGGCAGCACTCAAGCCACTGAGCCACACCAGCCAGGGCCTAAATTCCTTTCAATGTCCTAAATTTGATCTGACCTTTGTAACAGAAATACAGGCTTTTATACATACTGTGATCCACGGTCAACTTATTTCATTTTATTTTTCTTTTGATATTACACAGATGTCCTCTGATTCTCCAGCAGATTATTAAGTACAATAAAAACACAATACCTACTTCTCTCTTTGGGTAGCCAGTCTCCAAAATGTCCCCCCAGTAATCCCCACCTCCTGGTATTTATACTCTGTGTTGTGGCCTACCACCTTGGACCAGGGTTAGTCTGTGCGACCAATAAATATGGCAGAAGTAATGATATGCCACGTTCAAGATCAGGTTTTAAACAATGATGAAGCTGTTAGCTCTCTTGCTCTGGCTGAAGTCAGGTACTGTGTCATGAGGACATTCAAGAAGCCTTTGGAGAGGCCTTTGGTGAGGAATGAATATATCCAGCCAGCAGCTGGCAAGGAATGAAGGCCCACCAGCACTGATGTGAGCAAGCTTGGCTCCTGCATCTCCTCCAGCAAAGATTTCAGATAACTTCAGGCTGGCCGACAGCTGGCCTGCGACTTTCTGAGAGACCTTGAGCCAGACCACCCAAAGAAGACACTCTCACAGAAACTGTGACATCGCTTAAAGCCAATAAATGACATTTCAAACTGCTAAATTTGGGGATAATTTGTTATGCAGCTGTAGATAACTAATATATCTCTTCAGAAATTCTATAGGGGCAAAAAATATAGGGAGAGAGGGATAGAGGGGGGGAGGGAGGGAGAGAGAAGGCTGTTAATATATTAAATGCCTAGTGATGCAAACACAAAATTATGAGAAAAAAATCCACACACAATCTCACATACCAATAGCAGAGGGAACCTCAGCACTTGGCCAAATAGGCTACTGCCAAGCAGGCAGAATTTGAGAGTTAAAAAGGTCCAGGTTAGCTCTAAACAGCTCACCCACCAACTGAAATTTTCCATTAGTGATAAATTTCATTGAGTCTTTTAGCATGTTTTTAAACATCTCCTAGAAGAAATAACATGTTAAAAATATTATTTATAATAGGGCTGTGACAGGAAAAACTCTAACTGTAATGGTCCATCTTAAGAGACTCTTAATACAAAGACTATGTGCAAAAGCAAGGGCATGATCATAGGAACCAAAGAATACTGAAGTATCCAGAGACTAGCAAGGGAGGGAAGATATTTGGGCAAAAGGCAGAAATCGTGTTACCAGGTAGACCCAGGGAGGAGTGGGCACCCAACCATAACTATCATAAAGACAGGACATAGCCACCCTGCAAATCATGGTGCCAAAGCAGGGAGAGAATGGGAAAAATATACATTCCTCCCAGCCCCACCCCCATCCTCCGGTCTTCTGTTGATGCTTTCCTTGGAGCAAAGCTGACCAGCAGCAAGAGGGCAGAACCGCCCAGTTGGTTCAGGGGTCAGTCTCCCAGGGCAAAAAGCCAGACAAAAAAAGGGAGAAAATAGATGGTGGGGAGCGGCACAGTGTTAGCATTCTTCCACATTCTTAAAGAATCTTAAGGATCATCTAAGACAGTCCACCAGGTCATCTGTGTAAACCTTCTTTATTTCATCCCTAGCAGAAGTACCAAAAACTCCAATGGTGGCAAAAAGCATAGCCTTTGGAGTCAAGCAGGCCTGCTCCCTGCTTCCACACTGTGTGACCTTGGGCAATTTACCTAACCTCTGAACACCTCAGGTTTCCTCTTTGTAATGTGAGCATCGTAATAACCTCATGGGGTTGTGGTGAAATTAAATATACATGCAGAGGTGGGGAGACTGACCTCCTCCCCACGGGGAGGCGTAGACTTCGTTCAGCATGCAACAGATTCACGGTGCAGTATGGCTCCTCAGCTTAGTTGAGTGGTTCGTGAGACATCTTCATTACTACTTAAATATCTGTTAACTGAAGCCTGGTGAAATACATTCTGTTACATCCATGTAAATACCGTGTAGCTATATTTTAAAAGGTGGCAGTTCATTATATATAGAAATGTAATGAATGATTTTCAAGATAGTATGTATAATTGAAGACAGACAGATGACAGATAACCTTTGGAATGATGCATAAGAAACAAGTAACAGTGGCTGCCATTAGGAAGGATTTGGAAGGACTGAGAGTGGGGTTAGAAGGAAAATTTATTTTTTATTGTACACTCTTTTATGGAGAGCACT
Source organism: Trachops cirrhosus (assembly GCA_028533065.1). Taxonomy (NCBI): domain Eukaryota; kingdom Metazoa; phylum Chordata; class Mammalia; order Chiroptera; family Phyllostomidae; genus Trachops; species Trachops cirrhosus. The sequence goes on from CM052538.1 coordinate 172,466,039, forward strand.
GTTTGAATCTTTCCTGTGTATAGTCACTGTCTTTTAAAAAACGTCCTTGACACCAAAAGTCTTTCAAGTTTGTGTTTTATATTCTTCTATTTATTCCACAATTATTACAAAATGCTTATTACTATAGTAGGCACTGGGGCTACAAAAAAGAATAAGACACAATCCTTGCTTTCAAGTAGCTATAGTCTAGTTTTAGAGACAGAAAAACAGCAGATGACCATCATATAGCATAATAAGTATGGCCTCCTTGATTTTCCTTATTTAAAATGCAAAGACACACACAGATATGCCCAATCCCCCTTACAGTCTCCATTTTTGTTACACTTACCACATTCTAAAATCCTATATAATTTATTTATTTACGATATTTATTGTTAGTCCCCCTCCACTCTGTGAAGGTGATGATTTTTGCTTGTTTTGTTCATTGATAGATCTCTAATGCCTGAAATGGTGGACTTTGTCAATATATGTTTGATGAATGAATAAGTGCCATGTAATATGAAAGTAGGTGAAAGAAGGTACCAGAACACAGCAGAAGGAACACCAGTCCTGTGAATGGAGGTCAGTATAGGGTCACAGCACAGGTGACAGTTGCTCTAAACCTTGAAGCAAATCTGGGTGGCTCTGCTGAAAGAGCTAATATTCTAAGACCAAGCAAATGCGAAAGACAGACAGAATGATGAAACACACAGGGAACCAAGAGTCCAAAGGCATAGAGATCTAGGAGAGAATATAGCACATGTGGGAGATTGAACATACGGCAATAATATTGATTGCTGTTCACTGTTTCTGCTGGCTGATGAGTTCTTAAGGATTTGCTATACTATCCTTTCTTTTGTGTCTGTTTCAATTTTTCCATAATACAAAGTTAAGAATAAATTAATAAGTAAACTATTTTTAATGAGTATAAAAGAGATTTAAAAATGGATGTTTTCTAGGCAGGGGGACACAGCTATAGTTATCAGCCACATGTGACATCAGCCAAACTGGCATGGCAGCAGGTGGAGGACAAAGAAATAAATACCTGAGAATAATATATGTCAATACTTTTTCAATTATAGATGATAACTCAAACTACCTCATATATAAAAAGAAATTCATTAATTCACATGCCAGGAAGTCTGAAGATGTAGCTGGCATTAAAAACTGCTGGATCTGCTCTGGCTGGTGTGGCTCAGTGGAATGAGTGCGGGCCTGTGAGCCAAGCAGTTTCCGGTTCAATTCCCAGTCCGGGCACATGCCTGGATTTCAGGCCAGGCCCCCAGTAGGGGGCTTGCAAAAGGCAATCACACATTGATATTTCTCTCTTCTTCCTCCCCTGCTCCCACTCTTTCTAAAATAAATAAATAAAATGTTAAAAAAAACAAACAAACAGCTGCTGGATCTAAGAACTTAATTGATACTACCAGAGCTCTGTCTCTCCCTCATATCTTTTTTGTCTTTGTTCAATTTCATTTTTCAGTTAGGCTCTCTCCAGGTGGTAAGTAACACAGCCATTGTTAGCGCTCACCTCCAATCCTCCCAACTCAAAGAAATTTCCTCTCCCAATGTCTATATATAAAGCTCATGGAAATTTCTCATTGTCTCTACTTAGGTCACGTGTCCCCCTCTGAACAAATCGCTGTGGGATAAGGGACATGAAACAATATGACTGGCCAAGACTGGGATAATACTAGCAAGTGGCAGGTGGGGGCTCAGACACTATGATTGACAACTCCACCGGGACCACGTGAATAGGGAAAGGAAGAATCCCTAGGGGAGGAATGCCAGCAGATCCAAACAACTGACATCATGGCCCCCACGTAGGGCTACAGTTTATATCAGAGATGGGAAGGTTGTGGGGGCGCAGAGTAGATTGAGCAGTAGGAGAGTAGGAATAAGCAGAGAGGACTTATTTTTCTAAATAAGGCCCGACTGAGCTAGACTCTGGAATTATAGAGAAATTTGTTGTTGGGGTAAGGGTGAGGGGTCAGATGTTGGGATGAATGGAAATATGAAGCTCACAGTAGACTTATGTGGTTAATGCTACATCTGGGCATGAAATAGTTAAAAATCTTCCACTTTTCCAAAAAAGAATAATTGAAAATTGGACAGGGGTAAAAACTGGTGATGGAAATTCTATCATTTTCTCAGGTAAATTGTGAAGATGAATGCAATTAGAAAAACATCCTCAAAATAGTTTTGTTTTTGTTGGCATGTGACCAAATCCTAAACAGCTTAGATTAATATTAAAGAGATTCAAATATATGTCTTTCATATATGCTTAGGAAACTGAACTGAAGGAACAGAAAAAACAGCACATGCCATCTGTTTAGGAGGTATGCAAGCTCCAGAGCGATTTTGGAAAGGAAGGGGGCTTCAGTCTTTTAAGACCAGTAGGCAGTGAGAGAGGCAGAGACTCAGAGAGGCAGAAACAAGGTCAAAACCCAGGGCAGACACAGAGCCCAAGATCCATAAAGACAGCAGGAGCACTATGCCTTCTGCTGTGTACCACGCCAAGTTCATTCCAGCAAAAATAACTCCACATACATCTTCTCCAAGAAATCTCCCAGCATATCTGGGCAGTAATGAGTTATTCCATTAATGGTATGATCACCCAGAGGATGGATTAATTGAGCTGTATCCTGTGCTTGCTCTTGATGAATGAAGGGTGAGGTTTTGGTGACATTGGGCCAAAGGACCACAAGTCCTAGAAACCTCCTCTGGTTCAGTCATCTTTCTCCCCAGTGAGGTTCATAAGCAAACAATACAGTCAAAGCCCATCAGCAGATGAGAAATCAAAATACTACTTTATTTTCACCTGAAAAGATGCCTATTGTTTTAGTACAGAGTTCCCTTGTGAAAACATGGTTGGAGCAAGCAGTCTACAGTAAAGACCCACATGAGCCTCCCCTCTCCCCCATGTACCAAAATCTTCATACCCTCCATCCTGTCACATTTGAACCAGAAATGGAAGCAATAAAAAATATGCTTGGTGATGCATTTGCAGAAGAGAAAACAAGATGGCCAGCTCCCAAGAAGAAGCCTTGGCTTAGCATACCTATTCCCACTGCATGAAGTAGAAGAGAAAGCTGCCTGCAGGTTTATACCCCTGTCCTCTAAATGTGGATGGATTAATTTCCTAGAATCTGACCAATCTAAAGAACAAGTCCCCTGGGGGAAGACAATGGCCAGGAGAGAAGGGGGCAGATGGAATTTCTCTTCCATCTAAATACTTGGTCTTCAAAATGTGGACTGTGGACCAGCAGTATCAGCATCACCTGGTAGTATGTGAGAAATGCACAGTCTTGGGCCCTACCCTACATTAATGGAATCAGGGCATTGCTTCGTAATAAGATCAAGATTCATATGCCTGTTAAAGTTTGAGGAGCACTGAGTTTCTGAATCCTAAATCCATGTCCCAACTGTCTGTCAGTTGGATCTTTGCTCACTTCCCAAAATAGTACTCTACATATGGTCAATAGTTAACAACAGGATATTTGAGAAATTCTCTTTGGCACCTACTTAATCACATTTGAAGGGAGGAAACAATTTCTGAGAAACCAGCACACATTTATCAACAAGTGGCTTAGACAGAGACAGAAACATACTAAAAACAAGCAAACAAAACAGTACGAGACATACACACACAGCTCTGCTGAGCGGGACAGATGGGCATAGTAAGTCTCCTCTCACTCCATCCCTCTGTCTGTAAGATCCCCTCCCTTCCTCACTCATGCTCCCCTTCATCCAAGCTAGTATGAAGCTCTCACATTCAGCTCTGTTTCACACACAGGAAAGTACCATGTGGATTACATGTCTCTTTCAGCCCTGACCCCAAAAACAAAATCTAAGTATGAGATACTGTACCATTAAGCCAGGACAGAGCAGGAAAATGAAAAGCAACTTGGCATGTCAGTATTTCTCATGTTTAAACAGGTATGATTACCATGACCCAATTTGTGTCTTACTGCTGACAGTAGCCAAATTCCATGTCTGGGTCTTCGTCCAATATTTATCTTCAGTAGCTCTTCCTGCCTGAGTAGGAAGTTAATGATAAAAAACTCACAGCACCCAACCCCCAGTGTCTCCTCTTTCCTCTACCTGACACAATACCTTAAAGCAAAAAAGAGAAAAAAGGCCAGGGGTTGGCAAATGTGAATTAATAGTCTTCCATAACATGTTTATAGGATCCAATAATGACAGGATTTAATGAGTAATGATTAAACTTACCATCTGTTCAGCACTTACCATGTACTTCAAACACCTCTATGAAGTAAGTAGCATCCCCGTTTAATGAGGGAGGAAATTTGAAGTTTTCAGAAGTTGAGTAACTTGCCTAGGAAACAGCAAAGATAGAGTTCCAGCCCACACCTGTCTGAGCCCAGAGCCTCTTAACCGCTGCAGTGACGTCATGGCTCACTGGCCAGAAACCACTGTGTGAACAGAGAAGCATTTTCCTCCTCTGGGGCTAAAGTGAATATGAAATGAGAGCAAAGATGTTCAAGCACCTAGGAAAAGAAGGTGCTGTAATGTATAAGGTATCATTTAGTACACTGAGACTGTGTCCAAATAAAGGCCCTCAGTACTCTATAAATGCCAACTTTACATGCAAAAAATGTTTTCTCCTATAATTAAAGAGATCCTAGTTCATTCCATATAGAGTTCTCATTTATTGAGTTGGAAAATATTTTTTAAAGTTTAACCCTCAATGTTGGCAAGGATGTTGTGAAACTAGTACATGGCTGGTGGAAGCACGTTAGTACGACCTTTCTGAGAAGCAAAGTTACAATAAGTTTCAAGACATTTTTAAAGCCCACATCAGGACTTCATGTAAGCAAAAATAATTAGGACAAAAATGAAGTATAAATATAGTTAAGATGGAAAACAGTATGGAACTTCCTCAGAAAACTAAAAATGGAACTGCCTTTTGACCCAGCAATTCCACTGCTGGGACTATATCCTAAGAACCCTGAATCACCAATCCAAAAGAACCTATGCACCCCAATGTTCATAGCAGCACAATTTACAATAGCCAAGTGCTGGAAGCAACCTAGGTGCTCATCAACAAATGAATGGATCAAAAAACTATGGTACATTTACACAATGGAATTCTATACAGCAGAGAGAAAGAAGGAGCTCCTACACTTTGTGACAGCATGGATGGAACTGGAAAGCATTATGCTAAGTGATATAAGCCAGGTGGTGAGAGACAAATACCATATGATCTCGCCTTTAACAGGAACCTAATCAACAAAACAAACAAAGAAACAAAATATAACCAAAGACACTGAAATTGAGAACAGGCTGACAGTGACCAAAGGGGAGAGAGGAGGGATTTTCAGGGGAAAAGGGGAAGGGTTTGCAGGAACAAGTATAAAGGACACATGGACAATAACAAGGGGGGGTAGAAACAGAAGGGAGGTGGGGAGGGATGGGAGTGGGCTGGGATGGGGGTAAAAGGCAGAAAACTGTACTTGAACAACAATTAAAATTCAGTATATATAAATATATATATATATATTTAAGAGTGCAGATTCTGAAAGCAGATTGCTTGCATTTAAATCCCAGCTCCACTTCTTATTAGTAATGTGAACGTGGGCAAGTCTCTGTGAGCGGCTTTCGAAAACGGGGATAATAATAATGCTATTTCACTGGGCTGTTATGACAGTTAAAAGAATTATTACATGTAAAGTGCTTAACCCAGTGCCAGGCACAAAGTAAGCACTAGATAGAAATGGTATCTATTATTTTTATTATCTCAATATTTTATATAATAGCAAATAATTGGAATTAATTTGACCATAGGAAAATGGTTCAGTACTCTATGACACAGACATAAAATGAATAGTATAAGGCCATTAAAAATGAGGATTTAAGAGACTAATCACATACAATGTAAAATAAAAAAGATCGGGAAACTGTATATATTGTCTCATACCACTCATACTTGTTAAAAGAGGCATTGCTACCAACATAGATGTGTAGAAAACAACCCATAGGGATTATATCAAAGCATTACCAAAGACTAGATCTGGGTGACAGAGTGGGGTTGAGGGGTTTGTCCACTGCCGCACTTTGCAAATCCTTTGAAGCAGTGCTTCTCACACTCAAATAGGCAAAGGAATCACCTGGTGATCTTTTTAAACTGTAGATTGTGGGTCAATAGGTCTGAGACTTTACAAATTCTGTCCCCCTTGCAGGCTTTTGGATGGTGCTGATGCTTGGTCCAAGGCCCACACTTTATGAGTAGCCAGGTTTTGGAGCAGGGGCTCTCAAACTTGTATGTGCATCTGAACCAACCAGAGGGTTTGTTAAAGTACGGGTGCTGGACCCCATCCCCAGAGTTTCTGATTTTAATAGAGCTGGAGCAGGGCCCTCGAATACACATTTCAGACAGTTTTCCAGGTGATGCTGATCCTGCAGGTGTGGAAACCACTCTTTGAAGACCACTGCTTTAGAATGAGTGTGTGTTTTCCTTAGCATCAGAATAGAGTGGGGAAGCACTAAGAAAAGGTCAGGCTTCTCCATTGCTTACAAAGTAAAACACGCTCTTCATCCAAATGCCTCTATGATCTAACCCAATCATTTCCCACTGCCTCTGTTTAGGCAATAAACTCAAACCACTCTGCCCTAAACACACTGGAGATTCCAAACATCAGAACTTCTGCTCTATTTCCTCTCTCTGGCTGATATGTCAGTTCCTTCTATTTCCTCACGCCCAAATCCTACCACCCATCCTTTCAAGCCATTTCCTCCATAACACCTTCTGATTCACCCCTGAAAAAGCCACCTCTCTTTCTCCTCATCATAGCTCCACAGCACTTTTTGTCCCTCCCGGGTAATACTTACCGAACTTTACCTGGCAGTGACTCTAAGGGTGGGTGATGTCTCTCTCCCCCAGTACACTGGGAGTTACTCAACTGAGAGCAGGGCAGTCACTTGCCTATCTTTGCCCTTTGGTCTCAGCAGATCCCTGGCAGGCAGCTGTCACAAGGCTGACCTAAGAATGAATGAAGCACCATGGTTGGTGTGGCTCAGTGGACTGAGCGCCGGCCAGTAGAATTCCCAGCCAGGGGGCACTAGCTTGGGTTACCAGCCAGATCCCCAGTTGGGGGCGTGCGAGAGGCAACTGACATACAGTATCTCTCGCACATCGGTTTCTCTCCCTCTCTTTCTCGCTCCCTTCCCCTCTCTCTAAAAATAAAATTCTTTAAAAAAAATGAAGGAAGGAAGGAATGGCATCCTGGGGAAGGGCACAGAGCCCTCCTGTGAATGGAAACTAGAACACTTGAACTCCAAGCCTGATGACCGACAGTAACAGGTGTGTTGCCGTCTCTGCTGTCTGTGACTCATTCTGCACAGCTGCCTGCACACCGCGGTGTCAGCACCCGGCGGATTCTGGAGTACAACGCCCCGAAGGCCGAAATGCACTGCGTGCTGGCAGCTCAGGCGGCCACACACCTCAGCAACCACCTGGATCCACAAAAAAGAGGCCCTGCCACCTTAAAAATATTAAAGCCTTGTTGAAAAGAACAAGCAGCTATGGCTTGTGCCTACGCCCCTTGGTCCTCGCCGCACCTTTTTAGTTTCTAAGAAATCTGTTGAGGGTGAGTCTGCCTGCGTTTTGTCACTGTCCTCTCCCCTCCCTAAACACACACACGGACACCTTCCCCTTTGATCTCCCCTCCCCCTACACACACGCACACCCCTTCCCCTTGGGTCTCTATCGGAGGAGGACGCGTGTCTCCCTCCCAGGGCTGGGTTGAATGGGAAAGAACCGGGCCCCCTTTGTCATTAATCCTCCCCTCTTTCTGGCGGGCCAAGCTTCTTCCGGGTCAGGGACCATCCCCACCACCCCAGTCAGGCCGGCGGTCCCCCACTCCGCTAGCCCCGGAGCGCCCGAGGACCACTTTCCCACCCCCGCAGGTTGCGGGAGGGAAGGAGGGCGAAGAGGAGGGCGGGCGGCGCGGGGGAGTGGGGGAGGGAGGGGGGAGGGAGAGAAGGAGGGGAAGGCAATCCGAGGAGGAGGAGAGAGCAAGCAGCCTCCCGCAGCTGGCGAGGAGAATGGGAGTGCGGGGCGACAGACCGCCGCGGGGTGTCACGGCCGCGGCGGAGCTCGCCAGACGCCAGGAAGGCGCCCGCCGCTTTTAAACCCGGGAGGGCGCGGTGGCGGGCGGATCGCAGCGTGCGCGGGGCGCCGGGCGGCAGCCGAATGGAGAGGAAGGGCACGGCGGCCGGGACCAAGGGGAACCCGAGCCTGCCGGTAGCTGGTGAGGGGCAGCGGCCGCCGCCGCCGCTGTGCGTCCCGGGCGGTGGCAGAGGGGCTCCAGCCCGGAGCCAGGCGGGGGCAGCGGCCGAGCCCGCCGAGTTTATCCGGCGAGCGCAGGAGTTCAAGAGCCAAGGGTCGCAGTGCTACAAGGACAAGAAATTCCGCGAAGCCATTGGTAAATACCACCGGGCATTGCTGGAGCTGAAGGGGTTGCTGCCGGCCCCCGGGGAACAGGAGCGGGACTCGCGTGCGGCCTCTCCCGCCGGGGCCCCCAACCCCGGCCGCCTCTCGGAGGAGCAGAGCAAGACCGTGGAAGCCATCGAGATCGACTGCTACAACAGCCTGGCAGGTGAGCTGCGCCGTGCGGCGCGCCCGGCCCCTCCTCTCCGGCCCTCCCAGCTTCCCGCCCGGCGCGGGTCCCAATTCCGCTGCCCGGGCCTCCGAGTCACAGCTGACCCCTGCGGCGCCCGCGCCCTGGATGCACACTGCTCCCCTGGGACCGCGTTGCTCAGGAAGAAAGGACCTGGGGTGGGGGTGGGGCGCTTTGGGAAAAGTGTGACTTTTAGCATTGCACCTTTCAAAACTCATTGTCATCCCGCGTCCATTCCCCCGCATCCATCATAAATCTCACCTATAAATAACTGGACAGAGACAGATGTTACCTACTATCCCTCCCCAGCAAACCAGGTTCCAATGCGAGAAGCAGCGCCAGGGTGGGCCACCCGCGCCCGCTGCATGCCCAGTGACTGCTCTCCGCGGGTACCATTGGTGCCAGAGCTGGCCCTCACCTTCCCCTAACTGACCGCATCCCCATGGGTGAGGTCCTTCCCCAAGTTCACTTGACCCCAGTGGCAAAGCGCAGTTTGCCAAAATGCCTTCAGCATCTTGGGCAAAATGGATTCCAAAATGCCACTTTCTTTCCGAGCTCTGCTGAGGCCCGGTTGCCAGGTGAAGAGAGTGGTCTCAAAGGGAGCCTAGTTCATAGTTTTTCGTTCTCCTCCCTGCCTCATTCTCACTCCGCGGTGTTGGCCCTCACACCAGCTGGCTGCTAGGTGTGAGGAAGGGAGCCCTTCCACTGGGGTGAGAAGGTGAGGTGTACATCCCGAAGTTCACTTTGGGGATTGAAGTGGACCATTTTTCAACATTTGACTTTGGCACGGGAAAATTTTTAAAAATCTAAAGGAGGAGGAGTCCGGGTCTTCCCAGGAAGAAGGGAAGAGATGCTGACAGAGACAATGGACTCACATGTCAGAAGCATTCTCTCCTCTTCTTCCACCCCATTTGGTGGGATTTTGGCATGCTCCAGCTCCTGTGACCAAACAAAAGGCCATTCATCACTCCTAGTCCCTAACTCTTGAAATCGCCTAAATTAGCTGTGGACAGCTGGAGCTGAGTAGGGTTGGGAGCCTGACTGGGTGTGGCTGGGAATGTGCCTGGGGCCCAGGCAGTTGAGGGGTGAAAGAAAAATATCGATAATTCTGCCCTCCTCCTAAGTGCAGATCTGTTCTGTTCCCTTTGAGGTTTCTAGTGCCAGCCTACCTCTGCTTTCCCATAATGCCATGTCCACTATAGTCTTTCATCAGGCAAAACCCAGGCACTTTAAAAACTATAGTTTACAAACTTAAAAGTAATAGTGGTAGCAGCTGTAGAAATGGTGGTGCTGATAGCAGTAGTAGTAATAACAGCTCAGATAAAGTAGTAGTGTAGCAAAGATGGAACATTTCAGCCCCTCATAAGGTACAGCATAATTTCCTTTACTTCCTGTAAGTCTCTGGCATACTCATTACTGCCTGATGAATAGTTAAAGGGCAGAGTGGCTGTGGGAGGAGGAAGAGGCAGTTTGGATCACTAATGTGGTGATTTCAGAGTGGTAATGGCATCTTATACTTATTATTATCCATGGACATTCTAGGGTTGCCCCTCACCCCATGCTTTTGGCTGCTGGTCTGTGGCTAGCACTGCCTATCTTCCACCCCAGAAGTGGTGGTTATATTTCCATGGTGAAACCAAAGATGTGTCCTTGGTGAGGCCAGCCTAGCTGGGGTAGCGTTAAGATCTGAACAGTTCCTCCACTTCCGCCCCTACCCCTCATACACTTTGGAATGCTTAAGTGGGGAGAGATTTCCCCTCTGCTGCCTTCTCCAGGCTCACCACTAATATTAATAATTTACTGTGTGCACTATGCTGGGCCTACATACATTGTCTTTTTTAATCTCTAAAGCAACTTGATAAAAGATACATGATTATCAGTTTTGCAGAGAAAAAAAGTCCCTGCGGTTCTAGAGCCACTCAACTCTGAAATCAATGCTCTTACCATCACACCTTTGCTGCACAAAGCCAGCATCCTCTCGACTTCTGTCCCCTTGGAGGCAGTCCAGTCTCAGGTGGGCTCCAGAGGCCTCACACTTGGAAAATTCTGTTGGGAGCTCTCAGCCCTGGTTACCAGGAAAAAGAAATACGGTGCCTTGATTCAAGATTCTGATAGGGCTATTTCCAAATATTGTCAAGTATCACATAAAAAAGAGAAGGAGAGTAATTACAAGCGGAACAGACTCGTCAAAGCTAAAATAGGTATCCTATATAGAAAATTCAACTGAGTGAAAGGGTCCACATAGAAGTCACCTAGAGAAATAGAAGCCTGGTGTTGGTTTGCTTTTGGACAATGCATAAATTAGTCTCTACTATTGCAGAAAACCTAGGAAATAGAAAAGCATCCTTCCTTGCTGGATTATAAAAGTAATACATACCTATAAAAATGTATTGTCTTTTAGAAAATACTGAAAAGTTTAAGGAAGAAAATAGAAAATTACCTTTAACCCCACCACCTAAAGGGATCCATTGTGACATATTTTCTTCCTGTACTTTTTCTATACATACATATAAACCACTTAAAAAGCAAAGGACCTCTCTGGTATCCTGCTTTTATTTCCATTTACCATTATGTCAGAAGTGTTTTACATCTCATTAAAATCGTTTTGTGAAGATTATTTTAAATGGCGACCTAAATGTTTTAAATGGGTATTGACAATGATTATTTAATGGGAAGGGATGGGAAGATGATCACTGTTGTTGTGGTGAGAGTCAGAACAGTGCATGTGGCCCACAAGATATCCTTTCCCTCTCTTGTCTGCCAAAAGGAAGCAGACAGCTACTGCAAATTCATTCTGGCAAAAAGGCAACCGACCTTTCCGTTGGGGCTGCAGTGCCAGCTGAGCAGCCCAGCAGGCTCCAGGCAGGAGCAGTCTGAAGATATTCTCTCAAGGACCCATCCTCCTCTACACAGATGCGCATAGAAGGAGAGGTTTGGGGTTAGAAGGAATTTGGACGAACCCAGAAGTACCTGGAGGTATAGGCTATGTTGCTAAGGGCATCTTAGCACTAACAAGGCTGTTGTGAGGCATCGGGTGGAAAGCTAGTTCAGTGGACCCTCGTACTCTGCATGGAAGGCTCCAAGACAATAGCCGGGAGGCAGCTAGAATGTGCTAAGAGATGTTAGCCTAAAAAATCCACTTGGATGACTTCAGGGGACCGCAGGAAGGGTGGGCAGGCAATTTGCAAAGTGCACATGGTTGTTGTAGTCTGTTCTGGATTGGGGTTTCTTCTGATTAGTAGGGATCTGGCCAGTGGTATAAGATGCCTGGACTTGATTTTGCATATTTTATTCTCCAAGAAAATCAAGAATAGATATGGGAAGCACCTTGTTCTTAAGAATTTCTAATGACTTTGCTACAATGATTAGAAAGGATATTTCTGACTTGCCTGGGGAGATATAGGAATCCAGTCCTTACCAAGGCTGCAAAGGAAGCATATATTGGCCTGTTGATCGACTCCTCTTGACCTTGAACAAACCAGGACTCCCCTGGGGCCTCGGAATGTTCTGTGCAGAACCTCTTGAAGGGCAGAGCCTTATGCTCTACATCTGTTCCTGTGGGGCTGTGGTGGCCCCAGCTGGGGTGTGATCAAAAGGTTACAACACATAATGACTTTGTTGGCATTTTCAAATGATGTTTGAGACTCAGATGCCAGTGGAGGTGCGTGCAGACAGGCCATGGCATTGGCTCTAAAGGCAAGATGAGAGTCAGCTTATGCCTCTATCCATGGCATGCCCTGTGACTTTGGATAAGCCTTTTACCACGTCATTTTACCTCCATTTCCCCCTCCACTTAGAGCTATGTTTGGGAGACTTTTTGTTTGTTTGTTTGTTTTACCAAAGGAGCAGCTAATATTCATGGGTCCTAATGGAAGCCCAGGGCAACGCCTAGAGGAGTCACACTGGGAAAAGGCCTGGGGTGGGAACCATTTTGTCAGTGCTTGTAGACATGACTTAAAGCCATGGGACCAGCACCAGTGGCATCATTTGTGAGGCCCAGAGCAGAATGCAGCTGTGGGGCTCCTTGTACCAAAAGCAGGGGAGAATGGTAATTACAGGTCTTGGAAGACAAAGCTTTCTTCTTTCTCTCATGTTCTCTCTCTCTCTCGACTTTATGTGGTGTTTTTATTTGCTATTTAATGTCAGTATAAGAACATTAGCCCTGGCTGGTGTGGCTCAGTGGATTGAGTGCCGGCCTGCGAGCCAGAAGCTCCTGGTTTGATTCCCAGTCAGAGCACATGCCTGGATTGTGGTCCAGGTCCCCAGCTGGGGGCCTGCGAGAGGCAGCTGATCTATGTGTCTCTCACACATCGATGTTTCTCTCCCTCTCTCTTTCCCTTCCCCTGTCTCTAAAAATAAATAAATAAAATCTTTAAAAAAGAAAGGTAAATTGTGCCCAGAAGAATGCCTGGGCTTAGCTGCTAAACAAACAAACAAACAAAAAAAAACCCAAACATTAAAATTTTAAATTATTAGCATGAATTTTAATGTTCACCTTTATACAGTGCAATACCACTTTTAAATGGAAATATTAGAACACTTAACTTGTATATGGAGTCTTAAAAATTATACAATTCACATTTTGTAGTTTATATATGCATATGTAGTTTTTTCTTGTTAGAACAGTGGAAATGCTGACAAAACAAACTCAGCTGTTTTTATTTCACTTCTTTATATGCATACTTTATGTACACACTTTCTACCAAGCTTGGCTTTCTGATGAGTGAGAAGAGGAAAAGGAACTGTAGGTTACCCTACTCTTCCTTTCTATGGCGTTATTTTCAGTCAACGTGGATGGCTAGTGAGGGAAGTAACATTAGTAGGAAAGGATGCAATGGGGTTCCTAGGTCATTTATGTTTCTTAGAACACTAATGCTTTCTTTTTTTATTTGAAGCAATTTCTGAATTGAATGGAAAGCATAGCCTCTTGGAGCTGTCAGCATGTCTGCTTGCTTATAGAGCTAACACTCTTACCTTGTACTTGAGTTGCATCTTGCTGAACTTTCATGCCTTGTGGATCTCCTGGAATTCTGTGCTCACGGGGCATTGTGATTGCTCTATGAGAGTGGGGCTGCGAAGAATGGTGTGCCTATCTCCTCTGCTCACAGTCATGCTCCATTGTCCCATCAGACTTCATTTATAAAACACAATTTCAGCCCTGGCTGGTGCAGCTCAGTGGATTGAGCACCATCCTAAGAACCAAAGGGTCACGGGTTCAATTCCCAGTCAGGGCACATGCCTTGGGTTCAGGGCCAAGTCTCCAGTGCGGGGTGTGTGAAACACAACCACACATTGATGTTTCTCTCCCTGTCTTTCTCCCTCCCTTCCCTTCTCTAAAAATAAATTTTAAAAATGTTTTTAAAAACCCACAATTTCAAAGATAAAGTTGTTAAGAATTTTAAGAATACAATAGTACAGCATTAAGCCAAATACAGGGTCCTTCTGTACATGGATCCTATGTGACTGTGTAAGTCACACATCCTTGAAGCCAGCCCTCAAGGGGACACTGGAAGATGACTGGATGAATACAACTAACGTGGGCAAAATTAGATATAGACTCTGAGGCAGATTCTAAGGCAAAGCATGCTCAACAGAAATTGGTATGGAACCAAAGAACCAAGCATAAAGAGAGATGAATTACAAATGCAAGAACGCATTGGTGAAAAGGAGGTCAAGAGCTAGAGCCAAATGATAACCTGATAGCCAGAAGTTGGGTTGTTGGGGTAAGAATTGGTCAAAGCAAGAGGAAAGAAGAGATGCTTCGTGTTGAGACACTCAGGCAATATCTGCCATCTGGATGGGAGAGCTTGACTGGCCAAACCACCGTTGATCTGAGGGCATTCTTTGGGCAGCACCTTGACCAACAAATCTAAGCCTGTAAATGGCTTATAAGACCATCTTCAAAAGAAAAGGATGTGAGAATGGAAACTTGTAAAATGCTTTCAAGGAAAGGACATTCTGAATGTAGATTTGGGGCAGAGTTTCTAGAGTAGATTTATGAAGTTCCTTAGTTCTTAGCTAGAAACTCTTCAGGACATCAAAGTTTCTGTAGCCAGATACAACCAAGTGCCCATCCAAAGCAAGGGGGTTCAGCTACGGCACAGACAGGAAAGCCAAGATGTTTTCTCCTTCCATCTCTTCTCTTTCACTGCCAGGCTGTGCCTACTCCAAGCAGCTGGGATGAAAACCGAATATTTCAACAAACCAACTAGTAAATTCCTAATTAACATAGAGAAAGTGTGACTTGGTGAATAGGGACTTCAACTATAAGTTCTGTCTCCAATGTGCTGGGTGCCTTGGGTCAAGGAATTTGACCTCTTGTGCCATGGTTTTCTGATTTATAAAAACCAGTGATTGCATTCCAAGATCCCAGTGGATCTTTCTGACCCTTAAAAGAAAAATTCTCTCTAGATGTGAAGGCAATCTGGCAGCGACATCTGTCACCCCATTGATTGCCAGGATTGATTAGGCTGATCCGGCTGACCAGGCAATGTCCCCTTCATCTCTCACTGCTCCTTGTGTGTCCCTCCTGAAGCTGCGCACTGGAAGAAGACCTCCCCAGCTAAAGGAGGACCATTCTTCAGTCAAGTGTATTCAACTAGCCACGCTCCCCTGATAGAGCCTCCAAACAAGCTCTCGAGGTCCATTTGTAGGGATACATAGGCTAGCCAAGCTTCCAAGACTCCAGACACATCCAAACGAGGCGCTGCATGTGGCAGTCTGCCTTTCTTTATAAAAAAGAAAAGCAAAGGAAAGGAAAAGAAAAATTCTCCATGCCCTTCTTTATGAATGCTGTGGTCCTTACATAGAATGGGGTAGTTCTGTATGTGCTGCCGTGGGCCAGTCTCCAAAATCTGTTATTACATGAGAAGTCAGAAATGCACAACAGTGTTTAATAGGATTCCCTTTGTAAAAAAATAAAACTATAAACTAGCATAAGTATGTATGATAGTACAGTGTTTGCATTTAAGACTATCTGAGCAGTGCCACCAGCAGCAGTCCCCTGGATCTGTCCCTTCCATCAATGGTGTTTGGGTGGAAGGGACCCAGGGACACCCCTTCTTCCAGTCCAACTCCTTTCCAGACTCTTTTCCAGTCACCACTTTCCAAACCACCTCAGCCATCCTCAGCTTCCCAGCCAGCACCATTTTTTTAGCTTACTTCCTTATTGCCAAGCAACCATGAGCTCCCAAGTTCCTCAAAATTATTCCACCGAGGTGGAGGCCACCTGGTCAACCTTCCTCTGCAGCGTCCTGCACTGACCTTTCTCTGGGCTTCTATCTCGACTGCAACAATGGGGCTCTGGAGGCCGTGGGCCACTTCCGTGAGGGCCCCAAGTGTCTCTTAAAGATGCAAAACCAGCTCAGTGGCCACATTTTCTTCCCAAGTGAATGGGGTGAAACTCAGGGCACCAGGGAAGCTGCCACGGTCATGGAGAAGAACCTGGACCAGGCCCTTTCGCATCTCCATGCCTGGGTCCTACCTGCACAGACCCTCATCTCTGTGACTTCCTGGAACCCACTTCCTGGATGAGGAGGTGAAACTCATCAAGAGGATGGGAGACCGCCTGACTAAGCTCCACAGGCTGGTCACCCCCAGGCTGGGCTGCGCTAGTATCTCTTTGAAAGGCTCACCCCTAAGCATGACTAGGAGCCTTTGGAGCCCAGAGGCCTTTGAGGGGCCCTCTGCATCCCCCTGATGTCTGGCTTCTGCCTGAGCCTCTCCCTACAACTTTTTTAAAAATGTGATTTTAACCAACCTGGTGCTCTCTCCCATGCATTGAACCAGATGGGAACAATAAAGCTTTTTGCAGCAAGTAAATAAATAAATAAAACCTGAAATCATACAAGCAAAGCTGTTAACTTCACTTGAAAAAGGGAAGAAGAATTGAGGAGAGAGACCAACTTTTTTATTGTTAAGATTCTATTGTTTCAGAGCATTTTAAGATTCACAGCAAAACTGAGGAGAAGATACAGATATTTCTTATTTTCGTCCTTTCCCCACACATGCATAGCCACGTTGTCAACATTCCCCACCAGAGTGGTACCTTTTGTTACAATTGATGGACCTACACTGACACGTCGGGACCAAAGTGCATGGTTAGCATGACGGATTACTTTTGTGTTGTACATTCTGTGGGTTTAGACAAAACATATGACATGTATCCATCGCTGGGGTGTCACAGAGTATCTTCACTGCCCTAAAAACCCCGTGCCCTGTCTGTTCATCTCTCACTCCCGCCCCATCCACTGGCAAACTCTGGCTTTTCTTTCCACCGTCTCCATAGTTTTGCATTTTCCAGAATGTCATGTAATTGGAATCACACAATATGTATGATTCTGTATCCTTTAAGATTGGCTTCTTTCATTTAGTAATGTGCGTTTCAGGTTTTAACTTTTTATTTTAAATCTTTCACTAGTGTTTGACTTTTTAAACTATATGCAGTATTGCTTTTATGTTTTAAGAAAAATGATGACAATTATCTGTGTAGAGAGATTATGGCTACTTTTGCTTTATTTTTATTTTCCTGAAGAAAGCCCATTTTATAAACATCATTTTTTTAAAGGTTTTATTTATTTATTTTTAGAGAGAGTGGAAGGGAGGGAGAAAGAGAGGGAGAGAGACATCAATGTGTGGTTGCCTCTCACATGCCCCCACCAGGGACCTGGCCTGCAACCCAGGCATGTGCCCTGACTAGGAATTGAACCAGCGACCCTTTGTTTTGCAGTTCGGTGCTCAATCCACTGAGCTACACCAGCCAGGCATAAACATAATTTTTAATGCCATTCTGGATATTACCTGTGCCTAGCTATGCTTGTCTGATAGTGACACCAAAGATGTGGAGCAAAATTATCCCCACCTTTCTCTTAACACCCCATAACAGGACTCACCCCCCTTTCTGCAGTGGCCACCACCCCAGTCCACACACAGGGCTAGACCCTGGCAGCATGGTAACCCAAATTAGGGGGACACCCTTCTGGGCTCAGTAGCCCGTTAGTGACAGTTTGAATCTGCTGGTGGGTCAGGGAAGAGCGTTGGGTCAGAGATTGTGAGGTAACCTGGCCCTGACGCCTGGTCACATGCCTCTGCTGTTGGTGAAGGGACAGAATGGGTGCTCAGCATCCAGGATTCTTGTTGGCCCCTGAGCCTAGGGAATCCTGCCCATCGGTGGCTCAGACGCAGCAGCCAGAGAGCATCAGAAGGAAACTCACTCATTCGTAGAATCTTTCCTGGACGCTCGCCATGGCTCTTCACAGGCCAAATCTAAATCCTTTCAGTTCTCCTCAAAACATGGCACGGGCGGTGGGACCAGGGTTCCAGTTCAGAGTCTGCTGCTAACCTGCTCCGTGACTCTGGACAAGTCCCATCGCTCCGAGCTTCCATTCCCCGTATGTAAACAGTGCGTGTTGGGTCAGATGCCCTGCAAGTCTCTCTTTAGAAGAGTTAAACTATCCAGGTTTGGAAGGTTGTCCAGGCTCCTCCCCTCTGGTAGCAGCCAGATTTGGGAAGGAAACAGGACCCAGCTCCCAGGGTGTAGCCCTGTGTGTGAACTGGGGTGGTGGCCACTGCAGAAAGGGGGGTGAGTCCTGTTATGGGGTGTTAAGAGAAAGGTGGGGATAATTTTGCTCCACATCTTTGGCGTCACTATCAGACAAGGATAGCTAGGCACAGGTAATATCCAGAATGGCATTAAAAAGTATGTTTATTCCAGTTTACTGGTATGTGCCAACAAATAATCACTACAAGATCTCAACTAAAATTTCCAAGGCAAACCTTGCAAATTTGAAGGTAGACCAAAATGAGGTTTTAGCCTCCTGGGATAATAGAGGCAGACAGAGTGTTTCTGAGGGGTACCAGGGCAGGGCTTGGGAGCCTACATACATTATCTGGGTCCCAGAATTTAAATTAATGGCATCAGATACCAAATATTACCTATTGCTGCTATATCTTCCCAGATTATTCCAAAATTCAGTCAGAAACCTGGAAATATTGGCTACATTAGACCAAGAAAGCTGGAAGCAGAAAAAAAAAAAAGCTTTTAAGAAATGGATTGGCAGGACCAAGAGTTTCAGCAAATAGTTTCTGGCTAAGTTATAGCATCTCAGAGCGTTGCCACCCTTGGCCCAAGGCTGGAGATCCCTGAGGATGAGCATTTTGGGGATTGGATTCTGGGCCTATTGCTCAGACTGAGTCAGAACTCAGCTCCTTTGTCAAATGGACCTGCACCCCCAGGTTATGGAGGCCACTCGGTCTTGGGAACTTGTGCGGACTCTCCCGATATCTATAAAAGGAGAGGACTGTATCCCCGTGTGTGCCAGTGAGGACAGGAGGGCAGAGAGAGGACACAGAGGAACGGACAGCCTGCAGACCTAGACCTAGGAACCCTGTGGGGCAATGGGGCCTGGTGGAAAAGAACTTTGCTTAGCATAAGAGGATCTGGGTTTGAATCCCGCCTTCCCATCGGCTTCTTCATTAACCTTGGACAGGTCCCAACCCCTGCAAGCATCTGTTTCCATTACGGCATGGAAGTAATAACATGTACCACACGGACTGTGATGGTGAGTGAGATTAGATCATGCGTACACACATGCCTAGCAGAGTGCCTGGCACATAACAGATGCTTAATAAATGATGGTTACATGTAAATGTGACTCTTACTGCAGTAGGTACTGGGGCAGGAAAGTATTTGAAAGATGAGGAGAAAAGGACTTAGCAAAGGAAGCTAGGGGAGCCCATGGGAAGCAAGTGAGCACACAGAGGAGGGCAAAAGAGGGCTCCCGGAAGTTTCAGCTCCCTGAGTGGCTACAGGATAGGGTGGTGAGCAAGGTGTGAACCAACAGCTTTCCGTGTGGGTATTTCCCACCTGGTACATTCCCGGGCCCAAAAGGCTGAGTGAACAAGTGACCAACCCATTGGGCTTCCTCTAAAGGGCAGCTGAGCTCCAGCAGAACCAAAAGCTCTTGGCCCAGGGGTCTGTGCCTACTCCCAGCTTCCCAGGATACAGGTTGGTCCAGGAAACACTTAGAAACTGCTGGGTTCTAGGCAGACACATGTTTGGCCTGAGAGGGTGCAAGTGAATACGCCTCAGTTAGACAGCATCTGCTCTCTGCCACTTTCCCTACTCTGCCCCCAGGGCTGTCTGACCTTTTCTTTGAACTGAAGAGCAGCAGTGAAGATCCTCAGGCTCTCTCACAAGTCAGGCCAGTTCAGAGTCTGAGAGCAGGGAATAAGCAGTTGCCGGGAAGAGAAGATACATGCTGTGATCAATTGCGTTCCCTGGGGAGCTTAAGAGGGAGAGGCTCACGGGTGGGTGGGAAGGGGCAACGGAGGAAGTGAAGCCTCCCTGAAAGGGAGACAGGCAGGGAGAGGCTGCCAGGCCGGCTCTGCCTGCCCTCCTGTGCCCGTGCTGGTGCCAGCTTCCAGAGCTCCTTCTAGGTGTCGAGTGAGGGAAGCCCCTGGCGGGACCGGAGGTCCTGCACATGGAAGCACTAGCCAGTCTGTCCCTAGGGTCCTTCTCTAATGCCCCCTTCCAGGGGCTCCTCCTCCACATTTCCCAGCTTGAGCCTGGGTTTCCCCAGGGCAGTGCCCCCGTGAACAGGCTGTGCTTTCTGCTCAGGAACCCTTCAGAAGCCGTTTTCTCACCCCTCCTCCCTGCTCTCTTTGAAGACATAATGGGCAGGGGTGATTTTTTAAAATTGATTTTAGAGAGAAAAAGGGAGGGAGGAAAGGAGAGAGAGAGAGAAACATCAACTTGCTATTCCACTTATTTATGCGTTTACTGGTTGATTCTCGCATGTGCCCTGACTGGGCATCCAACCCACAACCTTGGTGTATTGGGATGATGCTCTAACCAACTGGGCTACCCAGCCAGGGTGGGCAGGGGTGATTTAAAAAAATACTTCTCTAATTACAGAAGTAAAACATTATAATCTCAGAAGGTAATTGAAAATAAATGAAATTCAAAGAAGAAAATAAAACTCAACTTGTCATCCCCCATCCCAAGATGCCCACTCTTTCCTGTGTGGGGTTATTTCCTTCCCATCTTCCTCCTATGTGTATGTAAACCAAACATCGGCCGGCCCACTTCAAGGTCTACCTTTCTCCAGTTTATTATAAAAGAAGAGGGTTTGTCTCACACGTGCTGGGAACCCCAGTCTCCTTTATGCCCCCTCTGCCCCTGCAGGATGCTGCTTACTTGACCTGGGTGTCAACCAAGGGCCGGTTCTGCTTCCCCCTGTCCCCTTCCCTTTCACACCCCCTGGCACCACATCCTCCGGCTGTAGAGTCGTACAGGATTGGACTGAAGGCTTCAGGATACAGAAAGAGTTTACATCTCAAAAACCGAATATTCAAAGTTTTTCTTCCCAAAACTCCTTTCACCATCAGACTAACAGGAATTTCTTATTGACTTCTCACCTTGCTTGGCAGGTTGCAGTGACCTACCAACCTTCCTTGCCTCGCAGGCTTTTTCCCCCTCGAGGCCCTCTCCTCCTCTCAGGGGCTGCTCCTCTCAGACTCCTGTCGTCTCCCATGCAGGGCACTTGGGTCATCTTTTCATCTACCTAGTTTTCCTCCCACTGATCTCAAAGCAGTTGATGAGAGCATTCTAAAAATAAGGTCATTTCTTCTCATAAGAGGAATTCAGATGCCTGCTGTTACAAATTCTTCACAGACATACACACACACACACACGCTCATATTTTCCACAAGATTTGGGTTATAGTGCACAAACTTTTACACGCTTCATTTTTTCCACCAATAATTTCCATGGAAAATATTTTCAGTGTTATTATATATTTTTCTACAGCATGATTTTAATGTCTGTGTCGTGTTCCATTATACCAATGCCCTGTTATTTATTTAACCTGTTTCCTATGGATGGGTATCCAGGTTATTTCCAACACTTTGCTTTCATGGACAGTGCTGCCACAGAGAAGCCACAGAAGTCCTTTTTTCTGCTGGCCACATGCCTGTTAACTAACTTGTCCCCAAATATAGCTGGTGGCATTGATGGTTGCTCTGGTGTCATAGAGAGATGGTGGGAGAGGCCATAGGAACAGGAGAGATGTCACTGGGGTCACAGAGAAGTGACGGGAGAGGCGATAAGAACAGGGGAGGCATACCTTAAAGTTCAAACAGGGAGCAGGATAGAATTTTGGCTTTTGAGGTTTTTCCCCCATCCTGGCTCAGAATTCCTGCCACTGGGCATGTGTCCTTGGCCAGAACGGACAAGGAAAAGATTATATCAGGCATTGGATTTCTTCTGAATATTTCTGGCCATATACTCATTATTACATTCCAAATGGCCCAGCTGGCCCCGTTAGAGTCCCACTTCCAACACAAGAAAGGGCTGTTAATGAAGACTCAAACAAAAATAATCCTGCCCCACCTTCCCGCTACTCCTGTCTCTCTGCCCGTACCATATGAGATCAAGAGTGAGAGGGGCCATGGGTGGGATAACTTGCAAGGATGCTGCTGTAGCTCCAGCCCTGTGCCTTCCCCCCTGAGCAGTGCCACGTGACAGGCACCTAAACACTGACTTGACCTCAGGCTTTGGCATTACAACTGCCTTGAGCAGATTCCAATACTCCTTAAAGGAATATCAACATAAACCTTCAGCTTCTTAAGATTTTTAGATTAGCTCTTTTACCTGACACCTTGACAGTTATGTACTAGCCAACAAAGGGGAAATACGAAGAATAGAAAATCACTGAAGATATCAGCATCTATTGAATGCTTCCCGTTTTCCTCCCAAAGCTCCGGGCATAGGCCGAGATGAACGAATCCGTATTGAATACGTCTGATAAGAGCCTCTGCACAGGACTGTGCGGGGTTGGTGAGAGGGGTGCAGCAGGCCTTGTTCAAGCGGCCCTCCAACACGGGTGGCATCCAAGGGAAGAATTCAAAGGGTGGGAAAACAAAGAGCAACTCGGGAACAGTGAGGGAACGGTGAAAAGAAGAGGTCTCCAAGGACGGTGTTGCTAAAACAGAGAAAACAAAAGAAACACTTGTCAGTGTTTGCCTGAATCAAGTGCAAGATGTGCTGGATCGGAAGAAATGGGTCAGAAGTGAAAGTGAATAATGGAACAGGAGGTGCTTCAGTCCACTAGATAAAGCCAGGGCAATAGATGGCGAGAACAAAGACACTGCCATCCTTTTTTGTCAGAGTTTCTCAGGTCCTTGGGCTGGGAGGAGAGCTTTAGAGATCATCGAGTCCAGGTTTCCACTCTGTCACCAGCCCTGCAGGAATGGAACCACCATGGGACTAGAGCTTAGACAACCCTGGCTTTTCCCCTAAAGGTCAATGGCCTCAGCACATCACTTAACTTCCCCAGGCCTCTGGAAGCTTCTGGAAGCAGGGCTAATGATAACTATTTCCCAGAGTCACTGTGAGGGTCAAGTGAGTTGTAAAACACTATGCAAATGTTAGGAATTGCTACTTTCTGAGCATACAGCATGTGCAAAGCGCTGCGATGTGGTTTTGCTGTGTGGGGATTTAAAGATGCCCGACAGATGCCTGCCTGGAAGGGCAAAGCAGACATGTTTCATTGATAGCTGCAGTGATGGGAATCCCCTGATGCTAGCGTGTGGCTGTGACAAATAATGTTGTTCTTTGGAAAACCAAAGGGTCCACTGGTTGATTGTACCTCTAGATCTGACCTCATTAGAAAAAGACTACCCAACACGGTCTGTGAAAGCTTAACCATGGTGGGGATGTGCTAAAATCCATAAGTAACAGAAAAATAATAATTTCTCAGCAAGTTAGAAATAGGAGGGAAATATCTGATCTTGATAAAGAGCATCTACAAAAAAAACAACTAAAGCTAACATTGTACTTAATGATGAGACTGAATGCTTTCCTTTGTGACTCAGGAATTGTACTCTTGAGCATTCGTCCTAGAGAAATTAAAGCTGCCCGTGAATGTTCATAGAAGCTTTATTCATAATAACCCAAAACTGGGAAGAGACCAGACGTCTTTCATCAGATGAACGGTCAAACAGTGGACAGCCATACCGTGGGCTACTATTCAGCAGTTAAAAGGAATGAACTACTGATCCACGCGACAACTTGGATGATCTCAGGGCGATTATGCTGCGTGAACAAAGCCAATTCCAAAAGAGTTCACACCGTATGATTCCATTTATGTAACACTTTGAAATGTCAGAATTTTAGAAACGGAGCACAGACAAGAGGTTGTCAGGGGTTAAAGAGGAAGTGAGATACAGGATGGACACAGACATTGTTATAAAAGGGCATCAGGAGGGTCCTTTGGTGACGGAACTTTCTGTACCTTAAGTCAGTGGTAGAGGAACCTATCTATGTGGTAAAATAGTGTGTAACTGAACACACACTCAAGTTCAAGTAAAGCTAGGTAAATCTGAATAAGATCTGGGGACTGTATCAGTGCCAATATATGTAATCCATATATTGTACTGTGGTTTTATAAGATGATACCATTGGGTGAGAACTGGGTGAAGAATACAGAGGATCTCTGTATTAATTCTCACAACTGTACGTGAAGCTACAACTACCTCAGTAAAATTTTCAATTTAAAACAATATTGTGGGGGTTAGTTCGCAAGTACAGGTAAGATAGGAGCCGTTTCAGGAGGAAACCAGAGACGTGTCGTGTCAGCTGTATTGGGGTAACTGTAGTCTCTCAATGAAATTGGAGATCTTGGTGGTTTTAGAACTTAAAAAAAAATGTTGGTGGAAACTCTGCACTTGGTTTCTCTTTGAATGGAGAGAAACAAGTAGGATAGAGGTTTCCAGAGTGTTCTATAGGAACCTTCCAGATGAGAAGTATACATACAAAGTGAGCATGGTCTGGCACCATCAGGTCTCACACATAAGCCTCACAAAAATCAGAACTCAGGCCTCAAGTCAACCAAATGAAAGAACTGAGTTAAAATTCACTACAGGAAGTTGAGCACCCTAGGAGGGCAGTATGCGTAATGCTTAAGAGCACAGCCTTAGGTGCCAGAAGGCTTAGGTTCAAGTTCTAGCCCTGACTCTTACTAGCTTTGTGGCCTTGGGCAAGTGAGACTGAACTTCATTGGGCCTCAGTTTTTTCATGTGGAAAATGGTCAAAACACTGGACCCTCAGTGCCTGGCCCATTCATGCTTAGTAAAAGTGACCTGCTCTCACTCTTATTACCGTTCTGGAAGGATGAATGAAAGCTGCCTACAGGCACCAGGCTAGATGCTCTGGAGCTCATCCTGGAGCACCCCAGCCTTCTGCTTCCCCATTTCCCGGGCCTGGGCTCCTCTTCTCCAGTGAGACGTCTCTGGTCACTAAGAAGAGGACAGCTAACATGTCACACGATCACTGACTGAGAACAATTGTTTGTCTACATGTATAGATTTCCCAGCTCTAGAACGTGGGCATCTGGAACCTATTTGCCTGGTGGGTAATCCTGGAGCTCCCCATGGCTATCCTGGGTTCTCATAGCTTAACCAACTGGATGATCCTTAAGAAGCATATATCCAAAATGCTAGAATGTACCAGCTCAGGAGGTAAGGATGCCCAACTGTAAGTGCCCACCGGGGACATATTAAAAATGTGGCTTACTGGGCTTCCTCTTAATTCCTGGGAATCTGTAAACCTGCACTGCTGGGCATTGGGTATGGGGCTCTCTGTGTTAAATAAGCTTCCCCAGATGCTTTAATGAGAAACGCTTTTCATGGGGTTCTTGTCAGGTGCCAGGGTCTAGCGCTTGGGAAGCACTGACTTTTTCCATGCTGCCAATAAGCCTTCCAGGAGAAGGTAGATAGCGATCATAATGACCTTCATTTTCAACACTGAGTCCCTGAGAGGAGAGGTGTTTTAACTCAGGGACACTTGAGTGAATGCCAGTGCTAGGGACATCATCCTGAGTCAACCAGCTCGGAGGCACCAAACCTGGCCAGCAACTTCTTCACTAAAACATTTCCCTGTCCCCTCATAGGCTATCTCCTGCTTTATAGACTCAGGAAACAGACCTATTGATTTACCCGCCACACTGGCTTTTAGAGCTCCTAGCTCTCCTGAATATTAGAGGAGGTCGTGCGCGTTCAGGGAGATATGGCTGTAGACGCTCCTGAATATTTGGACTCCAGAGGAGCCCGGCAACTTTGGGTCCATCCCCCCACCCCACCCATAAAGCTGTCAGCCAGATACGAGCTGTGGGATCCACTCATCCATTTTTGGTGAGGGAAGCGAAGTGGCTGAGGGCAGGGAGCAGACAGCACGAATGTTTGGGGTGTGGAGGAGTGGCGGTAGAACCAGCTATTGACTCAGAGGCTGTCTAATCTATGAGAAGAAAACAGGCCCAGAACCCCACCCCTTCTTTCCCTCCAGCCTCCTTTTCTGGCTGCAAAGCTGCTTCTGTAATGTTCTTTGCATGTACCCACCCATCCCTAACAGGGAAAACGCACCTTTTTGAAAGGAAAACTAGTAAGTAAAGCCAGGCGTCAAGCCTAGATTAGGGAAACATGTGGCAAGTGCAATTGTATGTACATCCTACACCATGAAACAACAATGAGAAATCAAAAGAAGAGAGTTGTCTGCAGAGCTCTGGAGACACAATCAGCGCCTCCCTGGAGAGGGCAGGCAGACTGAGTGGTCTCTGCCGTCCTGGAGGCAGAGCCTCCTGAGTAAATGTTCCCGGCATTTCACCACTTGCTCTATTTTCCCATTGCTCTGCAGAGCAATCCCTCCGCAGTGTGTCCCCCTCCGCAGTGTGTCCGACCTAGTCTTTTTTTTTTTTTAAGATTTTTTTATTTATTTATCTTTAGAGGGGAAGGGAAGGAGAGAGGGAGAGAAATATCAATGTATGGTTGCTTTCTGTGCATTCCCTGCTGGGAACTAGCCTGCAACCCAGGCATGTGCCCTGACTGGGAATCGAACCGCGATCTCTTGTTTCGCAGGCCCGTGCTTAATCCACTAAGCTATGCCAGCCAGGGCCCGACCTAGTCTTGACAGTTTTCTTTCAATTAAGCTGTAGCTTCCTGTGTACATCATACCTTGAGCAGAGGACTCGAAAGGGAAGTGTTCTCTGAAATGAAGGTACATGTTGCTGGAGAAGCCGCATCTGACCAATGGCTTCCTGAAGAACTAGCATTGGTGAGAATCAGTTTGAGTGCCCAGCGCTGTGTGAGACACAGGGCACATTAATTATCTCATCTTATCATCACAAGGATTCCCACAAAGTAAGTATTATCTCCATGTAACACCTGAAAAGAATGAGACCCAGGGAGATTAAGTAACATGCCCAAGGGTCTGGGCTCATGGGTGGCAAAGCTCGGCTTCCCCCAGCCCAGCCCAGCCCAGCCCACAACGGCACCTCCACACCCACTGATGTCCAGCCAGGACACCCCAGGACTGGCACAACACTATGTGCCCCTTCAGTTTGGTCACAGCCTATACCAGCTGTTAAATACTCCGAATTCCACCTCTGCCCAGTCCAAGCTTCTTCCGAGTTACTACTGTGCCGCTGAAATAAATTTGAAAACGAGTCAAATAATGTGGTTAAGTTCTGGGGAAACTTCCTCCCCGCAATGTAACAGCCACTTCTTGGTCCCACCTCCCAAAGGAATGACGAGCGAGGTGTATTAGTTTCCTAAGGCTGCTGTAACGAAGTGCCACGGGCTGGTGGCTTCAAATAGCAGCAGTGTGTGGTCCGCCAGTTCTGGAGGCCAGGATTCTGAGACCAAGGTGTGGACAGGGGCGGGTTCTCCCACTGGCTGTGAGGGAGAGTCTGTTCCTTGCTCCTCTCCTACCTTCTCGTAACCTCGGATGTTTCTTGGTGTGTAGATGGCTGTCTTCTCCCTGTGTCTTCTCATATCGTCTCTCCTGTGTGTGTCTGTCTCTGTGTCCACATGTCTCCCTTCTTATAAGGACACCAGCCGTTTTCAGTTAGGGTCCACCCTAACGACCTCTGTAAAGACCCTCTCACCAATAGGTCCATATCCTGTGGACTCCAGCATGTCTTTGGGAGGACACACTTCAACCCCTAACACTGAGCCAGCCTTGGAGAGCAGGTTTCTCCTCCTCCTGGCCCCAGGGGGGGTCTCTCCTTCCCTCCCTTGTAGCCCATGCTTCCCTTCTGTTCAGCAGGGAAGGGCAAACTGCAGTGAATCAGCTGAAAACCGATGGCTACAAAACTTGTTCCTCCTCCTGTCATCCAGTTTGCCTTCATCTCGTGCCAGCGAGTGGCACTTTGCCCTGGTAGTCACTGTGCCCTGTGTGCCCCAGGGGGAACAGAAAACAGGTGCCAGGGCCAGGAGAAGCTGACATGGCTTAGCCTGAGGTTTCAGTGTGGTTGCTTTGGGGAACATCAAACGATTTCCTTCATGTGAGTGCGTGAGTGTGCGGCAGGGTTCTTTAAGTCGCTGGTTCTCTAACTTTTCCTACCACAGCCCCCTTAAGAAAGCCTGCCTGCCCTTGCCATAGAAACATACCCTCACCACCCAAGATGGGCAGTGGAAGAGGAGTCTCCACATGGGAGGGGTGGTTGGAGATTTACAGCCCTTATTCTTGTCCTCCAAAATTTCCCTTTCTCCTGTGAGTTGCCCTGGCCGCCACTGCTGTCACCCTGTCGGACTCAGGGAAGGCTGTTTCTCTTCTAGCACTTCTTTCCAAGCATGGAGAGAAGCTTGCCTTAATTCTCCACAGCTTGGCTGATTCTAAGCTGCAACATTGATTCAATCTTGTCAAAAGGCCCAAAGACCAGAAGGATGATAACGTTTCTTTCAAAAGAGCCTGTAGGTATGGTTGTCTGGGAGCCCAGGTCCATCTTCACGTGTCCACTGCGGGCGTGTCTCCCCTCCCTGCACCCCTTCTGCGCCTGAAGGACCGCATCTTCAAATCCAAGTATATACTTAGAGTCAAGGCCATAGACGGGAACAAGCTCCCTCTCCATCCAGCCTGAGACCTGCCTTCCCAAGCCCACAGCCTCCTCTGCTGGGACTGATTCATGTGTGGTGCTTACTCCCTTCAGGGAAGATCCTGTGGGAAAACCACATCAGAACATAATCCAATCTCTACGCCAAAATATATATATATAATTTAAAAATCTCTACATAGCCGGAGAATTGTCTTACATTCAAAGCCCTTTGGATGACGGCTCTACCAGTTCTGACTCATTTCCAACAGAAGGGGCCTCCCCATAAGTAATAGGGAGAACAGAATTCCTTTTGAAGGGAGGGCAGAAATTTAGTGAACTACAGGCCCCTAGTTATCTAGATAGGAAACTGAGGCCCCGAAAGGAAACTCGGTTTTCCTAATGCTGGCTGGGTGGCACAGGTGGGGCTCTGGTTCCCAGCCCATGCCTTGTCAGAACACCGATCCATGCCGTACAGCAGAGGACAGAGACCATCCTTTTAGAAACTTTAATTCAAATAGACAGCAGGTTACGACAAGGGACAAACAGCCCTGGATCACCAGTGAATCCCCAGTGACAATCCTGGATGAGGGGCTGTACCCACATGATATAACCACAGAGGGAAATCTCTCAGGGGTTCCCCAGCGCTCACCAGTTCTATCTCCCAAATGGCACTTAAGTGAATCCCTGTCTCTGGCCTCCACTTGAGTGGACCTACTCACCACCATTTCATCATCCAAATCGAGTCCTGCCCTAAGAGTAAAGTCTCAGGTCCTCAACAGGACCATAAGAGTCTATGCCTTGGTTTTATCTTGCTTTTCCAACTTCTCCTGGCTCTGCGTAGAAACCTTTCTCCCCTTTCCACCTACATCAGTGGTTCTCAAACAGGAGTGATTTTACTACTTAGGAAACATTTGGCAATATCTGGAGACACTTCTTTGGTTGTCACACTGGCGTCTAGTAGGTAGAAGCCAGGGACATTGCTAAACATCCTACAATGTACAGGACATCCCCCCATAACAAAAATTATCCAGCCTTAAATGTTTATAGCTGAGGTTGAGAAACAATCTCTGGAACTCACTTTAAATACCACTTCTTCCAAGAAGCCCTCCCATGGTACTTTATACTGGTTGAGGGCTCTTCCCTCCACATATCCCTGCTCCTTCACAGCTCTTGGCACCGGGGAATATCTACAATAATGATGCAACATTTGCCTTCCTCCGCCCACCAGCCCATCAGCTCCAGGATGGAGTGTTTGGTTCATCGCCTGATCCCAGTGCCCTGTGAGGTGCCCAGTGTAGTTTGGCATCACTTTTTGCCCTGATGCCTGTGGAACACAGACAAAGGCAGTTTATACAGGTGACCTGTCCTCTACCAGGGGTTACATGGGCTTCCAAAGGCTTCAAACGCAGACCTGCAGGCACTCATGGTCAAGAGCACAGTCTTGGGAGCCTGGCAGAAGTGGGTGGATATCATAATTCTGCCACCTCGTAGCTGAGTAACCTTTAGCAGGTTACTTAATTTCTATGGAACTGGGTTTCATCATCTGTAAAACAAACAAACATAAAAATAGAACCTGTTTCATGGAATTCCCGTGAAGTTTAAAAGACACGGTGCATGTAAGGTATTGAATACCACCTCTAACACAGGGTAAGGGATTAAAGCTGAGATGAGGGCACCGCAGTGGCACAGCCGGCCTGTTCTGAGTGTCCACTGCAGCCCCCAGACCCAGGGTAATGGACACAGGGACAGGGAAGGAACGTCACAAGACGGCTGGTCAACCTTTCCCTCTTAGCTGTCTCAGCTCTAAAGTGTGCCTTAAAAATACCCCGTTTATCTATCTTGTGGGCTTATTATATGGATCCCAGGTAGCTCCCCAGCCACACTAGAGTGGTGCCTAAAATTGCCTGTATGTAGGGCTGAGGGTAGCTTTCCAGATTCTCTCTTACCCCCTCCACTTCACACCCTCTTAAGAGCTCTGGCCTGGCACCTCTGCCACCTCTGGCGGCCCCAGGTCCTTAGCTGGATGGCAGCCCATTTGGACCCCAGCGAACTCTAGATTTCCCTGTCTTCCCAGGCTCTGCCCCTGGTGCCAGCAGGGGCTCCACACCCTGGATCCTGCCTGGCCCCACCTCCCACCAGGTCTGAACCCTGGACCACAGCCAAGTATCACAGTTCCCACCAGATCTGTACGGGAATTTGAAACATTTTCACCAAATGAGTACTAGAAATTGATTGCTGTCTGTTCCTTTTGCCCTGGGGGAGGAGGGATCTTTTCCATTTCCAGGCCACTTTGCTCCCCCAGCCCCCACAATTTTAGATGTCCAAACACTGTTTTTTTAAAAACGAAGGGTCCTATCCCAGACCACTGAGGTCAGCAAACAGAAGTGTCTGTTTGTAGGTGGAGGGCTGGATGGAAGGAGGCTGAGATCACGTCAGAGGAGCAGGGGGAAGCTACAGACAGGAAATCCTCCAGCTCTGGGAACACTGTGGAAGCCCAGTCCCTCACAGGTAGCAGCCAGAGGTTCACACACAGGAACCTGATGACAGAAACCCCTCCCAGCCTGCAGAGCCCTCTAAGCACCCGGGCAAACCGGTGTGGGGAGAGGGGGCGGAGTGAGGGGGGCTGGCTGGCAACAGCTCCGCAGGGATAGTCCCCTGGCTGTGTCAGCAGATAGAGATGTCTGTGACTACCGCCGCCACGCCCAGGCCCCCAGGGGTTAGCCGCCACTTGCTTCAGTTGCTTTGGTCGACTGTTTGGCTCCCTGCCCTGTGGGCAGTGAAACCTGACAGGTCAGTTTCTAGATCTGGGCCCATTCTCTCCCACTTCCTGGTTCTCACACCTTCAGCTGGAAAAACTTTGGTTCCCCTCCCCCTCACACTGAAAAAGGATGCGGTTTTGTTTTGTTTTGTTTTGTTTTATTTTGTTTTGTTTTGTTTGGTCCACAATACCAAATGAAAGGCCTGGCCTCCTAATTAGCCATTTTGATCCTTGGGAAGTTATTTAAGGGATCAAAACAGCTGAAGTTAGGCCCCTGAATATGAAAATCAGTGGCACAGGGGACCCTGGGCACAGAAGAGCAGCACCAGCACTTTGCCCCACCCCCACCCCCAGCCAGGTCTTGGCAGGAATGAGCCATTTTGCCTCCTAAATCTGTTTTTATTTGCTTAGGAGAAGCCGACCTGTGCCTCCAACACAGTCTATGCTCTTAGTCCATGCCTCCTCCATATCTGAGTGATTGAGTGGAGGTGGAGGTAGGTCAGCAGTGCTGGGGTGAGGGTGAGGCAAGTGAGGTTAGTAGGGCTCCAAGTTTTGGGAGGCACTCCCTCTCCAGGCTCATACAAGCTTCCTCACCCTGGTCCCTGTGCTGTGGCTGATCAGCGAGAGAAAGCTTCCAGGGGACATGGCTGACTGTGGAACAGAAAGGAGTGCCCCCATAGGTACCTGCCAGCCTTTACTTCCTCATGTCAACAGGGGTGCCCTGTATGGGGCGGGGCGGCAGCCTACCAGGAGGCCCCTGCTCCCAGGAACTGCAGTGACAGCTGTCCCTGCAGGGGTGCCGGGGCTGAACAGGATTATAATAATATTAAATAACACTTTGGGTGCTTACTATGTGCCAAGCCCTGTGTTAAATACTTTATGACCATTATTTTATATAATCCTCTCAACAAGTCAATAAAGAACTTGGGCTCTGGAGTCCGACAGCATGGATTTAAATCTCAGCCTTGCCACTTTCCTGCTGTGTGACCTTGGGCAATCACTCAACCTCTCTGACCCTCAGCTTCCTCATCTGACAAGTGGGAATAATAATAGGATCTGCATCACAGTAGTCCAAGGATTATATCAGGTAATGCAAGTAAAGCAGTAAGACAAGCATCTGGCACAAGGTAAGCACTAGACAAATATTAGGATTGTGACTGCCTCTTGTAGCTTATTCCTAGGGTTGCCACAACAAATGTCTCACAATTGGTGGCTTAAACAATAGAAATTTATTGCCTCATACTTCTGGAAGCTAGGACTCCAAGATCAAGGTGTTGGTAGGGCTGGCTCCCTTGTGAGAGCTACGAGGGAGAGTATGTCCCATTCTTCTCTCCTAGTTTCTGGAGTTTGTTGGCTTGTAGATGTCCCCCTAAGCCTTTCCTCTGCGTGTCTGTCTCAGTGTCCAAACTTCCCCTTTGTCTTCGTCCATTTCGGCTGCTATAGCAGAAATACCATAGACTGAGTGGCTCAAACAACAGCCCCTTATTTATCACATTCTGGAGGCCGAGAAGTCCAAGATCAGAACACAGACAGCAGACCTGGTATCTGGTGAGGACCTGCTTCCTGGGTCTTAGATGGCTGTCTTCTCACTGTGTCCTCACAAGGCAGAGGGGTGAAGGAGCTCTCTGAGGTCTCTTTTATAAGAGCACTAATCACAACCATGAAAACCCCACCATCATACCTTAATCACTTCCCAAAGGCCCCACCTCCAAGTTGGGAATTAATTATCAACATATGAGTTTGGGGGTGGGGACATAAACATTCAACCTATAGAATTCTTTTCATAAGGACATCAGTAACATTGCATTAGAACCCACTCCAAGGGCCTCTTTAACTTGATTACTTTTCTAAATACCCTATTTCCAAATTCAATCACATTCTGAGGTCCTGGGAGTTCAGAATCCAACATATCTTATTGGGTAGGGAGGCACAATTCAACCCATAAGACGAAGTAACTTGTTCAGGTTACGCAGCTTGTAGCTGATGAAACTGGGTCCTAGAACCCAGGCTTATTTGATGGCATGAACCCCCATATAAAGCCCCAACACTCCTAACTCTTCTCTGGATGGGGAGAAAGAACCAAAGAGAGGCATTCAGAGCCGACTGCTGTGTGTTGATGGCATTTTCCCTTCTTTCTCTCTTCTTCTATAGCCTGCCTGCTCCAGGCTGAACTGGTAAACTATGAACGAGTCAAGGAGTATTGCCTCAAAGTCCTGAAGAAGGAAGGGGAGAACTTCAAAGCCCTTTATCGGTCTGGCGTGGCCTTCTACCACCTTGGGGACTACGACAAAGCACTCTACTACCTGAAAGAAGCAAGGACCCGACAGCCAACAGGTAAAGCAGAAGTCGATGCTCTCTAACCGTCAGCCCCCTCTGGCAGCTCCAGGAGCTTTCTCAGTGAGGTGGACAGCTTTCGTGGCGTAGGGCCAGGCAGGTGCAGAAATGGCAAATCAGGGGTCAGGCGGGTGCTAGGACCTGGAAAGAGGAGAGCAAACAGTCCATGCACTTGCCTGGGGCCTGGGTTCCAGGGAGCTTGGGAACTGCTTCTCTTCGAATACAGTATGAAAAGACAAAGGTGTCTTTTCCAACCCAGAATCCAGCTTTCTTCACTTGTTCAATAAATCCGTATTGAATTATTACAATGTGCCAAGATTTGTGCCAGGCACCAGGGATGTGGATGAGAAAATGGGACCCGTGCTTTTGAGGAGCTCACAGAGTTGGCAAGACATGATACAAAGGAATGATTTTGGTGCTAAGCCCAGTATCTTCCAGGAAGCGTGCTCTGACTTCCCCAGTCAGATCCCATTCCTCAGAGCACCCATTAACTGTACCATTTGCTTAAATTCCTATCCACTAGCTCAGCCATTTGTTCACTCCACAGACACTGATTAAGCAGTTACAATGGCCCAGGAGCTACTCTAGGTGCTGGGTAGATAGCAGTGAACAAAACAAAGTTGCTACCTTCGAGGAGTTTATGTTATAATGGAGGACGATGGACAGTGAGCAAATGGACAAATAGATAATGTAATATTTAGCAGTGTTAAGTGCTATGAAGGAAATAAAGCAGAGTAAAAGGATCAAGAGTAAATGGGGCGCTATTGCAGCCCTGGAGCTAAGAAAGAGCCTCTCCCAAGAGGCCACATTTCAACAATGACTTTGACTTAATGTTGCCATTGTTGTTCATGTGGCCGATTTCTTTTAATGTGCTTCTCCTTCCTAGACATCTTTAAGGACTTTAGGATCGGTTTGCAAATATCCAAACATACACTTTTTCTTTATTTTTGTCAGAACACCAATATTTTTACTTTTTAAAACATTTTATTTATTTATTTTTATGGAAGGAGGAGGGAGAAAGAGGAGAGAAACACTGATGGTTGCTTTTCACACACCAGTTGGGGACCTGGCCCACAACCCAGGCATGTGCCCTGACTGGGAATCGAACCCACAACCTGTCAGTTTGCAGGCTGGCACTCAATCCACTGAGCCACACCAGCCAGGCCTATTTTTATGTATTGATTAGTTTTCTATATATTGGTCGTGTTCCCCCAACTGTACTGTAACCCACTAGAGGATTAAGAACTGGATTCATTCAACAGAATTTTCTTGAGCACCAATGCGTACCAGCGCTGTTCTGGATGCCACACCCCTGGCGTTTTTCACGAATCCTCCAGCATTCATTTCTACTCTGGGAAGTAAACATCTCGGGCAGTCCTGTCGCTCTTACGTGCTGGTATGTGCAGCACTAAGTGGCTATTCCCTGTCATACACTGCTCCCCAATTTAAGAACTGGGATTGGGGGATAATTCCCCGGTTTGAGGTGAAGTGATCAACTCCACTTATGAGGACAAAAATAAGACAATGAAGTGAAATAATTTTGAACAATTCAATTTTTAAAAAATTACATTCAACTAATATTCATTCGTCATCAAATTAAGCACTTTTAGACGAACCTATTTTGGCCCTCACAGCCATTTCATGAGAAAGAT
The DNA here is from genome assembly GCA_028533065.1 of Trachops cirrhosus. Taxonomy (NCBI): domain Eukaryota; kingdom Metazoa; phylum Chordata; class Mammalia; order Chiroptera; family Phyllostomidae; genus Trachops; species Trachops cirrhosus. The sequence continues at coordinate 172,501,272 of CM052538.1, forward strand.
ATCATGCCCCCCAGGAGAGGCAGGCTTTGGAGTCAGATGCACCACATACCGTGTGTCTCCTTGGGTGACTTCCTGAGCCTCTCCAGGGCCCGGTTTTCCCTTTTGTCACAGTGAGGATGACGCCACATACCTTGTGGGATTATAATGAGGATTAAACGACATAATGAAGGTTAAAAACACAGCACATAGTCGGAATTCAAAAATGGAAGCTGTTTCTTGCAGACAAGACACAAGGCTCAGAGAAGCTGGTAACGTGCCTGGGGTTAAACTCTACACAGAGCCTCAACTTAACTGTGCTGACTCAGGACCACTGGGATATGCTGTTTCATAGAAATAGAGGGAAAAAATCCCTCCTCTTCTCCTCTCCTTGCCATCTGTCCCTGGGTCAGGGTGACCTGTCCACACTTGCTGGGGGAGGCCGTGTCGGGAATGCCAACATCCTGGTTGCCTTCTCGGCCACCATGGACCTTAGCTGAGTGAGTGTGGCCCGTCCATAGTCTGCAGACACAGCTGTGGATGGGTTCCCCTTGCCAAGTGTCCCCTAAGGAGTGTTTCTCTCTTCACAGACACCAATGTGATTCGGTACATCCAGCTGACAGAGATGAAGCTCAGCAGATGCTCCCAGAGAGAGAAGGAAACCGTGTAACGACAATACCTGTCTAAAGTTGCCCCTGCACCAAACCTGGACTTCCCAGCATCCCCTGGTGGAGAGCCCCTCCCTGGCTTCTGGTCCTTTCTCCCCACTTCTCCTGTCAGTCCCCCCTCCCACCTCTTCCTCTTGTTGCCCCTCAACTCGCCGTTTGCTCCCAGTGTGAAAAGAGGAGGTGCAAATTTGGAATCGAGTGGGTTGCCCTGATAATGGAGATACCCTCTTCTGTAGTAGGTCAGCCACTGAGAGGGACCTAATTTCTGCAGGGACAGCTGGGGAGGACTCTCACAGGCCAGAAATGCCTGTGCTTCGGACAGAGACAGAGCCTGGCAGGTGTACCATTCCAAAGGCAGCAGGCAAGGAGCCCATAGCTGGACCCTCCACACCCTTCTGACAGACCAGAGCATCTCAAGGCAACTGTGACAAATCCAGGGATGAGACAAACACCAGAAGCATTGGCTAAGCGAGGCAAGAGACTGCAAATGTGTACACTGGATTTCCCCACCCCTACCCACAGTAACCTCAGCCCCTGCCTCCCTCCTTCCTTTGGCTTGTGCTTTCTTCTCTCCCCCTAGGGGTTCTGAGACTCTGCCAGGATTCACATGCCATTGAAGCCCACTCTCAGTGCCCTCTGGTGACTACACATACCATTCTCCCATCCCCCCACTCCAGCAGGCAGCCATGACAGCAGAAGGGCAGGGTAAAGTGGGCCAAGGGTTGACCACATAGGTGATGGGGGGAGGGAGAGAGGACATTTAAGGGAGAGAGCATTGTATAGACTGGGGGACTGAACTGTGGACTAATTAAGTGTAAATAAAAATAAATTAACAGGCAACAGTTCCTGTCATTTCTGTTGGAAGCAGCCCACTCCCCCACTTCCACTCCCTCCCCTAACTCACTCAGAGCTACTTACAGCCAGGCAGGATGGGGCTTCCCCCAAAGCAATGGACCGTTTGTCCAGCAGTATAGAATGTTGGCTGCCGCCTTTGTGCTTTTAGCGTAGGCTGGGGTTGGGGAGACTGCCCAGGGACTTACTTGGCTTTGTGGGACTTCGTGGGACTTGTACAGCCTCTTTTTGATGACATTAGCTGGACTCAATATGTAGCACAGAGAATGTGTTCAACAAATATTTGCTGAATGAATAAGTGATGACTGCAGACTGGCTCTCCTGCCTTAAACTAATCTTATCCCAGCCTAGTCTCCTGATAGCTATGCTCTTTATACCATGTTGCTTCGGTCAACTAAGAAACATTTCCTGAGGGCTTATCGATTGCCTACCGTTGTGCAATATGCTGGGGGACACAGGATACCGTCCCAGTCTTAAAGGAGACGGAGGACTTGAGAAAGACTCGTGTGAGATGATTACCAATGACACCTTTAATTTATATGATGCTTTAAATTTTTCAAAGCACTTTCATGTATTTTTTGTGTGATTAGTGAAAGAGACAGTATTGTACAATTAAAATATATACAGATGCAATAATGTTAATAGTTAGCATTTATTAAATGCACTACCCTCAGATCTTTACATGTATAATCTCATTTCTTTCATGCAGTTCTCCTATGAGACAGCATTTCTATTTGATGGGTAAGAAAACTGAAAACCAGAAAAATTAACTCTCCCAAGGTTGCATGGCCTTAAGTGGAACAGCTAGGGTTTGAACCAGGTCTGTCTGACTCCAGAGCTCTAGCTATGAACTATACTATAGTTCCTGCTCTCCAAAGTATATTGAGCAGTTACAACCATTCAAGAGCAGAACCATGTACATTAAGTTGAAAAGCCTTGACTATGTCCATGGTGGTGCCTGAGCTGCCTCTTGTATTTAAAATGCCCAAGGCAAAAAAAAAAAAAAAAAAGTCCCTAACACTAAACTCCCTAATGGACAGGCCAGGAAAAGATAGCTGAGACCCAGCAGTTATTTCTGTGTATTGTTCATTCTACTTGCTGGTGGGTAGAACCCAAACAATCCACCTAGCTTTCCACACCCCATCCCCTGCTCTAGGGAAGAGTCACAATTATAGGCAAAGATGGAAAGGTAACACAAAGTTAATTACGGGTTATTTGTTTAATCAGAGGCTCCACCACTGCAGGATCTAATCCCTGCTGAGGGGCCTAGAAGCGAGCAGCACAAGTTATATTCACATAGCCCCTCAAAAGCTTCCAATGGGGACTGTAAGAAAGTGCTAGAAATGTCCAAGGGCCCACAGCTGCTTGCCAATAGCTTAGCCTCTCAGGGCGAAGCAAAGGAAAAAGCTATTACAGCTGCCACATTCTACCCCACCTCTACCATGTCCTTCTCTCTGCCCTCTTCCGCCAAAATGGTTTCACATGGTCCCAGTTCGAAACCACCCTACAGGATGCACAGCACAGGGAAATGTGCAAACTCCCCTGCTCTGTAGCCTCCAGCCCAGAAAGCCTTCGAGCTGGCAAACTGCTTGTTAGACCCTGAAGGACAAGAGGAGGTCAGAGGTGGCCTGTCAAAGCAGCTCAGATTGGCAGGGTCTTCCTTTGGTCTTGCATTCAGGAAGGACTGAGAGTAGCTATTCCCAGCATGGATCAGGAGAGAGGACTTGCCTCGGAGAGTGAGTTGCAGCAGGGCTGGACAGATGGGGATAAGACTGTTGCCATCCTTCTGAAGAAAAAGGTTGAAAAACAGAAGTAGGTGAGGACAACCTCATGGGACCTCCTGATACAAGTGTACAGGCTGTCTGCTTGTCTGGTGACTTAGATACACACGCTTCCTGGAACTCCACTCACTGTGACCTACAGTTAAATGATCTCAAAGGAAAAGGCTGCCTGGGGGTAGTAGTTAATGTTTGGGATGAGTGGTGAATTTTCTGTTCATTTGTTCAACAGAGACTGCAGAGAGCTGTTTGGCAAAATCAGGTGTGTTCACCTTCAGCTTTCTTCTACCCACACCTCCCCAAACCAGGGACCAGCATTTAATTACACGCTTCGTTTGCAGGTGTCGCTGTTGAACTCTACCTGGTGCGCTAACCTGGACCCGACCTGCTCTGTCATCTCCTGCTTGGACTTTTGTGATAGACTCTTCCCAGAAAAAGTTACACTTTTCTTGTCATTATTCTGGAAGCCTCACATGTGTATTGTAAAACTTTAGAGGGGAAAAGACAGACTCCAACCCATAATCCTACCACCCAAGACAAACATTATAATCCTTTGGAAGTTTAGTTTGGCTCTTTTTGGGTCAAAGGTACATATACACAGTTTGTTTTTAATGAAAAGATCACACAGTATACCTATATATACTCTGGAATAACTTACTTTTCAAAATGTGTGTTTATATTTTAGAATATGTAATACATACACAGACACAAAATTTAAAAATTACAAAAATCTCTATAGTAAGAAGTAAATCTCCCTCCCTCCCCATCTGCCAGCATCTGGTGTCCCTCCCATTACCCATGTACCCTTCCAGAGACACTGAAGCATTTTCAAACACATGTATATATTTTGTCGCACACAGATGGTAGCGTGAGGACACGTTTTTTTTGTGCCTTGTGCTACTTCACTTACTATACCATGAACGTAACCTTTTTTGCATGCCTCAAACTTTTTCAACAGCTTCCCCATCACACAGATGGGTCCTCATTTGGTAACCAACCTCCTCATAGTGATCATGTCCTTTGTTCCCAATCTTCACTGTAAATAAGATTGCAACAGACAGTCTTGTCACTACATTCTGCACATATCTAGAACCAGTTCTTTAGGATAAAAAAAAAAATCCAAGGAAGAAATTGCTTGGCTACCTTTAAGAATTTTGATATATGTTGCCAACTGCCGTCCAGAAAGTTTGAACCAAAGCACTCTCTTATCTGCAGTCTCGAGAGCTCCCCATTTTCTGCACCCTCACTAATGATGGGGATTAGCAATTATCAGATCTTCTCCAATTTGATAGGAAAACAACAGGATGTCAAATGTTATTTGAACTTGCATTTCTTTGATTATTACTGATTAACGTCTTCCCATGCTTGTCGATCATTTGTACTTCTTTCTTTGTGAACGTTCTATTTATTTGATTTTGTATGTTTACCTTTATTATCAACATGTAATTTTATGAAGAATATTATTTTTGTCAAGAAACACTGCGAATAAGCTTTCCAAGTGCTTTGCTTCCTAATTTTGTTTATGGTGCTTTTTTGACATACATAAATTCTTAATTCTGCAATTAATTTGTTCCTCTGTTGCCAGCTTCTTCTGCCTACAGCTCCCTCTCCCATTTCTGTCAGTGCCCCTTCTAAACCACCGTTGATTATGTCACTCCATAGCCTAAAAATCTGTAGTGGCTTCTCATCACTTTAAAAGCCAAACTCCTTAGCATAACCCACAAAGTCTTTCATGTGATTTTTCCCACTGACTCTCCCAGACTCACCTGCTGGTCTTCTTCTCTCGGTACCCTGCATCCCATCGCTGCACAGCTTCCTCTCACTCCCTGAACCCATCGTCCTGGGTTTCTGGGCCTTTCCATGCTGCTCCCCCTGCCTAGCTGCCCATGCCTTACTCCTCCAACTCCCTCTTTGCCTTGCCAACTCCTTTAGAACTTGAAGCATCGCAACTTGAAAGCCTTCCCTGACCCCTTAGTCTACACTTCTAACATGAGCCTACCTCTGGCTAGCATTTGCTACAGTGAAGTGGAATTTCCTATTTACATTTGTCTCCCTCACTATCTGGATATTCAAGGCGGGGCTGTGGTTTACTCATTTTTGCAGCCAGAATGTCTAGCACAATGCCCGCACATAGTAAGTGCTCAATAAATGTTGAGCACTGAGCCTGGAATGAATGAATAATGACTTCGGTGGCAAATGTTACTTGAGGTAAATGCAGGGCTGGACTAGGTCTGCGCTTCTGAGAACTGAAGAAATCCTAGGAGACTTGGGTTATAAGAGAAGCCATGTGCTCCACTGCTGTGCTTTCCAAAACATCAGAGTCATTTGAAGTAGCTATTTAAAAATGCATAATCTCAGGCTCCGACTTACACCCACTGAGTCAGACTCACAGGGAATAATGCTCAAGATATGATAGTTTTTTGTTTTTTTTTTAAATCCTGAAGTGTTTCTGATGACCAGCCAGGTTAAAAAGCTGCTGGTGAGCTAGACCAGCAGATAAATCAGAGACCCCAGCTCCACTGTTTCAAACCGTGCGATCTTTGGAGTGGATGGAGGGAGCTTTATTCGAATACCAGCTTTGACATTTACTGGCTGTATGACCTTGGAGCAGTTTTGACTTTTCACATCCTCATTAGCCTCACTTAAACGTGAGGACAATATTGTATTTCCCTTAAAAGGATGTCAGGAGGATTAAGAAATGCTTGCCTCCTAGCTCAGTGCCTACCACAGAGTCAACACGAAATAAGCCTTCATTCCTCTTCCCCTACCCCTCGGCCTCTGTTTCCTCATTTATAGTGTGGCTGCTAGTACCTGCCTGTTACTCTCCCATACTCCCACACTGAACTCTAGAAGGAGGAGAGCTTCCAACAGGCCCTTGGATTGCTCTGATTAAACAGCCCCACTACTTGGGTGACACAGCGGGCAGAGGAAGCCCCTATTCCACAGCGTGCTCTCTCCAAGCATATCAGAGGATTTATAGCAATCAGGTGGAATAATTCTGATGCTTTTCAGAACAATTGTCTTTTAGCCACACCCAAAATCAACACAGTTTTCCTCCTGGGGTTCTGCCCAGACGCCAGTGGCTTTTGAGCTTCAGGGTGAAGGCAACTGTCAGAAAAGAAAGTAGTCCTTGCCTTCTCTCCTTCTAATGCCTTGGGATCCTCATCCCACGACTCAGGGTTAGAAAGGCAAGACTGGATGTGAGGTCAAAACACCTCATCTGCAGCCACTTTAATTAAGATGCTTTCCATCCCAGTGCCTACATGCTCCCCCTCCCCAAGTCCAGCCCCAGGGCCAGCAGCAGAGACTGGGAAAATGCAGTCAGTCCCTCAGGCCTGACAGAGTTCAAATTACCAAGTCAGCATGAAAAGTCCCACTCTAAATGGACTGAAATTGGATTCTATTAAAAACCGCACTCACTGAGGCCCTTGGCTATTAATATTTGCTGAGACATGGAGGAAGGGGAGGAGGCAGAGGCCCCTGCAAAATGTTGGAGATTGCAGCTGTTCTGTTGAATTGCTTTTCTGGAAGCGAGCCTACATTGAAAAGCTAGATTTGCCCTGTTTTCAACAGTTCACAGAATATTAGGGCTGGAAGGAATCCGACAGCTCTCTGACCTTATAGATGAGGGCTGAAGTTCAGAGAAGGTAAGTGACTTATTCAAGGTCACATAGCTAGTAAATAACAAAGCCCAGAACTGGAACTCATATTGCTTTTCTGACAGCAAACTTAATACTCTGTCCACTGAACTAACACACACTTACAAAGAACTTGTCTCTCTCTTTTTTAAATATAATGCTGTAAAATTATTCTCTTCTACAGAAATGCTAACTAAAAATAAAGACCAAAGTGAGAGGCAACCGCATTCATTTGAGATCAGAAAAGAATAGCTATTAGGAAGCACTGATTCAGACAGAAACCCAAACTCAGATTTGGGCACAAACCCAAATCCGAACTCCTCAGATTAGGAGACAAAGGCAAGGGTTATGCATGAGAAAGGGAAGGGGAATGATTACATCTGTTGAAGGAAGGCATTTTTATTGGTGCAGATAAGCTTACATAGTGATGCAAATTCAAAACAATGTTTTTAATTTTCAGTACAGTTGTCATCAGTCCAGGAGTCATATCTGCTTTCTTGTTTTCCTTGCAAACAGTTCTGTGGAACACAATGTTGCCTTAGGTCCAATCCAAAGGTTATTTTGCTGTCTTAACATTCCAAAGGTTTGAGACATAAGACGTGCAAGACTATTCCTCTAGAATGGCAGCTCCAATTCCATTTTAAACTGGATATATATATACACATATATATTAATATATATATTAATATATGACACACACATATATGAAAGAAAGAAGGTAGTAGTCATTCATTCATTCCTTCACTAAATATTATCATTCCACTCCCTTCTGTATAGATGGTTCAATAGTTAACAAGATATTTTCTCTTCTTGACAAGCTTATAGGCTATAGGGAAGGAAGAAAAGTAAGCAGGCAACTCCAAATCTGTGTAACAAAAACACCAAGGACACACGTTGAGGTAGATTCAATACCAATTCTGGAGGACCAGGGAAGGTTTCCCTGAGAGGGTGCCAACTGGCAAAGCAGAAGTGGTGAGAGATGAGTCAGCTTTGGTCCAGGGTTGACAGCAATGCTCTGTTATTCCTTTTCCTAGTTGTAATGTGAAAAGATTTGAGGTCTTGAGATCAAGAGCTGTCTTATCTTTTTTTCCTGGTTTTTCATGCCTGAGCTCAGGCAATGTCACTTTTACTACCCTGTAGACCCAAGGGCTGTGAAGTCACCGTAGACTCTGAAGGTCACATCTGATTAAATTCCCTCTGCATAGAACAGGGACGAGTAGCTACACATGTCTCTGAGTGCCATCAGAAGCTCTCCAAGACTTGTGATTTCCATAATAAGCAAAACTTCTAGATCAGGTTTCACAAACATGATGCCAGAGTCATAATTCCAAGAGCATCCCGAACATCTTCCATTGTTCTATGTTCCTTGTTTTCTCTAATCTCAGCTCTGCTATTCTAGAATAGCACTGTCAAGTAGAAATATAATGTGGGCCACCTATGTAATTTTAAATTTTCTGGTAGTCACATTTAAAAGGTAAAAATAAACAAAATTACTTCAATAATATATTCTAAACAAAAATAAAAGGAAAAACAATAAAAGAATAAAATATTGTGTAATAAATTTAGCAAAGAAGGGAAAAACTTATACTCTAAAGAATACAAAAACATTTTTGAAAGAAATTAAAGAAGACCTAAATTAATGAAAAGATAGCCAATGTTCATGAAATGGAAGACAATATTGTTAAGAGAGCAATACAGATGCAACACAGTCTCTATCAATATCCCAACTGATTTCCTTGCAGAAACTTACAAACTGATCTTAAGCCTCCTATGAAAATTCAAGGGACCCAGAGTAGCCAAAACAATCTTGAAAAAGAAGAGCAAAGTTGGAGGACTGACACTTCTTGATTTCAAAACTTAATACAAAGCTGCAGTAATCAAGACAGTATGGTACTGGCATGAAGATAGACAATGGATCAATGGAATAGAAATGTAACCCAGAAATAAACCCTTGGATTTATGGTCCATTGATTTTTGACAAGATTACTAAGAGAATTCAATGGGGGAAAGAGTCTTTTCAACAAACTTGCTCAACAACTGAATAGCCACATGAAAAAAATGAAGTTGAACCACTACCTCACACCATATACAAAAATTTACTCAAAATGGATTAAAGACCTAAATATAAGAGCTAAAGCTATAAAACTCTTAGAACATACATGCAAATCTTTGTGATCTTGGTAGGTGATGGATACCTGGATATGACACCAAAAGCATAAGCAACAAAAGAAAAAAGTAGATCATCTGGACTTTTTTTATATTAAAATTTAAAACTTTTGTTTTTCAAAGGGCACTGACAAGAAAGCAAAATGACAACTCACAGAATGGGGGAAAAATTGCAATCATATATCTGATATTTGTGTCTAGAATTTGTAAAGAATTATTATAACTCACTAATAAAAGACAAATAAGCCACTTTAAGAATGGGCAGAGCCTGTGAATAAACATTTTTCCAAAGACAATATGCAAATGGTCACTAAACACATTAACAGAGGCTTAACATCCTTTTACCGATAAAGAAATGCAAATCAGAGACCAAAATGAGATACCACTTCACACTCAGGATGGCTATCAACAAAAAGACAGATAACAAGTGTTTGTGAGGATGGGGAGAAATTGGAACCCTCATACACTCCTGGTGGTAATGCAGTCTGTCAGTTCTTCAAATGGTTAAACATGGAATTACCTTATGACCCATGTGATTTAGAATTATGTACTATAAAATGCACAGATCTCAAGTGTCAATGGATAAGTCCTAAAAATGAATATGCTCCTGCACCCAACACAGCATCAGAACATAGAACATTGCCCTCACCCCACAAAGATTTCTCACGTCCCCTTTCCAGCCAATCTCTGCCATGAAATCCTAGAGGTAACTACTATTCTGATTTCTAGCTCTGTAGAAAAATTTTGCGAAAGCAAAATTGTTTTTGAAATTCATATAAATAGAATAGCTTAGTACTGTAACATTATATGTATTTTATCTTAATGCACAATTTTATTCCTATTAAATTTAATCATATTGATTTCCATCTTTCCTTACAGCTCACTGGGAGCATTTTCATCTTGAGTCCATCACCCATATTTGCTAATTTCCCCAACTTAGTGCCATCTGCAGACTTGATCATTCTTCCTGTATTTAATCCAACATAAAACAACAACAAAGATGGAGTCCAGGAGTACTTATGTGGAACCTTCCCTTCCAAGCTTAGGAGATGAGAAGCATTGTGGAGGTGCTGGCCAAAGGAGGCGGGTGGGGGATGGAGAAAGAAAAATCTCATCCATGGAGAGGACTGAGGTCCATCTGGAATGCATTGAAAGAGGAAGGTGGTGACAGGCAGTCCCAGAAGGGATGTGTGCTGGGGAGAGGCTAGGGCTGCAGGGGAAAGTCTGAGAGTCACATGCATAGACATAAACACTGAGGGAGAAGGAGGTAGAGAGCTCCTAAGGGGAAGAACTAAGGACCAATTAGTCACCCAAACTTAGGAGGTCATAAAGGTTTCCAAGGTCATCACAGGAGTCCTGAGCTACAGTTTCTGTTTGGTCTGGTTTTATGTTTTGTTTTGCTTGTTTTGATAAGTCCTGAATGGAGTCTGGCAGCTTCCATGGAAAATTATTTTCTTAGATTTAGAACGTACTGAAATTGTTACAGTCATGGAGGGCTCTTAGTCTCTCCCCTCAGTCCCCCAACCTCAAAGCAGTGAGCTTTTGGGGAGAGAGGCTGAGTGCAGGCTGAAGGGCGGGGCTGGGGGTGAGGTTGTTTGCAACATGTTGGGGTCAGCTCTGGTAAGGTAAAGCTCACCTTATCAAACTGTTGCTTAAATTTTTACATTTGGATTCAGTATTACAGGGCTTCTGTGTCTTTGACAGGCACGTGGGCTTAGAAGTGCAGATAAGCACGAGACCTGTGACTGAGGAAACCTGAACCACGATGTGCCATCATTGTCTGTGGGACAATGGCAGGTCTCATTGATCTTATCCTCATCTATCAATGGGTGAAAGCGAGTCCAAAATCTGCCTGGGTATCAGAGCCAGACAGTTGGTGGGCATCCGGAAACTGCATTTATTTAGAGCTAAGTTTTGATACTGGTTCACAGATTGGTATTTAAAAATCACTGAACTACTGGTAAGGCTCCTTATAGCTCTAATTTTCTATATGTGGTAGGATATCTTACCTGACTCCAAACAGATCTGGTCCTTTCTGGTCCAGGCATTGATTTCATTTATCTGCATGAATTCACATGCATACTGGTCAAACTGGAGAAAGTTTTGTTGTTATTGGGTTTTTTTTTGTTTTTATTTTATTTTTGTTTTTGTTTTTGTTTTCTTGCAGAGAAGCTTTAGAGAAGATGGAGGGACAGAAATAAAGACAATGGGGATGGAGTGTCTGACCATCTAGCATGGTTGTGTGTTAATGGTAGACTGACTTTTAATGTCAACTTCTATGAGAAGGAAATAAAAAGATTAAAAAGCCATGCCAGTGCCCCAGTTGGCACACACTTCAGGGTAAGAAGGTACTGACACCTCATCCCCAGTGGATCAAACTATGTAACCTTAGAGCAGGAGGTCAACAGGGCTCTTAGGTGCCATTGGAGCTGTCACTGAGCTTGTAGAAAGGCCAAATTCTCCAGCTTCCTCCTTTCTGCATCTGCTCCTTGCAACCAACAGCTGAGGGATGCAGACACATTCTGCATAGTCACCTCCCTTAGGCCTGTCTGTTCGGAGCTCCTTTCCCCACGTGGGCCCATCTCACCTCAGGGATCCTCTCACCAAGTCTAGTGAACCTTATCTTGAATAAGAGCAATTGCTCAAGTGACAGCACTTACTGTGTATCAGCCACTACGTCAAACACTCTCCACAGAGTATTTTATTTATTCTTGCGAATAGGTAGCTAATAGGATTCCCATTTTCACATGGGCAAACTGAAGCTTAGGGAGGCACTGATCACCTGGTTGGGTGATTCCCCACTCTTGCCCCTTCTCTGAGGACCTGCCACCCTGCCACCAAAATGGGTTGTTACTGGCATGTTGGTACCAAGCACATACCACACCTCCTCAGGCCGGGGCAGGAACTTCACCCCAGTGCAGTTTCCTTTTCCCAGAAATGTAGATTGGCTATAGAGACATTTGTCCTCACTGCTAGGCCCTCCGTAAAGGTGGGGCTGTAACACCGGAGTGTAGCCAGGTGTACCATGAAGGCTGACTGAGAAAGGAGAAAGAATCAGGTGTGCTGAGTAAAAGCAGGAACAGAGAACTTTGCAAGTGCAAAGAGGAAGAAAGAGACCACACCACGGTCCACTGAGACCCTCTCACCAGCTCCCAGGTTTCCTGAGAATCTCTCTTGTTCTTTAAATCAAGTACTCTATTTTGATTAAGATAAATCAAGGGGCTTTCAATTATTGGTAACCAGAGGGACCTGACTCAGAGAAGTTAAGTAGCTTACCTGATGCCACATAGCTCCAGAAGAACGGGGCAGGAGCTGCGAAGCCCACACAGGTCTGTAACTGCCAAACCGCTCAGACATTGTCTCCCTCCCAGAGGCTGGCCGGGCAGGCAGAGGGCACTCCCTACCAGATCACACTGTGTCCTTGTCCCTTCTTTCACACTCAACACACTTTCCCAAGGAACCCCCAGCACAGCATCAAATGGGAAAAGAAGTTGCTTAATGATGAGACTATCTAGGAAGAGAGAAGGGTAGCACTGTTTTGGTGGGCAGGAGTGGGGCATCATGGGGCAAGTTCCTGTCTTTACCAAGTCTTGGGTCTTTGCAGGGGCAAGTGGAGCCATCTTCTTTCCCTATGAGACCCAGCTAAGCAGATGGCTAGGGCAAGGAGGGGTGGGGCAGGATGGAATGGGAACTTGGACCGTGAGGCCTCCAGGCCCAAGTCCCTCAAGGGAACTGCACTCAGATTTGCCCCAAATGTGCAGTCAAGCCAGGTGAAGCCTGAAGAAAAGTGGGTCAAAGCTTCTCTGGGCAGAGCCATGAGAGGTGTCTGCTCCCTCGGAGCCACTTGAAGTCTGAAGCTCCTGGAGCTCCATTTATTGACTCTGTTTATTTATCTAATTTGTCAAGTACTGTCTGCAAGCTCGAGCTGGCCTCCTAAGTGCTCAGCTTCTATCCTGCCTTGCAGACTTCACCAATTTGATTAGCATACTCTGCACTCCATCTTTGCAGTCATTAATGAAAACACTGATGAATACTGGGCATAAGTCGGATCCCTGGGAGGCCTCTCCTCCACCACAACCTCTTCTTGCCTGGCTAACAACCTAGCAGGGATGGCCCTTCTTTTCAGACCATTTTTGCCCATTGTTCAAGAGTTTTTGTACCCTCTTTTCATCCATGCATTTATTCAATCAGTCATTAATTGTGCTAGGGTGAGGGACTTGCCACAATTCCTGGCAAATGCAAATTCGTGGAAAATGCTTAACAACTGCAAGCTATTCCTACCATGAGGTGCTGTGGGGAAACAAAGATGCACAGGACAGACTCCAGTCCTCAACAGCAAGAATAAGGATAAGAATAGCAGCTTCCGACTGATTGGGTACCTCTTTTGTGAAGCGGCAGCTGAAGAGACTCTGGCACTCGCCATGGTTGACAAAAAGCCCAAGGATGGAGTCAAAACTGAGATCACATTAATTTGAAGGCGGTGAGCAGGATGGTTCTGTGGTGCCATTTCAGATTAAGAGGCACATGCCACTTAGTAAACTAATGAAAGCCTATTGTGAACAAACAGGGTTTGTCAATGAGGCAGATCAGATTCCGAATTGATGGGCAGCCAATCAATGAAACAGACACACCTGCACAGTTGGAAATGGAGGATGAAGGTACAATTGAGGTGTTCCAGCAGCAAACAGGAGGGGTCTACTAAAAAGGGAACCTGCTACTTCACTTCAGAACTCCATTCTTCCAGACCAAGAAGACATTCTCAGTTAGAAAACTGCAACTTGGTTCCACCACATCTTGAATACTACAATATAGTGTCCTCTAGTTTTTCATTTTCCCTTTCCCCATTCCTTTATTGTACATAAAGTAACTGATGTATGTGCACAAGTGTTTGCATTTTTTAACTAAATGGCCAATGGTATATTTTGATTGACATCACATGGAGATGTGATGGGGAAAATACTGGTTCTCTGAAGATACTCCCTTCTCCATCAGTGGCCTGCTCATTCAGCTCTTATTTTATATTCCAGTAAATTATTTTGCTCTCGATGTTTAAGAAAAAAAACACAAAAATTCTTGCATACCTTGTTTGATTGGAGAATTTTAATGTTTTTTTATTTATCATTGTAAGAGCAAGACAATTTTATAACTTTTTTGTACATAGCTGGTACATGTAGGGCAATTGTCTTTAAGTAGGGATAAATTACTCTAAAGAAATGAATCCTAGGTAGTATTCCCTTCAAGTCAAACATCTGGTTGTTTAAATAAACTTCTTGTTTAAAATGAAAAAAAATCAGCAGCTTCTACTTGCCTGTGCTGGGCTAAGTATTAGGCAGATACTGTCCAGCAGGTGCTGGAGATTATCCACCATAGGGAGGTAATTGTTGGTAATGATTAAGAGTAAGAATTCTGGGAGCTCCTGCCAGGATGGAGGTGTAGATATGCTTTGCTTCCTCGCACAACCCACAAGAAGGATAACAACCAATTTAAAAACAAAACCAACCAGAACTGCCAGAAAATCAAACTGTATGGAAGTTTGACAACCACGGAGTTAAAGAAGAAATATTCATGCAGACCGGTGTGCTGAGACAAAGAAATATGACCCAAATAAAAGAACAATCAAAACTCCAGAAAAAAGAGCTAAGCAAGGAGATAGCCAACTTATCAGATACAGAGTTCAAAACACTGGTAATCAGGGTGCTCACAGACATGGTTGAGCCTGGTCACAAAATAAAGGAAGAAATGAAGGCTACCCAAAGTGAAATAAGGCAAAATATTCAGGGAACCAACAGTAAAGGGAAGGGAACCGGCATTCAAATCAACAACCTGGAACACAAGGAAGAAATAAACATCCAGCTGTAACAGAATGAAGAAACAAGAATTCAAAGAAATGAGGAGAGGCTGAAGAACCTCTGGGACAACTTTAAATGTTCCAACATCCGAATCATAGGGGTGCCAGAAGGAGAAGAGTTAGAGCAAGAAATTAAAAACTTATTTGAACAAATAATGAAGGAAAACTTCCCCAGTCTGGCAAAGGAACTAGACCTGCAAGTCCAGGACACACAGAGTGTCCCAAAGAAGTTGGGTCCAAAAAGAAACACAACAAGGCACATCATAATTATTTTACCCAGGATTAAAGATAAGGAGAGAATCTTAAAAGCAGGAAGAAAAAAGGAGACAGTCACCCACAAAGGAGTGCCCATAAGACTCAGCTGATTTCTCAAAAGAAACCTTACAAGCAATAAGGGGCTAGAAAGAAGTATTCAAGGTCAAGAAAGGCAGGGACCTACATCCAAGATTACTCCATCCAACAAAGCTTTCATTTAGAATGGAAGGGCAGATAAAGTGCTTCCCAGATAAGGTCAAGTCAAAGGGGTTCATCATCACCAATCCCTTATTATATGAAATGTTAAAGGGACTTATCTAAGAAAAAGAAGATCAAAACTATGAACAATAAAATGACAACAAACTCACATCTATCAACACCTGAACCTAAAAAACAAAAACTAAAACTAGGCAAACAACCAGAACAGGAATAGAATCACAGAAGTAGAGATCTCATGGAGATCAATGGGGAGGGGAAGGGGGAGAATGGGGGGAAGAGGTACATGGAATAAGAAGCATAATTGGTAGGTACAAAATAGACAGGGGGAGGTTAAGAATAGTATGGGAAATGGAGAAGCCAAAGAACTTACATGTATGATCTATGGACATGAACTAAGGGTGGAGGGAACACTGGAGGGAGGGGGTACAGGGCAGTGGGGGATAAAGGGGAGAAAAAAATGGGACAGATATAATAGCATAATTGATAAAATATATTTTAAAAAGAGTAAGAATTCTGAAGTTTTTATGTTAGCTCTTCCACTTACTGGCTTAAACTTCTTTGCATTACAGTCTCCCTTTGTAAACTTACCTCCTGGAGTTGTTATAAGGGTTTAAATTATTACATTCAATAAGATGATAATAAAGAAGAGGTAGTTGGAGCATTGCTTAGCACATAATGGGCATTCAGTAAATGCAGTAGTATTCAGTAGTAGTAAATACTACTACTACTACTAGGTAGTAGTAAATACTACCTATTACTATTCATGCAATACAACAACATGACATGAAGTATTATTATCTATGTTTTATCAGCAAGAAAGCTGAGGTTTAACAGGACACGTAATTTGCTCAAAGTGCTTCAGCCAATAATGGAACTAGGGTCCAAGCCCATGTCTGTTTGATGGCAAATCTCAGTTTTTATTATCATGACCTAGAAAGAAGAAAAACATGCACAAGTTACTATTTTACAAGATGGAAATGCAAATGAGACTGTAAAGTGCATACTATTTTCATGACAGAGTAGATTCTCGGTAAATACCAAATGATGATGGTGGTGATGACAAAATTGTAAGCACCATACTGAAGTTTTAGAAAAAGGCATTTTAGGGTATCAGAGGAAAGAGAGATTGTTTCTGAATAGAGGAATAGTTGGAGACTCCCATGGAGAAAGTGCAGTTTGAGTAGGCCTTAGCAGCTGAGTGTGAGTTGGACTCGGTGAGAAAAGAGTGTGAACACTGAGAGGAAATACATCTGTCAAAGTGAACTTCTCATAACAAACTGGGCCCAAATTCGTAACCAGGACCTAGTGGCCATTGCTGACAGAGGCTTCTCACATACTCCTTGTTCCAGGAAGAGCCACAGACCCAGCTTTCAACCTCCTCTAGTGTGCTCCTGATATCTGAGCAACTATTATAAGACAGTTTCTGATTTGTCATTTGACCAGTGGACTGACACCTGCCCTGTCCAATCAGAAATACACAATTTTACCCTTACTGCGGCTAAACTGACCAGTCAGAACTGCTCTATAACAATCAATTAGAACACACAATACTGACCAATCAGAACTGCACGACTCAGACCAGCCTGAACTGTACAAATTTGGAAACCTCATTTGCATAAAATTGAACCAATCAGGAACCTGGGTGGAACTTTCTCTACAAAAGGTGGCCTCCCTATTGTCTTGGTGAAATACATTTTTTGTTGCCATTGGAGACTGTTTCCCAAGTTTGCAAACTGCTCACCCGGATAAAATTTCTCCTTTTTCCACATCTCTTTGGGAATTCTTGTCAACAAAAGAAGGCACTCTTTACAGAGGAAACTGCATAAGCCAAGGCATGAAGATGGGAATGTTTGGGTGTGTTTTAAAAAAAAATAACAAGATATTCCATTTAGGTAATATGTGGTATATTGAAGGAAATAGTTGGGAAAGAACTAGAAAGTGTTGGTTAATGAGCTCTTGATCAAAAGTAGAAAGATTTCCCATACTCCAAAAGTCTCCTAAATGCACTGGGGAAAGAGCCATTATAAGGGTTTGAAGATGAGGAAGGGGATTTCTTTAATATTCAAGCAAGAATAATTTCCACAGCTGTGCAACAGGACTTAAGTTTGAGGTGGAAGGCAACGCAGGGCTGACATTCAGCCGATACATGTGTGCAGACCTGAGCTGTTAAAATACTGAAGTGTTTTGAACCTCAGGGACATAATGCTGAGTGAAACAAGCCAGTCACAAAAGGAAGACCATTGTATGCTTCCACTCACATAAAGTATCCAGAGTAGTCAAAATCGTAGACGCAGAAAGTGGAAAGGCTGTTGCCAGGGACTGAGGAGAGAAAAAAGGGAGACTTAGTGTTTAGTGGGTACAGAGTTTCAGTTTTGCAAGATGGAAAAGTTCTAGACACCTGTTGCCCAACAATGTAAATATACTTAACACTACTGAAGCAAGCTCTTAAAAATGGTTAAGGTGGTCAATTTAATGTTATGTGTTTTTTTACAATAAAGTAAAGAAAAAGTGAATCCCCGCCCCCGTCCAATATATTGAAGTGCTTTCCATCCACCTAGTAAATGGCCATGCCCTGAGCCACCCAAGTCCCCCTGTGGTGGACCCTGGACCTCCTTGGCATCCTGCTATAAAAGCATTAATGTCTGGCACTATTTTGAACATCACCCCTGGGGCTAAGGGACTTGCTGGAAGATGAGTTTGCACAGCATTTTTCTGAAGATGGAAAAGCACTTGTATGTATCATTGAATGGGGGAGGCGGGCAGAGTGGCTGCTGAAGTGTTGAAAAAGCAAGCAGACCCAACCACTGCTGCACTCTGGCCTCAGCTATTTCTCAGGCGAGATCCTTCAGCAGAGAGTAAGCATTGCCTGGAACTCTCTTCCTGCTGAGTCACTGGGGTGGCAGCCCTGCCCAGCCAGGGGACTGTTAACGTGGGAATCTGGAGGTACAGACCCGGAGACGGTCCCTTTCTGAGCCCAGGGAGACTGCAAGAGTCCCTATCAGGACACGGGGCACTGCCACCACGCTAGGCACACGCCTGACTGCCTACCTAGTGGACACCTGGTTTTCCCATTGCCCTTAGCATCAGATACCCTGATCCCTCCATTAGCTTGGCAATACTGTGGAAAGTGCCAGGAAAAAACAACCCTAATGGGTTGGCTCTTGGCAGCTTTGGCTCGGTCATTTCTCTTGCTAATGAACTAGCAGAGCGCTGGATCTATGGGTACCGGATCGCTTCTGCCCAGCTCCCAATTCATCATCTGTGAGACGGCACAGCTCCCTCCGCGGTGACAGGAGGGAAGAGGAGGCAATGCTTGGGGTCTGCTCTCCCTTCGGCTGCAGCCTTCTCCTTCTGCCCCAAGGACTGGTCTCGCTCAGCCCTGCATTTCAATCTGATTACTCCCACTCCTCACAGTCACCTCCCTCCTACCCGCAGCCCTTCACAAAAGACAGCCAAGAATGGGGAGGAGGGGATCCTGGGGCAGGGTCCTCGATTAGTCCGGCGAGGTCCACGGGCAACTGTAGAGCGTAGAGGTCCGGTACGAGCAGAGCTCCAGGAGGAACGGAGGCCCGCGCTCTGAGTGCCAGGCACTGCTCCTCACTTGGGAAGACAGGCCCACCCTTGAGCCAGGGAGCAGTAGGAAGGAGGTGCTGGACTCTACCATCTGCCCTCTTGCTGGGTGAAATAGTGTTTCTTTAATAAAAGTCAGGGCCTTCCATCCCTCCCAAGTGGGGAAAACTTGGAAGATACCTGAGAGACCTTAACTCTTTCACCCTCAGTGTGGCTGCTGGCAGAGGCTTTTCCAAGGGGTCTCTCCCGGGAAGGAAAAGGGACCCCATGAATGGCCCTGAGGGCCTGAAGAGGCGAAAAGGGGTGAAGGACAAGTCGGGGGGTGGGTTGTGACAATTTAAATGGCCTTGGTTGGCATGTCAGCCCTCCACATGCAGTGAGTGGGTCTCACCTACCCATCCTCAGTAGGTTCCTAGGGACGCATACGTGTTGTTCATCTTGGCCGTCCAAACCTTCCCTGCAACAGCAAGTGCTCTCTGTCCTCCCACCTGGCCTGGCCTGATGCTCACCCAGAGTCCAGGGAGTGCAGGAGTGATGTCATCCCTTCTGTGTGGAAGCCACTTTCCATTCCCGGCCTCAACTCCTCCTCTCTACAGCATCTCCCAAGCCTCAAGCTGACTTGTGTTGACTTGGGAACTTGTTTTAGCCCTTCCTGGGCATCGCCAGCATTGGCCTGGCCACCCACGTAGCCTGGTCAGCCCACGATGGCTCTTTAGTCAGCTTGTCATGGCTGAAAGGGGCCCTGTCCTACATGCAGAGGAGCTCTTAGCCACACTCCATTGATTCATACTTACACGGATAACAACACCTAATTTCTGTAAAACTTCTCAAGTGTCAGGCACTGTCCAAAGTTTACGTGCATCACTCATTTAATCCTCACAATTCCACGAGGTCTACTATTGTCAGCCCTGACTGACAGACTGAGGAAACTGGAGCATAAACAGTGGGTGCCATACCCGAGCTGTGTGTAAGGAACAGAGCCCAGATTCCACCCCAAGCTATCAAACTCCAGAGCGCAGGCCTTTCCCAGAACGTCATGCCATGGGGCCGGCCGCCCGAGGGACACAGGACTGATACCAGTCCTGTCCTCAGCACAGGTGGTGATGGGTGGAGAAGCGCACACGGAGAAGGCAGGTACCTGAAGGAGGGAGAGGAAAGAACGCAGAGAGGGGACTGGAGCCAAAGGCCACAGGGGACCTGGGACTCACTCTCCCAGTTCTCCAAGAGCTGGTTCTCATGGAGTGTGCCGTGTGGGTGGGAGTGAGGAGAGGAGGGAACTAAGGAAGTGGAAAGAGAGTAAGTGAGCAGAGGGTGCCTAGAGGCAAGGAATGCACGTGACTGGAACCGAGAGAAGTTGTGAGGTAGATGCGCACATCAAGGAGGCACAACGGGAGGGGAGGAGGGGCGGGGAGGTGGGGACCCCAGGTCTGGATGCCTGACTCAGGGCCCACCCAGGCAGTCACCAGCTTTGACTCTAAGGCCTGAAAGCAACCAGTTCCTCACTGCTAGCTGCCTCTTGGTCAAATTTTTCCGAAGGCATGAGATGCCCGTGGCCTCTCCACAGAGTGCCCCAGGTTCTGGAAAGAGGGGGCCAGGGAGGCCAAAAGGGAGACCAGACACTACCTACTGCTTCTGCCAGCAGGGTCAGCGCATGCCTGGCGGCGCTGGCCCCTGGCCCTGAAGCAGTCCCCAGGCGGCCAGGACAGGCACAGGCCAGGGGCGAGGAAAGGGAGGGCCACCGCAGGGCCCTCGGGAGGCATTGTCAACAGGCCAGTGTCCTTTGGAAACACTCCAGATAAAACAGCAGCAGTGAGACAAAGGATTTCCTTCCTCCTCTGGCATATCATAAATTCCCTCAGGGCTCTCCCAGGAGCCATGGGTCTGTCTTTATGAAAATCCTAGTCCAAGTTTTTAATCCACCCTGCAAACAGGAAATGGAGGAACCAAGTTGGAAAAGCTGTGTCAGAGTCTGCCACTGTTGCTGTGGTCTTCCAAGCAGGATGGACAACGTTACTGAACAGAGCAGGGTCAAGGCCACAGCCCTGCGGGGTCCTCCCACTGTCTGAGGGCCCATAGAGCTGGGAGAGACCTCAGCACTCATCACACCAGCAGAACGCGGGGCCCAGAGAGAGGAAGTGTTTGCCCATGACCACACGGTAAGTTACTGGCAGAGGGGGTGTCAGAACTGAGGTCTCCCAGGGATCAAACCACCCATCTCACTGCTAGACACGCCACACTCACTCCTGAGGACAGGACACACCTCCAAAATGCCAGGCTTCAGTGGGAGGGACAGGCTCACACGCGAGAAGGGGCCAACAGACCACAAGGGCCTTGCGCTGTGTGACCCAGAGAGGCCCTGGCAGAGCTGTGGCTGCAGGCGCTGTGCGCTGAGCTGTCGGGGTTCAGAGTGGCAGCTCTGGGCTCAGACAAATACAGACTTGAATTTTGTGTGACCCCGGATAGGTGACTCAACATCTCTAAGCCTCAGGTTCCTTTTCTGTAAAATGAAGATAAAAAGAATACCTCATAGGATTTGGGAGAGGATTTAAAAAAAAATAATCCAGGTAAAGCTCTTAGAACATTTGAAAACTGTCACTGAATAAGAACTTGATCTATGTTGGCCCTCATTTTATCTACAGCAGTTGTCTGGTTTAATTCCTTTTGAGAGAGGGAGGACAGAGGCCCAGAGAGGCGCGTTACTTGCCCAAATTCACGTATCCGTTCAGATCCCTTAGCCTCGTGCCCAGAGCCGGCACACCGCTCGACGTGGGGACACAGCAGTGAGCAGAGCCAACAAACGCCCTGCCCTTGCGGCACCTGCGTTGCCCTTGGGGAAGACAGGTAACAAACAAAATACACGAGTTGTACACTGATCGCTAGAGCAGCGATTTGCAACCTTTTCACCTCATGCTCACATAAACTTATTCGTAAAATATTGCGGCACACCAAAAAAAGATATTTTTTGCCAATCTGACAAAAGTAAAGTAGGTATTATTTTGATTCATTCACACCAGGTGGCTGTTGTTGTGTTGGCTGTTGTCATTGTGTTTATGTGACAATCTGAGGGAACAGAGGCCAGTGCCCCTGACTAAGTGGTTAGGTCGCATGTGTTTTAAAATCCTTGCAGCACCCCGGTTGAAAATCACCATGCCGGAGGGTGGTGGGAGCTTCGGAGAAACAAAGCGAGGAAGGAGATGGTGCGAGGGTGTGGACTGTGATGTGGAGGGGGGCCCTGGAAAGCTTGAAGAAGGCAGGGGTGCGGGCATGTGGGAGGAGAACATTCCAGAGGAAGGGAAGCACCGGTGTGAGGCCCTGAGGTGGGCTCCAGGTACGAGAGACACAACCGGGAGGCTAGGGCTCTGAAGCAGAGGTGTGTGGGGAGGAGCAGCTGATGAAGTTAGAAAATGCTGTAAATCAAGGCAGTGCTGAAACGGGCATTTGAACCCAGAACTGATTCCCAAACACACACACACACACACACTGCCTTGCTGGCCCCCCACCTCCCCACACACACAGGTTCCCTAGATGATTGGCTGGTATGATGGGTGGGGGGCAGGGGGTTGTTGATTCTGTTCTTCCCACAGAGGGTTTTGTGAGGTTCAAAGTCAACTGCCAGGAAGAGGGTGAAGAGTGCCTTTTCTGAATAAGTATCTCTGTCTTCAGAACCAAAAATCAGAATACGAATTTTAGTAAGTACCTGAGCTTAAAAAGAGGGTAGGACAGGATACTTGAAATGAAGGCATCGAAGACATGCAGGACATGGTCGCCTGACACAAGCGCATATGCTTCATTAGGCCTTTCACCTTCACCCGCCTGTGAAACTCCTTCGCTGACCTGGGGGAGGGGAAACGGGGACTCTCAAATCCTCTGTTTGCTGCTGCAGCAGCAGCAAGGTCCCCATGGGCACAGTGCAGGGTACGGGGCCCAGAGGCCTGGAGATCTGGTCCGGACTTCTGGTCATCCTCGGGAACCACTGAGGACCTTCATCTGCTTCCCAGCCCCATCTCCCCACCTCTGAGGGTACTGCCAGGAAGGATCAAAGAGAACCTCTTGAGAGGGCAGGCTCCCGTTCCAGATAATTGCCAGGTAAACACAGTATCTCCATGATGCAATGGGCCTGTGCTGGCAGAGCAGAGGAAATTGCTCACTTTGGGGAGGGGCAGGAGCTCTTCCAGGCCATTAGGGTTCACCGAGGGAGTTGCCTCTGCCAAGGTGAAATGCTTCCCTCGTGACTTGAAAAGTGAACTATCCTCTACTACTTCATAAAGCACTTCAGTTACCTGGGCTATGACATCCCTCTTCGCCGTCCACAAAACCTCTGCAGCAGAGTCCCCAGACTTCTGGCGAAGAGACTGGGAAAACAGCACGTATTCCAGAGAGAATGGCAGTTCGTGTTGCAGGTGGGGTGGGTGGAGAAGAGACGGCTCCATGGCTACCTGGGGGCCTCCGGGTTATACCAGAGGGCACCAGGGCCCAGGTTCCAGTCCTGGTCATTTCCTGACACCACCCACCAGCTGAATGACCTTGAGCAACTCAGTTCATGACTCCGGCTCTCAGATTTCTCATATATACAATGGGAATGTTCTTGTAAAGTTCATATACAGCTCTAAAATTCTGTGATTTTAAGCAGAAGAGATTGCATGGGGGCATTTGTAAGGACTGAGATGGCTCACAATTGGGCTGAATGATCCTTCCTTGTTTTAGTCCCAGAAGCCCCTTCCTCTGGACACTTTTCCTGCAGGCCAGACTCAGGCCTAGATGGGGATTTTCACACAGGGAGCCAAAAAAAAAAAAAAAAAAATTAAGGGGGGATGGCAGGGGCTGGTCATTTTCACTTGGAGCTTGGAGGCCCAGAAGAAAAACACACAAATGGGGTGAGGGACACACGCAAACACTCAGCCCCTGAATTTTAATATCAGAAGATCACTCTCATAAGCTGCATCAACAACTTGGTATCCCAGTTGGTGCCAACTAAGCCCTCCTAAGCCCTCTTGCTTAATTACATGCCTAGAGCACTGTAATTTAAAATCCTGGCAACCATGTTCTATGCAATTAAAAACAAACTAACAAACAGGCCTTCCTAGAGGCCCTAATATTTTATTAGAGTTGGGCCCTGCTGTTCTCCCACTGTCCTGGTAACACGTAATGCTCTTCACCACACAGCCTCCATCCCCTGTTCCCTAACGCCTGCTGATCCCTCTTCAACCTCAGTCAAGAGGCCCAAGGTCAGGTTCCAGCCAAACCAACAGTTTTGCTCAGCTCTGGCCTGATTTCCAGGTCACTGTGCTTCCATTTTTCCCAGCTGGGGACACTGAGTGGATTTTGCATCATCAGGGTCTTTGAAAGTTAAGACTTCAGCATTGAGCCTCAATTAGTCTTCACTCATTAATCAGCTCCGTATTTTCTGCCTTTCCAGGTTTATGAGCAGAAATTGGGGCCTAAGACACACTGTCAGCCAGACTCCCAAGGGATTCACTTCTGTACCTCATCCCAGACAAACACTAGTGCCCACAGCATATTCTCATGAGAGCTACCCTGGCTGGCAGCTATGTGATGAGCTTAAAGTTTACCCATGCCACCCCCTTCGCCCAGCAAATGCTGCCCCTAGACCAGGGAGCAAAGGGGGCACCATCACACATGCTTAGGGATGGAATCTCCACATCAAATCATTCAGCAAGACCTGGGTGTTCAAGTTCAAAAAATGGTGACCATTTATCCCCTCTTCACCCCAGTCCCGGCCACCATCACATCCTGGGTGTCGGGCTGATGTCTGCCTCGTTTGACAGCGATGACTTTTTCTACTGCTCCCATCAATCCATTCTCCTCTGCACAGCCGGAATGATCTTTTCAAAATTCAAAGTCAATCACGTCACCCATGATGAAAATCACTGATTTCTTTCAGTTTAGAAGGTCCAACCTCCTTCCTGTGGCCGAAAGGACCCCCAGTGCAATTCTGTTCTCTCTGGATGGACTCCTCATCTTTCAGGACTCAGCCTAAATAGGTGGTTCCCGATCAGCTGAGATTTTGGCCCCCAAGGGACATTTGACAATATCTGGAGACGTAGTTGGTTGTCACAGAGCGGGTGGAGGGTGCTACTGGCATCTAGTGGGCAGAGGCCAGGGATGCTGCTGGACCACAACAAAAGAATTGTCTGGCCCAAAATGTCAATAGTGCCAAAGTTGACGATCTTGGCTTAATCTTGGCTTTTCGTTTCCTCAGAAATGTTTTCCCTGAGCATCTTTATCAAAAGTTGGTTCCATTGTCCCTCATCCTTCACCTTGCTAACCACAGTCTGTAAATGTGTTTTTGTTCCTTTTCACACACTTGCATGTTCCACCAGGTTAGACACCAAGTATGTCTTCTTCAGCTTTGTTGCTTTAGCAGCTGTCACTTAGTAGGTGATCAATACATATTTGTGGACCATGTGATCTCACTCATATGTGGAATCTAGTGAACAAACTGAACTAACAAGGAAAATGGGGACAGACTCATGGAGGGAGAGTAGGATGACAACTAGTGGGAGAGGTAGGTTAGGGGGTGGAGGGATTGAGCAAAAAGAAAAAGGACTCATGGACATGGACAACAGTGTGGTGATTGCTGGGGGGGAGGAGGGTATAAGGGGACTAAAAGGTAATGTAAAAAAATACAATAAAGATTTTTTAATGAAAAATAAGTAAATATTTGTGGAAATAAGAAAAGCAGGAGGTAAGGGAAGTAGGGAAGGAGAAAGGGCCATCGAGGGCAAACAGCATCCCTACCCACTCTTTTGAGCCTCTGGTGGTATCATTCCCACCTTCATCTTCATGTGGAAAATTTGCCCTTCAAGTTGGCCGGTTGCACTGGTAGTTTTACTAGAGAATAAGCTCAGTGGACTCTGAAACATTTTTAAAAGTCGGTGGCAAGGGGGTGACCTGAAGATGTCTAGACTTCTTTAGCATAGACTGCTTTTTTCAAACAAGTCCCCCTGAGAGTAGGAAGCAGGCCTACTTCAGTCTCCAGTGCAGACCCAGCACGCTGCACAGCGCCTAGCACACAGACAGCAGGCTCCAACGATGTGTGTGAGTGAGTGAATGAATGAACAAATATCAGAGGGGGACACACACAAGCTCCCAGCCTCATTACACCCACTTCTCTAGGGTCTCCTAAATCCATTCAGAGAACCGGCTGCCTCACCCCCACCTTTTTAGGATCTAGATCCTTTTATTGCTGACCCTTCAAAAAAGCATTGCCAATAAAAACTTTACTTCTGGAAAAGACTTCTTTCGTCAGCTATTGCAGAATGCCCTTGAAGAAAAAATAAGCTTGGGCTTCCAGTGTTCCCAACGCCCATTTCTAGATCCTCACACAAAGCCCAGACATTGACACTGTTCTGTCATCCAGTAAGTAGCCAGCTCTCTGGAAGGTAACCCCCTCTCCACCCCCATCCAACAACCCCATCCCAGCTTCCTCCTCCCCCACTCCGGGCTTCCAGGGACCTGTGGGAGTAAGCTCCTGGCTGCAAGGTTTCTACAATGCACTCCTTACCGGAATAAATCTGCCTAAATTTCACTCCTAAACCCCAGAGATTAATGTTATCTTATTAGCAACACAAAATGGAAAAGACTGAGCTCTTTCAGTGTAATCTGCTTAGTTGCCGAGGCTGCAGGGAGCTTCTCCAAGGAATGTGCTTGGCTTTTGTTAGAGGAAGGAGGGGAAAAGTCCAACATTTTATTCAGCATAAATCTGCCTATCTAATTTAGATTGTGAAAACCCAATTTATTAAGCCCTGGGCCTATCATTTTTTTCCTATGGAGTCTACAAATAGCATTGCTGTTAGGAAATCTCATACCATAAAACTCACTACTGCAAATTCTACTTTTATTCTCTCTAGATACCACGCCCCCCACATCCTCTCTTTATTCTCACTAGCGCCATCTGGTGGTGATTCAAATCCTCTCAAAGGGAGTCTTCAATATTTTCTTCTGCCTTTTCTCCTTCACTTCTTCCAACTTCTTGCCCTTCTTACTTCCACAAATAGTTATTAAAGATCTACTAAGTGACAAGTGCTGAGGCAACAAAGCTGAACATGACAACAAGACGTACTTGGTCTCTAACCTAGTGGAACATATAAGTGTGTAAACAAGAACAAAAACACATTTACACACTGTGTAAGTGTGCATGTTATATCTATTGTATGTATCTATCATATTCAAAAATAAAACTCAGGAATTTAAAAAATGTATTGGTTCATTTAATGATAATAATAATAAGCCCATTAAATGTTTAACAAACATTTTAATGAAAAATAACTATATTTCCAAAACAAAAAATATATATGAAAAAAGTCATTATTTTACATTTTTGCACATCTCTCTAATGTCTAAAAGACAGCGAAATTCTCTATCTGTTTCTGCACTCGATCAGTTTCAACATCTTGTTCTTGGTTGAAACATGTGAAGAAAATGTGGCCTCACACACTTACGCAGTTGGGAAATGGAGGAGTATTTAATAGCCTTTTCAGATAATCGTGGACTTTCTCCTTTCATACTATACCAAAACTCACCAAGTTATGGTTTCTTAAAGGTTAGTTGGAATGTGGAATCTGAAATCACAGTCATGAACTTTTTGTACTACACGACATTAAAATTCGTTGGCCAATGTGGGACTTTAAATGGATGGATTTTTGAACGCATGATTTTGTAACTTCGTTCGCTGTCATATGGAAAATACTGGCTCACTGAATTATGCAAAATTTCCAAATGTTGTCACATTTCATTATACGACATCAAAAAGTCATGTTCATTAATAACACTACCAATCTTATCAGAAAAACCAACCAAAAAGCACTGAAAAGCTGTCGAGCTCCTGGCAGACTCACATATTCCAAAATCCTAATTTTCACTTGAAAGCTCAAATTTCATCCTTGGGAACAAATACTGTCAGTTGCTTTTCTTGAAGTAACAGTCTTACTTTATTTATTTTCAAGCAAACATCTGCCAAATACGCAAGCCTGAATAAGCACAGCTTGTTTGACAATCGTCTCAAGTAAAAATGATGAGCTATGAAAAGCAGCAGCTAATTCGTCCAGGAACCCAATCACATCTGTGCTTTTCCTCACGACAACCCTCACACTAACCTAAGCAACAAAAGTGCCTTATGCGAACTTCACATCTCATCACACAGAATGTTGCAAAGATGTGCTCGTGAGTCCGTGTGTCACTGCGAGTGCATGGTGGTGGTGAATACCAGGGGCACTGTCCAGGTTGCTGTCACTGCCGTGACATGTGCTAAGGTACCAGGAGTTTTACCTACCATTGCTTTCTCGTCCCCCTGGGACAGATATCAACACAGTGAACAAGCAAACAACTAGTTAATACTATTGGAAAAATAGAGTTTCAACCTCATAGCCCCCTAAGGGGTTATGGACCACACTTTGAAAACCATAGCCCTACTGGGACAAACCTACAAATGTGGCTGCAAAAGGAAGGTGGGAGGGACTGTTACATTGTCATTAATATCATTTGCTCGGAGGTGGGGGTCAAAGAAAAAGATCTCCATACCCAGAGCCCATCTCCTAAACCCTCATCCCACAGGTTCGTTTCCATTGCTCAGTACCCTCTCCTGATTCCCCGTGGAAAGTCTCCTGACAGACACATTGCCTCTCTCAGCCCAGCACCCACGAAACAGCAGGGGTGGAACCCAGCCGGAAGCACCCGCTCCACCTCCCACCCAGGCTAAAATCCATCTTCTCTATTTCTCTCCCAGTTATCACCTAACCCTAGCACTTCAGATAAAGAATAAGGCTTCAAGAACAAAGCATCCTGTGAGGCGAGGAATGCAAGATAAGCAATCTGGCAGAGGATAAAAATCCCCTTTATGTGGGCTGCTTGCAATGCTTGGAATCCCTACAACCATTAACACCCTGTGACTGTTTCTGTCTTCCTCATCTTTCAGGTCTCAACTTTGATGTCTTTCTCCCTTCCTTCCTTCCTTCCTTCCTTCCTTCCTTTTCTTTCTTTCTTTCTTTCTTTCTTTCTTTCTTTCTTTCTTTCTTTCTTTCTTTCTTTCTTTCTTTCTTTCTTTCTTTCTTTCCTTTCTTTCTTTCTTTCTTTCTTTCTTTCTTTCTTTCTTTCTTTCTTTCTTTCTTTCTTTCTTTCTTTCTTTTTCTTCTCTCTCTCTCTCTCCTTCTCCCTCTCTGTCTCCCTCTCCCTCCCTCCCCCTCCCTCTCTTTCTACAGATTTGTAGATACAGATGGTGCTGTAATGTGGGCGAGTCACCTGCAGGCTATAGATGTAGCTACATAGGTGCATACATATAGTTTCTGGTGCCTCTGTTGTCTGTTGCCTTACCTGATTCTCCCCACTAGATGGTAAACTTCAAAAAGGCAGTAGTCATTTTCTGTCTTGATCATTCTTGGATGTTTTTAAATGGAGGGGGGCAGTTATACCTTATCACATTTTTATGCATTTTTTAAGCACCTGCCTCTGGATGGGGCATGCCTTTCCATTCGCCACTGTCCCCCACCACACCTCACTGTTATAAGAAGGCATCACTCATTGACTTGCCTGGCCATGAAGGAACTGGAATTTGCCTGAGATATTTATGCATCCCAGACCCGAGCAGGCCCTTCAAAAGTATTTATCAGAGGGATGATTCTTTTCTTTTCAGGTTGGGTAAAGCTTGACAGGATGGGAGTCCATGCTTCTCTGACCAGCCACCCTTCCCCAGCCTGTATTTGCAGGAATCCCTTTGTGCACACTCAACAGCTCCCGTGCATTCCCGGGAGGTTCGTCTCACGAGGGCACCTGTGGCCTTCCAGGGGGCAGAACCCGAGTCTCTCTGCCTCTCTTCTCTTTCTCTCTTTCTCCTGCCTACTTCTCCTTTGCTTCCTCCTCTCCCAATTCAACCAACCACTTAATCTGCCAGCCCTTCAATCAGGTTACAGTCAGCTTAGACACCTGGGTAGGTAGCAGTGTGTCTGTTCATAAAAAAGAAATGCTCTCTCTAGCAGGAGGCCTCTGTTCCCGAAAGATGGAGTCTTACAGGAAACCGGGAAGTAAGTGTGCAGTCTTATGGGAGGGAAGGGCAGGGAAATTGTGGCAGGAGCTGGGGAAGGGACCTGATCACAATGGGCCCTCGAGGCCAGGCTAAAGGAAGCAGATCTTTTCCTTTAGAAACTTAGCATAAAAGGAGCAGACCAGTGTTCCATGAAGGGCTAATCTTCTACCCCAACCCTCCTCTTCCCCCCTTATCACAAAGAAGTCTCCAGGGCCTGCCACGGAGCCTGCACCAGCAGCCCTCCTGATTGGGTGGCTGCAGCGTGACCAGTGTCTGAGAGGGGCAGGGCAGAGCAGCAGAGGCCCATCCTTCGCCACCACCCCACTCCCGTGAGCCCAGACACATTCTCCGACCTGAGCTGGTTGGACTAGGTTGGGTGGGGACCGGAGGGCTCAGAGGATTAGCGCAGCAGTCCCGGCCTGAATGGAGCACATTCCACAGTGGGGTAAACAGGGTGTGGCGTGCGTAGTCCCAGCCCAGCTCAGAGGAGCGCGCGTGTTGCCCTCTAGGAGACCTCCTTGGTACTTCCTCTCTTAGAACTTCTCTGCTCCTGCACCGTGGCTAGTTTCTGCTTGCTTTCTGCAGGTGACTCACCATTCCAGCAGCATCTATCAGTGGGGAGGAAGAGATGAGGAGGGGGAAGGGGGAGATTCCTCTAGGACTGGAAGCTGGACCTGGACCAGGACGCAATGCTAGCTTCTGAGAGCAGGGCTTCAGCAGTCTCTTGCTACACTGCCCAGGTCGGGGGCAGCCTCGAAGTCAGTGGCCTGGGCTTCTGGAACATCTGCAGAGGAACCTGGTATCATTGGGAAGTAACCCCAAACTACTGCATTCACCTTTGTTTTACCAAAGGTAAAAGTAAGATATGTTTATTCTTTATAAAGGCTTAAAAATTCCAAAAGCAAAAAAATTTAGATCATCCATAATACATTTCCATAACAATAACAATTATTAACTCTCTTTTTCTTTATGCCTGTCAAGTGTATTTACATATTTTTAATGGATTTTGAGAGAGAGAGGGAGATAAAGAGGAAGGGAGAGAGGAAGAGAGAGGGAGCAATTAATTTGTTGTTCAACTTATTTATGCATTCATTGCTTGATTCTTGTATGTGGCCTGACTGGGAATTGAACCCACAACCTTGGTGCATCGGGCTGATGCTCCAACCAACCAAAGTATTTGGCCAGGGCAAATGTATATTTTTCAAAAGCTAGAAAGAAAAGGAAATATATTTTCTGTATATAATTAGAATAGCATTGTTTTTGAAGTTTTTTGTTATCCTGCCTTTTAACTTATGAATGTTTCCCTATTTCCATAATTATTCTTGAATCATCTAATGTTTTTGGCTATATAACACCATATATGGTTGCATCACAAAGTCAGAAATAGGAACCTAGCATGAGGTATCACAAGCAGTCACTTCCAAAGGAGAGACAGAGCGTGCTGCTTGCTCTGAGGGCCCGTGCACCCCTCTCTGTCCTGTAGGACCCAGCGCAGGTGGTGTGCCCTCCAGGAAGCCTGTGGATCTCCAGCTCAGGCTACCGCTGTCCACAATGCTCGCCTGGTACCGCCATGGCACTGACCACATTATGTCAAAGAGATTTCCTTATGTTTCCATCTCTCCCATCACACCACAGGGTCTCTGAGAACTGGGCTCCATCTGAACCAGCTGTGACTCTCCAGGGTCCAGCTGGCACCTGGCCCTAGATGGTAACACATGCCCTGCAAAGGAGCAGAGTGTAAGCAGCCTCCTGTTGCTAAGCATTTAGGCCAGCAATTTTCAACCTTTTTCATCTCACGGCACACAGAAACTAATTACTAAAATGCTGCAGCACCCCCCAAAATATACTTTTCTGCCGATCTGACAGAAAAATAGGCATATTTTTTATTCATCCATGCTGGATGGCTATACTTGTATTGGCTGTTGTCATTTGTTTTTAATTTGACAATCTCAGGAAAAAGAGGTCAGTGTCCCTGACTAGACTTGTCAGGTACTGCGTGTTTTAGAAATTCTCATGGCACACCATGGTGCCTCTCACCGCTGTACCGTGGCACACTGGTTGAAAATCACTGGTTTAGACGGTTTCTAACCTGTAAAGAGCCTTCACGCGTTCAATTGATCGGATTCTCTGTTGAGTGAAGGAAGAGGGTGGAGGGAGCCCCCCAAAATCTTGTTTGGGTCATTTGTATTCACTTGAACCCTCCTGTAAATAACGTTGGGATGGTCTGTGAATGAGCCTCTGTCTGTATCCAACTCATTCAGATGATGCAAGTGCACATGCTAGAACCAGACAGGTCCCAGCCCCGCTATGTGACAGTGTGGCCTTGGGCATGTCACTTGACTCTTATCCTCATTTTCCTCATATGAAACGGAGATAATAATGAGATCTACTCTTAAAGATGTTAAGATGTTGTAAATGAGATAATGTAGGTCAGGTCCTAGCACACTGTGTCTGGTTTTTACTACTGAGTGGAATTTCTGGGCCCATGTTATAAAGTTAATGCCACGTGACCACACTGCTTCCCAGAAACATGGAACAACTTATATACGGTACATGCGCACAGCACGGGGCACCTTTCATCTTTCTCAGCAAGGAGTTTGGTCAATTTATCACCATCACCCAATGTACTTCACAAAGCCTTTGTAGGCCCTGGACAAACCTACCTTGAAATTCAGCAAAATGTCGTCTTTCTGCTCACAATCTAAGCATCCGGCAGAAAACCCACCTCACTGTCACCCTGCCCTGGGGTTGCAGAGGACATGCATGGTGGGAAATGAAAGGTCACGGCATTAGGGCATGACGGTGCCAATATAGAACAAAAGCCGTTTTCCCACATGCATCTAAGTGATGAAATAGGGGACTAAAGAGGCACCGAATGGCCCCAAACCAGATTCTTCCTGTCTGCTTTTACCCCCATCCCCACCCCACACACAATCATTCAAAGTAAGGGCACGACACTGTGTTCTGATCAGCTTGCTGTAGAAGTGGCCCAGAGAGGTGGAGTGTCTTGCCCCAGGTCACACAGATAACAAGTGCCATTAGGAGTGTCAAGACCACAAGGAATCCGTGACTCACGGCCAACAAGCCTGGTCTGCGAGTATAAGACTCCGTTTGTGTTTGTGCTCTCGCCCCCATTCGCAGTGTCACCGGCAATGTCCGGGTGGATGATGACAGGGGGCGGGAGACAACACGTTTGCCAGGGGCTCTGAAGCCAAAACCCATGACGTGCGCCAAACAGTCAGCTGGGCGAAGAGACGGGACCCTCTGCACAGGTGTCGTTCAGCACCATGCTTCAGAAGGCCAGCACACGGTCCCGGGGAGGGTGCTAGGACCTTCTCAGGGGCCCCGCACCCACCTTTCCTGCACCATATCCCTCTCTCTCTGGCTAGTTTTTCCTACATAAAGACATTCCCCAGAAACAGCCAGGTCCTTGGACATCTAATTTAATTAGAAAGAAAAGAGGGGAAAGGACACGTTTATAAAGCACGGCGGCGGACCAGAAGTCATTGTTGTAACGGTTTTATTCAAGTTTGTGTGTGCTCTGGTGGCGAGACCAGGCTGAGATCAGCGTCACACTGTAACACGATAAGAGGTTTAGCATTGAACCAAGCCTGCTTGGCATCCCCAGCCAACCGTTTACAGTACCTTGGAAAAAAAAAAAAGCCAAAGAACCTGAAAATTTTCCTTCAGGACTTTTCTATTTTTAAATATTGTTGACAAATTACAATAACTTATATCCCAAAGCAAAATGGGAATTCAAGGACACGTGGACAGGACACTGGAGCAGGGAAGACCTAGGGATGGAAAGTGGGAGCTAATTACAGAGGAGCAGAATGAGCACGTGCGTGAACTTTCTTGTTACCGAGACTCAGAGGCTCCAACAGGGAGGAAAATCCCAAAGAAAGCTTTTTTTGTGAACTAGATAAAACCCATCTCCAACCCCTTTTCCTTATCCTCTAGAAGATACCGATACAGTCTTAGACTAAATTTTTGTGTGAGCACGTGAGGATGGGTGATGAGGAGAAGGTTGGCAAGTTCATCAACTCCCTGCTTTGCGACAACTGGGTACAAAGGGCACATGGCTCCTCAACATGAAAAGGCAAAAGCCTGACTTCAAGTTCCCAAGGAGCTGCAATAAGGCTTCCAAACTCGGAGACTGGGAGGGACGTGGGTGGCAGCTGGGGCTGGACACAGAGGAGCAGGGCCCGTGGGCCGTCAGGGCAGCTGGGAGAGGAGCTGTGGAATTTATACGTTCGATCCCTGTGTGGAACAAATCCCCGAACAGCTGTGGAAACGGTGGTGGGGAAAGCAGCCCGGAGCAGAGAGGACGTCGGCCGAACGCTGGAGTCGCAGGTCGTGCCGGGTGAATCCAGTGACGGAGGCAGGTGGGTTAGCCAAGGGACACACTGCTTCCTGGACAAAGAGCCATCTCTAAGCTTAGGTGGGCCCAGGCCAGGCTGACTTTATCCTGGGGCTTCTAAATAGTGACCTACAATGTGCTCAGAGGAAAAGGAGAAACAAGTTTGGGGCCAAGCAGAGCAGTAATGTTGCTTCCTGGCTGTGTGACCTTGGGCATATTTTATCATTATCTGAGCCCCGGTTTCCACATCCTCAGATGGGAGTCACACGTTCCCTCCCAGGATTACTGTTGAGTCAAAACAACAGAAATTAATAATGACAATAAACCTCTAGGGCAGCACCTTCCACACAGAGGAAACGTAATGGTTTCTTACGATTTCTGCTTAGTCCACACGCCCAGGCCCGGATAAACCTGTGCCTCACTCTGACAGTGACGAAGAGCCACAGCCAGCATGGCCTCCGGGGCTGGAGGCAGAGATAAAGGACGAGTGGAAGGAAGATGAGACTCGAGTGATGGCAGTGAAAGGGACATGATGGCTGACAGCACGGAGACTCGCGGGGCCAGGCACAGTGCTGTGGAACAGCCCCACCCACTGCAGTCCACGCTGCACCCTGGGAGGGAGAACGAGCACAGTGCACTCACATCTCCTGAAGGTCCAAGATGTCCCGAAGAAGCTTAAGATGAGAACCAAAAAGGTCCTCTCTAATATAATCACTTACTTTTCGCTGTAAACCACACACACACACACACACACACACACACACACACACACCTCTAAGTGGCCTCGAGGAGGCTGAAAGGAAGCTAGAGAACTTCAAGGAAAAGTCACCCCAATAACAGGTCCAAAGATGAAAACTGTCTTGAGATGCTTCACTGTTGTAAGTCGACACATTCCTATTTAAATGCAAACACTCCCAGAAAATGACCCCCTCACTTGGGACTTGTGGGCAAGGGCAGTCAGACAAAAACACCTAAAACCTACTTCCCAGTTCTGCCTGTGCACCACCCCAGATCCAGGTGAGAGGCAGGCAGGACCCAGGCTAGGGTGAGGTGGGTGGAGGGCTCACCTCAGATGAAAAATCTGAGGGGGCACCAAAAAGACTCAGTCATCAAGAGGAATCATAGTTCAATGTAGTATTTAAAAAATTAAAATTAATTAAAACACCCATGTTGAACACCATATTAGAATTTGAAATAAAGTCAGGATCTGTCGACGCAGGTATCTGGGTGTGAAGTTCAGGAACGTGGGCAACACGTTACTTCTGCAGCGCGGACTTGCCCTTCGTAAGTGCAGGCAAGCAACACCGTAGCTCGCGCTGGCACTCCCGGGGGCTCCTGGGGGAAACCCCTCTGGCCTCCGGAATTGTTTCCAACGCCCCGTCCTGAGACGCCTATCTAATTGTCAGGTCCCGCCTGCCAATCGTTCTAGTTAAAACTAGGTTGTGGGTGTTTGCAGGGAGGGTGGGTCAGACCAGTCAGGAGAAAGGAAGGTCTGTTTCCAAAACATGGAGAGGTGTGGAAAAACTCCTGGCTCTGGTAAGCCACTGGGCCCTTCTCTATTTCCAGCTGCAGCTGTGAGCCCAAGGCCCAGAGCAAGGCTGCGGCAGGGGTGCGGGGAACTGCAGACAGTGAGAATCAGGAAGGACCAGTCCTACTGGCTCCACATTAAGGAAGGGAGCCCAGCCTTCAGAAGAACAAATGCCAGGGCTCCCTCAGAAGCGTAGCGAGGCCAGGGTGCTTCCAGGGCCCAACTCTGGACATGGACAAAGGAGAGGGTGCGGACTGGCAGTATCCCATCAAGATGAGCGGAAAATACCCAGTCCAGTCTGAGGTCTAGGAGACCCTCACCTGTCCTGCACAGCCTACCGGAAGCCCAGGCTGGGTCAGGTTAATTAGGCACCTAAGCCCTGTTAATTAGCCTTAATCAGTCAGGACTCCAGTTTCCGCCTCCTGCCCTCCAACACTGGCGCCTGAAGTGGGGAGTGCGCAGGCGGCCAGGCCAGGAGAAAGCAGGGACTGAGGACCCCCCAGAAGCAACAGCGGGTTTTCCTTTCTGAGGTGGATCTTTATTCATTTGAATTCCTGATCTAAGGAAACAATGACTTGTCTGAAGGGAGAGGGGTGCATTTGGGAATGTGTTCCTACAAAACTGGCTTAACAGGAAACCGTTCTCAGGCCTGAAGCCGAGGAGAGGCCCGTGGTCTAGTAGGCTGAACCACGCAAAATTGCTTTTTCCCTAGTGGTTTTCACCTACAACCCCTTGCCCTACCCCACACATACACATGATTTTTCTCCACAGAGAGAAGTGATCTAGCAAGATGAGGCTGGCCCAGGAGCTGCAGGACCATACGTTTTAAAGCTAGAAGGACTTCGTGCTTCCGGTAGGGAAGGCAGCATCGTCCTCAGTTCACGGTTGGGCTGAGGTCCACAGACAGGAAGAGACATTTGCGACGTCACACGACTAGTATGTGGGCAGCTCAGATCAGCACATTCCTGAGTCAAAGGCACAGGCTTCATGAAAGGAAAAGGTCAGGCTCTGCATTCAGAGGGGTCTGCTAACACGACACTTCGTCCCTGATGCGCACCGTTCACAGCCACCCGGTTTCAGTACCCGCTGCTCCGTGCTTTGTTAAAATCGAGCTTGAAGAGTTTGGAATGCTCAGGAGGTGCCTCCCTCCTTGTGGGGGGTGAGGGGCTGAGGTCCCAACGTGGGGATTGTAGGGCAAGAGTGTTGACAAGGTCAGGCCCAACTGCCCTTGGGGTGTCTCACCATGTCGCTGAGCAAGTGTGGTCTGAGGGAAAAGGGTTTTGTGAGGACATCCATACCATAACCCATATCCCAAGGGCCAGCAGACCCCTTCCCAAAGATTCTTCCAGGAGCTGGGTGGATTCCAGTCTCTACAGAAATAAGACTCTGGGAATGCCTCTAAGAAATCAGAGACCCCAAACTGTCATTCTGATGCCGCTCCAACCACTTGCTGCTCTGTAAGACAGGGATGACCACCTGACAAGTGGGGGGATTTGGAAGGCTGCTCGTAAACATCAGGTGCTACATACATGCAGAAGAGCACACGCCTGCCCACAGTCCCCATGAGTCATGCAAAGCCAGCTCCCAATCAGTCCTTTTCCAGAAGACAAAGGAAGACAGCAGGTGAGTCCTCTAGAAACAAAGGGGGTGAGAACCACATTGTCAACTTGGGCAGTTTGTCCTAGTCTCGCGCCTGCCGGAGCCAGAGCCACATGCCTCGGCGACCTGCTGACACTTACTCTCAGTGCCCTTGTGAGGGAAGCAGCTTTTACAGGAAGGAAATCTGAGACGGGCGAAGAGACAAGCCCGAGGTCAGACAGCAAACGCAGAACAGGGAGCAGAGCCAGCCTGCTCAGGTCTCACAGCCTGGTGCCCGACTCAGCCATCAGTCCAAGCGGCTTTTCAATTTCTCTTCATTTGGATCTTTGTCTTTAAGCATTTCCCCTTCTCTGTCAGCAAGGACCTCAAACGTAGAAGGAAAATGATGTAATTTTGTAGAGGTCAGGAGGAAAGGTTAGCGTTATTCCGAGTCACGTGAATGTAAGATATCACCACCATATCACCATCACCATCACCACTACCAGACCCTTGGGATACTGAAGGATGGCAAGTTAAGAGCATCCATCAAAGCCTCTTAGAAATAACATATGAACTATCTGGGACATCTACTCAGCCCTGGAAGTGATCTGCATGCCCAAGGCTGTAAACAAAGGATAATCCTGTTCGGCATCAGAGGAAGGAGCCCACAGATCCAAGGAGAAGGGGCCGAGGGCAGGATCTGTTTTCTATCACCATCTTCCATCTAGCAAGCACCTGCCAAGAGGGAGGAAAAGTCTCAGAGGAAAGTGAAGAAGAGGGAACAGGGAGGCCGTTATTGCCACTGCAGAGACTTGAGCCCCAGGTTCAAGGCCCAATCCTGACCGTGACCATAGATGCAAGGGAACCTGAGTGGACAGAAAGCAACTCAAACCTGTTACTACTATACAGGATCCTTTCCCCAGCCTTGCCCTACAGGGAGAGTGTGGCAGGCAGGGGCCCATCAGAAAGAGATGGGAACTCCTCCATCTGCATGGGAACTCACAGAAGTGTTTTCAGAATAACTTTGCTTCTGCTCTGTCAAGTCCAATTCTTCCCTTAGCAGAGACCCAGCCTTCCTGTCTCCCCCTGGATGGAGGAGTAAGAACTGGGTTCAAGCTGTCACTCAATGCCAAGTAGCTGCCATTCGGTTTACGTTACATCAGTCACACTGCCACTTCCAAGAAAGATGGCTACAACCTAACAAAATGACAAGAAGTAGAAAATGAGCAAGGGAAAAACCCCTGCCTCGTACCACAGAGCTCTGCCCAGAGCCAGCATGGTTTGGATTAAGCTGTAAGCTATACCCCACCAGAGGACCGTTTAGCGGTTTACAGATGTGTTAGTGGCTTAGAGACTGGGGTGATAGAGAGTCCAGGGGAAGACCACAGAACAGACCACCTGTGTCCCTCTCCCCACCAAGAACGAAGAAGGATCACTTGGTTGGCTGAACTGCTGACGGGATTCACATTTTATCCCTCCGATCTGAGAAGCGGGGAATCGGGGCACAAATGATGTCTTGCTTACATGTGGGCTTCCCTGAACAAACAGAAGCAGAGGGGTGAGATGCAACAGCAGACCCTGGGACACAAAACCAATAGCGGCTCTCTGCCCAAGACGAGGTGGGCCCTGAACCAAAGGGCCCACTGGGCTCATAAAACAAGGAACAATTTGAAAACCAAGGTCACCCCTTACAGTCGCCAAGGCAGGGTGTCTATCCCAGTTGCAGAGAGCGGGCGAGCAGTGACTGTATTTGCCACTTGGACCTGCTTCCTGCTCTCCCCATTCTGGCACTCAGGCAGCGAGAGCAGGTCGGCCCCCAGTATCTCCAGAGGGCTCTTCCACGAGAAAACACTGGAGCAACATTTCGTCTTGGGGGGGAGCAGTAGGACCTAAGGACTCTACTCCCAATCAAGTAGTTATTTTCCACAAAGGCAACTGTTCACACTTGACACAGGGGGTCTCAGAGAGGGCGGAATAGTGAAGATACGCATGAGAAAGCTCCAGAAGCAGCTCAGCATTCAAGTCAAGGAAACAAATTCCAGAAAAGTCAGGGTTGGCCACTGTTGTCCTTTCTACCCAGCTTGTGGTCCCGAGCCCAGCATTAGGGGCTACCTGGGCACAGAGACTAGAGGCTGTGGTCAGGCTCCAGGTTGGGACTTGCAGGTTACTGTACGCTGGTGGCTCACAAAGCACCTTGCAGACCTCATCGCCTCACTACACCCATTCACAGAAGGTACTGAGCACGGCTCCGTTTTGTTTCAAGGGATTACAGAATGGACGGCCTGGCTGAGGAACACCCCCACCCAGTTCCAATCCCAGGGTCCAGGACCCCCACCCCTGGCAGAGATGTCTACCAACCAATGACATAACCCGAAGTCCACTATTTCCAGGGACTGGAGGAAAGATCAAGGGGAGGAAAGAACACACGGAGATCAGACAACAAAAGGGACAGACAGAGGAACTTTGCCTCTGGCATCCCAAGAAACTTGATCATGGGACAAGCATATGTCTGTATCAGAACTGGTCTGACCACGTCTGGACCCTGGGTAGGAGATGGGTGCCGTCAACACGTGCTGGTTTCTTCCCTCCTTTGAGTTTTTCCAAAAGGAACAAGGACAGACAGACTCTGTTACCCTCTTGACTGCAACTCGACTGTATTTTCCCTAACTCCCTCCCCTCCCACCAGTTCTCACTGAGGCAGCTCTCCCCACCACTCACTGGTGGGCTCAAATACATAAGCGGGGCAGCTGGGAAGTGCAGGCAGGTCGTACCGGGTCCGTCAACTCCCACACCCCACGCTGGGCACCTTGCCTTCAGTCCTCCAGCGGGCACGTAAGGGCTTAGGGCACAGAAAAGCTCATATCTCACATCAAACAAGATTCTGATTCATGGGTGCGAGGGAAGAATGTGGCAGAGGAACAAAATCAATCACAGAACATCCAATACTGGTGTGTTTGGGAAGGTTGAACTCAGGGCTGAGGGACCCCGGGACTGGCTCTGGGCATACACAGGGGGCTGAGGGGAGGGAGCAGCAGACAGATTTGGCTGAGTGACGCTGCAGGGCCACCCTAAAGGCGAGGAAGACTGTGGAGGACGGGGGACGTGCATGCACCCCTCCCTCCCCTACACAGCCAAAGCTGAGAGCCACAGCCCCTCCAGTGGACATGGGTCTGCAGGGCCCGAGACCCTCTGAAGTGGCCCTGCCTCCATCCCTTCCATCTTCAAAGTGCATTTTCAGTGCAAGAAGTAGGACTGGATCCCAGGGGGCCCAACTCTGAGAAAGGGCTGTGCCAGCCAGCTCCCCTATCTCCTCCTGCTCCCCCCAGCCCACCCCTGACGCTTTTCACGCTAAGACCAGAATTCTTGCTGGATCTCATAAGAGGCAGGCCTGTGTGTGTTCAGTTCAGCTCGACACAGTGGCACAGTGCTGTCCTGACTCTGGC
Organism: Trachops cirrhosus; assembly: GCA_028533065.1. Classification (NCBI taxonomy): domain Eukaryota; kingdom Metazoa; phylum Chordata; class Mammalia; order Chiroptera; family Phyllostomidae; genus Trachops; species Trachops cirrhosus. The sequence goes on from CM052538.1 coordinate 172,542,189, forward strand.
CCTCTGCGTCCAGGTCCAGGAGCGTCCGCTCGGCGGGGGGCAGCGGCCCCGCCTGGAACGGGAGCAAGGCTGGCAGCCCGGGCCGCTCCTCCACAGTGCTGCTGCTGCTGGCCAAGCAGGAGTCCAGGTTGCTGGGGGTCTCTGTGCTGGAGCTGTTAGCCGGGGAGGTGCTGCGGGCATGGCTGGGGGACACGAACCACCAAGGGTCCAGCCGCTGCCGGTTGGCAGAGGGCCGGGGCCTAGGCAGAAACTCCAGGGTCTTGGGTCTCTCCAAGGTCGAGTTCTGCTGTGTGTTCCAGCGCCTCGGGGTCGGGGGAAAGACGACATTGGGGTCAGGGAGACGGGGGAATTCACCGGGGTCTCGGCTGGGGCTGGGGGTTTTCAACATTCCTGGTCAAAAAGACAAAAAGAGAGACATCGGATGAGGGCAGCTTGTTTCCAGGCCAGGCACATGCTTCTCCACCCCCACCCTGCCACAGCCCTGCCCACTTGGGATAACACGAACAAGTATTCCATGAGCACCTACTGTGTGCCACGCAGTGTGTTGGGAGGCACTGGCGATATCACACAATAGTGAACTAGAAGGCCACGGTCACTATATCTGATAATGATAATGGGACATATGGGGGTTATGTCTGTAATCAAATTACTTAGCGCAGATGCTGGCAAACTACAACTCACAGGCCAGCCACCTGTGTTTGTGAGTACAGTTCACTGGCCCACAGCCACACCCACCGCCTCCTTCCCCACTGCAGCAGCAGCGCGGAGCAGTGACAACAGAAACCGTGTGACCCACAAAGCCTGAAATATTTACTGTCTGGCCCTTTTCTAAACATCTTCGCTGACTCATCACTTAAGAAAATGTCTGGTCACTCACATCTCATCCCTTTAATAAACATGTGATGGGAACAGAGCTAGGTATCAGAAATTTAAAATAGATGAGTGGTATAGAGGTCTCTATCTTCAAAGAGGTCACATATTTGTGTTTAACAACAACAAAAAGTCTAAAGAGGGGAGGGACAGCTGAATGGTCAAATGCAATGATCATGTACAGGCAAATCTTGCTGGAAGGATACAGCCAACCCCCCTCCTACTAGATCAGAGGAGGTTTCCAAGTCTGACCCAGGTATCCTAGGGAGGAAGGGACAGTGATGGAAAAAACCTAGGATGGGCATATGCACGCCCAGGTGTCACAGGTGTCACATGGAGATGGCAGGCCTACGGACAAGCACAGCAATTTACCAGGGCATACTCCACTTCCGAACAGTCAGCCGTGAGTAAGGGGTGAGTGATGAAGGGCATGAGGCATGGGCGGGCTTGTCTTACGGGTGTGCCCGCGCTAATGCTATAATGACAGGAAAGAGCACAGCTACGTGGCACAAAATACCCCTCCTGGGTTCAGGGCAGGATTCCTTCCAGTCACTTCGGTCTCCTCTGCCGGGAACAAGCAGAGCTAGACCCCTGCCCTTCCTGTGCCCCGACTGGCCCTCTGCGCCCGGGGCCAGAAGCACTGCACCGTGCGATCCAAGACCCAGGGCCTGACTGTCCACAGGAGTCTTGGCTCTGATCCTTCCTGACACCTGCCAGTCCTCTTCTGCTCCTCAGGGAAGACCCCTGACGCAGAGGACAGACAGAAGTTGGCTACTTCCCCCACCCCAGATCAGCCTGTTTTGATCAGCTGAGTCAGAGGGGGAATGGAGCTCACTCCAACATCTCTCCTCCTGGGGGAGGCACAGAGGCAGGAAAGAGAACAGAGGAGGAGGGCAGGACTCACCTGCTCCGGGGCTGGGGCTCAACCCGTTGCTAGAAGGGCTTCTGCTGGCTACGAGGGCCACTGGCTTGAGGGCCCCATCAGAAGGAGTCCGCCTGTGACCACTGGGCTGCGTCGGGGCCGTAAGGGTGACGTGGGTGGGAGTCAGGGATTGGTTAGGGTCTCGTTTGAAGCGCTCCACTCGGACGTTGACCAGGGGGTTGTGGGTGCAGGGGGTCAGGGGCGGGGCCTCCACTGGGCTGACAGGCATCTCGTAGACCACGATCTCATCGCTGTCCGAACGCAGCAGGGAGCGGGTGGAGTTGCACTCGGAGATGGAGGAGAGAGACAGCAGTGTGAGGGAGGCGGAGGGGTCCCCGAGCAACAGCATAGGCTCTTCCTTCTTGAAGAGCTTCCGGGATGGGGGGCTGGTGCTCCGACGAGGACGGCTGGCCCTCTGAAAAAGACCTTCACGCCGCTTCTTCTCCTCCCGGGCTGGTGGCTCAGGCTCCTCTGGGAGAGGCAGCTGGCACTTGCCAGCTTCCAGCAGGTCAAACCCTAGGCCTGTGGCTGCGAGAACGGCCCCACAGCCAAGCAGAGCCACCTCACAGCGGCGGTGGTGGGTGCCGCTCCGCTTGAGGCTGTTGGTTGGCGTCAGCTGAGGGGTACTAGTGGCTGAGTTGACAGGGGTGGGCTCCTCATGGGCTCCGTCACTGGAGGGGCCATCCCCATCTTCCCCACGAGGGAATGGGATACAGAGGTAGGACTGGTTGGGTGAATGCTGTAGACGATTCTCCCCACTCCCTGGGCCTTCACTATCCTCATCCTCTGTAAAGGTGAGATGAGTAGGCAGGAAATAAAAAAATGGGAATGCAGCAGTAATAAAAAGATTCTGGTTCTTCTTCCCAGACCCAGGCCTCCTGGCTTAGTGTCAGGTACACTAAGTCTGATCAGTGGGACAAAGGACTGGGCACTGAACCAACAGAGCTTTACCCGCCAACACTAACTGTGACCAACGAGAAATCACTCTGCATTGCAGAGCCTACTTCCCTATTTGCGGAAAGGGGACTGCTGACTTGCTACTTCTTTCACAGGGACCCTCAACACAAGAAGCACAGTGAGTTTTTGAGAGCACTGGATAGAACAGAAACATCCCTGATTTCTCTGCACCTTGGAATTGCAAAGGACCTTGGACTTGTAGAGTGATAGCCTAGACATTTGTCTTAGGACTAGACTCCTGCAAAGGATTTGAATCCCCTACACGAGTGAAGGCCAATTTACTCCACAGACTGACTTACTACGACCTTGGAAATCTACAGAGAGAAATAAGAGGACTATCTGAGAGCGAGCCTGGGGAAGACCTTACCCATTCAGTAATCAGGGGCAACTTTACAAAGTTTCCTTAAGAGGAAGACTGTGGCATCTTCTACCAGCATCTCTTGTTTTATGGACTCTCCACTAAAATTCCAGGAAACAGACCCAGAAAAGGGAAATGCCGAATACAAGGCCTCACCCTTCTGCACTGCCCTAAGGAGACTATAACTGGCCCCTTGGGATAGAAAGTCAAGGGCAGGCTCTGAGGCAACAGTAGTGCTTTGGGAAGATCCAATGAAATGGGAATAGGACAAACTAAAAGGAAATAAGGCGGGGGGCGGAAATCTGAGTAAAAGAGGAGACGACCCCCATGAAGTTATATGAGGGCCTTAGACAGTCCTAGAGGCTTGGCCAACAACTCTCTGAGAGAATGGGGACAGAGTCAAGACAAGGGCAATGCTTACCCATCTCCATAAGGCTGGTGAACCCCGGCAGAGCCGGGCTGCTCCTCGGGCCCTTCCCCAGGTTGGGGGCACTGGACGACCACTGTTTGTATCCATCTACCAGGGACCTGAGGCTAAAGAAGGGGAAATGAGGGAACTGTTAATGTTGGCTACTTCCCTTACTCCACCCCCAGTTTTAGGAGTCTGTGGAAATGTGTCTACCTTAATGACATCAAGAGCCCTGGGGTACAGGCAACAAACCTTCCTGAGCCCACCTGCTTCACGAACAAAAGTGCACATGCTGCAGAGAGACAGAAGCAGTGGCAGGACCCACCCCCTTCACATGCTGCTCGGGGATGTGGAAGGATCTGATGGGAGGGCTCGAAAGAGGACGGAAAGAGTAAGAGGCGCCCAGCACCTGCTGGGGTCTTGCCTGAGCCCATCTTAAGGGAGAGGCCATCAATGCACAGACACTGAATACAGCACACCGGTGACATTAGAAACACTGCAATGCAGAAACTCGCAATGCAAGCCAAGCACCGGGCGCACGAGCCAGCAGAGATGCACCAGGTCACTCCATTCACATCATTTCTTGATTTCTCCTTCCAAGCTTATGGCATGCTTAGGCAACTTTCAAAAACAAAAATCAGCCAAAACAGCTGCACCCACCCAGTGCACTTTGGGACGGACCTATGTGGGGAGCAGGTAAGGCTGCATTTGAGCCCTCGGTTTGTCTGGGGCTGGAGGGCGAAAGGACAGGAGTTCACTTTCCAATCCCTGTAATCAGCTGACACTAGCAAGCCGGCAACTCCGGGACACAGACTGGGAGGCCCACTAACCCCCTTATAAACTGAGGGAATAGGGGGTCCAGAAGCACTGGTCTTTTCCCTTGAAAACAATAAGAGGAAGGACAGGAATCTATGTTATGGCTGCTTTAGAGATACCAGGATTATAACCAGAGGTGGCTCTCATTTTAGGGCTGGAGAGAGCCATTCACCTAAAGTCCTCTCTTCCCAGCCTATCTTGAGGGACAGAGAAGGACCAACTTTTTCCTTGACTTCAGATCTCCGTTTCAAGGGCTGTCACAAATACCAACGAATTAAAATACATTCCAAACTCCAGTGGTGCAAACCAAAATACACAGCCAGAGAGATAAGCATGCTGCTAAATCCCTAGCCTGGGACTTCTAACTGGTAATCTTATAACATTGCCTCCAGCTCCAGATCCAAGGAAATCCAGATTAGCAAAGTCGGAGCCAGCGCTACAGACCAAAGGATAAATAGCTCAGCACTATCTCCCTAAAACTAAGGACACCAGGAGAATCCCAACAACAGGAGGGGCCAGAGAAGTGAAGAACAAGGTAAAGTCAGACCAACACAGGAATTTTCCCAAGGTGCACAATGGTACTGCTAAAAAAAAAAGGTTAGCACAGCCTGGCAATAATGAGGCTTGATTCTATGGGGTGTGCTGTGAGAACAAGGAAATGGAAGGGGGAGTATTGACAATACATCTGAAAGGGTGGAAATTCGACTCACCCCAAGTGGAAATGTGGAGATTCTGACGGGGTACTTAAACCATTAGCTTTCTCACGTCTCTGAGGGGATCTTCAATGAATAAAAAGGATCAGCAGTGGGCAGCAGTGGGGGCATCCAACTCAGCCTTTCCCACACGAGACCCCTCAAGGCTGGACTCAAACCGCATGATCAGCCGCCCTCCCCCTGCCCAGTCATCAAAGCTCACACCATGAAGGGATCATTACCAGATGGCCCTGCTGGAGTTGCTACAGCCCAGGCAGGGCCTCCCAGTCTCTGGGACAAAAGTCCCTGGGCAGCCACAGCATAGTTCCAGGAGTCTCTGAACTCACAGATACCCGAGCTGTCTGCAGACAAGTGCGCGTTTCCTACAAATGTGGACAATTTTTTTAGGTATGAAGAGCCAAATTCACTTAATGTTACTAAATTAACATAGCTTTATGTCATTACATATTTTATTTAGCCAATAGGGACTAAATTTAGAAATATTGTCATACAGAAGCTCTCAAAAACTTCTGACATTAAAAAGGTCTTTCAGTTGAGACTGGGTGGAATATATTTTATTTCTTCAAGAGGAAATTGAGAATCATGTCACATATTTTGAACTGCTTCAAAAGTTTTGAGGGCAAATCTATGTAGGGAGGAAGAAAATTCCAAAGTTCATATTTTATAATGCAAAATAAACTTAAATTTATTAGCAAGACAAAAAAAATCTTTAAGTGAGGCTGAACCACAGAAACTATTGGGATCCGTAGCCAACCTGGTAAGTCTCATCTGTAATCACACTGATGTCAGAAATATCATGGATTCAGGGTGACTGAGCTCCTTCTCGGCCCGGCTCACCGCTACGGCAGCCTAGGGCTCCTGCAGAGCTTAGCACAGCAGAGCAACCTGCCGTCGCCGGAGGGCTCAACCGCTGCGTCCTTCCACAGCTTAGGTGGTTTGCCCGACACATCTAACCTTCGTAGCCCAAGGTCTCTAGTGATTTCCAAAGCCTGGCTTCAAACAGTCAATCCTTTAGGAAGCAAACAGTTATTCTCACCTTCAGCTCACATCTGACACAGGGAAACAGAATTTGAAAATGAAATCTTAGTGTTCAGAGGAATGCCAAGGACAAATATAGGTTCAGGGCACCTGTAAGCCTAACATTCAACTTAGAACCTCTACGGAAAGTCACTAGAAAGAAGCAGGATGCTGCTTATATTCACACAAGGAAAAGTAAAAAAAAACATGATTCTAGATTTTAACACCAAGAGGAAGAAGTATAAACTATTATGTTTGCTCTTCAGGTATGAAACAGAATTGCATTAGAAGCATGGAAGAAGCATAGCGAATACTTACATACGCTTACTATGAGCCAGCTAATCTCTGGCACTTCACGAAGGTGAACTTATTTATTCCTCCAACTCCATGAGATGGGTATGGATATAATCCCCATTTATAAGAAAACATAAAGTCGCACAGCCAGTCATGGGGAGCCAGGATTCGAACCCAGGCAGGCCAGGGTCAGCATCCAAGCTCTTCACTACTGTACTACAGTGATTGGCCCCTGAAGGTCAAACACCAGGAGAATTTGAGTCGGAGGCTACAAGGCCACAGAGAGACTACAAGCACATCTAAGGCACCTAGATTTGCTCTGTGCTTTGCCCAGAGGGGCGCTCACACCTGTCAGTGTGGCCATGGGGTGGGGCCTAAAAGAAGTTCCAGTGGTCCTGGAGTTCTAACTGCTTCACCAAGGCTGGATTATTCTGCCTGTCCCAGCTTCAGTATGAACTTCCAGTCAAGAGAGAGACCCATAATCCACTCTTCCTTCTCTTTCCTCCAAGCAGATGTGTTAAGGGGGAGAGCCAGATATAAGTACAATACTCAGACCAAACACTTTACATCTAGTTCATGCTTTGGGTACTTGGTACTGAGAAGGGCACCTCCAGGGGTCGGGAAACTCACCGTGGGCTAGATTCTGCCCACTACCTGTTTTGCTTTTGCATCTCGTCCACGGTCTGAGGCTGCTTCTGCACTACCACAGTGAAGTTGAGTAGGCCCACAAAGCCTAAAATATTTATTATCTGGCTCTTTATGGATAAAGCTTGCCAACCCCTGTCCTAGGAGGTTCCAGGGGAAAGGAGATTGGCAAACTCGGTTGTAAAGATCAAGAAACTTATAATTTCTCAGAAAGAAGTGAAACACAACAGAGGACAAGGTATTTCACATCATAGTTTTAAAAGGGTGTCCCGTCTTTAAATGAGAACTTCCCATCACCTGGCTCTTACCCTTCATCTCCTGAGCCAAGCTCCTTCTGGCCAAGTGTGCCTGGCCCCCACGTCCGTCCCTTCTTCTTGGAAGCCCTTTTCTCCTCCTCCTCCCCTTCCTCCTTTGGGATGACTGAGCTCCGGCCCCAGGTTTTGCTGCTTTCGCCTGGTGTCACTGTGAATAACAAAGGTTAGATGGGGTCTGGAAACAGACAGCACTCTGTCTGGCCCCCCACCAACCCCCACACCCACCCCCACCCTCCCAAACCAGCCTCTACCCAACCAGGCACACACATACACACACACTTGGAGCTCCTGGGAAGAAGTTAGGCTTCTTCAAAAACTCTGTGGCTCAGTGGAGCCTCTCAGCAAAGTAAGGGAGTTCTCAGCCACCACTCAGTTAGCAATCTCCAAGTACCAGACATGGAAACATTTCCTAGCTTCTCATAAATCCGTTATAAAGCTGGAGCTTGGACCAGCCAGAGCTCAGACCTCCAAATAGATCTGATTTAAAGAATTTGTTTCATTGGGTGGGACTGGATTGTGGGGTGGGTAGTAGAGAAAAAAGGTAAGAGGAAAAAGGAAAAAGGGAAGATGTGGAAGTGCAGAAATTTTGGTAAGAAAAGTGTTGGAAAGGAAGAAAATGAGGGTTTCGAGACTGCAGGAAGGAAGTCAGGAGTAGGAGGGCAGGGGAAAGGAACAGGCCTAGAGAAACATAATAGATAAGAGGGGAAGAACATTCTTCTGAAATTGGTACTTTAGAACCTGGGCTGAAACCCAAGTGCTTTGGAGACTGGGCTTATACCATAAGTGAGTGACGTGAGCCAGCTACCAAAAAATAAGGAGCTGAAGGAACTGAGGCAAAATACAGAGCATCTATGCCATGAGTTCCAGCCAACTGTGGCCACATGCATAAGGGAATCCACTGATTTGATTTGATTTTCCAAGGAGGGCCAGAAATCCAGGATTTTTGATGAAATGTCTCTATCTTTAAATCAGGGAAACTAACACATTCATAAACATACACATACATATGTACATGTATGTGTTTGTGTATATATAAGTTATTTTTAGTAAATACCTCTGTAAAAATAAAATTGGTCCAGATTTGACCTATCGTAAAATACTTGGCAAGTTTTCCTAGAACCTACACTTTGAAAACACCCTGCCCTGGGAAGCACGAACAAAAAAAAAACAACAATACCCCAAACATGGCAGAGCAGGAGAGGTGTCCAGGCTACAGTACCAAATTGTGCCCACATCACACACCGGTTTCTGAATTGCTTCCTACCCACAATACCTACAGACCCCTTTGCTGGTATCTGACAAAGAGTGGGAGGTAGAGGAGGCAGTAGCAAAGCTAATGAAGGGAGACGGGGGAGGGCGAATGTTTGCGCACATATGTGCATGTATATGTACACATTGTCGAGGAGAGGGGCGGAAGTTATGGATGGCGCGAGCCTGGACCAGTCAGTGGCTGGACAGAGTAGGGGACAGGTGCCCCTGGTATGTTCTGGCCCCAACTAATCTGGGAAACAGTCTCACACTGGATGGCTCGAAGGCGAGGGATGATGGTGGGGCTTGCAGGAGGACTGGAGCGACTGTTGATGAGACTCTTCCTTTTATCCATGGTCGGGGAGGCCTGGACCGTGAACTTGTGCTGGAAATCTGCTTGGGGAAAGACAAACATACGCATTTGCATTAGAATTTTCCCACAATCAAATTACTCCGAGAAAACTGACCCTTCTTGGCAGGCTGGAGGGACAGGCCCTCATTTCCTGAGAAACTCCTTGCTCACCCGGGAAATGGTCTCTTTCAGAATCATCTCTTTTTCCCCAAAAGATGGCAGGAGGCAAGATGAGCATACAAAGAGAAGGGAAATTCCTTATCTGAGTGGAAGTCATTAGGCAGTTTTCATAAATTCATACAGATGTAGCAATTACGTATTTAGAATAGTCTTTTTTAGATCATGCGAGTAGTTGATTATTCTAGGAAATCTAACTTTAAATCCTCCTCTTTATATAATCTATTACTGCACGCCCCCTCTTCTCAGGGACCAAAGCAGGCAGAGGCAGATGAATGCTTCTCACTAAGTGCAGGCAGCAGGGTAGGTAGTAAGAACTAATCTTTGGTGGGAACCTAGGGAAGTAAGGGACATGGGGCTAATGGGCCAAATTCTGAGGCATTCCAGAGGCAGTTGTGGTGCGGCCCAAGCAATGTACAACTTACAGCTCTGATTCTCCTCACCTATCAGAGAGGTACAATAATTACAGCTGCATGTTGGCACCTAAGTCTCCCCCTAGACCAGGGGTGTCAAACTCATTTTCACCGGGGGCCACATCAGACTCGCGGTTGCCTTCAAAGGGCTGAATGTAATTTTAGGACTGTATCAATGTAACTACTCCTTAACTAGGGGCAAGGAGCTTGGCATTGCAGCCAGGTAGAAACAAGGTACCAGGCCAGATTAAAACAAGGTGGAGAGCCAGATTCAGCCCGCGGGCCTTGCGTTTGCCACCTGTGCCTAGACTGTGATCTCCCTGAGGATGGGAACGATTACTTTCCCGGCACGCAGCAGTTTGCTGGCACATGCTGGATGTCAAGAGGTGTTTACAGACTCTGTTTCCTGAAAATAAAAAAAAAGTACGAGAAGGACACCAGTAAACAGGTCCCCTGAACACATTCACTGACTTCCACTAAATGAATTCTCTTGTCTGTACTTAAGCCACTTTTTTTTTTTAATTTTTTAAAATTGATTTGAGAGAGAGGAAAGGAGAGTGAGAGAAACATCGATTTGTTGCATCCACTGACTGATGCACTCTTACTGGTTGATTCTTGTACATGCCCTGACCAGGGATCGAACCTGCAACCTTGGTGTATGGGGATGATGCGCTAACCAACTGAGCTACTTGGCCAGGGCTGGTTCCTTAACTTCTATTAAGCTTGCTTCCTGGGGTCTTAAGGACTTTAATCTACATACACACTTGAGCAACCATCTCCTTTCATGGGTACACCGTACCCCACAAGATTCTAATTCACAGTTTCATATTTTTTTGCATTTTCCCAAGGGTGTGCCTACCACAAATGTACTTGTATTCAGCTGATGTGTTTCTAAAAAGGTATGTGTAAATCAAATTCTTACACATTAATCCTTCTTAGGATTAAGATGAGTTATTTTGCAGAGACAAGAGTTCTCTTGCTTCACTCGTACATAGTCTAGAGTTTGTGTTGCCCCTAATCACTTGCTTCCTTCTCGGGGTGTGCCTAGCCAGCGACCATGCTTCTAGCAGCCTGGCCCATGCTTGCCTGTCAGGTCCGTCACCAGTTTGTCTTCCCTTCATATTCTGCGCGTAGTCTCGAAAATCCCCCTGGAGTGGGGTAGCTTCCAGCAGGCCAGTCTGTCCACTGAAGAGAATGGCCCTTTCCAAACTGGCTCCCTGTTGAGTCTCAGGGTCCCTTTTTTCCAAGCTCAGCCCCTGGCTCCCCGCACCCCGCTACGCCAGCCCCTGCCCTGCTCCCGCCTCCCAGCAGCCCCTGGGCACTCACCGGAAGGGAGGCTGATGCGGTTTCCATCCTTGAGCTTCAGCCGGTTCTTCCGGAACTTGCCCTTGCGTTTCTTCACCCGGGGCTTCTCCTGGCACAGCTGGTGGATGATGATGTTGAGCTCCCGTTCCAGGATGTCGATCTCCCGCTCGGCCAGCTCCTGCTCGCGGCGCCGCAGCAGCTCCTCCTGCGTCTTCTGCTGCAGTGCGGCCCGCGTCAGTTCCTCCTCCCAGGTGCGGAGCTCCTGCGGGGGCAGGACCATCCGTCAGGGCTCAGGGGCCAGGGGCGAGGTCCAACCTGGAGAGGCTACCACAGTGCCCATACATCAAGTCCCCCACGGAGACGGCTGCACAATAGTTGGCTGGTAAATGAACCCCTGAACCCCTGACCCCCTGGTCGGTGGGAAAGGAAGGCTCAGAACAGTCATGCTGAGGATCACAGCTGGAGTAGCCACAGGCCACACCGGGACTGACAGTTCCCGGTTGCTCCTTGATTATTGATTACAATCGCCTGTGACTTAGGAAAAAAAATGGGGGTTTGGGTAGAAAATATAGTAAGTAGTTACATTTTATAGACTTGGTTCTACTTTAATTTTTTCCATCAAATAAGAAAATTATTTTTAAACCAGAGGTAACTTAATATGATCTAGCTTAAAATGTGCCCACTGTAAACAAAGCACCCTCCAGACATCACCTAACATCCAAGCAAAAGTAAACAGACTTCCAGCGTGGCTGTTCAAGGGGCACTGCGGTTCACCGGGTGAGTGAATCCACCCAGGCATGTGCTGGGAGCTCTCAACATCTTAAAGGAGAGCTATCTGCCCTGGGAAGATGGTGAGAGCGCAGCAGAGAGAAGAGAGAACATTTCCTGACGTCTGTGCCAGGCCTTGCTCTCGAAACATGCCACATCAGTGGGCAGAACCTCTTCCCTGCCTCCCCTTTTCCCTCTCTGTGAGGTCATCCACGAACCCAGCATGGAGTCCTGGGAAGACGTGGGAGCTATGGAATCGGAAAACAGGACAGAAAACAGGAAACAGCAAAGCATGTGTATAAAATTTTAAAATATGAACCCTAAACTGTTAACACTGGGTACTCCAGGCCTAGGACTGAAGTGGGGTGGGGAAAGGAGAAAATTTAAGAAGCTTTTATGTCAATAACCTGAAAGAATCACATCTAAAAAGTGGGAAGTTTATTCGATAAAAAAGCCAGAGCAACACTTCTGTGGTCGAAACTTAAAATTCTCAATGACATGCTCCACTAGAAGTCATTCTGGACTAAAACAAAATACTGTAGATAAGGAACCTAGAGCTATATTAAAAAAAAAAAACTATGTGAACATGGATTGGGGAAGCTGAGCAGCAGGTAGAGAGCAGAAGAGAGAACAGTGATGGGAATAAAATCTTCTGCAGGTAGGAGCTTTTCATTTGACTTGTCCTCCATTCTCAAGAGAATATCAAAATAACCATAAAAGTAACAGAAAGAGAAACGAGAAGAAGCTTAGCACTTAGACAACTGTCTGGTATACGGGAAGTGCCCAGTAGTTGCCGAATAACTGTCGAGTCAATGAATGAATGAATGAGAAAGGAGGAGATAGAAGACACTTTTATAAATGCAATCCTTCTTTATGGAACATGGACTCATCATAAGTATCTACAAGATGAGCTTGAACTTTTGAGCTTGATGAACTAAGCTCCAAAGAGATTAACTGTGCACCTTCCAGATCCTTGGCTTCCCTGTTCCACTACTTTATTTTCACTGTCAGGAAAACAAAAACACATGGAAGATTCAGAAAAGTTTTTACTGATTGGTTGATTTTGCTGCTCACTGGGAAAACTGAACAGTTCAAGACAATATCAGCCTTCCTAAGTCCGTTCTCCTGCATACTCCTGTCTAAGGGATGGTTTGAGTCCAAGCCCTTTCCTTCAAGGGAACTCAAACCCCAGTCCAGAGACCAATCCAAGGTCACAGAACCTAGAAGCAGTAGGATAAGCCAACCTGAAGAATAACTTGAATCACATAGGAAACCAGGACATATACAGAGTACTCGCCTATGGCGCCACATACCTGGAAGACCCTCACACATGGTAAATCCCCTTCTTGTGAAATACCTATTTAGGGATCAACTTCACAGTCTGCAATTCACATCTCCCACATACAATAACGTAAGAGGAATCCCTCCAGAAAGAAAGCTCATTATTCATCTTATCCTCACTTGCCAAGCTATGAGCATTGTACTGAGAGGCACCACAGCCTAGTGGTTAAGAGCAAGAAATCCGGAAAAGGCTGCCTTAATTGTGGCCTCAGGCAATTTAATACGGGCCTCATCTGTGATATGGAGTTAAGAGTGCCGACATCACAGGGTTGTATTACATAAGATAATTATTATCTCATTATGTAAGATTATGTAAGAATTCATATAAATGACTTATAACAGACCATGGCACACAGAACACGCTCCACAAATGTTAGCTCTTAGGGGAACGGGTTTGACTTTTCCTAGTAACTACTTATTGACAAAATCCAACTTTCATTTTTCTTACTGGCTGGTACTCTTAAAATTTCATCAATGAAAAGAAATAACCAGGAGTCAGTGATTCCGCAATCTAAAAAAAGGCCAGCAACTCTGCGGTTCTTCTATTTCAAACAGCATTCGTACGAGGAACAGCCTGTTTCAATCACCCTGCTCACTGGCCGGTGCAGGTCTACCCTCTCCCCCACCGATCCCTCAGCATTCGTCACAAGCTCACTCCGGTCCCCTGCAGAAGGCTTGCTGACTTGCCAAACAGTACCAAGTTTAGGCTATGTCGAATAAAGACTTCCGTCTTTTTAAATCAGCTCCAGAAATTACGTTTAAGTCATTTGTTTAGGGAAACAACAATGACACTGGAAAGAGGATGGTTTTGGAATCAGAAGACCCAGGTTGAAGATCCTGTTCCCCCACTGACTAGACGGGTCACTGCCCCTCAGCTCTGAGCTGGAAAGGACAACCCCTGCCCGACATGCTGGTGGCAGGGGCCATAAGACTCCTGGATAAAACGCATGAGAAGGTCTCATCAGACCTTTCAGGTGAAAGAACTGGGAAGTCACGAAGACGTGTGTAATTTTAGTTACTGTTATTATCATATTGCTTCCCGAATTCCCATGGTGGGGAGTGGAAAGGGAAAAAGAAATTAGCCAAGTCTATGTATAGACATCCCTCTGCCCCCCCGCCGCAGCCCTTAGATTTACTCCTGCCTCTGCAGCGCAGCTGCTTTGATCCGCTGCACCTGGGTGGACGCTCGCTGCGCCGAGGGCCTAGAGAGGGGCCCTTTAAGGAACGGCCACCAAAACAAGAAGATGGATCTCTACTTGGCTACGTCTCTGAACTCCCCAGTTGGTTTGGGCTTTCGGCCCTTTTCATACAAACACGAAAAATGCCAAACATTTTCAGACCCATGGTATTTTTAGCCCACATGCTATTTCTGATTCTGATACCAAAACACACTGGCAAGATGTTCTGATAAATGTTCTCAATGTTGAAATGTCCCTGTATCAGGTTAACCTCTAGAAGTCCCTTGCAAAACCAAGAAACCTTTCTTAGAGACCTTTCACATTTTCAGCCAGGAAGGTGAGACACCACGCTTGTACTTGCCCAGTGGTGGTGTCCCTCCCGTTTGGACAATGAAGACGTTGTGCCCAAGGAGAGCTTCGACCAATGACCCCCCTACTTGTCCCTGCCACGTCCTGAAAAGAAAGAAAAATTCTATACCACTTCAGGTCACACCTGAGGCCTGGAGGATTCTTTCCACGCAGAGCCAGGAAGGAAAGAACTGCCCTGTTAGCATAAACCAAGCAGGAAGGCGGTCGTGCCGGGGTCTGTCCGGAGGCCCCAGTAGAGAAGGCTCACTGATTCACTGCGTGCCTTTATCTTTTTTCTTACCTTTTCTTTGGCCCTGAGTTGGTCAAACATCTCCTGAATCTCATGTTTCCAGTCATCCTGCAGGCAGTGGAAGGAGTCCTTAGGCATTTCAAAGAAACCAGACTCCTCTATGGTAGTTAGCTGGTCCAGGATATTTGTGAAGGATGGTCGTGAATGGGGGTCGGGATTCCAGCAATCTTCATGGAACACGTGAGCAGACAAAAAGCAAACATGGACAGAGGTAAACTTAAGATCAGGATACTGTGTGACATCGTTTCCCAGAAAACTATCTCTCATTTTTTCCTCCAGGAAACAGAGTCTGGGATTTAGGTCTACAAACTGGACCTAGGAAGTAAAGCAAGGTGGCTCAATATCACAATCATCAAGAGTGAATTTGGAAAGAAAATGCAGCACTTCTGTACCCATCCGACAGTTACTGTGGATTTAGCACAAGAAAAGCAAGTCCCAAGTTCCCTTGTGTGAAGTTCACTACCACAATTGATCAAGTTACTCATGATTCCAGTGCTCACAATGGGTAACACCTTGGGCCTCAATTTCCCCAAGCACTGGAGTAGGAGTCAGGAAAGTGAATTCTTTCTACTCTCAGCTCAATCCTAACTAATGGACTTCAGTTACCTATGCTATCCACTTTGCCTCTCTCAACTTAGGATTCTCACTTGCAAAAGTATAGGATTTGACTACATGTCTTTTAGAATCCCTTTCTTCTGAAGTGTTCTTTATTTCTGTATGTAAGACACTCAGAGGTCCTGAAGCAAAAACTGCTATATGTCCTTAACTTGTATTAATAATGTAATAAAATACTACAGTGATTTTCAACTTTTTCAACTCATGGCACACATACACTAATTACTAAAATTCGGTAGCACACCAAAACATGTTTTTTTGCCTATCTAACAAAATAAATAGGTACAATTTTGATTCATTCACACTGGATGGCCATTGTGTTGGCTGTTGTCATTGTTTTATCTGACAATTTAAGGGAAAGGAGGTCAGTGCCCCTGACTAAATGGCAGGTATTGCATGTTTTACAAATTCTTGCGGCACGCCGGTTGAAAGCACTTTAGTCCTGGATAGCAGGCTTTAGTTACTAAGTCGAGATTGACAGTCACTGGGGATGGGCAGAAGGGACAGGACATGTAAGACATCAATGTGTCAGGGTGCTGACATCATCCTGGAGCAGCTCTTCCACCTGCCTACGACATTCCTCCCCGGGTGACTGATACTTCATCTCCTCTTTCGGGGACTGATCCTGCAGATCTGGCCAGAATCTGTGGAGCGCTGATGGGAAGGTGAACTGCCTCCAGTTTTGTTCCAGCCAGGGATCACTTACCTTCCATGAGTTTGGCAAAAGGTTCTGGGCATGTAGAAGGGATGGGAAGGGCGAGCTTGTTCATGGCCACTCCATAAGCGACTGCTAAGCCATCGATTCCTCGGAAGGGCACCTCACCGGTCAGTAGCTCCCAAAGCAGCACCCCGTAGCTAAGGAGAGGAAGACAGGAGCCCTGTAATCCCCACAGGTGCAACTTCTCTGAAATAGCTCAGGGGGCCTTGCTGAGCATCCCGCATTCTCTCCAGCATGTAGGGAGACCAACAAAATAGACATACTAATGCGTTATAAAAGGGAGACCACACGGCCTACCGGCTGAAAGCAAAACCTCTGGAGTCAGGCACACTTTGCTTCAAAGTCTGTGCCTCAGATTCCTCACCTGTAAAGGGCCAGTGACAGTGGTAGCCTCTCAAGACCGTCGTGAAACTAAGTGAGCCGCTCTGGTGTTTAAATCAGTGCTCAAGGGCCACGGCTAGTTTGTCGTTGTTACTGTTAATGTAATGAACGGGGAGAAGGGGGAGCCTGCCCAAAATCCATTTTTTCTGTTTTAAAAAAACTTCAGCTTTAGTCTCAAATACACATTTTTTTAGCTTTAGAAAAGCAGAGTGCTGACCACTCCAAAAAAACAGAATTATTTTTTCCTTTGAAAAATTTCTTTCCTGCCCACTGGGTTGAATAGATTCGTGCCCCTACCAGTGAGTCCTTTATCGACACCTTTGTCTAATTCCAAGGGGTGACAGCTTCACCAGGGTGGCCTGCACCAGGGGACAGTGCAGACCATCAGCTGTGAGCCTTCAGAGTCCCCTCCCGCCCCTGCAAATCCACACAGAGTCACAGAATGAGGAGCACAAAGCTTAATGGAATGATTATTTTACAAATTCACAATCAGAACCAGACAAAATTATGGAGCCTTCAATCCTTCCAGGAATAAGTCAGGACAAGAAAATGTAAGGCCACGAACAGCTGGAACTGTGGCTCTCCTTATATTTTCAACACAAACCTCAGGAATTTGAATAGCCATCAGTAGTTTATGACCAACAAAAAGTCGTATTAATTAAAAAAAATAAACGCAGTATCTATTGTATCATGGTACCTTGCATGTGCAGGGTGCTATGCCATTTACAGACATCATCCCGAATCCCTACAACAAACCTGCAAGATGTTTCATCACCACTTTGCAGATGAGAAAAGCGAGTTTTAGATAGACTTAGCAGCACAGTATTCAGGGCATATGTGAAGTCAGTCATGGCGGACCCTGGACCGACTTTCAATTCTTTCTCTCTAGAATGCCCTTCTACCATTTCTCCGCCTGGTAACAGTCTTTCACTCTAATACTCTAATAGCCTTTCAAGATTTGATTCAAATGTACCACCATTTATTCATTTATTTGAAACATCTACTAAATATATAGGCACCAAGCTCAATGCCAGGCACTGGGATACAGGATGGAAGATAGAGATCTAATCCATGAAGAGATTAGTGAGAATAGAAAAAAAACATCGATTAGAATACAGAGAATGAGTCACAACAGACGCTGTGAGAGCATTAAGGGAGGTCACCCAAACCAGAAGAGGACAGGGCAGGAGATTGCTAAACCTTGACTGCTGAGTGAAGGAAAAGTCAGTGCTCCAGAGACAGGGATCAGCATGTACAAGGACATGAACTCGCCTTTACAGAAGCCCACGTGGCCTGGCCTGGCTCCAAAGGGCAGCAGGGTGCCGACCAATGTACTAGACATGGGCAACCCCATACGTGGACCCTCAGTGTGGCCTGACCAGTGTCCTCGGATGATGGCTTTACCTCAGTGACCTCCCTCCAAATACTATTGTTTTTCTTTATGTACCTTGACAGAATTAAAGCCTGGCAGACAGTTGCAAGTCTTGTCTTGTGCTGTCTAGACAAGGAGTCAGGTTTTAGAGTAAGGCTGATGGAAACAATTGGACACTCTAGGAAGCCTTCCCTAACACCCCCAGGTGTTACTCAGACTCCGTTTGGGCTGACATGTATTGTAGTTGTTTGTTCTCACATCAGCCTATGGGCTCCTAGAGGGCAGGGATAGTAGTTTTCAATCTGCAGTCCCCGGGCCTTGCCCAGGCTCTGGTACCTAGTAGGCCCTCACACTGTGAGGGAGTTGGTGGATGGGTGTGGGAGGACGTGTTGAGATGGTCCTGCAGGGTGCACTGGGTGCCCCAGAGTAAGCCCAAATACCACTAAGAATGGCACTATTATACTTCCCACCAAACCTTTAGTGTGACTCACCCAGACAGTGGTCATGCTGGGCAGCTGCTACCAAGTGACCTCTAAGAATTCTCAGCACTGCTGATTAGATACCTAGGTTAGAGGGACTTTCATAAAAACCCAAGTCCCAAAGAAACCCTTTCTCCCATCCAAACAAAGATGACTGGTGTCTGAAACCTAATCACCTGGAAAGACAGCAGAGAGCTTCCAAGGTCCAAAAATGCGTCCTCTTCGTGTCCTCGCACAAAGAGGTTTTCAGTGATGGTTTTCACGTGGAACCCCAGGTGACCCACAGAGATGCCTCGGGCCACCTGGGAAAGGAAGGGGCCAGGCACCCACCCCTCCCAGCTTCAACAAGGGCAGCTCTGCTCATACTTGGCTTGCTTCTTTGCTCTTCGGCATTCCATTCCACTTGAAGGGCTCTACAACTAAGTGAAACAAGAGAACTGCTGCTCAAGAAAGACTGAGACAGACTTGAGTGAAATGCCTGCCTTACCACTTACCAGCGGTGTGACCTTGGGAAAGCAAGTTCACGTCTCCAAACCTCAGTTCCCTCATCTGCACAACGAAGACAACCATCCCTACACCTCACGGAGAGTTGCAAAGAATATATAACAACTTCCCCTCACCCAGAAGTGACCATCTATGGCCCACAAACACTGTGTCTCCCCTTGGCAAAGACCTGAAATGAGAAAGTGTCTGGTGGGATTTGGGGAGAGCCCACCGTGTCTAGAGAGAGCCTTGTTGAAGGACACCAGCCTTCTGGGAAATAAACCAGTGAAGGTTTTCCTCTGCCAGTGTTCCCGTTCAATTCTGTAACAGAAGGTAGGCGATACAAATGCACTCTTGGTATTCCTTTCACAGAAACAGAGTCCAAGAAGGAAACTGGAGAAACACACATTAGCTGGGCCTGAGCTCCAGGGAGAAGTGGGCAGAAGCCCTCAGTTCTACCTCAGGCTTAGCCAACTTTGTTGCTCTCCTGGGACTGAGAAAAGGTCAAGAGGGCCTTTCAAGACCATTTACAAGCAGCCTAGAAGTACCAGCTAAAACACTGCCACAGAGCCCCTCCCCCACAGAGAACTGGCAGCTCCCACAGCCCTGCCAGTAATTTCCCAGCAGTCCTCATGCCTAACCCCAAGCCCTCAGGGAATTCACCCGGGTGTCTTTAATCAGCCACCTCCAGAGAAACAGTGACCCTTCCCACTGTTTGGTATGGTCAAAGCTGGGGGAGGGATGATATATTTTTTTCAACTTGAAGAAGAAATGCATCAGACGCACAGCAACTGTACACCTGAACTGGACCAGGACTGTTTTCTTACGAACCTGTGTTATCTCTAAATTAGAAATAACCTGTTTAGTAGAGAGAGCTGTCAACTCAGGGGTCCATGCTCTGAAAGGAGTGGTGCCCCCTGAATGGGCTCCTGCACTTAGTCATCACCTGTGACCCCACATTCAGGAATCACACTGTTTATCTTTGGCAAAGACAACTGAACTTACCATATGTGAAAACACTGTAAACTGTAAAGTAAAATAACCTACAATTCTTCTTGTTGTTAACCAGACCTTTTTCAGAATGATGATATATTTACTAACACATATAAGTAATCATATATCAATATTTCTGACATATTTATTGACATGCTCACATGATATTATATTTAAAAAGTATCTTAATAAACAGACCCCATTTTAAAGGATGGGTGGATGCGCATGTGAACAGGAATAAGCATACCAAAATACCAACAGAGGTTATCTTTAGAAGTGGGTGGTTTTCATTTGTTTATCTATATTTTCTAATTCTTTTCTACCACGAACACATTTTACCACTGCAATTTTAAAAATCTATAATGATAAAAAAAAGTCTCCATTTCACCCCCCATGTAACAGGCAAATGAGATCAAACATGTACAGCACTCAGCATGGAGCCGGTAAGCATTCGCAGGCGGCAAACACTGTTACCAGCGTATGTGCATTGCACGGACAGCAACAGACACAGCTTCTCTTCTGGTAAAGATGCAAGGTCCTTGGGAGCCACTGGGTGAGGAGGCTTGAGGAGGGAGGGATAAAAGGCCCATTTAATGGGTTCAATAGATTGTGTCCTAGAAAGAGACACTGCAGCATGGAAGCTCAAAAAGCTGAAACGGAACAGGGTGAATTATATTTTCAAACCACATTCATCAACCAATCTGAGTCAGGAAGCTTAAGTCCTTGGAATAATTCTAACCTAGAGACCAACGGGCAGAGCAGACCTTGTGACAAATTCGAAGACATCTCATCCAAAGTTCTGTTGATTGAAGGTGACCTACTCCCTTCAGATAGTAGAATAACATTATCAGATGCCTCTCACCCGGGACCCCTCAAGCCTGCTTTCAGGACCTGTAGTTTAAGAGCAAGACCTAGAGGTCCATCTTGGGACAAGGACACTTTGGGTAAAAGCTGAAAGGTCCCGTCGTGTCCCTCCACAATGGGCAAAGCCCTGCAATGGCCTTGCCCGTCTTTGCCCGCCGTTTCTCTCGCTGTGAGAAGACCCTACATTAGGCATTTGGGTTTTCCCTTCCCACTAAGAATGTACCTGGATACCGGAGGCAATTCTGCTCAAACCACTGTAGCAGCAGAAAGCTTTGGAATGTGTGACAAGAAAACTTGAATGAGTTCAAGGTCAGGCTGGGAGAAGAGACTAGCAGGAACACAGAAAGTAGAAAACAATCACGTTACTGAGAAGTCATGTCTTCCCATGAAGAAGAAAGGTAAGAGGAAGCTGAGTGTGGCAAGTGGTTGGCTGAGGGTCCCCCGAATCCATTCTCTCCGTCCTCCACGGTGAGAGGTTTAGCTGGGCACACGGGGTCCAGCAGGAGCCGACATTCGTCCGCCTCCCGGGGGCCAGGTGTGCCCACATAACCCAGAGCAGGCGACGGGGGTGTGCACGGAGATGTGCCCGACTTCTGGGTCATCTCCAAATTAAAGACAAACAGTTTGCCATGCATTAGTGCTCTTTCCCCTTTTTTGCAGACTATCATGTAGAAGTAATGGTCACTCAGATGTAAACATTCAGACAAGGGCACTGCATGGAGGGGCCTGAAAGCACCTGGGTTCCCGAATGATCTCACAGGACACAGCTGCCCCACCAGCCTGGACTAACTGGACTACTCCTCAAAGGGAATACACTTCTACCTCACTTAAGCCACCATATCAGAAGGCTTTTTGTAATAGCAGCTTAGTTTAGCTAGTACATTAACTACTCATATCAGCCTATGGACAAGCAATGAAAAGTATTAGCTTGATACACATGAAATTGCTGTTTTTGTAGGTCAAAAACAGTTGAGTGTCAGTATACAGATCAATCTAATGAGATCTGGTCACAGATTTTAAATAAAGGAAAACTCTTCTTCACAATAGTTACTTCACCCTGTATTTAATGTGTATTGAAATAAGATTCAATATACAGAAGCTATAAAACATTACTGAAACAAATTAGAGGCCTAAATAAATGGACAGATATATCCCCTGTTCACTGTTGAAAGACTTGATATTAAGACAGCAATACTCTCCAACTAGATAGCCATATGCAAGAAAATAAAGTTGGAACCCTACCTCACACCACATACAAAATTAACTCAAAATGGAACAGAGACCTAAATTTAAGAGTTAAGATTATAAAACCCTTAGAAGAAAATAGGTATAAATCTTCAAGACCTTGGCTTAGGCAATGGTTTCTTAGATATGACACCAAGAGTATAAGCAGTCAAAGACAAAATAACTTGGACTTCATCAAAATTACAAATGTTTCTTTTTTTTAAAATAAATTTTTCTTTTTAAAAAATATATTTTTAAAGATTTTATTTATTTTTTTAGAGAGAGAGGAAGGGAGGGAGAAAGAGAGGGAGAGAAACATTAATGTGTGGTTACCTCTCATGTGGCCCCCACTGGGGACCCAGCCTGCAACCCAGGCACATGCCCTGACTGGGAATTGAACCAGCAACCCTTTGGTGCGCAGCCCGCGCCCAATCCACTGAGCCACCCAGACAGGGCCAAATGTTTGTTTCAAAGGATACCATCAAGAAAGTGGAAAAAACCCTCACAGAATAGAAAAAAAATATTGCAAATCATATATCTGATAAGGGACTTGTGTTCAAAATAAAAGTATTTCAGAAGTATTTCAACATAAAAAGATATGTGTCCTAATTTTTTAAATGGCAAAGGATTTGAATAGAGATATATCCAGAGAACATATAAAATGGCCAGTAAGTACATGAAAAGATGTTCAACATCATTAGTTAGTAGGGAAATACAAATCAAAACCACAACAAAGTACGACTTACTATGTACCAGGATGGCTATAATCAAAAAGACAGACAACTAGTATGAAAAGAACGTGGAGAAACTGGAGCTCTCGTACAGTGTCACTGGAAATGTAAAATGGTACGGCCAATGTGAAAAACAGTTTGGCGGTTCCTCAAAAAGTTAAACAAAGAATTACCAGCAATTCTGAGTCTGGTGACTCAGCGATTTCACTCCTCAGTATATACTCAAGCGAACTGATAACATGTTCACACAAAAGCTTGTACACTAATGTCCACAGCCAAAAAGTGCAAACAACCCAAATGCCCATCAACTGATAAGCAGTAGATAAACAAATTGTGGTATATCTGTAAATAGAATATTATTCACCTATTAAAAGAATGACGTTCTGACACATGCTAAAACATGGATACACCTTGAACACATTACGCTAAATGAAAGAAACCAGTCAAAAAAAGGCCCCGTATGATATGAGCCCATTTGTATGAAATGTCCAAAACAGCCCCACAGAGGCAGAAAGTAAGCTAGTGGTTGCCAGGACGCGTTAGGGAATGACTGCTACCAGGTGTCAGGTTCCTTTTTGGGGCAATAAAAATACTCTGAAAATAGATATTGGTTATAGTAGGTTGAATGGTGGCCCGAGAAAATTATGTCCATGTCCTAATACCCAGAACCCTTATTTGGAACAGTCTCCTCTAGAGTGTCTGGCGGGAGTGTGGCCCTGCTGACACTTGTAGACTTCTGGTCCCCAGACTATAAATTCCCATTGTTCTAAGCCGCCAGGTTTGTAGTACTTTGTTACAGCAGCCCTAGGAAACTAGTAACAATGGTGATTGGTATAAAACTTTGTGAATTCATTAAAAACCACTGACACACTTCTTAAAAGGGTAAACTTTATGGTATATGAATAATAACACCAAGAATGCTATTATTTAAAATACACACAAGTACCCAAGTTTACTTTACAACAAAACAGGAAACAACAACTTCATAGACTGAAGTACAATGATAACCTGTGGTCCTCTCTCTTGCATACCAAGGTGATGCCACTGTCTCACAGCCACGACGAGGCCTGCTTGCTCTGTAGATGCTCCTCCCATCACTAGGGACAAGAATTTTAGATACATGTCCTTGTGACCTCTTGGGCTGACATTTACTAGGGGGATGGCTGGTCTGTGACTCTGCATTTCTGGGGACATGCTTGAGACCTGTTTTTTCCCATTTCTATATCCACATTCAACAACAGACCAAAAAGGTTAACCAGCTACCTGGAAGTAATCATTTCCAGCCCGCCAAGAAAAAAGAGACAGCACAAAGAACACTCATTGGCCCAGGAGCTACTTATTGGTCCAGCAATAAGAGCTACTATCGCTAAACAAGCCAGGGAGACCCTGGTGAGGGTCTGCAGGAGTGACTGAGTGCCCTCACCACCCTGCACTCAGAGATGGGAGTACACTTTGCCTCCGGAATGTGTGGCTCTTCCCTGGGGAACAATCACCAACAGAGAGGGTCCTGCATAGATCAGTACTTGCCACAGCACTGGAGGAGATTTCTGAGAGATGAAGAGTTTGGAAACTGCCCCCTGGCAATCTGGGAATTAGTGTAGATTGCTCTGAAGGGTCACTTAGACCTACTTGGGGTTCCTGGGAATCTATGCAACCTCAATTCTCCAAGTCCTGAGCGTGTGCACAGCCAAAACAGACCTGGGGAACACTGACCCTGCACCTCTGGACCTTACCTCCACACATCGCTGCCTTTGGAAAACATGGAGGCACGAATGACTTCGGGTGCCATCCAAGCATATGTCCCTGCCGCGCTCATCTTGGTGGTTCGGTGCCATTCCCGAGCCAGGCCAAAATCAGTGATCTTCAGAATCTTGTTGCTCAGGTCTCCATTCTCCACCTTCTGGAGGATCAATACTAGGCAAGGAAAGGAACAACAGAAGAAACCAGAGAGTCTGCATTAATCACAGGGAAACCACAAAATACACAGCCCTCCTGCCATCCACGTGTCCTCTCCTGCAGGCTCCATCACACAGCTACCACAGACTGACTGATGGTAGGAGCCACCACCTCTTAAACACCTGCGACACATCCATTTTTATGCCAAGTCTTTGACAGGCATTATCTCCAACCCTCACAAGAGCCTTATGGGGTAGGTGCAATTGCCATCTGTTTTACAGAGGAAACTGAACTACAGCACCATTCAATAAATTTTCCAAGGCCACCCAACTAATAGGCCAGGACTGAAACTCAGACAGCCTGACTCAAGAGCCTTCTCTCTTAACATTTAAACCATACGGCCCATTCATGCCCTAGGGAAGGAGCTGTGCAGTCACTGCTTACCCTCCTTATGAGGGGTTACTTGGGCTCCCTGTTTGCCGGGGCTATGACCCACGGGCTGTGACCACTCTCAGACCACAAGGAATGGAAGTGCATGTTTGATTTTCAGGGTTTCAGTGTCTGAACAGTTTCCATGAACTATTCAAGTTACTTTATTTAAGCTCTTAAGAAAACACATTTGGGGACAAAGAGACTTCCCCTTAATCCAGGAACTTAACCCTACCCATCGAGAACTGGCTGACAGGGTCAGGGGGCACACACATGCTCACACCTACGATGTTCTCTGTGAACATGGCCCAGGAAGAAAGAACTGGTGCACTGAACTGCGCCGTCTCCCAAGTTGTAACGCCAAAGCACCATGGTCTTGGAGCCATCTTGGCGTTCCTAGGAGAGCAGCTGAGGCAGCCACCTCACCCACAGGACGGTTCCAGCGGCAAGTGTGGCCTTGTGGGAGCCAATCTCCCCGAAAGGGCAAAAACACTAAATGACTACAGTGCTGTAAGCTAAGCCAAGGAACTCTGCCTAAGGGAGCGGTTGTCAAACTCCCTGGATTTGTGGAAGGCAAACCTCCATTTTCACAAGAGGGATGAAAGGCCCTGGACCAGTACAATCTCTTGGGGTCCGCACACTGGGCCATGTGGGGTTCAGCAGAAATCCTGCTGAACACAGGATTTCAGGGAAGGAAGGAAGGTTCTCTCTGCCACTCAGAAAGAGGGTCGGGGGTCAGTTTTAGGGCAAGGGCCTTAGGCAGGTCCCTCAAGTCACACAACTGTACTCTTCCTGCTGTGCCTCCTGCCCAGCAAATGTCCACTGAATTGTTACCATACTGAAAGGACATCGGCCAAGGATCTCTAAATCCTAGGTGCTTCTCAGAAACCATCAGTACAGACAGATTACAAGCAGCCACAGAGCTGGAGGCACAAACGGAAACAGTGCCAGCCACTCCCTAGGTCTAATGGACTAAGACTCCTTCCTCCACACCCTCTCCTCTGACACACCCCTCCTGAGCTTCCATCATCCTGAAAGGGTCCAAGCCTCTGAATGCTTGGGCAAATTTAAAAAAAAACAAAAAAAAAACCTTTCTCCAAGTCATCTAACAAAGATCTTTTCAGATCTTTCTGCCTCTCTCCCCTTCTCAAACAGAGATAACAGACAAATATGCACTCAGGTTGCTCACCCTAAAAGAAAATGACACTAAAGAAGCCCACTGTTCCCTCCATAAAGGGGCCACCAGCTGCTGATCATTTCTCTCTGAGCCGACCTTGAACCAAAGGTTCAGAGGAAACCCTCCCCTTCCATAGTCAACCACATCTCCAGGTGGGCTGGGACAGGGTGCAGCGGGGAAGATCAGAGCTTCAAGGTACATATGGAAGCATCTGAACTTCCTCATACTCTGTGCTGGACAGGGAAGCAGAGAAGTTTAGATTCTGTTACAGGAAATGGAGTTTTAGCAACTGAATGGCATACTGAAGATGATTTTTTTTTAACGGCAGAATGATGGAGATGGGGCAAGAATCAGTCTGAAGCAGTGGGTCTGAATTTGAAGGCCTATAGATAGTGCAGGTCCAGCTCAGTTTCACCTAATCCCCACCATTCCCTACTGCCTTACACCCAGCTGACCTCAAACACTTATCCCAACAGGGTGGGCCCCTGAAGGCATTTGAGTTAGAAATCCCTGCCCTCAGCCAACAGGAGAAACTGTAACCAGAAGCCAGCTAGTTTTACAGATAACATACTGTATGGTAGAGAACCCTAAAGATTCCACCAAAAAACTACTAGAACCGATAAATAATTTTGGTAAAGTAGCAGATTACAAAATAAATATCCAGACATTAGTTGCATTTTTATACACCAATAATGAACTATCAGAAAGGGAAACTAAGAAAACAATTCCATTTACAACTGCATCAAAAAAACCCTAGGAATAAATTTAACGAAGAATGTAAAAGGCCTGTATCAGAAAATTGAGATACTGAAGAAAGAAACTGAAAAGGATACAAGTAAGTGAAAGCATATACTGTGTTCATGAATAGGAAGAACTAACATTAAAATGTCCATATTAGCCAAAGCAATCTATAGATTCAATGTAATTCCTATCAAGAGGCGAATGGTGTATTTCACAGAACTAGAACAAATATTCCAAAAATGTATACGGAACCACAAAAGATCCCAAATAGCAACAGCAATCTTGAGAAAGAAGAACAAAATTGGAGGAATTCATTCTGCCTGATATCAAACTACACTACAAGGCCACAGTAATCAAAACAGCATGGTACTGTCATAAAAACAGACCTATAGACCAATAAAACAGAACAGAGAGCTCAAAAATCAGCCCATGCCTGTATGGTCAATTAATATTTGACAAAGGAGGCAGAAACATACACTGGAGTAAAGACAGTCTAGTCAATAAATAGTGTTAGGAAAATCAGATATGTGCTCCCCAAAATGAAACTAGATACCCTCTTACATCATATACAAGAATAGACTCAAAACACATTAAAGACTTAACTGTTAGACTTGAAACCTTAAGAATCCTAGAAGAAAACATAGCCAGTAAAATCTGGGACATTTCTCGTAGCAATATTTTTCTGACATATCTCCTCAGGCATAAGAAACAAACAAATAAACAAACAAAATCAAACTAGTTAAGACTACATCAAACTAAAAAGCTTTTGCACAGCAAAGGAAACCATAAAAAAATGAAAAGACAACCCACTGAACAGGAGAATATATTTGCCAATGGTATATCTGATAAGGGTTTAATTTCCTAAATTTATAAAAACATAAAATTCAACACCAGAACAAACAAACAATCCAATTAAAAAATGGGCAAAGGACCTGAATAGACACTTCTCCAAAGAGGACATACAGATGGCTAACAGACATATGAAAAAACGCTCAATGTCACTAATCATCAGAGAAATGCAAATCCAAACCACAATGAGACATCATCTCACACCAGTCAGAATGGCTGTCATCAATAAATCAACAACAACAAGTGCTGGTGAGGATGCGGAGAAAAGGGAACCTTTGTGTACTGTTGTTGGTGGGAATGCAGGCAGGTGAAGCCACTGTGGAAAATGGTATGGAATGTCCTCAAAAAATTAAAAATGGAACTGCCTTATGATCTAGCAATTCCACTTTTGGGAATATATCCAAAGAAACCCAAAACACCAATATGAAAGGATGTATGTACTGCTATGTTCATTGCAGTGTTATTTACAGTAGTGAAGATCCAAAAGTAGCCCCAGTGCCCATCAGTAGATGGGATAAAAAAAAACCCATGGTACATTTACACAATGGAATGCTACTCCACTGTAAAAAAGGAAATCTGACCTTTTGCAACAGCATGGATGGACCTGGAGAGTATTATGCGAAGTGAAATAAGCCAGTCAAACAAAGATAAACACCATATGATCTCACTTATATGTGGAATCTAATGAACAAAATAAACTAACAAACAAAACAGACTCATTGACAGAGAACAGACTGACAGCTGTCTGAGGGGAGGGGATTGGAGGGCTGGGTGAAAAAGGTGAAGTGATAGCAAAGAAAAAAAAAAGAAGAAACCAGCTAGTAATCTTGGGAGATGGTTACAGCCAATGATTCTCAACAACAGTGTCCTGACGTATTGGTATCAACCAAGCATCTATTACTAGTAATAATTATGGTTATAAAGTCTGTGAAAGCTTTATGTTTTCCATAGTTTTTTTTAAAAATTGAGATGAAATTCACATACCATAAAAATTAACCATTTTTAAAGGGAACAATTCAATGGTATCTAGTACCTTCACAATGTTGTACAACCACCACCTCTATGTGGTTTCAAAATACAGGGTCCAGCACAAATAACACCCTTTTTTATTATAAAATCTTTTATTACAAAATCATAGGCATGTAATTCTTTAACATAACAATATCACACTCAAGCACACCATATGACATTTTGGTGAAGTGTGCAAATTAAAACTATAAATTATTACATGCATATCATTACCCTACCAACCACGCTCAAGCAGGCGCTACTTCTGCTGGACCCTGTATTTTTATCACCCTTACAAGAAAACCCCGTGCCCACGAAGCAACTATTCCCCATTCTCCCCTCCTCCAAGCTCCTGGCAACCACCAACCTGCTTTCTCTCTCTGTGGAGTTACCTACGCTGGGTATTTCACGCACAGGGAATCATACAGCAAGTGACACACGTGGCTACTGCACTGAGCACGTTTTGAAGCTTCATCCGCATAGTGGCTGTCAGTCCTTCATTCCCTCTTACGGGTGAAGAGTACTCCGTGGTGTGGCTACACCACGGTATCTTCATCCATCTGCCCACTGATGGACACCCAGGTTGCTTCCATCCTTTGATTACTGTGAAGATTTTGATTATTGTGAATAGTGCCATGAACACGGCTGCACATGTACTTGTTTGAGCACCTGGGGTGTACACACCTAGGGGTGTACACCTAGGAGTAGAATCACTAGGTTACATGGTAATTCTATGTTCAACTTTTTGAGGAATCACCCAACTGTTTTCCACGGTAGGTGAACCAATTTACACTCCCAGCAGCAATGTATGAGGGGTCCAATTTCTCCATATCCTCACCACACTGATTTCCCTTTTTCTTTTCCTTTTTTTTTAATAGTCATTCCAGTGGATGTGAAATGGTATCTCATCTTGGTTTGGGCTTCCATTTCCCTAATGATTAATGATGTTAAGCATCTCTTCATGAGCTTGTTGGTCATTTGCATATCTTCTTTGGAGAAATGTCTATTGTTTGCCTTTTTGTTTTGAGTTACAAGAGTTGTTTATATTCTGGATACTGGACCCTTACCAAATATATGATTTACAAATATTTTTCCCTTTCTGTGAGCTGTCTTTTCACTTACATAATAATATCCTTGATGCATAAACTTTTTAAATTTAGATGAAGCCCACTTTACCGTCTGTTGCTCATGCTTTTGACATATTATCAAAGAATTCATTGCCAAATCCGAATTTGTGAAGATTCACCTCCATGTTTTCTTCTAAGAGTTGTATAGTTTTAACTATTGCACGTAAGTCATTCACCTATCCTTAGTTAATTTTTGTATATTTTCTGAGATAGGGGTACAACTTCATTTTTTTTTGCTTGTAGATATCCAACTGACCCCATACCATTTGTTAAAGAGGAAAGCCTTACCTTTTAGAACAGAATGGAGCACAATTCTTTCCCAAGATGCTTTCCCAGGAGGGAAAGAAAGGCTACATTCACAGCAGCTTATTTATCTGCACCACTGGAGTAAGCCCATTGTAAGCTTCTACAGTTGACAAACAGCTACAGCAGTGACAAATTATTGTGCTGTACTTCACGGAAAATTTAAGAATGCTTTGCTAAAATGTAGTAAATTCCATAGAAGTCTATCATGTAAACCTCACCTCTCATGCGTGAGGCAGTGGAACAAATACTGAGAACAACTAACAGGGCAGGCCTAAGTCAGTGGTGGCCTGGCCAGGGTAAGGGGAACAGAGAGGAAAAGATGCATTTGAACTAAAAACCTAGTGATAAACCAGACATAGGGACTTAAATGGAGAAGGGAGAGGTCTCCCGTCTTACAGACAAGGGTGACAAGTAGAATGGTGGTGAGCCTGACTGAGAAGTTGAGACAAAGTCTGTTGGAAGAAACCAAGTTCCATCTGGGACATAAGGGTTTTACGTTGACAGAAACAAGAGTCAGGGTGCGACAGGAAAAAATAGCAGACAACTAAAATCTCGGGCTCAACACTCTCCATGCAATCCTGGACAAGTTTCACGCACCGGGCCCCTCTGCTCCTGCCTCTACACAGTGGGGATAAAGAGTAAAGGTAACACGAGATCAATACCTAGCAGGGTGCCCAACACATGGACAGGCGCTCAGGACACTGCAGCTGTCATCACTCCCGTTAAGTATCTTGCACACACTGAAAACCATGGGACTCGGCAGTCAAGGTGTTGAGGTGGGAAGCCTGGCAGTCCCTGATACATGTAACCATGGAATAAATTCTTACCGCATCAATAAATGAAGTGCTTGATGAAATAATAAGGACAGCTGCCCATTACGGGGCACTTACTATGCAGCAACATGTTGCTCTTTACATGATGTATGGACAGAGGCTGACATATATCACCTTAGTTCATTATTAAACCAACCCCTTATGAAGTAGGCATCATTATTTTTCCCATGCAACCCATGCTGAAACAGGCACAGACAGGTTAGTTATGTTAGTGAGGGATGGGAAGGAAATCCGAAGCCAGATCTCTCGAGTGCTGTGCCATCTGGAGGACAGAAAGAGATCCTAAGCATCTTTAAGGCCTATCTCAATGTCTGCCTGATCCCTAAAACGATCGTTGATTAACTAGTGTTCACTGCTCTCCCTTTTCCTGAATTACTCCTTCAGCACCCAAAACCAATGCCACTTAACTTCACATCATACACTCCTTCTAACCATGCCCACTGCTGCACGCGCGTGTCTCTGCATTTCCTCTGGAATGTGATGGAATGTGACTCCTAGAGGGCAAAAACCTCGTTCTCTTTCTTCTGGAATGCACGCTGTCTCCACTCAGGAACCAAGAGAACTTCCCCCTCGCTGGTCACTAATTCCACTGAAAGAGGACCTGTGCACCATTCTCAGATTCTCCACTGCCCAAGCCTATTTCACCGCGTGGTGGGGGCATCTTCCCAATGTTACCAATCCCTGGGGAACTAAGGGGAGCCGAGTGTTTAGCAGGGAGGATAACAACCCTGGAGAAAGAGCAATACCTCGGCCAGGGTTCACTAGTGACTGACACATCCAGCTCGTGCAGGTGGTGGTGGGGGGTGGGGTGGTGGGGAGGATGCAGGTGGTGGTACACAAGTAAAGATAAGCTGGTGACTCTGCCACCAAGGGCCTTCCAAAAGCTACCAAGAGGATGTATCTTTCCAAAAGCGGGAAGATACATGACAAAACTGAATAGCAGGCCAGGACAAAGCATGCACCAATAAGGGCTCAAGTTTTGCTACAATCACTTAAGATAATCACAGTTTTCCAAACCTTAGTAACTCAAGGACATTATTCCCAATTCTGTCCAGATCAGGGTACCACGAATATATCATTTACTTAGCATTTTTCTTTAAATTGACTTTTTAATAAATTCAAGAAGAAATTTTGTATTACGACAAATGAAAAAAAATTATTCTAATAATAGGTACAAAAAAATAAAATGAAAATAACTTATTAAGTCTCAGTAGATCCTGCTACTGGTCGAAGTTCTGAGCCTAAGGCCTACTTTCTTGGTTAGAAATAAAAGATTAGAAGTGTTAGGAATAAAGGCAAACTAGCACCAAAATGAATCTGAGCCTCTATGATCACAGAGCGGTTGAATGACCTTCAATGGCATTTAAGACAGACCACCTAACCGGGCCTCAGGGCCATTCCCTGCTGCGTCTGACCTCATCTCAGTTAGCTGGGGGCCAGGCTCTCAAGACTCCCCCAGAAGTCCCGATGGTGAATGAGAGCTATCATTCTGAGATTTCTGGTGCATTATTCCCCTCCATTAGCACAAGGGGCTCTGGTTTGCTAAATGCTCACCTGGGCATCAAGGCCCAGGTGATTCCGATGATTCAGCATCATCTCTCCCAGATGAAGCAACTGGTCTAACTCTTGTTTTGAGGATTATGTTTTGCTTGGTTTAGTCTTCTAAGCTTATTGTCAAATGTATATACACATAGAAGAGTGTATATAAAACATGTATTATGGCTTAAAGAAAATAAGATGAAAACCCACGTGACCCCATCTGGTCTCTTGGAAGCTCCACGTGACCCTTTCTGTCACATCCCCTGCCCTCTCCCCAGACACTGCAATCTTGACTTCTGTTATTCATTCCTTTACTTTTCTTTGTACGTTACCTCCTATGTCTACATCCCTAAATAAGATACTGTCTTGTTTTGAAAATGACTGAGACGAGCACAAATGCAGCTGTGTCTACTAGTCTCCTAGGGCCACCATAAGCAATTAACACAAAGTTGGTGGCTTAAAGAAACAGAAAGGTATTCTCTCTCAGTTCTGGAGGCCAGAATTCTAGTCCGAAATCAAGGTGCAGGCAGAGCCATGCTCCCTGCACAGGCTCCAGGGAAGATCGGTCCTTGCCCCTTGTAGCCTCTGGTAGCTGCCAGCAATTCTTGGCATTCCTTGCCTCGGGGCAGCGTAACTCCAGGTTATTTGGTCCTCTGCCCTCTGTGTGCGTCTGTCTGCGTCTTCACGTGACATTTTCATCTCTGTGTGTCTACATCCAAACTATCCTCTTCGTATAAAGACACCAATCATTGGATTGGGGTTACTCCTCACCCAGCATGACCTCGTCTTCATTTGATTACTCTACAAAGATCCTATTTCCAATCAGTGTCACATTCACAGATTAGGGAATCAACGTATCTTTTCTAAGGAAACACAATCTACCCACAATACAGTATGACAATAAAAATATTGCCTTTGCTAGAGGAAGCCTCCCAGAAAGGAATAAGCTAAACAGAGTGTTTGGTCATGGTTCCAGAGAATTGCCAAGAGCCCTTTCTGGAAAAGCCATAAGCAAGATCATAAGTGAGTCCCAACGATATTGGTAGATGGCCACAGTGGGGACATCTGGCGGTGGGGACATGGGCCAAGGTGCAGATAGTGGACATCCATCAGGAATATGGCTGAGGGAGTGAGTGCCTTTAATTTTCTATTTCTAAATTCACTATGGCCTGCCTCTGGTTCTCAGGTTTGGACACTCCGTCTCTCCGGTCAGCAGAACAAGGAGGGGGTGAGCAGGGGCTTCATCAGCACATGAGCAAGACAGCCAAGTGCAGATAAGAATCTGGAGCAGGCTCCCCAGGTAGTCAGTCCTCGGGTTAGACTGATGGAACACGGGCAGTAGGTGAGTAGGTGAGTAGGTGAGTAGGTGATGACAGCTGGAGTCACACTGCCCATCCTTTATGTCTGGGGCACGGCCGCTCTCCTGGGATCTCCCTTCACAGTCCTCGGGGACCTCCCGCACCTACTCCTGTGTTAACTCCTGTGCCCTGTACCCCGCTTTCTCTTTTGACTGGTTTCTTCTCCTGCTTTGGTGGTGTGCTCTCCAGTAGGCTCCTTAGAAAGAAGGCATGGAATGAACTTTTTTTTTGTCGGATAATTATATATTCCATCCCCATGGCTGGAGATATTCCTTCATAAAATCTGAAGGCATCATGCATTGTATTCCTGATTCCAACACTGTTGTTAAGAAGCCCCCAGCTGCTTTGCTTCCTGCTGCTCTATATGTGATACCTCTTTTTCTTTCGGGAAATGTTTAGTCTCTTCTTAATCCCCAATGTTCTGGAATCTCAGCGGGTGGGAATTTAGCAACCCCTTTCAAATCTGAACATTCATGTCCTTCAGTTATAGGGAATTTTCTTGAATTATTTTACTGTTAATTTCCTCCCCTATATTTCTCTGTTTTCTCTTTCTCTAGAACCTCTCTTCAGATAGTGGGCTTTTTAGAAAGGTCCTCCAATTTTCCTATCTTTTCTTTTCTACTTTTTCCAGCTTTTTTTTTTCTCTTCTTTCTGACGCATCATCACTTTATCCTCTAACTCTTCTACTGGGTTTGCCATTTCCCTATCAGGGTTTTCATTTTAAGACAGCTCCATTTTATTTGCTGAATTTTTAAAAAATAGAGTGGCAAGCACCGAAATTGCCATGTAACAGCTGTTTTTGTCATACAGGTGAGGTAGTTTTCCGTTTACCTGAGCGTACCACTGATGGGTCTTTTTATTTCTTTGTTCTCTCCTGCTGCTGTTCGTTCCAGCTCCTTTTTCTACTTGTGCTTGGGTCTTTAATGAACTTTTTCTCAAAGTTATAGTAATCCTGGCTTGTCTGTTCATGATTAAGAACCTAATTGTGCTTAGGTTTTAAAAAGGAAGTCTTTAAGTTTTGAAGGTACATACTGAAATATTTACAAAAAATACATAGGGTCCAGCACAAATAACACCCCTGTTTTATTGTGAAATCATTTATTATGAAATCATAAGCATGTAATTCTGTAACATAACAATATCACACTCAAGCACACCATATGACATTTTAGGTGAAATGTTCGAATTAAAACTATAAATTATTACACCCGTGTTACCCTACCAACCACACTCAAGCAGGCCTCACTTCTGCCGGACCCTGTATATGATATTGCAGGTTCCCTTCAAAACAATCACGGGTGGGGAATGAGCAGGGTGACAGAACATATAAAATTACCCATGAGCTAGCTGGTCGTTGCTGACACTGTTTGAGTACCTGGGGGTTCATTATGTCATTCCCCTCACCTGTGTATATGCTTTCCCTAATAATAAGGGGGCGTCAAAAGCTGGGTAGAACCTCTAGGCACATAGGAGGAATCTGTCAGCTTTGAGCTTCACTGTGGGGAGAGGCAGGTGAGCCTAGACAAGAATATCTGAAGCCACTTCTCTTCAGCTGGTCAGCTCCCAGGGGGCAGCACTCTCCCAAACTGCCGGGAAAGTGAGGGTCTGGCTGCCCGAGTGCTGGGAATCAAGTCATGAGCGGGGTGAGGCGGTCTCAGAATACAGGCTTCAGGATAGAAGCCAGTGACTTCATCTTCCCATTGTTTAAAACAAAGTACCCATACTCCCCGTATGCCCAGTGTCCACCAGTCCAGAACTGTCCCGCCCCTGCCAGAAGGAAAGGCAGCCGGTGGCTGACGGAGTAGAGAAGCGGTCCATGGGCCCAAACGCATTTCCTACAACTGCTACCCAATCGTTTTTAATTTAGCGCTCGCTTCACCCCGCTTCCTCAGGTACCTGGGGCTGTCAGCTACTAGACTTTCAATGAGCCTGTGATATAAACAGATTGATTCTTTGTTTCCTTACTATCAGCTTAAAATGGTCCTTCCCAAATGTCCTAAGTCAGCCACCACTCATCCACCTGATTTCCAGCTTCCAAAACTTTATTACTGTGGTCTCCTCTCCCGTTTGCCTTGTGAGTTCCTATAGTTTCAGCGGGGTTTCAAGAGAGCACAAGCAGATGAGGTACCTGGGGGTATTCAGTCTGCCTTCTTAGCCTGGAAGCCTGCCTTCGGTTTGTTTGTTTTCTTGAGCGGGGACAAGGAAACTGGTATAGTCTGTATCCAGAGGTACCCTGCCAGGGCTTCCCCCTTTCCTTGGCTTGGTTCCTCCACCTCTCCCGACATGCAAAATCTGCTCCTGCTTGCCCCTGCCAAAGCTCAGATCAGTCACATCTGTGTCACAGCATCCTCTCCCACCTTAGTAAGGACAATTTCTGAGCTTCAGCAAGGAAGAAAGAAAAGAGCACTAGATGAAGACCCAGAATGTCTGGTTCGGGGTCCTCACTGCGCAACCATCACCAGGACCCTCTTTCCCCACCTCTGGCATTTACTGTGATTCCCAGAAAGCAGTGTCAGTCTTTCCTGGTCCCAGCTAAGCTCTGCCACCCACCTGAGCTGAAGAACAGCTAAACTGAAGGGCAAAGAGAAGTAAGGCAAGAGGAGTCTACCCCAGGGAAAAGCTCCACAGGCAGAGCCAGGCCTCAGGTGCCTGAGTCAGCACGGGAGACAGTGCTTCCTGCAGCACATCGTCTCCAGTGGAAGAAGGAAGGGCTCAGGCTCCAGCCCCACAGGCCAGACTCCCGTTGTGCTGACTCAGCAAGAACCACCTGGAGGAGCGTGACTCATGGGCTACTACAGCAAAGTAAGAAGAACATGCCAGCATGCAACCCCCAGCCTCTGTTGGCCGTGGCCCTCAGCCCACGCTGCCCCTCCAGGCAAGGCCAAGAGAGGCCAGACTTGCCTGCCGAGGCAAATGATTCACCACCTAGACTCCCGACTCTCTGGCTCAGCAGAGGTGTGGTGCTGCCGGAGACGGGAGGGAGATGCCAGCAGCTGCTAAGGCCCCAGCCGAGTTCGGCAAGGTCAGCAGAGCTGCACCGCGTCCACTGGCACTACCAGCAAAGCTGGGCTTCCCGACAAACGTTCAGGACCCATCAGCTAGAAGTCACTGTCAGAAGAACCACACACAGGTAGAGAGAATTGGGTCTTGGGGGCTAAGGATCTGCCCCCTCTTGGTACAGAAAAGGAAACCATTGGAGGTGTGCAATGCGCTTCTGGAAAAGCCAGAGAACTCTCTGCACAGTGCCCCTTCCTGTGACCCAGGGCTAGAACAAAGCTGAACTATAATGGCCTCCCTCTCTACACCTGCAACCTGAAGAGGCATATAGGTGCTCAGGAAATATCTGTCTTGAGTGAATGAATGAATACAAATCACCCCAGGGGCTTCTGATTGCATCGGCTCTGGTAATGGTCCCCAAATATCGTATCTGCCTGAGGGCTGGCAACATCGGAATCACCGAAGAAACTATAGCAGTGATTCCTAACCTTTTAAAATGTGTCCTTTCAGCCTTAAAAAAAGTCATTGTGATGGTGAATGTACTTTTAAGTGTGTGTCAATAAAGAAGAAAACAGCCCTGGCTGGTGTGGCTCAGTGGACTGAATGCTGGCCTGCGGGCCAGGTCCCCGGTAGCAGATGCGTGAGAGGCAGCCACACATTGATGTTCCTCTCCCTCTCTTTCTCCCTCACTTCCCCTCTGTCTAAAATAAATAAAATCTTAAAAAAAAAAAAAACAACACCCAGAACGAATGTTTGTGAGGGCCTTAATGTGTGCTGCGCACTGGACTATGTGATTTGTCCGTACTTTTATATAATACTCTCGACAGTTCTGGAAGACACTTTCAAACGTGGAGGCTGGAATTCAGAGAGGCTGTCCACAAGCAGGAAGGGGCGTGCCAGGACACAAGCCAGGTCGGAAGGAAACGAAGTCAGGGCGCCAGACCACCACACCGAATCCACCACCCAAGAAGAAAAACGCTTTCAAGTGAATTCACATTTTATCAATGCAGCAACACCCACACACATCTGAAAAACAGAAATATGGATACTTGCACTTTCTACAAACACGTTTAAATTCAAAGACACCTTGCCGCAGTCCCCTCCCCAGGGGCCTACAGCCCATCACTGGGAACCGCTGGGCTCAGTGACTGGAAGCCCATCGTGCAGAAAGCAGCAGGACACCCCACCCTGGATGGGATCTCCTGTCGGCCCTCAGCTCACATCCAAGCAGGTGTCTCAAAGCCTCGGACTCCAGAGGAGTGGATGGAAGAGAATCTCCAAGGGGTTAAAACAGAAGGACAGAGTCAGCAGGGTTGTGAGAAAGAGAAAACAAATTGAAAACACAGCAGAAAGGAATTGCTACATTAGCAATCCTGGCAACATATTGTGGAAGGACTAACAGGGATTAATGAGAGGAAAGAGCCTGAAATCTGTGACCCAGACTGCTAGTCGCCCTTCAGTGGTTACTCTCCCCTCCTCCCATGGTAACAGAAGCCTCAATTTCAAGATGGGCAGCTGGCCACCTATAACATCCATTACATCCCCAGCCTCCTTGTTCTTGGGTATAGCCAAGTGACTATGATGCATCCTGTAGCTACTTTCTGTAATTTGCCGTAAAGGATACCAGCTCAGGGCCTTTGACCCCACTTCTTCATGCCTTCCTACACTGCGCCTGGAACATGTGTGTGATAAGGTCATGAGGATAAGATCATGCCTAAAAGTTGGCACAGCTGTGAGTGGAAAGTTCAGGGCTCGTAGAACAGAGATGCCATACCAGCCACGGACCGTTCTCACCAGACTTTTAGGTCCCAGAGAAACACACTTCTTATTTCAGCCACTGATACTGAGTGTCCCCTTCTCAGAGCTAGCCCTAACCTAACTAATACTAAGTTCAATTCTACTAGTACAAAAATCTCTTTACAGCAAAACAGAAATAGACATACTAAAACTGAAAATCTAAACCCAAAGTAACATTTCAGCCAATAAAATCTCCTCCCAAGGCATGGCCAGGTGGCTCGGGGGGTTGGAGGGCTGTCCCCACTGACCAAGGTTGTGGGTTAGGTCTCCAGTCAGGGAGCATTTATGAATCAACCAATGATTACATGGATGGGCAGACCCACAAATCAATGTTTCCCCCTCCCTCCCTCCCTCTCTCTCAAATTTGATAGACTAAAAAAATTTTTTTTAAATTTCTACCCAATATAGTCAAAGATTTGGACAGCTTCTCCAAGTTGCTATAAAATGAAATCAACTTGAAACATGTTTCAACTGTGTATTTTTAAAGTTGTATGTCATGCTTTATAATAGGTATTGACTTAAATATTTCAAAAACAGGAGTCCACATCAGTAGAGGACCTACGTGCACTGTGCTAAGTACAGGGTGTTTGAGCTTAAATTAAACCAGTACCTCCCCTCAGGAAGATCACTGGCTGAGAAGATTATTCAGGGAGTGAGAAAGGATGGAGCAGGAGACCTTTGTCTGTTTTATTACAAACCCTGTGCTATAACTTGGCTCCTAGACTAAATGCTGTACATGTGTTACTTTAAAAATACGTGTCAAAAAGATGTAGCAGGCAATTAATAATATATGTTACTATGTTAGAATAAAACACTAGTATACAAAAAAACATAGTTTGATCATATTTCTTTTTGTTAAGAATACGCTGTCTGGCCTTGACCAGCATAGCTCAGTGGGTTGAACATCATCCCACAGCACAAAAGGTTGCTGGTTCGATTCCCAGCCAAGTTCCTGGGTGGAGGCGTGGGAGATGCAACCAAT
The DNA here is from genome assembly GCA_028533065.1 of Trachops cirrhosus. Lineage (NCBI taxonomy): Eukaryota > Metazoa > Chordata > Mammalia > Chiroptera > Phyllostomidae > Trachops > Trachops cirrhosus. Next base: position 172,581,843 of record CM052538.1, read on the forward strand.
TAATGTTTCTCTTAAACATCAATGTTTCTCTCCCTCTCTTTCTTCTCCCTTCCCCTCTCTTGAAAAATAAATAAATAAATAAATTTTCAAAAAAGGATATGTGGTCTGCCCATTTATCTATCATGGAAAAAACACCTAAATACTAACAGCAGTTCTGTCTGAGCACTGGGGTTTGAGGTGACAAATTTTTCTTTATACTCACCTATAGGTGAAATCATCTAAAACGTGTATTTTTGTAAATATAACAGTAGGTCATTTAATAATAACAACAGTGACATTAATTACAGCAGCAGCTGTCATTTCTTGCTTGCATGCCCACGGTGTCCCAGGCATGACAGTAGGAACTTCACACCTGTTCCCTCGTTCATCCTCATGACCAGCCTGCACGGTGAGCAGCATGCTCATTCTACAGATGGGAAAGCTGGGGCTCAGTGGCGAAGTAACTTTGCCACGTCTAAGAAGACACAGACCCAAAGTTTGAACGCTGCTCTGGCTTCTATGCAGAAGCTCCTCCAACTCACTATATCACGCTGTCCCCTGCACTTGGGGCTCCAAGTGTAGCAGTTACATCTCTACAAGACTGGTCTCTCCTATGCCACAGTACATCCCACGCCTTCATTTCATTTGTTGTCTTGGGACGGGCTCATATCTTAAATCTCTCGGGCAGGCACCTCACCTGATCCTATGTCCTCTATGGACAGAGCCACCGCTAAGAATGGTTTGCTCACAGCACTGGCAACTTGACGATGGCTACTCCTCACTGGCCGGGACAAGGGGGGATGACTGTCTAGATCTAGAACAAAAGAGAACTGGCAAAGAAGCCACCAAAGCTCGGAGTAAGACCCAATTCTACCTGAGTCCACTGTCCTCTCCGCTGGAACTCAGGGGGCCTCTGAACCCAAACCACCACGGAGGATTGCTCTGCATTTGTCTGGGGAAGGGAAACAGCCTTTTATATTTAAAGAGGAGTGCTTTAGAGAAGTAAAGACTGTGGAGAGCTGGGAAAGTCGGACACCCACACTAGGGCAGATGTGCGCTATAAGCACCGTGGCTGAGACAGGACATCAGCTTGGGAGTGGGCAGAGAGAAGGTGTTGATAGGCAGGGCAGGTAACCCTCCTACGCCAGCTCTGACGCCGTTTTAGAAGTTTTGAGTTGTGCACACTGGACCCTGTAAACTCAATACCACTGATCATCTTTAAGGCACACCCCTCCACATGGTATACTGAGGCAAAACCAGCAGTAATGTCAGTGGGAAAGCTGAGAAGAGAAAACGTACATGTTCAAAATTGTGAGGGTAAGAACAAATAAAGCAGAGGAATCCTGGGATCTTGAAGTTCTGATACCACCATTGGACCTGCCTCCTCAAGACAAGCATGGATGTGGTGCTGAGCAGGTAGGCCCAATACAGCAAAGCCCATTTCGAGAATGAAGTGTTCTCGATTCAGGATCTCCACTGCGATTTACAGAATCCTCTTCCACCCTCCGTCCCTTCAGTCACTAGGCTGAAAGGGCTGACCTCTAACTTTCTACCCATCCCTAGGGCCCTGTTGCTTGGCCCAGTGCCTATCTCACTACCCCATTCACAGCGCAATCTTCACTCCCGCCCCACCCACACCAAGCCACCATCCACGCCTCTTTGTGCTTTCCTATACTGTGTGCCCTACCCCGGCCAACTGAAAGGGCCTCCAGAGAGTGTTCAGAAAGGCAGAGAAAAAGTGCCAACTCTGAAACGGTCACAGTCAACCAAGGGAGAAACATTACTCACTGCTCATTCCCCGCAGGAAGAACCATCCTTCGAATTGTAAAGTGGAGGAGAGAAAGTTATTTTAGAGAGGGGTATTCCCCTTGCTCCATCACAGGCCTGGGGTCAGAAGGTCTCCTCTACAACACCAGGCCGGTGCTATTAAGAGCAGTGAGGGTACAATGGGTGAAGTTCTGAAGCACGAGGATCGGCCTCTCACCAGAGGCTCACAGGCCCCAGCAAGTCACCTCTTGAGATGCCGCCTTTGTCCTCGAACCACAAGACCCCACCCTGACAAACTGCAGCACCCACCCTACTCTCTGGGAAAGAGGCACCCCCATGGGTAGAAAGGGAGTTGGGGTTAGCAGAAGCCTCTAAAATACAACCAACATCCAGGATCAGAACTATAAGCAGAAGAGAATCCAGGTTGTCATTCCAAGAGATTGAGTCCTTGCAACTAACACTTCTGCCTGAGAATCTACTGACTTTGGCCAATGAAAACTACCAACTGCTTTGGTTATTGGGCAAGGTCAGCAGTCACCTACATAAGCAAAAGGGAGAGAAAGACACAGTGATGGAGAGTTGATCCTACAAAGAAAAATAGGATGGAACGTCCCTCATCCTCACATCTCTACTCCTATTCACTCTGGCCGTGAGTCTACCCCTAAAACCATTATCGTCATCACTGCAAGTATTTACAGAGCACTTACTATATGCCAGGCACTGTGCTCAGCATTTTACATGCACTATCTCATTTTAAAACCTCATGAGACTGGGTACTGTTTTAATTTCTGTTTACAGATGAAAATGCTGTGGCTGAGTGAAGGGAGGATCCTCCTCAAAGTTGCACAGCCAGGCAGTGGCCCAGCTGGGATGATGGGCTTCAGCTCCCAGGCTCTTAATGAGGACCTCCTTCCACCCCATCTATCCATCTTACTTGAGCACCTACCGTGGAGAACTCTGAAAATACCACGCAGAGAGAAAGAGACGTCTCAGAAGGGGTCATAGGGCTTATAGCTGCTATTAGACTTGTAAAGAAGGGCTTGGTCCAGGGGACAGAATCAGGAGAAAGCCACTCTCAGTAGGGGGAATAATGTGATTTCAGGCCAAAGGGAAATAAAAACCCTGACATCTAGGAAAAAGTCCCTGGTAGCTGCAGCAGAGCCTTCATGAAGGGAAAAGGGAGAAGATGGAGCTGGAGCAAAGGGTGGAAGCAAAGGGTGGCAGGACTGGAAGACTACCAGCCACACAGAGGAGCCTGGCATCCACCCTGGAGTCCCAGGCAGTTTTCACGCAGGGAAGTGGTATGATCAGATGTGTGTTTTAGCAAAACAGCATGGCTGCAGTGAGAGAGACTGACAGCAAGAACAAACTGGCAGCAAGGACGCAACAACCTATTGTAATTATCCAGGGAAAGGTGGTAAAGAATAAACTAAGGTCCTGGAGATGGGGATCATGGGACTAAGAGATGGAGCAATTAATTACGTGTGCAGGGAGCAAGAGTGGCCAATGAGTCCTGCGGAATCTCCTGGCTTCACATCACTCATTTTCTCCGGCTGGGTACCTGTATGTCACCACTCTTATGGGAAGGCATGGGGGTTCAGTGAGTACAGGGGCTTTTAGAGGTCAAATTCCCCCTGCCTTTGCACCAACACCCACCCATCCACCTTCCCTTCCAACAGAGACTGGGGCTTCCCATCCCCCTCCACCTGCTCCACAACCACCTAGAATCATGGTCCCTCTGTTTCCAGTTGTAACCACCAACGCACGCATTACTAACTGCTCCCGTCTGGACCACATGCAGTTCCATAGTCCTGACGTTCTGAGACCAGACACCACTTGCCAACGCAACCAGGCCTGCATTCATCTGGAATAATGGACTGAGCTTCACAATGCCAGCCGAGGGCGTGCAATAGAGAGCTCAGGGAATGGCACAACTAAGAATGAGGCCAGGAGGGACAGGATTGATAAAGGAGCCAGTTCTCAGATGGGCACCTGGGCCTTGAGCACAGTGTTCAGGCAGGCTAGTCAGTTAACAGGACTGTGCAACTGGGGTCTTGATTCAAACCCAGAGAATATCCAGGGTTCCAGGCCACTCCCAACTCTGGACAGCCATCCTGTGAATAAACACCATTCGAATGGACCAACCTTCATAATGTGCCCACATCTGTGTTTGCCACATGATTCGACGGCATGAGGGGTGGGTTTTTACTGCCACGTTGGGCTGGAGCATAGTAGTGGACGTGATAGGGAAGTACAATATTTATAGACTAATAACGGCTGGTCTCCAGCAGGCACAGCACAATTCACCAGCCTTTCTCAAGCTATTTTTCAATGACCCTTTTAAGTAGCCCCAGCTTTCCATGTGAACTTCACTTTCATCTCCTCCTTGGATGCTGTACCCCCTTCCCACCTTCCTCATGCCGCTGCCTTAAGGTTTTCTTGTGGTTAAAACAGAAAAACCAGCGCCGTCTGCCTGGACAAACCTCCCAGCATGTGTCTGCAGGATGCCTCGCTCTCTCCAACATCCTAAAATAGGGCTATTTCAAAAGATGTCAACTGGGGTCCCCACAGCTACTGCCATCTTGTGCAAATTAAGCCCAGATTACACAGCTGGCACTCTAGCCCTGTGCTCGTCCAGCCACAGATGTCACCGGCAGGAAACAGAAAGGCAGAGGCAACGCTTCTGCGCGGTCAGTTTCCTCATGAAAGAACACCTCCTCAAACACCTGTCTGCCCTGAATATTCCCACCAACCAGCTCAGATGGGCTGAGCGGGGCTGCCAGATCCGAGTCGTGCCTTGGACACACCCAGCTACCAACTGGATAAAAATAACCAAAAAAGAGGCGGCACATCACACCTTTGATGATTCTGTCAACAAAGTCGTGCTTCTTTCCTGGCACGTGGGCGAGGGGTGCTGCTGAGGCACAGGCTCTCAGGACCTGTATCCCCAAGCTCGGCCACTGGATTCCCTCAGCAGGCATGGCAGGTGACATGTTCCAAATGGCACAACCTCTCCCGTCTTGTATGTTTTTCTCCCCTGTGACTGGACACTCCTCCCACTAAGAGGGGGGTCTCTGTCCCCTCTGCTTGAGTCTGAGTGGGTCGCAGACTCACTTTGGCTACTATCGAGCAACGGAAGTGACACTGCGTGGCTTCCAAGCCAGATCAGAAAAGATGATGCAGCCTCTACCTTATTCACTTGGGCTCGAGGCCTTGAGCCACCATGTGAGAAGGCCAAGAGCCCTGAGTCAGCCACACTCGTGGAGGCGTCAGAGGTGGGCACCCCATCGGCACCCCTAACCTTCAAGTCTTCCCAACCCAGGTGTTACGTGTGTGTGAACAAGCCTTTCCGACGATTCCTGCCTCCGTCTCTGGCCTCGCCCTGAGCCTTCGAATCTTCCCAGCTGAGGCCCCAGGCTCCTTCCTGAGGAGCAGGAACCGGCCATTCCTGCTGCGCCCCTTCCAAAGTCTCCGCGAGCACAACGAACGGGTTCTCGTCTGGGTGGCTTGTTCCGAGCAGCAGTCATGGGAACAGTTGGTGACACACTTGTCAGTGTGTTCTCATGTCTGCTGCTACCAAAGCAGCAAATACGGTCACACTTCGGTACTGGTCCGCTTCAGAACTCGTCAAACCCTGCACTCATCGCATTTTGACAACGACAAAAAAAGTTTCGGCACTCGGCGCTTGCTTGGGACTCGTCGCACTTGCTGAAACTTGCAGGAGTCATGACGCCCCCGCAAGAGAAAATGCTTCGTCACTCCTCACGTTCGGGTTCAGTACTCGTCAGTTTCGGCTCTCACCGTGAGTTCCAAAACAAATGGACGACAAGCACTGAGAAGCCACTGCAGTATTTTTTAAAAAGAAAAGGCTCATTATAGAATTATATATTTGAAACCTATACAATTTTATTAACCAATGTCAACTCCATTAAATTCAACTAAAATAAACAAACAAACAAGTAAAACAAAAGGCTCCCTTTTTTTTTGAGCACTTACTTTGTGCCAGGTGTTACGCTGAGGGGTATACACACAATTTCATTTAATGATCATCACAATGCTCTAAGTAAATACTAAGGTTACCCCCATTTTACAAAGGGAAATGGCCTCAGAGGTGGAGGACCTGGCCCAGATCCGCCTGACTCAGGGCCCACACTCTGCTCTCCAGCCACCTGCAGGTCAGAGCTGTTTCCATACGGAAGACTCAACGAGCTGGGAGCGTACACCCGAGTTTCCCGGGAGAGGCCAGTCTGTCTGTTCCCTTCTTCCCTGCTACCTGGGAAGGCAGGCATCATGAGCGTACCAGAAGCTGCTGGGAAAATATTCCAATGCCTTATTTCCTACCCTTAGGAATGTCCCTGTGAGTATCTCTTTTTCCCTCAACAGAGGCACTCTTACTCTTTCTGGAAGGTCGTTATCAGTGAGTGACCTTGCCATTCCCAGCCTCTCCTCCAATATACTACATATCAAATTAAGCACCAGCAAGCTTAGAGGAGCCTGAGATTGGCCAGATTCATGGTCCATGCCACCTGGAGCCGTGCATATAAAGCCAGGCTCACAGTTACAATCACAGGGCAAGATATAATCAGTGGGGGACCTATGGGGGGAGGGGGCAGCAGCCTAAAGGAAATCAAAATTAGTCGGTCTGTTTCCTTATTTCGTCCGGCATCAGGGGGTTCATAAGGCCCACAGCCACACTTCTTCAAATGCCGTTTTCTCCCACTCATTGCCCTTACACAGAGAGGCTCATAAATTTCCTGCTTAAAATTCCTTTTTATTTATATTTTAAATTCCTTTTTAAAAAGTGTTTCTGCCAGGCTGAATTGGAGGCTTCTAGTCCTTGTCCCCCTCCCTCCCTCCCATCACAAAAGCTCAAAAGTTTTGTAGCAAAAAAGTCAAATCTCTGCAGTGACATGGGAAAAGGGAATGGTGGAGAAGCTTTACTGGTAATAGTTTGGGGGCTGTTCCACCAGCAATCGATCCAAGTTGCACTAAAGAATGAATGGTGAAAAATCAACTTTCTCTTTGATAATATTCTTCTGAAACTGTAAGGAGGCACCACAGAGCATGCCTAGCTCTTCTCCAAGGGAACGGAATTGCTACACTGGTCCAACATGGCTCTTCTGGTTGCAAATACCCAGGGGCCTGCTCACCTCCTAGAGGAAAGGGAGCTAAAAGCCACGGGATGTGAACAACCACATGGGGCTCTGCCACTAACAGATGTGTCTGAACATTTTTCAATGTTCACATTACTCTTCTGGTTAAAAATTTTTAAATGCCATTAAGGAGCATCTATGACTTTAAAATGTATACATACGTCCCTTGTTTAAAAAAAAAAACACAACACAAACACAAATGAAAACAAGAGTCCAATAAAGGGGAAACTTCGGTATGGCCCAACTTCTGGACAGCGGTATGTAAGCACCACGGTGGTTCAGGGCCAACTCTAACAGAGCAGAGCTGAGGCTACAGGATGAAAGCTGAGGTTCATGCGGTGCTTTTGGAGGGTCTCTTGGGAAGAAGGAAATGAGAAACTGGCCCTCAGCTCCTGTGCATTTTAGGACCATCGGGTCCAGGGGTGTTAGAGGCCCCTGGCTGAAACAGTGAACAGTATGCCCCTGTAGTTCCAGGGAGGGGTGAACTGCTCCACGAAGGCCCCGAGACCAGGTTTAAAGTCAGGGAATAGCTCATCACAGCCAGGCTCTGGTGAGTCACAGGGGCCATCCCACAGGGCAAGCTGCTGGAAGGGAGTCTCCTACCGCAACCTGTTCCCAAGGAACAGAGCAGAAAGAACAGCACACAAGCACTCGACAGCCCGGGATTCAAGTTCAGGCTCCACCATTCTCTAGCTATGGGTTCCTGGGCAAGGCACTAAACCTCTTTGAGCCTCAGTTTCCTCTGCTGTAAAATGGGGCTGGCATCACCTCTGCCTGGAATACATTAGATAAATATTGTTTCAAATAAATTCTACAGCACCAAAAACAAAATGTGATTATTCTTTATCCCATCTCTAAAAACATGGCGTAGGGGGTGGGGAGGGATGAAGGTTCATTTCTTTCCGTAACCATGAATAACAGGCTAAGGAAAAAAAAAACAGATAATGTCACAATACACAACTAATCTTAAATCATCTGAAAAAAGCTTGCGGGAAAAATTTAAGATGATTTCCCACTGCCATCCATGGGACTTGATGGTGCAACTTTCCTTGTCACCAGCTGCCACACACTTGGGATAGATGAGTTCATTTTATTATTAATTTAATCCAAATAATTAGAATGGGTAGCTCTCTATGGGGGAAGAAGAGAAATACCAATGGCAGAGAGATTGTTCCTGATCCACTCCGGAATTCCTATCCCTAAGAACAGGTATCAGGACTTGACTGCTTAAGAAATAAAAGTGTTTTTCAATCCTATTAAAAAAATAGGCAGAAGACCAGAATAAACATTTTTCTAAAGAAGATATACAAAGTGTCAACAGGTACATGAAAAGATGCTCAACATCACTAATCATCAGGGAGATGCAATTAAAACCACAATGCGCAATCACCTCACACCTGTCAGAATGGCTACTGTCAACAAAGTCAAGCGATAACAAGGTTGGCGGGGATGGGGAGAAAAAGAAAACCCTTGCATGCTGTTGGTGGGAATGTAAATCGGTGCAATCACTCTGGAAAACAAAGAGAACTAGCACATGACCCAGCATTCCCACTTCTGGGTACACACCCAGGGGAAATAAAATCACTATCTGCACCCCCATGGTCACTGCAGCATCATTCGCATAGTTAAGATAAAGCAACAATCCTAGCGTCATCTACAGAGGAATGGATAAAGAAGATGTGGTATGTAAACATATACAGTGCAGTGTTAGTCAGCCATGAAAAGAAAACCCTGCCATTTGCCACAACATGGAAGAACCCTGAGGGCATGATGCAGACAGAGACAAGTCCTATATGATATCATGTATATGTGGGAGCTAAAAATGCCAAGCTCACGGAGACAGAGAGTGGAGTGGTGGTGGCCAGGGGCTGGAGATGGGGGAGTGGGGAGACGTTGGTCAGAGGGAACAGACGTCCAGTTGTACAGTGAGTAAGTTCCGGGGCCCAAGATACAGCACGGGGACCATATTACCAATACTGCACTGCGTATTGGAAAGTTGCTAAGAGAACAGACCTTGCATGTTCTCACCACACAGAAAAGGTAATTCTATGAGGCGATGGAGGGGCTGGCCCTATTGTGGCGATCACTTTGCAATACATATGTCTGCCAAATCATCACTTGGTACACCTTAAATTTGTACACTGTTATGTGTTGATCACGTCTCCATACAGCTGGTGGGGGGAGAAAATGCTTTTACGGGTTTTTTTCCTTCCTGAAAATTAAACCACCTAGAAGAGCAGAGGACATTCTTATCCTTCTGCCTAACACAGAGAAGAAAATGACCGAGCTCCCGCTGGCGAGCAGGAGAGCGGCAGACTTCACTCCCAAGCTTTGACCCCGGGGCCTTTAACACAGGCCACCCGATTCCTCGGACGCTGTATACATCCTCATTCCGCCATTGTCCACGATACTTTGCACGTGGCTGGAAAGCCTGGCAGAGTCACAGGCCCCACGGTCAGGGGCTGGGGGTGGCTGGAAGAAAGAACACTGCCTGAGACTCAGAATTGTCAACGGCATGGCTTCAGGCAAGTCACTTAGCTCTCTCAGGTCACCACTCCAAGGTTTCTTTAAGCTCTAACCTCATCGATAAACACAAAAGAAAGTTAAGAATGACTGGAAATTGAAGACTATCACTATTTCCCCCAACCACAGAGCTTTTCTCCCTCCGCTTGGATTTTGAGGGTTAAGAGAATGCAGAGACAAAATCATATAATATGTCCAGACAGCATGTACATTATGACTAAAATGGCAGATGATGAGGAATATAGACAAGAATAGGCAAATCACATATAACAATAAAAACAGTCACATTTGCACAGTGAAATCTGGGATGATTTTTCTCATTTTTCAATGCTAATTTTTCCTGTTACATTGCCTCATTAGGTACATCAGGTTGCAAAGAGTCACAGGAAATTGCAGGGAAAGGTCTTAGTTACAATATCCGTCACTGCCAGGACCCTACAGCTGCGCTGGTATGGAGACAGTGCTGAACCCTACCCCTAACCCACCCCAACCCACTCCCAGAGATGGGAAGAAACAGCCTTCACAGGTAGGCAACTCCAGAGGCAAACATTAGGCTTCTGATCCTCTGAGCTACTCCAAGGAACACCTTCCTTCAGGGTCCTAACCTTCTGCAAAGTTTATGAAATGGTGAGGTCTGTCCAGAAAAAGTCCAGCCATTGTTAATATACTGAGAATGGCTTGTGCCATACTGATATAACCTGGCAGCCAAGGAGAGTGGACTAGAATGCGCATGCGTGAACAATGACGACTTCACTGTACTAGTCAGTGGGGGCGGTAGATGCCGTTGAGTGAGCATGAGTACTGTGTGGATGCTGCATTCAAAATGACTGAGTGAAGAGAACAATAAATCTGCATCAAATTTTATGTTAAGCTTGAACATTCCTCCACGGAAACTATTCAGATGATTCAGAAGGCTTTTAGGGACAAGGCTTTTAGGGACAATGCAGCGCAAAAAAAAGTGCGATACAAAGACTTTGAAGGTGGCCAAGAATCTATTGAAAGTGACCCACATTCTGGAAGGGCTGCAACAAGCACAACATACAGGCTGCAGTCAACAAAGATCAATGACTGGCAGTGCAAGAACTAGAAGCTGACCTGGGGATTCCAAAAACTACTATGTCTGAGATTTTGACGCAGGATCTTGGCATGAAACGTGTCATGGCAAAATTCACTGGGCAGCTTCTGCTACCAGAGCAGAACGAACGTGGTGCTGCAGTTGCTAATGACTTGATTCAAGCCACTACCAATGAAACAGGTTCCCTCAACAAGGTCAGCACTGGAGACGAGTTGTGGATCTATGGCTATGAGTATGATCTGGAAACAAAGACCCAGCCGACCCAATGGAAGTCGCCTGGTTCTCCACCTGAAGAAGGTGCAGCAAAGTTGCAGCAAGATCAAGACCATATTAACTGTGTTTTCTGATTAGGAAGGTGTTGTCCGTCACGAGTATGCCTCTCCAGGCCAAACAAATAATAACGAGTACTACCTCTATGTTTTTCATTAGGTGAAAGATGCAATATGACAAAAACAGCTGCAGTTATGGGCGACTGGTGATTGGCAGTTTCATCACAACAATGCACCCACTCATGCATCAAGCTTTGTGCAGAGTTTTTAGCAAAACATCAAATTACCCAGGTGACTCAGCCCCCTTACAGCCCAGATTTGGTGCCCTGTGATTTCTGGCTTTTTCCAAAAAGGGGAAAAGATTTCAGACCTTCAGTGAGATTCAGGAAAATACAATGGGACAGCCGATGGCATTCCAGCAAAGGATTTTGCAGAGTGTTTTGAACAGTGGAAGAGATGCCAGGAGAATTGTGTGAGGTCCCAAGGTTCCTACTTTGAAGGGGACTGAGGCATCATTGGCCTATGCACAATGTTTCTTGTATCTGGTATCTTCTTCAGTAAATGTCTCTATTTTCCATAGTGCATGGCTGGATACCTTCTGAACAGACCTCATAAAAGCAAGGACTTGACAGAAGCGAACGCAGCTCACTCAATAAAGGATTTTGAGTCCATCCAAAAAGGAACTAGGCACAGGAAAAGCAAGACTTCATAGCAGAATTGGAATTGGGGCTAAGCATCTGGACTGCCATATGCAAAGTCCTACATTAGGCATGATTCAAGGGAGGGGGAGAGAGAGCAGGGGAAGATGGAAGAAGAAAACACAACACCTCTGTTGTCAAGAATCCTACTGGGATTCCTGTTTTCATAGAAAAAAACCACCAAAGGAGACCCAAAGAACTTTAACTCCATTTGCTTCTAAGAAGTAAACTTTGGGGTAGGAAGGAGACTGACTTTTCTTTGTATTTCAATTTTGCACTATTTTTGACCATGTACACGTATTACATTTTGAATTTTAAAAATCCATAGTGCAAGTGGAAAGAATATGTATGACTCAAACACTGAAAATGCAGATACAAGACAAAGTGTACTCAAAAGTACAAGATCACAAATTGTGGGTCTAAATACTGACGGAAGAAATGTAGGTGCTGGACTTACAATAATAATGGTCAATATATGGAGTTCTTACCACATGCCAGGCAGAGCTAAGAGCTTCACCTAGATTATTTTATGTAACCCTCACTTCTACCCTGTAAAATGAAATAGATGGGATTATAATTATTCCCATTTCACATCTGCAGGAGCTAAGGCACAAAGAGTTTATCATTTGCTCAAGGTCCCAACTAACAAGGAACAGAGCCAGGGCTCAAACCCAGTCTTACCCAGAGCTCACGTGGGCTCATCTCCAACGGGTAGGGGGTTCATATACTAAAGGAGGGGGATCTAAAGGAGAGGGGTTCTGGCATTGTTTGGAGAATGTCTCGAGGGGCATAATTAATATATGGGAAAAGGTGCAGCACTGGAACCTGTGATGATTAAAACCAAAAACATTTCTTGAGGACCCACTACGCGCTGAGCACAACCAGTTTTGGAATAGCAGTAGGAAGTAAGAGTTGCTATACAGAGATGAAAAGGGGATAATCACGCTCCATTTTCCTTCCAGAAGAAGAACCTGATACTCCAAATCTCTTCTACCCTCCCTGAATATTCCAGGCTTAAAAGAGATTGCAACAAGAATGCTAAGTTGATTTGGGAAGGCCAGGACAGTTTGAAAAAAGGCATTCCCTTTGACCTCAAGCAGCAGAGAAGGGAGAGAGAGAAATATATGGCCTTTTTCCTGAGGCAAAAGCATTTTAATTATCAGCTGAGAGGCCAGCAGAGCCATAAAATTGGCCAGCTGTCCCATTCAATCAGGCCAGAGGCCATAACGAGAGGAGACAGCATTTCTCAGGGGGCCAAGCACCACGAGTTAAGCTGGGTCCACAAAAGGCCCAGGCACAGTTGGAAGGGGCTGGTGGGATCAGTTCCTTTCTGTGGCTTCAGCGAAAATAAATCTGCCTATTTTAGTGGAAGTGGTAAAACTACACCTGGCTCATTTGAAAGACAGCAGTTCAGGGCTGCCTAAAATCCTCAAGCAGCTTTAAAAAGGAAAACCCATTATGTCCAGTGTACATCTAAAACAACAGGGCATAGAAAGAAGTTTCTCCTGCTCCTTAGAAGAAAAAAAAAGAAGTGCACGCAGTCCCACTGCCGACTGTGGTTCCTGGGAGACTCACCGTCTTAAAACAGTCCTGCTCTTTTCTGCACTGTCCACATTTTACAGATGAGAGTCCTAGCCACATGCCCAGTGCCAGGGGCTCAAGAAATAGCTTAAATTCATGTGTCTCTAACTCCCAACCCAGTGTCCCTTCCATTAGAGCACACTGGTTCCAAAAATCAAGCTTAAGGGGGAAATGCTTTCTTCTGAAATCAAAACCTTCAAATTCCTGCAGAGAACACAAAGTCCCCGGGAAGGTAGGAAGGAAAGGGATGTGCAATCCACAGCTTTAGTATGTCTCATGTCTGTATCTCACTGCCACAGCCCAATGGCCTGCAGAGCAAAATCTCTCTACAAGTGTACTAGTGAGAGGGGGCAGAGGCACACAATACCCAAAGGGTCTTGAGAACCATCTGAAAAAGCCTTATGTCCACTCAGAAGAGTGGGTGGGAGGCCAGGAAGCAAAGCCCTGAGACACGAGGATGCCCACCGCTCAGCTCCAAGGACGGAAGAGGTGTTTGACTACATCCTGGCTGCAGATGCAGGCTGCCCTTGGTCTATTCTGAATCCCCATTAAGACTCATGTGACCGGAGCATCTTCTCTCAGCAAGGCCATCTGTCGTGCCCTGGGCAGCAAAGGGGAAACGGAGCACCTGTGGGCTCCTGTCAACTGTTTTCTCACTTGGCGAAGATTCCCCACCAGGAGCTTTGCCCCTGCAACAAGAAGCTACAAAATGGGGGAGCCTGGGCACACAGATTCAGACAGACATGTGGTTGTCACCTACTCCCAAAACACACACATTCACACTTAAGTCACATAATGTCAGTCCTGGGAGGGACAGAGACCATCTCGTCCAAATCTCTCATTTCACAAACGAGGAACCTGAGGCCTAGAGAAAGCACAAGATATGCCCGGGGCCACCCGGCCAGTCAGTGCCAAGGGCAGCCCCCAGGGCCACTGTCCCTTCCATGGCAGCAGCCCCCTACCCAGGTGCTCAGTTAAAGATGTTCTCTCTAACAGTGTTGGTGCGTAACTTTATCTGAGCCCTGGACTGGTAAAGGCTCTAACCCTTTCCCCCTAAATGAGCCAACACACATTCTGTCTAGATTCCAGCGGACTCCAGGTTAACGACCTTTTCTTAATAAAAAGAACAATGGTGGCTCTACAAGAAGCTGGTGGGAGTACTGAAGGGAAGTCCAAGGTAAAGACATGGGCGACCTGGGGAAGAAGCTACATTTTTCTCTTGTCTCAGCCAGACCGCTGACGTCGCCACTTTACGTCTCAGGTTCCCTATCCATAGTGATCCTGTGCCACCTCTCGGAAACGAGGTAAAGCACCAAGTCAGGAGAGACAGGCAGGTTCCTGTCTTGTCTCCTTAGCGATCATAAAGCACAAATCTAGTCCCTGAGCGATGGCAGCGTCACAGGTCACCTGTGAAAGGTGGAGGTCGCTACCTAGCTATTACCAGGTTTGCTTGGGGAGAGAGCTAAGGAAGGGAAGGCATAATAGTTTACTTGATTCTCAAGGCAACATTGGCTCAAATCAGTAGAAACAGAGGTCAAGGAGATGAGACTAAAGAAATACAGGGTGGGGCAAAGTAGGCTTACCGTTGTAAGTATGTGAAACAGAGTTTATTCTTGCATTATTATAGTTTGTAAACTACTGTATTATTTTCCATATGAACAATTATAAACCTACTTTTGCCCCACCCTGTATTGAGAAATTAGAGCCCACACTGCTTACTCTGAGCCAACCTTAGCCTGCACTGAGGCTATTTCCCCCAAGCTAATGGCTCAATCATAGTCCAGAAACATCTACCAAGATAGTCCACACAATACGATATTCTGCTCCAACCCGACACAGGCTTTATAGGTGCCTAAATGTAGCCTAGAGCCCCAGGCCACTCCAGCCCCACTGAGTGAGCTACAGAGTTAGCAAGGAGGAAGGGAAAGAGGGTGGCACTCCCGAGCAAACTTGGGGGAAATAAAGAAAAACGTCCCGCAAAGAGATCAATTTCCCTAATGAAGCCCCTCCAGCCACAGGAAAGGACTGAGGCAGGAGACTCCATAGGGAATGGAGTCCCTGGGGACCAAGCTCCTCGCCCCACCTACCGTCAACACTTTGTCTCATTAACTCCTTTTGTCCTGTTCAGATCCCATCTCAGCAAAGCCCCAGGCAGGTCCCATTATTAGTCATTCTCATGGCACCTACTCTTCCCTCCACTGCAGTCACCAGCCTCATGACTGTGTCTGGTTTGGCTCACTGTTATATTCTAAATCCATGCGCTCAAACGGACACACAAATGAGAACCACCTTTGTGTAGAAGATCATCACACCCAAGGGAAAAGGGAAAAGCAAGGTTCCCGGACAAAGGTAAAGAACTGAAGACACGCTGTGACCTGCAGGTCAGACCTCTTGGCCCCTTCTGTTGAATCATGTCACGTGGCTGGCTGCTTGCTTCATTCCAGCTTTATTCACTCATGTATTTATTTTCACTTGCAGAACATGTCTCTGTATCACGGAAAATGCTACCCGTCAGTTGAACACAGTCCTCTGGGACGTGCCTGGTGGCTGCTAGCTGACCGTTAAGTATAGTCTCCTGCAACTGAAGGAGAAATCTAATTCATTAAGCACTTGTATGCTTTCGCCAGGAAAAGTCCTCAAAAACACATCCGTCATCCTCCAGCTCTCCATAAGAGGGAACTTGTAGCAAAGAACCCAAGACCAGAAATGGAAAGAATAACAGAGAGAAAATTCAGAAATACCAGAGCCAGGGACTGTTGGAAGTATCTCATTTGGGGATGTGCTCATGGGGCACAGAAAGTCATTTTTTGAATCTCTCAAAAAGACAAAGAATTGGGTTCTCTAGCTGATACTTGACTGCCCCCCCACCTCAGCTACCCTGGGAATGTTCTATGGTTTGTTTTGTTTTTAAGATTTTATTTATTTATTTCTAGAGGGGAGAAGGGAGGGAGAAAGAGAGGGAGAGAAAAACTAATGTGCAAAAGATACATCGATCAGCTGCCTTCCGCATACCCCCAACTGGGGACCTGGCCTGCAACCCGGGCATATGCCCTGACTAGGAATCGAACTGGTGACCTTTTGGTTCACAGGCCCGTGCTCAACCCACTGAGACACAGCAGCCAGGGCTATGGTTTATCTTCCTATAGGAAAGCTACTATTATGGCTACTCCTCACCGTTTCCTAGGCAAGTCTGTGCTGCACTGCTGCTGGCCAGGATGCCTGTGCCTCAGTGGCTTCCCCAAGTCAGAAATGTACTCTACCTCAGGAGGAAAGTGTGCAAGAACAAGGACATAGAGAATGGAATCCAGTGGGTCACGGGTTCCACGAGCCTTGCAGCCAGCCATCTTGCAGCGTGGAGAAATCCTACACAGGCCTCAGGCGGCGGCTAAAGCCAGTGTCCAATCCAGATGCACACTAGGGTTAGAACATTACAGCCAGCCAGAGACCAAGGGCAAGCTGGAACCTCCTCACACGGCAAGAAAGCAGATCTTCCTCTTCCTCGCCTTGCGGGCTCCGAGAGAAGGTTTGAGATGGGCACAAAGCACTTGTGAGCAAAGAACTGGGAGGGAGGGGATGCCTTATAGGCCTCCAGTTGCAAGAGGACCTGCCAATCAAACAACTCAACAAAACTGGACCGGGCACTGTGAGGAACATGACAGGGAAGTCACAAGTTGGGAACAAAAGGAATGCTGAGGTTGGATGAGACAGGCTGGCAGTGGATCCAGGCAGTGCAGAACAGTGGCCTCTTCCAGCAGTGCCTGGCAGGCTGCAACTGGCTGCAGCAGAGACATCGGCCAGCGAGTTACTCAGGGCTAGCACCTGGGAGGCGTGCACAGAAAGAAGAGGGCAAAGCACTGGAGGTTGGTAATGAATATGCTGTAAAAATGCCACACATGACACCGAGAGCAGGTTGATGCACTCAGATGTTAGTGAGGATCAAGGACCTGGAGATTATAATGAGGATAAAAAGCAAATTCCATGCAAGTGAGGCATGAGGAACCTCCTCCAACAAGAGAAGGGAAATTTTTACATTTTGAGATCCTGTATATAGACCAGTTGAAGTGATACTTCATTCATTCATTCATTCATTTGTTCATTCATTCAGGTGCCTGGGAACTAAAGACATGAAATCTATTTAGAGACATAGGGGATGCTCCTGAGGTCAGAGCCAACAAAAACAGGAGGCCAGGGATGCAGTTTGGCAGCCAGCTAGCTGCAGGCCGGCACAGTGTTTTGCTTCTTTTTGCAACGGCCTGTGTTGGGTGGAGCAGACACTCACTTCACCATCACTCCCACCAAGCCCTACACCTTCACACCAGCTGCTTCACAAATCCAACCACTGGACTAGCAGCTTTAGTCCCCTGTCACCTTAATGTTCTTCTACAACTATCGGGTAATATGTGTTTAGCACCAAACAACTACTTAGCATTGACTATAGTGATGGGCTGTCAGGAAGAAGAAGCAGCCAGTTTTGAGCTGAGCACAAAGAAAAGGGTAGGGCTTGGATAGGCAGAGAGATGAGGTGAAGGCATCCTGAAAGCATGGCTATTTCCTGAAAGCACAGTCAGAGTGGTAAGAGCCTAGTGGCTCAAAAGTACAGGATATGTTCCACAGAAGAGGGGAAACTAGCCTGGCTTAAGGGGAAAGGACCTTTGAGGAAAAGAGGGAACTAAGGCAACAAAAACCTCATGAGGAGACTAAGCTGACGTCCAAAAACAGGAAGGCAGGTCTGGCTGGTCCCAAACCAAATACAGTTCACGGCTTACCTCTGTTCTTTCAACCATGAAACTAAGGACACAGCAACCATGCATTAATGAAATGTGGATGCTTGGCTCTATGAGCAGAGTAATATCACTTCTAAGTATGTAAAACTGAAGTACCATAGGGCTGCATGAAATAACGCAGTGAAACACCCCAGCTGCCCAACAGCAGTGTGCCGACAACGGCACGGCGATTAGGAACACGAGCGGAGGAGGCAGACTTGGGCTCAAAGTCTGGTCGTAGGACTGGCAGTGACAGCCTAGAGAAATGGCTGACCTCTTCTCAGCCTCAGTTTCCTCATCTGTAAAGACACTCAGTCTTTACTCTGTATGTTTGCTGTGAGAATTAAATAAGATCCACATAAGATGCTCAGACAATGCCTGACCTAGAGAGGGCACTCAGTATGCATTAGCTGTTGTTGTTAATATTATTATTATTACATAGGGATTTAACTTTGTTGATACAAAATACTGTATCTAAATAGTGGAATACTGTGCAGCCTTTAAATGTAAAAGATTCTTTACTTATATAAGAAAGTGGCGACAACACACTGACAAGTGGGAGAGGAGAGAGCATGCTGCGAGCAGTGTGTACTAAGACTTCCTGTGCATGCCCGACCTGTGTGGCGCAGTCGGTTGGGCGTTGCCCGGCAAGCCGGAAGGTCTCGGTTTCATTCCCAGTTGAATGGAGCACATGCCTAAGTTGCGGGTTTGGTCCCTGGCCGGGGTGCATACTAGAGGCAATAGATCGATGTTTCTCTCCCTCTGTTTCTCCCTCCCCTCCCCTCACTCTAAAAATAAATAAATAAAATCTTTTAAACAAGCTTCTGATGCATGATTTGGGAGTGAAAACAAATATGCATAAATGCAAAAACTGAAAAAACACACTCTTTCACCTCTACGTTTTTTCTGTTTCCTAAGAAGAGGAAAAAAGTTATTTAATGATAAAATAAAAGTACAATACTACTTTCACTTTGGGCAAGCCTTTCCATTTTCCAAAGCTTTTTCATATGATCTCATTTTTACACTAATGTAACTTTTAATGGCCACTCTTAAACTACTCTTCTGCCAAATGCCTGTAAGTCAAAACCCTGAAATCCATCCACCTCCCCCCAAAGGGCAGTCTTTCCTCTAAGAAACCATCTTTCACTAATACTGTTGCTAACAACCAAGCAGCTGGTTTTCCCCAGTCTGATGGAGCAGGGACACATAAATCCATTTTTATAGCCAGCGCTTTAACAAGTCATTTCAAGAAGTGATGTTTAAGTTAATGATGCAGTGTGGTAAAGCAGTATAAACCATTAGCTAAATCAGCGGTCTGAGCCACACATCCCAGGGCCTGGCTCACCTTGTTTGGCTGTCTGAGGCTAAGTATCCAATATAACGGTTCTTCCCAATGCATGCCCCGCACTGAGGTTCCATGGTAAGCTGCCTCCCCACCAGCCACACTCTCTCCCTCTTTCTTGGTAGCAGACCTGATTATCACCTGCACCCACTGCCCCCAGAACAAAATCCCCATCTCCCAGGCCTCTCCTGCACTAGCCATGGCTATGTGACCAAAGAATAGCATCTTGGACTGTAAGGTGACGCCCAAGGATACGAGTGACAGATTGGGATGATGGAGTGCAAAATAGGGACCTGGGTCCCTGACGACACTGTGGACATGCCCCAAAACCTCCAGACGTCTTTTCAAAGACAAATGAACGTGCACCTTATTTTCACCAATGTTATTTTGTTTTGTTTTTTTAGGTTATGTACAGTCAAACCTAAACACTGCAGATTATATATCAATATAAGATGCCATATGCTATACAGATTTCACTGCCACTAAACAACGTATGACTTTTTTTAAGTAGGTGACCAGGATGATAAAACACTTTAATAAATCGCTTTTTTACTGGACATTTGTAACAGCTAGATGTTTATCACCAACTACTTTTTTTTCCAACAAAGACATCCCCCATATATACATACTCTTTTCTCTGGATGTTCAAAATCAGCTAATACATGTAATTCACAGAATTCTGCCCTCACATGACATTGACCAAAATCCAACTCTCTGGAGCCCCTAATAAAACCTAGAGAGACAGGACAGTATCCCCAGGTCTGCAAAGCACAACGAAGTTACGACTCTCCAACTGGAGGCCAAGAAGAGGCATAACATTTTTGAAATGACTTCCAAGTCGTGTACATGCAGCAATGAAATAAGCACAACAGTGCCATCCAGGCTCACACTGGCTGTGCTGTATACAGTTTCAGGCGAACAGCCACCCACAGACAACTGCCAAGGAGGCCCCCCCCGCCCGCCGTGTGAGAGTCACAGCTGGCATCAACAGCAACACCGACCATGCCGCCCAGTGGCTCCAACACGCTGCTGGACATCAATTATCTCGATGAGGTCCTTTAAAGTACTTTTCTATGTGTAAGTCCAACACTCGCCACAAGGCACACCTGTAGCTTCCCCCTTGGCAATCCTAAAACTCACTTAAGGATGCAGAAAGGATCAGGGCTTTGCTTCCTGGATGACAAAATGACATTCAGATCTCTTGCCATCTCCTGCTGACAGCAGAACCTTGACAAGTTAGCTTTTCCTTCAGAAGAGCCTAGGCTTTCAAACACAAATCGCGTAAAAAGGAAAACCTTGTATTTATAGCTTGAAATTACACCTAAATTTAAAACTTCATGGAGGAAATTATTAAGTTTCCTCCATGACAATTCCATCATCCTAGCCCAAGTCTCTATGGGCTCGATGTATAAAGTTAAAGCACTTTACTCAGTTCTCCCAGCATGATAAGGATACAAGACAAAAGAAAATAAAGACAATTCAGCTTCTATATCATTTTCGTAACAATACATCTTATTATTACCTCATCATCCAAAGCAATCTCTAAGTAAAAATTACTTTGAAAAGGGGTCACCAAAGTTTTAATTTACCTAATACATTTAAAGAGCAGAATTTTGGAGGCCCATATGAGAGTAATCATAGGGTAAAGAGAATAATGATGGAAGGAAAAGAGAAACCAGGTTTTATTTTATGGAACTTAAATCCTTCACATGCATTACATCTAAAATACACACCTAACATTCCATATTCTCGCAAGAATGAATTAAAAGGGGACGAGGGTGCAGGTGGAAGAGGTAAGGGTAATAAAAGCTACTTAAACTAAATTGGAAAGTATATCTACATACCTAAAAAAAACCATATACGCTCTAAAAATGTCTGGAAGGAATGCCAAATGTAAGTTATACTCTGAAGGAAAACCTTATATGTCATTTTTCTTTCCTTTCTGTTCATCTACACTTTCTAATTTTCGTACAACAAAAACACTTACTACTCACCTAATTTTAAATGCATTTTCTTAAACAGATTCACATTAGCATCACCAGAAAAGTAAGACTTTAGCCTGGAATAGCCCAGAATAAAACGAAGCCTGGAGGATTTCTGGGCTCATAGCTGAAGGGGTATAGACAGTGAAGTTCCTGGGCCCACGCAACCCCCACAGTCCTAACACCACCCTACCACCCCCAGACAGGGTGCTCACAGTATACACCACTTACCACACAGCGTAGTGAAGAGAAAACACAAATGACCACACGAAAGAAGCCTATTTCCAGTACCTGCTGATTCAGCCAAGGAAGGATACGGAAGTATCTACCAACTCACCACTTAATTATGTCTAACACTCGCTTTACAACCCAGTTGATGGATTATGGATGTTTAATAAACAGTTCCTTCACCGTGCCCTGCTATTAAACTATTAAACTCTAGGTAATTATGACAATTAATTAATACTACCCCTAGGCTATCAGGAGGTCTGTAATACTACCAGCCAGGTCATGCTCTCCAAGTTGACACTTGCCACCTGAATCGGCCTCACAGCTTAAACGACATGCCTCCTCTTCCTTAGCGCCCCTTCTCTGGTGGGCACCTCAGGTTGGGTGTTTGGAAAGAAATGCAAACAGGTGGCACAGGTGTGCTTCACCTGATGTTCCACGAAAGAGGAAAACCCCTTTTGTGATTACAGACACACTTCCCTGAAGGGGAAAAATAAATCTATGCTGTTTGCAGTGTTTTTGCACAGCAATCAGAAGTACACACTGCCGAACCTGCCTGCTAATGTGAGCTCAGAATTACCCCAACCTCTCAGGTGCCTCATTCTTCTCTTCCTACACCAATTTTCCCGGCACTCATTCCGGCCCTACATCTCAGCTCAAGGATGGAATGGTTTTAAGCAAGGAGTTTCACTGTCCACTAAGATTATTTTAGGAATCCACTCCAATTGAAGCCATGGCCTGAGTCTGAATGTGCCCTTAAGCCCCCCAGGCCCCCAGCCCCCTCCCTTCATACTCACTGTTGCTGGACTTAAGGTCGCGGTGGATGATGGGGACAATCGCCTCATCATGTAAGTAGTTCATGCCTCTGGCAATCTGCACAGCCCAGTTCACCAGGATGTCTGGGGGGATCCTCTTCCCAGATAACACTCTATTCAGAGGTCCTCCACGAGCAAACTCCATGACCAAGCAGAGGTTGGGTTCCTTCAGACACACCCCCCTGAGAGCAATGATGTTGGGGTGCTTCAGCATGGCGAAGAGCTTGGCCTCCTGGCGAACGTTCTCTATGGTCTGGCTGATGTCCTCGTCAGGATCGTGGCGAGCTGCTTTCACAGCGACCTCGTCCCCTATCCAGAAAGCGCGATAGACTTTCCCAAAGCCCCCGATGCCAATAATCTCTTCCAGGGTTAGCTCCGCAAAATCAATCTCTAACACTGAGAAAAAGAAGGGGAAAAAAAGCAAATCAAAAACATTCTGAAAACACCATCTAATCACCCATTTACCCAGATGGGTAAACATGGCAAGTGGTCTGTTCGTTTGGCTTTTCTGTCTTCCCACTACAAGGTAAACTCCGTAAGGGCAGGAAGTGTGATAAACTCACTCTCTGTGGCAATAGCCTCAGTAACTAGCACATAAATCTTGGGCTAGATATGGTGCTGCTATGTGAGTGAAGTGCGATTATGTTTTTCTCAGAAAACCCTGTTTTCTGCCTTCTCAGTCTCACTCTCTTTACCCGACTTATTCGTGCTCATCTCTCAGGTCTCAGCTTCAACATCAATTTCCTAGAGGAATTTTTCCTAACCCCCAACTAAATGAGATCAGGCCCCATCAAACACTTCCATAGCAGTCTCTATTTGGCAACACTCAACACAGTTTCAATTACTTGTTCAATGCCTGCTGTGCCGCTAGATTGCGAGAGCCACAAGGGTGGATTCATTCTGTCTGCCTTATTCACCACCGTACTCAACATGCTGAATATTCGGCAGGTAAAGTAAAATGGATGTTGGGGGTAGGGTCGTATACCTCAGGAGGAAATAAACCAAACTTAGATCTGAAAGAAAAAATTAAATTGGATCTCCTAAAACAAATACAGAGAGTAGTATGTACTTTGGCAACACACGTACACACAAAACCATGCAAAAAAAAAAACTTTCTAAAAAACTAAAAAAACAAAAACATGTTTCTGAACTTTAGGCAAGCCCAAAAGAGGAACTGCCCACTACCTCCTCCCACAGCCAGCCTCACGATGATTCCATTCTCCACGTGGAAGCTGGTGGTGCTCCAAACTATGTTCTTGCTTAATTACAGTGTTTCACTCCTATCGAGAGTTGATATTCATTTGTGTTTTGTAATGCAGCTAGTCTATACAAAGAAAACTTAGGACAACTTAGTTGGACTGTCTTCAGGTATATAAAAAGTATAGCCCATCCTGACTCCAAAAGTTCTAAGTGTTCAAGCTTATCACCCCATCCAGCACTTTTCCTAAAGAATATATGGTATAGCCCTGGCTGGTGTAGCTTAGTGGATTAAGCGCGGGCCTGTGAACCAAGAGATCACGGTTCGATTCCCAGTCAGGGCACATGCCTGGGTTGCAGGCCAGTTCCCAGCAGGGAATGCACAGGAAGCAACCATACATTGATATTTCTCTCCCTCTCCTTCCCTTCCCCTCTGAAGATAAATAAATAAAATCTTTAAAAAAAAAAAAAAGAATATATGGTATGGTACGTCCTGCAGACTAGCAATCAGCGTCCTTTCTAAAATGCTTCTGGCATGCCTTTTAGGACTACAAATGCCAGAAGACTGAAAACTACATTTCCCAGACGCCCTGACAGCTGGAGTTCTGGATGCAGATTAGGTTCTGCCAATTAGATGCAGAAGATTATAAGGCAGAATTGAGATGGAGACCATCTTCTTGCTGCTTCTCCTACCAAACATGGCTGTTGGAAGTGGGGTTTTTCCGCAACAGCACGCCAGTGTCCAGTCATTAGCTCTGTGGATGTGGTCAGACATGCTGCAAGGCCAAGCGGTTGCCTAGTCTTGGACTCCAACAACTAGCGAGTGTTCCTGAAGTCAACAGCTTTAATGGCAACTCCTGATTCTGTACCTTCCCAGTTAGAGAAGTAGAAGCTTGCCTGGTGAGCCAGGTCTGCAATGTTCTGGGAGTTTTACCCACCTGATCATCCCTTCTCCCTACCCTTCCAATAATTCTGTAAACTCCTAATTTCCTGAGCTTCAGCATATACTGCTAAAAGAGCTCGAGTGTTCCTAGGTCCTAAAATGAAATCTGACATTACTAATATTTGCCTTATTGCAACCATATGAATGAGGAAAAAAATATGCCTATGCTAAAGAGAGATTAGAAACCCTCTTGAAGAAATCTACATTACATTAGGAGTCTCTTAGGTCATCGAAGAAAGGAACATTCATTTTTTCTAAAAACTTTTATACATCTTATTTCTTTAACTGAGTATCTGAATTCTTCTTAAGGGAATGAACTGTTGTATTTTCTCTTGTACCTTGCCTTCTTCCCTTTGGTCTGAAGCATAGATGTGAACCCATAGGAGGTATTAAATATTTATTTATATGTATAAGGATTTAAAAGATGGGATTCTGAACTAGGGTGCTGAAAGGACAGCTCCTCTGGTGGCATTTTGCAGAAGATGGAAAACCTCTGTGGGGAAGGCAAAGCAATAGTCTTGCTCTGGGTAGAACATAAATGCTCAGGTTTTTGCTATTTAGTTAAGAAAATATTATGACCAGACTTCAAGAAAAGTGTAGAACACAGCTTACAAGCAGATAGAAGACAGAACAGAGGGGGGTGTGGGCAAGGGAGGACGGCTCTTTCTTTTCCTTTCCCCGCAAAGAAGTCCCCTGGAGTAAGAACTAGACCTCCAGCTGCACCTGACAGGATGTGGGGCTCTCCTTCCCTTCCCTGCTCCAGTCAAGACCTTGTTTTAAGTAAGAATCAGGTCAAGTTGCATTCATCAGATTTCTCAGTTTCTGTGCAAGGACATTTCCAGGAATATCAGGAACAAAACCTTATTTCTTTCATTTTCGGAGTCAAGATGTTATTCCCTCTCAATAGTATCCTTGGAAATGTACAGACATATTCTGGCGGGTTTTAGCAAGCAAGTGGTACATATCTTACATATCTTACACACTGAAAAATCTTAAGTCCATCTGAAAATGCAACCTTATGTTTCTAATGGGTGCAAGAAAGAAAGCAAATTTGTAATAACCTTAACACATGCCCTGCTTGAAAACAGATACAACTCTCCCATAGGAGAAACGTTTAAAAATATGCACATATATCCCAAGATGATAAATTTGGAATTACATTTTTCATCTTTTTCTAAAATAAGGAAGATGAGGGAGCTCATGGGCTATTTTTTTTAAAAAAGATTTTATTTATTTTTAGAGAGAGAGGAAGGGAAGGAGGAGAGAAGCATCAATGTGCGAGAGAAACATCCATCAGTTGCCTCTTGCTCATCCCCAATCAGGGCCCACAGCCCAGGCAGTGTCCTGACAGGGAACTGAACCAGCAGCCCTTTGGTGTGCAGGATAACACCCACCCACTGAGCCACACAAGCCAAGGCACCTTGTGGGCTATTTTTATTTGTCAGCTTCATGGAGAGCTATACTCTAATATCTACTTTGGAGGGAATAAAAGCACAATATAAATGTCAGCTGATTTATAATATCACTATTATATTGTTCTTTGTCATAAGATTTAATCATTTCCTCCTCTTCTGTTTTGAATAAAATGTGAGACAAAATTTTCACTTTGAAAGCAGTATTTAAAACTAAAACAGAACCTTATTACTCAATATTTTCTGTTCACAATCTAATGTCACTATTCATGCCCCAGAGGGGAAGTTCAAAAGGGTAACTGGGGAAAAGCGACCAGTGGCTCATTTTCATTCCAAATCTTTGGAGAAAGGTTGTCGATCACCTTTAATTTCTCGGTGCCACTAACTGAACTGGTGGACACAGCACACAGATCAGAAGCACACCAGTCAGCAACTTCCAGCGTTCACCTTGACGGAAGTGGTGCACTGAAAGTGTGTATTCACACCACCAATCTCCCTCACGTGTGACTTATAACCACCTCCGCATCTTACCATTTCTTTATCTCTGGGTAATTAACATAGTCTCCATTTTTCACTAGGCCCTCTGATTGGTTTTTGACTGGAACTACATTTTCTGAATGATCAAGAATTCATTCCAGTCAAGATCAGAACTCCTGGTGACGCTAAATAACTTACCAGAACCTTCAGATGCCATACGTTCATCAAGTCAGTTCTTTCAATAAGCACAAGGTACTTCCTACTTTCTCACCATCTCCGTTCTAGGTATAGGAATCTACTCTACGCAACGTAACTTTTGTTCAATAAAGATTAAGTCCTGGGCACCTAAGGAGAAGGAACATCTAACGTAGCACAATGGACGTGTCTGACTTTCTGTGGCTGGGTTCTTGCGGCCTACGTGGCATTCGTTCCTGACTGCTCTGACAGCAGGGAGCCCCAGACAAAAGGGAGCTGAGTTCCTGCTCATGAGCCTCACATGGCCTTCTGCTCTGACATTAGCTGTTCCTGAAAAACAAAAACAAATCACAAACTTTGCTCACAAAACACCTGAAAATCTGACTTGTGTTTAAAACTACAGTTTTCTAACACACCAGGCCATCCTTCCAATATTTCTTCCAATGGGAGACCAAGTTCATCTTCAACACTATTTCAGACATTATGCTGGGACCCTTGGCCTTCATCTTCCCAGTACTAGTGCCGAAAGGATACAACACCTAGAAACAGCTTAAAGTGATCTGTTGCCTCCACGTACTATCAAATGTAGAAACAAAGTTTTTAATTGAATGAGAGGGAGAGAGAAAAGAAAAGAATTAAAAATTTGAACATTGACAGTCAAAACACCAATAAAAAAAGAGTAGAAAAACAGGGTAAGAGATTATGAATTTGATATTAAGTGATGGTATTTAATAAATATTGTAAGATAATAACACAATTGTTCAGGTGAAAATAAGTTACAAGGCCAGAAGGTTAACTGCCAGAAATGAAATTTTAAAACTAAATGTTTGAAGTTGGCCATTGGTGATGGTTTCTTAATCAACTAAGATGTAAAATGTACAGAATATGGAATAAAGATGATAAATATGTATTAACAATACTTTTTTAACAGAAAAGAAATTACTGAAACCCTCAAATACAAAATAGTGCAAACTGTACCACGAGACGTCTACATCTTTCTGCTAAAACCACTTAGCATCATTGGTTAAGGGACTTCAACAGCAACTTCACTCCTTTGAAAAAACAAAGGAAATTTCATTACAGGGTGTGGAACGGGGGACTCCTGGGAAATCCGTGAAAACCAGGACACTGCAAGAAAGGCCCTGGAAGGGACCTCTGGGCATGGTTCCCCCGGGGGGGTTAGCAAATACCAAATATAGGCAAGGATCTAGGGTGAGAAGAAAAAGGAAAATGTATTGTCTTAACATCTTGGGTGCCAAGGGACTAGGATTTTGCCACTGTACCCTGACCTCCAGATCTCTCCTGGGAGAATGACACAGTTTTCCCTCTCTAATCATTTCTCCTCCCATCACCTGCCCCTCCACACAACACACACCCTTCTTAGCACATTATTCAGTGAGACTCCTGAAGGTACAACTTCTGGGTTACAAGAGTAGAATCCAAGAAATCCACACGACATTTCAAAGACACTTCGGCCGTGAGTTCACACAGGCTTCCGGGACTTGTGAGCCAACCCAGCCCTGCGGGAGACAACCCCCATCTCCTTCAAAGCAAATGCCTTTAAGAGGCGGGGACAGCCGACAGAAGAGGCCGGGAGGTCCCAGACTTGGGGACTAAGGTTACAACAGAAACCACCAGCTTGCCTGAAATCCTTCCAGGTTTTTTTCGGGGCGGGGGGTGGGCGGGGGGTGCGAAATAGGGAGATTCTCACGCTGGAGCTTCAGGAAGTGGAATCAGCAGTTGCTGCTGAGGTGGACAGATCAAGGTTAAGAAGCCCAAGAGCTTGGGGTTGCAGGCGAGGCCTGCGGCGTCTCTATCTTACCCACAGCACCCACCAAAGCCCCTGTGGCCCGAGCGCGCGCGCTCACGTACCTAACCCCCAGGTGAATCATTCCCCATTCTCAACCTAACCCTTGAGGATGGCTCCCATCTCTTTGCGACCACCCCCAGGCCTGAATCATTCCCTCCTCCCCGCCGGGGTCCCGGGCCCCGCCTTCGCCTTACACTGAATGGGCGGGTAGCAACTGGGGTCCTCGCTGCCGGGCTGGCAGCGGCTGGAGAAGGCGCTGCGCGGGGTCACATAGTTGCTGGGGAAGATGCCCACCCGCTGGTTCAGCTGCCCGGTCCACCAGCCTTCGTCGCCGGACACCTGCGAGTCCTTGGACAGCACCTCCACCACGTCGCCCAACCGCAGGGTCAGTTCGTCCTCGCCCGCCGCCTCGTACTCGAACACGGCGGTCCAGTAGGGCAGCGGCGCGTCGGAGCCCAGCTCCCGGGGGGCCGCCGCCGCTTCCTCCTCCTCTTCTTCCTCCTCCTCCTCGGCCCCGGCCCCCGCTCCATCCTCCCCCGGCGGGGCGGCAGCGGCGGCGCTCGCCAGGCAGCCGAGAAGCGCTCTGGAGGGCTCCATGGAGCGGCCGATCCATAGGGTGCGGGGCTGCCGCCGCCCGCAGGAGCCGCCGCCGCCTATTGTTCATGCGGCTCCGCAGAGCTGGGGGTACCCCCTCCCCCGACGGCGGCCGCAGGTAGGGCCCGGGATGGCTGGGCGGAGAGAGCGGGCTGCCTGGGGCTAGCGCGGCAAGTGCAACGAGCGCGTGTGCTCACCGCAGCATCGGGGCGCGGCGGGTCGGAGCCCCCGCCTGCGCGCTCACCCGCTGGGGGCCCACCTGCCCACCTCCGCGTAGACTACCTGCTCCCGCAGCTGGTGACCGCCGCCGCCCGCCAGCGGCCGCTCCCCACTCCGCGCCGCGCCCCGCCCCCAGAGCCGGCCACCCGCCCAGGACCACCTGACGCTATCCTGGCTCCGCCTCAGCCCTGCGGAATCGAAGGGCGGAGCTTCCCAGAACTCGGACCCGCCCCTGCTCCAACGCGCCTCCCCATTGGCCGCCGCCGACCAGTTCGCAGGTTCGCTCCCCCACCCGCGGTGGTAGGAGCACGCACTCTAGCCACCGGGCCCGCCCCTCTCCACCCCTGGCGCCTATGTCGACCGCCCCCCGGTTCCCGCCCTCTTTTGCGGGCTCCCTCATTCTCAAATCCCAGGTCACGCAGTTCTCTCTCCCATTGGCCAGCCGCAGCTCCAACCATTGGCCCAATGCACCTGTCCATTTCCTGGGAGAGTTCAACACCTCCCGGCTGGAAGAGGCTGCAGCCTCATTGGGTGCATGGGGAGGGATGGGTGGATCCTAAAAGGTAAAGCCAAGACTTCATTCATTCCAAAAAGGAATGAAGGGCCGAAGGATCCTCTTTCCTTTGTTTGCGGTGGACGGGTACCGGCTGTTAGGCAGCACCGGTGTTTTTCATCCTACACTGAGTTTTTGAACGTGAGTAAAAGAGAAGGGAGCTGAGCTGCACCCCATGGGAGAGCTTGTTCTTCTCCACCTCCCTCTCTTACAGTTGGATTCTTCCCTCTTGGATCTGCCTTTGCCCTAGTCCAGCCAGATGGATCAGCTTCAGCTCCCACCGGACTGAGTTACATCCCTCCACCCCATCTCCTTAACCTCTTATTTCCTAGTTCAAGGCCCATTGGAATGTTCTTTAGAAACTCTTAAAACTACAGTTCTCGCCTTTATGAAGAGGGCACACAGACCTCCCTTTCCTGGGTGCCTGTTAAGAAGAGATTCCAATACAGTGATTTTTAGAATTCAGAAAGACGAGACACCACCTTACGAGGACTTCAAACTGAAGCCAGAAAAACTATGGCGAAATCGGCTTGGTCTCTCTGAAGAGAAAACTATTTTACAATCGTGGGTTTCCTTCACCTGGGTGAACTGCACCTCGGGTCATGGTGACCTATATAGAAATCAGGTTAAGAACCAAAGTAGACAAAAAAAAAAAAAAAAAAAAAAGGAGGAGAAGGACAAGAACCAAAGTAGAACACACATACAAGACGATACTGCTGTTCAAGACAATGTTGCAGTTCATGACCAAGGGCTGACCATTTTCTCCATCCTTTTGTGATCCTCTGTTTCTCAAATATTAAGAAAGAATGAGATAGGTGGTCCCTACTATTTCTTCTGCGCTTTAGTCCTGTCATAACAATGAAGATTTCCAATGAGAAGGCTTTTCTGGCGTTTCAAAACAACTCAATGCTGCAAGACCTAGCCCAATCTCTACGAAACTACCTTACCCTTTCCCCTTTAGTGATAAGAATAGATACAATTTATTCAGCAAGATTTAGTGCTTCACTGAGTATTTTTTGTTTAATGTTATCAATAGTGTGGGTTAATTCTTGGACAAACTGTGGAGACAGTGGGGTGGTTTGAAAAGATAGCAGGCCTGGCATTTTTGGCTCCTCTGCCAGCAGCTGCATGATCTTGGGGAAGTACTAAGGTTACAGTGTAGTGTGCTCATCCACAAAGTGAGTGAGTGGACTGGAAGGTCTGCTGTGTTCTTGTACACCTGACATTCTGAAGTTTGCACACGAGTGTGGCTGCACTGTATACCCACACATTTGAGGTCTTGAAGAAGAGAGGTTTGAGTGCTGTTCTGAAAAGTGTCCAGAATAGGTATTGAGAAAGGACCTTGGAGTAGGTGCCCTAAAATAGTGTTTAGATTCTTCTTGCTCATAGGTTTGGTGAACTGGGAAAGATATGGATGGAGTCTTTGAATCAATTCTCTAGGTTTTGTTTAAGACAAACTCTTCCACCCCCAAGCAGGACAGAAGATAATAATGGAGATAGAGGTATTTTGTGTTTTTAAAAAGACCATAAGGAAAAAGTATTTCTTGATAAAAACTTATTTTGGAAGTAAAAGGAATTTTACAAAATGGTGTAGACATACACAGAGAGAAACAGAAAAAGAAACACTAGAAATATATAAAGAAAAATTTTCAGTGGTAGATCTCTTTCAAGTAGTAGGATTAAGAGTAATTGGGCAAATTTTATTTTGTCATTTTGTTTATCTGTAATTTTGTATGTGTTACTATATAGTTTTGTGGCTCTTCATTTCTCCCTCACCCAGAGGAGAATGGAAAAATTTCTTGATCCCTCTCAGTAAGGAAAGTCTAAGTCCCCTTATAATTTAAGTCTTTAATACCATAGCATGTGTTTAGGATGTCATGAGGAGTCATTCATCAAACATTTCAAGAAGTCTTTCAGTACATACTTGTACAATGGATAAGTGATAGGAATTCAAATGAGGGAAGATTCTTCAGGCTATATTTGTCTAGCAGGGTTTCATGGAAGACAGAGCCAAAACTGGTCCTGGAGGGGTGCGGGAGGAACCAGGAAAGGAGGGAGGGTGTGGGCACAGCCAGAGGTGAGAAAGCCCATCTGGATGGAATAAAAGGATGAAAAGGAACTCTGAAAAGATGGGTTGAAACCAGATTGCAGAGGGCCTTGTAATCACTGGATTCACACTAGTAATTATTTACTGTATTTTGCCGTGTGTGATGAACACTATTCTGTCCAAATTTTTGAAGGAATAATAAGGATGTGCATTACACATAAATAATACCTGAAATACCTTGTATCTGTTCTTGTGTTTTGTAATTCTTTGTTACCTAAAATGTCTTGTACCATAATATGTTAAAAAATAAATGCTGGAATATCTTTATAATACAATAAACAAGTGTCTAAATATAAATAAATAAGTAATTGAGTTGAAAAATTAAAACGAAAGATTTTTTCTCCCTGAAAGTTTGGGCCAAAAATGTGGGTGCACATTATACATGGCAAAATATGGGTTATTGGTTGTTTGTACTGATTTAATGTCCAGTTTACTTACCATAAGGGCAGGGACCCATCTGTCTGGCTGTCTATAGTTCTCCCAGTACCTAGAGAGTGCCTACCATGTAAATGACTCTCAGTATGTATTTGTGAATGAATGGCTGGCTTAAGTACCCAATTAAGAAGCCTGGGTTTTGTTCAGCAATAGAGGTTATTACTGAAAGTTTTTGAGCCGGGCTGTGGGGTGATCAAGTGTTACTGTCACTGTGCCTAGAATAGAGGAGAAATGCATAAGGAGGTGCTTAAGTTGGGCACTGACAGATGTATACAACTTGATTAGTGGAGAACAGAAAGTGTGAAGCTGAAAATTCATGTAATGTATAGCAATAATAGAAATACCAGTCTGAGAAGAGGAGAGAGTACAGAAACAAAGTGACGGGAAATAAAATTGACTAAATAAAAGAAGGTCAGATTGCAAAGACTTGAAAACCAGATAGAATTACCAAGATTTTACCACAATTTTAAGTTCTCCAGCAGGGCCCTAACTGGCGTGGCTCAGTGGGTTGGGCATCCTCCTGCGAAGTGAAAGGTCACCAGCTTGATTATTGGCCAGGGTGTGTGCCTGGATTACGCGCCAGGCCCCCAGTTGGGGGCATGCAAGAGGCAACTGATCGATGTTTCTCTCCCTCTCTCCCTCTCTTTCCCACTCTCTGAAAAAAAATTTTTTTTAAAAAGCAAATAACAAGTTCTTGAGCAGGGGTTGACAAATGTCACCTCCCAAAACGGACTGTTTTCTCTACCTCATTCAAAAGCATAGCATGTCATATTGTAGCACTTATCCATTCAACAAATATTTACTGAATGACTTTTTGAAATGTTTAATGAATGACTGCTCATGAGGTCCTAAATACATGCTATAGTATTAAAGATTTAAATCATATGGGAGTTAGACTTTTCCTACGGAGAGGGATCAAGAATTTTATATAGTAGTAGTACAGCCTGGCAACACTAGACCTACATCAGAAAATCATGATTTATCATGGTTCTTTTCATTAAAAACCATGTGACTTTGGGCAAGGTATCCATTTGGACCTCAGTTTCCTCACCTTTAAATAGGTATAAAATAGAAACTGCTGCTTCTAGAGGTTTATAGGATTAAATGAAACAAAAGTTCTTAGCATGCTGCTTAGAATCTACTAACCACTCGACATATTTATTTCCTTCTTTCCTCTGCCCATCACTTTCAGAAACATCTTTAATTGCACCCTAGAAAACTGCAAAAGCTTCTTGACTAGAAAGTGAACTAGGGGTTTTCTCTTTAAAAAGGGAGGGTGGTGGGAAAGAAAAAAAGAGAGAAAGAAGGAAGGAAGAAAGGGAGGGAGGACCAAACAACAATTTTAAAAAAGGGAAGGAGGGAGGATGATGGGATTAGGAGTTTTTTTTTGTTCTTTGACCCAGAATATTTTCTATCATTAAAATATACTGATTTTCTAACCAGAAAGTATATCATTGTTACTGATGATCATGAAAATTCTTAATGAGCCCTAACCAGTGTGGCTCCAGTGGGCATCATCCCACAGAGTGAAACGTCATTGGTTCTATTCCCTGTCAGGACACGTGCCTAGGTTGCAGGTTCAGTCCCCGGTTGGGGGTGTAGGAGAGGCAACCCAGTCAATGTTTCTCTCCCTCTCTTTCTCCCTCCCTTTCTCCCTCTCTTCCTCTCTCCCTAAAAATAAATAAATAAAATCTAAAAAAAATGGTAATGCTATGGAAATGTGCATAATATAATGATTAATGAAAAAGTAATGAAAAAAACCCTTTATACACTATGACCACAAATGTGTGTGATTATGTGTTTGTGTAGTATCAGAACCTTTTTATTTTATTAATTATTTCTGAGCTGAGAGGCAGAATCTGGATTGCCTTCATCTTCATTTTACTTTTGAACATCTTCCCATATAGCAAAAATAACCATGTGATACTTTTATAATTAGAATAAACACCCACAAATCATTTTATGTTTTATAATAATGAAATAAATTTCAAGCAGAAAGCCTTATTGTTTGTTGGGGAGATGGTAGAGGAGGGGATAAAACTAGAACCAGAGGATGACAATAATAATAATAATAATATTAATGACAATAATGATAATGCCTACTATGAATTGAGGGCTTACTGGATGTCATGCAATGTTCACACTATTTTCTATTTTTATTTATCGATTTTTTAGAGAGAGATATATCACTCACATTCGTTGGTTGATTCTTGTATGTGCCCTGACTGAGGACTGAGCCTGCAACCTTGGTGTATTTGGACTGCTCCAACCAATTTAGCTAACTGGACAGGGCCTGTTTACAATATTTTCTCTTTATCAGAGTCTTCAACAGTTCTTCCAAGCAAACAAAAATGTCCTGGAATATAAATAGTTCAGTCTTTCCCTATCATTCCTACTTCCTACATGGAACATTCTTGGTTATGTGCAGACAGATATGTGACTACATACTTTAGAACTAACTTAATGTAGCTGTGACCTCACTCACCTAACACTAGCATAAACTTGCCTTATTCTTCAGCTTTTCAAAGCTTGGTCTGTTAACCACGTTGGTGACAAAGATTTAGTTGAAACTTCAGCTCACTGTTTTGCTTTTGAGATTTATGCCTTCTATTTGAAAAAAATCAATTTAAAGATTTTTATCAGTTTTTATTTAAACAAACCAGTAATATCTGATGCTCACGCAACTCACAGTTGAAAATATTTCACTAGAGCGGAAGCTGTTTAGCTAAGGACTTGGCAGAGCAATGTCCTTAGAGACAACGATAGACAACTACGCCACCCTGTGGTATTGAGGAGGTATGGCAGCCAGTTTGGGGTTTTTTTTGTTTGGGGTTTATTTGGGGGGGTAAGGAAATTTTTTTTTTTTAGTTTCCCACTTGTAGCCCCAAAAGTAACCAGGATGGTCTCTGGGAGGAGCTCTTTCAATTTGTTGTGGAGACCCAGCCCCAGATAAGTGGAATCACTAGAGCTTGAACCCAAATCTTCAGATGGGCCCTTTTCAGACCATTTCTTGCAACACAGTGCTTCCAGTTCTCCAAGTTAATTTAAGGATATCCGCCCGTCAGCTACAGGGAGCCCAAGAACTCTCTAGTGCAAAAAGTCGATTTTACGTCCAAGGAAACTGAAGCCTGGAGAGGATACATGACTCGCTAAGTGTCCACAGCTCACTTTGAGTCCCTTGTTTTTTTACTGCATTTACTTGTTTACTCACTAACTATTCATCCATGTGTCTGCTGTGTGTCAGGGGCTGTCTGAGGCACTGAGGATACCATAGTAGACAAACTGGACAAACTAGACAAAAGTTCCTTTATAAATCTCATTTTCTAATAGGGGAGACAGACCAATAAGATAAGCAAGTAAAATACATCATATAATATAATATTAAAGAGATAAGTGCTGAAAAGGAAAAAGGGGGAGGGGAGGGAAATGAACGTTCTACGTGGTTACAGTTCAGAGTGGCCAGAAAAGACCTCTGTAGCAAGGTGACTTTTGAAATAAAGATCTGAAGGAATTGAGGGAACCAGCCATACAGAAACCAGGAACAACAGTGCAAAGGCCCTGAGGCAGGATAGTGCCTGTGTATTCAAGAAAAGAGCAAGGAGGCCAACCTAGCAGGAATGAGAGTTCCAGGGTAGGAGAGGTAAGGTTGTGGGGAGGGGGCTGATCATGTGGGACTTTCGGGTCAAAGGAGGACTTTGGCTTTTACTCTGAAGGAGATGGGGGCCATGTAAGAGTTTTAAGCAGAGGGGTGGTGTGGTCTAACTGACTTTATGACACTCAGGCTGTTCAGTTCTCAGTGGGCTGCAGAAAACAAGGGCAAGCACGTGAGACGAGGATGCTCTTCAATAATCCTGGAAAGAGATAATAGCAGGTTAAGCCAGGGAGGCAATACTGGGTATGGCAAAAGGTGGTAAGAATTTAAAACATTTTGAGGATACAGCAGCTAGCTTTGCTGATGTATCTGAAGGGGTATGAAGAAAAGAGAGGGTCAAGGATGACACCCAGGCTTTTGGACCGAGCCATGGGAAGCATAGCATTGCCATTAAAGGAGACTGGGGAACATCTCAGCAGCTTACTGTTAGACACACAAAGTGTGAGATCACTGCTCCACACCCAAGTGGAAATGCCAAGAAGGCAGGTGATTATGTAGGTCTGGAGTTCGGCCAAGAACTGTTAAGTCGTAACAGCCCAGTCAGCGAAAGCATTAACTCCATAAAGTATCTAAGGGCATCATGACGATTAGAAAACATTCGGGGCCAAATGGTAAAATAATTCCTGTTTTTGCACTTGACTTTCCAGATTTCTATCCACAGAAACGTTTTCAAGTGGCTCTGCCCCACATATGTGAAGACCATGAAACTTTTGCCCACAGACATGAGACACAAGTCTCTTGACGAGGTTAGATCTTTAAGACAATGTGTGTGTGTGTTCTCTGGGTTAACGGAAGGAGCCCTGCGTGAGGTCAGCGGGAGGAGCCCAGAGGGGAGCCTGTCCAGTCAGTGGAACTCCAGGGAAACCGTTTTGTGCTTCCTGTTCTACTAAAGGGGGAAAAGAACACGGTTTGGGGACTTTCCTTAGATGCTCAGGTCAAGTACAATTTCATGCAGCTGTGTGATCTGTCTCTATTATTTTATTGCCTACTTTTAACTCATGCCCCTTCACCCCTCACCCTCTTCCACATGTAGCTCTGTATGTGATGGAATTGACATTCTTTCTTTTGCATCATGTCCTCTGTTGGGGACAAGGGCCAGGGATGGCACAGCTTACCAAGTACCTTGAGTAGGTTAGGAGCTGATCCATATGCCCTCATTTAGTATGCAAAGACAATGCCACCTAGCCTACCAACTGTGTCACCCATTATAACAACAACCAAAATTTAACCAGAGTTTTGCAGTTCCAAAAACACTCTTACATAGAGGCACTGGTGCACTGCTTAAGAGTATAGACTCTGGAGCTAGACCGCTTGGGTTTGAATCCCAGTTCTGCTGTGCTTTGTTGTGTGGTCTAGGACAATTTACTTCTCTATAAGCCTCAGTTTCTTCAAATGCCAAATAGGGATAAACCAATGATTCCTACCTCCTAAAGTGTTTTTCTTTAATAGCTTTAGTGAGGTATAACTGACTACAAAGAGCCGCACATGTTTAATGAGTACAAGTTGATGAGCTCAGACAAATGCAAACACCTGTGATCGAAAGTGGTTTTTAAGGATTAGTGAGGTAGGATATGAAGGACAGTGCCTGCAACACAGTGAGGGCAGAAGTGATTACATTACCTCTTTGGGCCCTCAGAAAGTCCTGTAAGGTAGGTATTCTTAATAACCACATGTACTAATGAGGAAACTGAGGCTCAGAGAGGCTAGTCAGTGGAACAGCACAGGGAAACATAGCACCAGCAGTAGCCCCAGCCTTCAGTGCCCAGGCTTTTCCCACTTGGAATCCACTTCCTCCAAGAGTGTTGACTTTGTGTTAAACATACCAAACTTTCTCACCAGGTCTCCTGGTGTCTGCTGGCTTTGTCTTAGTGAAATGACGCACTGGTGTTGCAGGGGAGTAACAGCCAAAATAAACAATCTTTCTTGGGCACAGCAGGCTGTCAGGCTTGGGCCCAGCACCTCAGGTGCTGCCCCCGCTTCATCATCACAGAAACCCTAGGTGCTAGGTACTTTCAATAAGCCCTTTGTACAAAACCTGGGGCCCAGAGCCATGAAGTTACAGGGGTGGCATGAGTGAGAGCACAATCCAAGGTCCGCCCCGTTTATGCGCAGAAAGACTTCCATCCTCCAGCAGTTACCTCCGTGCAAAACTCACTGCACTCTCACTGTGGCATCTCCCTGTCAGGACTTCAGTAGGATTTGGGGAGACACACTGCGTCCCACCCCCCGATCATAATCCCAGCCCTGGCCAAGAGGGCAGCTGCCAAAGAGTGATACCTAGGGCGGCCCCGCCCTGGGTTCAACCCCTTCCCTTTCCTCCTAAATTCAGAGGATGCACAAACTGCCAGCCCTCTGAACCCAGGGCCCACCCCAGAGGCAGTGCAGCTTCCAGCTCAGAGAATCCCTAGTCCAGAGCATCTCTCCCAGGTGGAGGACAGACTGAGGACGTCTGTTTGGGTCAGAGGAAATCTGAGGTTTGGACTCAATTCCACGCTCACTTCACGGTTCCTGACCGGGAACTTGCACTCCTCCACCCTCCTACGGCAGGTTGGGAACCTGCCTTGATTCCTTCCCTGACTCTTGATGTTTAGATGTTTAGATTCCCCAGCTCTGCTTCTGGGCCTCCAGCAAGCATGTCCTAAGTAGAATTCCTCTCGGGGTTAAATGGGCATGATTTCCCCATTCAGACATGAGGCCGGACCATGGGAGATAGGTTTTGGTTAGAAAACTTCTGAGGGGTTTGGCCTGAGCTGAGCATCCTGCTGTCTCTCTCTCTTTTCCACTCTCTACCACCCTCATCCATTCCTTCCTTCTTTTCAAAGAGAATGCTGCCCCCAGGGGCAGAATTGCAGCATACACTTGAGCAAGCTCAGAAGATCTCGCACTCTGACCCCAGGCAGCCTGCCCACTAACTCCCACTAGCTGGGTGAGCTGGGTTCGTGACAGGTCACTGTACATGCTTCAGGTGTCTTTGTTATGGGGCATGGATTTGGCTAGGTGACTGTTCTGCCCCTAATTTAAGCTGCCGGTTGTAAATATATGTCTTAGTGCCTATTAATAACCCACAGTCAGCACACTTGTCCCCTGTCACTCTAATTACTCCAACAGTGACCCCTCTCTCCACTGCCCTCCTCTCCACAGCTCCGCATGCACTGGCAGAGCCATCTGGGGACCTCCTGAGCTGCAGCTGGGTCTGCGCATGCTCCCCACCCATGTCCCCCACCCCCACCTTGCCGGCTCTTTGCTCCAGGTGGTTACTCTCTTTAGTGGCTGTGGCATTAATAGGGGTAGGTGAGAAGGGACTGAAAACATTTCAGTAGCAATTTATTCTGATAAACCCTCAAACCCTTTACATTATATGTCTCAGTTCCTTCTGGTCTTTGGCTATGAAAGTAGTGGTTCTGGTCTCAAGGCGTCCAAGGTCTGTGGTTCAGATAAGGAGCCTTTCCACTGGGCAGGATTGCTGCCCATGTCAAAGCCACTAACAGACAAGGAAGTTTATCATCATGTCCCTGGAGCCTTCAACCTCCACAGCCTGTTTGCTTCCTCCCTGTCCCAACTTCTTTTTATAACCTCCCAAAGACTTGACGCTGGAAGTGTAAATAAACAATACCTCAAGTATTACGCAAAATGGGGATTTGATACTTAAAGGGGACCAATGAAAACAAGCATGTCGATAGAAGAGAATAAGAATTCCAGGAAAAGCCGTCCTGGGTTCTCTGTCCCCTGGTGAACGATGGGGTTCTCACCCACAGTTGCCTCATTTATGAAATGGGGATACGTCTCCACACCTGCCTTGGTGGAGAGGGTGGCACCAGAGTGTTTCTCAAGATCCCATCAAGCTCTGAAGACACGGAGTTGAACAGAGGAATGGGTGCTATCAGCAAGTCAGGGAGAAGGAATCTTAAGAGCCTGAGATATCAGAGAGACTTCTTGATTGGTCCCCCAAAATCAGACGGCCAACTGCAGCCTAACCAGCGTAAACATGAAGCGTAAACTCTGACAATATCCAGCAGGAGTAATGGCACCCTCAGGCCCCACTGTAATTCCATCCCTTCGGCATCACCCTGTTATAGCTCCACTGCTTCCTGCTTCCATAGAACTTCCTCTGCCCGGTGAGTTCCTCCCCATCCTGTATGACCTCACTTTCTGGGACGGTTCTGCATTCTGGGAACCCTTTCCTGACGATCCTAAAGGCTTTCTTTGCAGGTCACACAGGGCTGACCCACACTTAGAGCCTTTACCACTTTATACTGCCATCTGTTCCCCTCCCTTGACCATCAGATCCTTGAAGAAAGGAACTTGGCCTTCTTCATCTATGCCTGGCACAATTTCCTGCTGGTCCCACTTTGAATGGAGAGAAGTAATATCACTTGTATAATGATCTACCATCTGTACAGCTCTCTTCCCCACACTTTCTCATTCAGTCCCCACACTCAGCCCTGGGAGGGTGGATACAAAGAGAAGTGACTTGCCCAGGTCATTTGGTAAGTGACAGAACTGGAAGATCTAGTCCAGTTTAGAGACCACAGACCCCAGCTTGCAGGCATCCCTGACTGCCAGATGCCATGCAATAAAAAGTTTCTCCAAAGGCAGTGTCCTCCTCCAACTTCTTCCTTTCTCTCCCATCAAGTTCAAATGTCAAGCAGCCAGATAACTGCATCAACTCCCATGGAAGTTTTAATAATCTGCCTTCTTGCTCATTGACAACAAAAGGATGTCCAGCCTAAGGGAAAGTCTTGGGAGAGGTTGTGTGAGCGAAACTGACAATTGCCAGGAAGCAAAATCTCAACAGATTGAAAAAATGCTCCCGAGAATGGCAGTTTTGCAGCATATTTTATACGTTAGAATCAATGAAGGAAATGTAAGGAGGGTTATGTGCAATTCCTTGGCAGTGGCCTAGGGAAACCAGGGGAAGGAAAGCAGTAACATTTCTGGGACTGGATAAAAAGTAAAACAGAGAGACGCATGCCTCTTTTACACTGGTGGGGCCAGGATAGTTAATGATGAACACGCACAGCACACAGAGATGGTATGCGGGCAACAAGATAACAGTGAGGGTTCTGTGGTCGCCTGCTCCGGTGGGGGGCTGTGCCTCCCTGAGGGGTCTGGAAAAGGGGATTACTCTGACATTCCAAGGGCATGTTATCGCAGGTGCAAAAAAGACCACAGACTGGCTCAGTTAAGATAAAGATTGACTTTTGTCAAGGAAGTTACTGGCCGAGGACGTGACTACCTGCCATGACTCACTTTTAGTTAGGAATTTTTATCTTCAGACCACCGTATGCGGTTCCTTTTGGCCTTTGAGTGTGTGAAGCCACCAGGCAGGCCTCCCCTGAGCTTGTCAGGTTCAGTGTGTGGCCCCTTTTGTCCACATTGTCTGTGTCCTCTGGCAAATACCCCTGGCAAGCTGAGACTGTTCTCCCGGAGGCCACCAGACCTCAGGCTTCTGACATTCTCTGTGTCCTGAAGCAAGCCATTCAATACTCTGGATGTCAGTTTTCTCATCTGTAAAGCAGAAATTGAGTGTTATAAATATCCATTCGAATGCCACCTCATACAGACCCCAGAGCTAGGTATGTGGGATATGGACGCAAAAATAAAGAGGACCTAGTCTCTGCTCTCGATAAAGGTAAAGTCAAACAGGAGAGACAAGAATGAAAAAGTAGACCTCATGGCAGAGTAATAAAGCAGATATGGAAGAAAGACTATTTATACCTGATTTGCTTATCTCATGGGCTTGTGCCACGGACCAAATGAGGTCACAAATATCAAGTGTTCTTAAAGCACTATGCAAATATAAGCAAATACTGTTATTTGGCTTCTGTAGGAGACACCAATTTGGCTGTTGGCTTAAATCTCCCTTCTTTTCCAAGAACTGCTCCTATAGCCAAATCCACATGATAACGGAGGTGCCCCCTTTCCAAGCACCTTTTGGCCATTTTGGTTGATTGAGCCAAATGCAGACCCCTGGCCCGAGCTGGGCCATGTAGAGTGTCTGCTCTGGGTTTGGAAAGGGAATGAGGGAAACTCAGTCCCATCCACCCCAGGCTCTTCTGTAGGTGAGATACAGATCCTGGGGGCATGATTTTCTGACAAGGTGGACTGAAAATTAAAGAATGACAAGCTGCCATATTGGAATAGAAGAATAGAGCAGCAGTTCAAAGAGGAAGAAAAACAAGAGGCAAAGGTCTTAGCTGAAGTCTGTGCCCACCTGCAGGGAATGACATCTCAGCAAGGACCATATTTTGCTAAAGATAGGATGGGTAAGCTTCAGTCACTTCCAGCTAAAGACTCATAATTAAACAGTTTCTAAACAAATTCAACTCAGGCTAATATAGAACAGAAGTCCTTTTTTAGCCCATGTAAGAGCTTTGTCGGTCAGTCAATCAATGAATGCTATTGAATGTCAAATATTTACAAGATTCATTAGACGAAAAAAAGCTGATTGCACCGTCTATGATACAAACCAGCCACTGGGTGTCAGCCTTCTAGCCAGCTGGCCCTGAAAGCTCCAGAAACCACCCGGCTGTTCCATGGGAGCACTCTGTTAATACGTGAACTTGCTGTCACCTGTCGTTATCCCTGAGCAGTTCCGGAGCCTCAGATTATTATGGCATTTATCTGCCCATCACCTCTGCCCCTTCTGGTAGCATGAGCTAGACCCCTTTCCTACCACACACATACACACTTTGGGGGGGCTGCCCCACCCTATTCCTGCTCCTCTGATGAGGCCGTTAACAACAGGCCCCCTTCCCCTGACCACATGGTGGACATAAAACCTCAGCTGGACAGTCAGAATGTCCTTTTGTAGAATCTGAATTTCGAGCTGAGATAAAAATATAGAAGGTCATCTCACAGCAGTAGCACATACAGAAGATCCCCAGGTGCCCTGATGCAGTTGCATTGTGTACCCTACCCAAGCCTATAGTCGAAGCCTAGATCCTATTTT
Source organism: Trachops cirrhosus (assembly GCA_028533065.1). Taxonomy (NCBI): domain Eukaryota; kingdom Metazoa; phylum Chordata; class Mammalia; order Chiroptera; family Phyllostomidae; genus Trachops; species Trachops cirrhosus. The sequence goes on from CM052538.1 coordinate 172,624,564, forward strand.
GAAGACACTTTAATGAATCTATATTTACCATGAGGGGTTTTTTTTTCAATCTGCACAAGTCATTTGACTGAAGGCTGAAGCTTATTTCAGGAAAGCAAGTCTGTCATTGTTCCAAAGCCCCGGTTAGCTCCTTCCACACCTGTTCTCTCTTCTGCCAAACCACCTATGGCTCATTTTCAAAAAAAAGGATCGAGACCCAGATTCCAAAGTAGGACATAAGTGGTACTTAAGGAAGCAGGCCTGTAATTTTTGTCATAAATTTTCTTGGTGGACATTATGTATTCTTTTTAGTCAACACAGATTTCTCATGAAAATGCATTCCTAATCTCATAAAGATTGCCTCCCAAAGTAACACTCCCAGAATCCCAAGTAATGGACCATTAACCCAACCCCTCATTTTACAAACAAGGAAACTAAGGTGCAGAGAAAGGAAATGGCACACTAACACCCAGTAACTCCTTAATAATACTCGATCAGCAATAACAGCCCTAGGACCAAAACTCGGGCCTTCTTAATACTGGATTAGAGTTCTTCCCACTGTTTCATGCCTCCTGGGTGTGATAGTGGTTTTACCACACCTCTGATGGCCTGGGCTCCTAAAGTTTCATCTGTGTGTTTCTCGCATTCACACAGTTGCTTCCAAAGCTGACTCGGAGTGCTCGGTGACTAGGTCAGGAAGGGTTTCCGGCCTTAGACATGTAGGCACGTACCAGCCTCTCCAACAGCACAGTTGCAGGGCTGCTGTGGAGTCCAAATCGCCATTGCAGGCTTCCCTCACCGTCAATTTAAGCTGCCCCTTGGGGAACCTTGGTGCCCCTTCCTGCCTGCTGACCTCACTCGGGACCATCTCAGGCATCAGAGGTGTACAATATGGTTAACCCTAAGACAGAAGTAGTCTGAGTATTAGATCCCTTTCATTCAGGTATAGTCCTTGGCCCCCAAAGCCACCTATGGCTTTGGTATTTCCTGAACCTCTCCCCTACAGTCAAACACATACCTGGGATTAGATCAAGCCTTAGCCATGAACTCACCTTATTAGCTTCCTTCCCTCAGGACAATGGACCACCACTGGCTTTATTTTTGCATAACCGAAGAGCCAGCTCAGACAAGTCTTGCAAAACAGAATCTTCCCCAAGGTCCTTTGCTGCACCCAACCCAGGATTCATCAGGTGCCTCTTTTAGAGGTCAGCCACTCTCTTCAATGAAATTTTAATTAATTTTTACCTTCCTTAGGTCCTTTTATCCAAGCATTGGGAGTTTAATAGTATCATCATTTAACATATAACGAGCATCTTTTACACATAGGTCCCTGTGCCAGGAGCAAGAGATGTAGAAAAAAGATACAGGCTTTCCTAAATGAAAGAGATAAAAGGTATACAAAGCTGCAACATCCATCCCAGGGCTCCTGCCCCGAAGATGACAGAAAGGGCATGGGGAGGGGACAGGAGAAGGGGGTGGGGGTAGACAAGAAGGAAGAGGCAGTAATCGGTCTGAAGACTGTTTGCTAGTAAAACCAGAACAGCCTGACATTAGTCTATTTAAGGACAGTCTCAAGAGAGAAATCTTATTAGCCCAAACTATCCAAATAAATCCGCTTTCTAAATATGTAGCTAAAGCTTTCACTCCCGCACAACTGCATATAGAAAAATCCTACAAGAATAATTTTTTTCAACGCACCCTCTGAAATGCTGTCTCCATCTGACAAGCAAAATAATCGAGGTGGAGATGATAAATGACTTGCCCGCTGTTACACCACAAGGCAGTGAAAACACTAGACACTGGTTCTGAGGAGCTCACTGGCCTTATGTGTCACACGTGGCTGGCGGTTCGGTGAGCATCGCAGATACCTATCACTGTATAATAAGCCACCCCCAAACATAGCCACTTAACAACAATAACCATCTGTTGGTGCGGGGTTCTGCAGTTGGGACTGTTCTTCAGATCTCACTGGGGTCACTCATGCCTGCAATCTTCTGATGGGTTGACTGGAGCAGGCTAATATTAATGACCTCACTTACAGGACTGGGGCCTTGATGCTCGCTGTCAGCTTCTCTCCAGCTGATGTCATTCAGTAGTCTAGCACAGGCTTCTCTGGCTGCAGGAGTGTGCCAAGAGTGCCACCAGGGAGATGCAGGTGCTCTGAGGCCTTGGTTCTGGAACTTGCACAATGTCACTTTTGCCACACCCCCTTGGTCAGAGCAAGTTGCAAGGCCAGCTCGAATTCAAGAAGTGCAGAAACAGACTCTACCTCCTGATAGCAGGAGATGCAAAATATTGTGACCGTGCTCCTCACAGTGAGAGGTAGCTCTTTTTCACTAGTCCACACACAAGGGCTGTTATTGTCACAGCCAAGAGTCAGCCAGCATCCACTAGCCCCTGCTGCCTAGGGGGATGGTGGCAAAAACATCTACACTGGAGCGTGGAGCTTGGAGACTTAGCCTAGCCCCTGGATGATACCCAGACTCCTGGGATATTTTCCCAAATACATGCTGAAACTATAATTGCAGTTGCAGACTATTAACCATTGTGTAGATGCATTAGGTGATTGCTGCCTGTGCACCCATGCACAGGTCAGACACCATACATTCATGGGCAGTGATTTCTCAGGTGATATGCTGGCATCTCCAGGCTGACATATCATTTCTCCAAAGACAGTTACTATAGAGTAATAAGTAAAACCACATAAATGAATTTAGAAATTTTCTTCAGATTTCAAAGTGTGTTTGAAAAGAAAATGCTTTTTGCCCCAGCTGGTGTGGCTCAGTGGATTGAGTGCTGGCCTTCGAACCAAAGGGTTGCTGGTTCAATTCCCAGTTGGAGCACATGCCTGGGTTGCAGGCAAGGTTCCCTAGGGTGGAGTATGCGAGAGGTAACCAAACATTTATGTTTCCCTCCCTCTCTTTCTCCATCCCTTCCCCTCTGTCTAAAAATAAATAAATAAAATATTTAAAATAAAATAAATTAAATACTTTTCTAGTTTTGATTGTTGTTTGTCTTTATAGGCAGAGCTCTCAATATTTGGCAGGACAACAGCAAAAATTGGCTCAGACGAGGAGGCCAACAAGTGAGGAAAGAGCCAGAAGTGGCTCGGTACAAGATAACTGAGAGAAGTCAACGTTGCTAAAAATGAATTCAACCCGTCCAGGTGAGCGCTATTGAAGGCAAATTATTTTACAGCTTCATGGAGGCACAAGTGACGCAACAAGCTGTGCATATCTACAGTAGATAATATGATGGTGCGGCTATTACCTATGAAAGCATCAATACAATCAAGATAATGAATATATATACCAACTCCATAAGTTTTCTTGTGTCACTTCGTAACCCCTCCCTCCTGACCTCCCATTTCTCCATCTCCAGGCCATTGCTAATCTGCTTTCTTGTTGCTACCAATTCTAAGATTTTATATAAATGGGACTACCTAGTATGTATTCTGTTTTTGTCTGGTTTCTTTTACTCTCCAGATTGAGTTTTACCCATAGTGTTGAATACAGCAATAGTTTATTCCTTTTATTTGAGTAGCATACTGCTGTACCAATATATCAGAATTATCTATTTTCCTATTGATGGACATTGGGGTCATGCTGTGTACTGATGTTTTCCCCCATGAAAATTCATGTGTTGAAGCCCTTACCCTCAATGTGACTTGGGAATAGACTTTAGGAGGTAATTAAGATAAAGTGGCCCTGACCAGTGTGGCTCAGTTGGTTGGGCATTATCCCACAAAGTGAAAGGTCGCTGGTTCGATTCCTGGATCAGGGCACGTGCCTAGGTTGTGGGCCAGGTCCCTGGACCAGGGCACAAATGAGAGGCAACCAGTAGATGTCTCTCTCTCACATCAGTGTTTCTCTCCCTCTCTTTCTTCCTCCTTTCCTATCTTTCTAAAAATAAATAAATAAAATCCTTAAAAAAAGATGAAATGAAATCATAAGGTGGGTCCCTAATCAGATAGAAGTAGTGTCCTTATAAAAGAAACAACAGAGAACTCTTGCAGTCACTCTCGTGCCCTCTCTCCGCCCCACCCCCACGCCCAGCACAGAGGAAAGGCCGTGTGAAGACACAGCAGCCATCTGCAGGCCAGGAAGAGAACCCTTAGCAGAAGTCAAACACTGCTAGAAACTTGATCTCGGACCTCTCCAAAAATTGTGAGAAAATGAACTTCTGTTGTTTCAGACATGTAGTCTATGGTATTTTGTTATGGCAACCTGAGTAGACTAATACAGGTTATTTACACTTTGGGGCTATTGCAAATGAAGCTCCTAGGAACCTTTGTGTACAAGTCTGTGTGGACAAAAGCTTTTGTTTCTCTTCGGTAAATATCTAGAAGTGGAATGGCTGGGTCCTGTGATATGTATACACATACACATTACCTTTATTTCTTTTTAACATCAAACAGGTAACGTGCCGATGTCGTAACAGGGTTTGAGGGAGACACATCTCACACAAGAGCATGAACACCCAATTATCACGCTTATGAACTACAGAAAGATCTGTACATTACCTTTTTTAAAAAATTGTTGTTCGAGTACAGTTGTCTCCATGTACATTACCTTTTAAAGAAACTGTCAGCACTGTTTTCCAAAGTGGCTGTAACGTTTTTCATCCCCCCCCCAGCAGTGTATAGGACTTCCAATTGCTTTACATTCTCACCAATACTTAGCACGATCTTTTTTATCTTAAATAATTTAAATGGCAATTTAATTCACCATTCTGGTAAATGTGCCATAGTATCTCATTGTGTGTTTAGTTTGCATCTCCCGATGGCCAATGCTGTTGGTCGTTTTTTCATGTACTTATCTGCCATCCCTCTGTCTTCTTCAGTGAAGGATCTATTCACTAGATCCTTCTATTCTTTTGCCCTTTTTTAAAAAATTGGCTGTGAGATAACAATGTAAATTCGAATAAGCATAAGCATAAAAAATTAGATCCCAAATCTTGCTGGCCATCCAGGTTGGGCAGGCCTGTGAAGGGAGACTCGACTTCCAGGAAGAGTATGTGGATGTTGAAAACTTGGAAAAGGGTGATGAGGGCTGAAAGGAGGGTGGTAGGTCTGAAGCCAAATTCTTCCAGCTTCACAATTTTGTCTAAGTTTGGCCTCAAATCCCCCTTAACAGTTTTCTCACCATTAACACCTAATTCCAGCCCCCAGATTTTTTGAGAGCCTCAATTTCATGACATATTTTATGGGGGTTTCTTGTTTCAGGAATGCACCATATGTCACTCTTGCCTGAAGAAGTTTGCCAAGAGCCCTGACTGGTGGACTGAGCACTGGTCTGTGAACTGAAAGGTCACCAGTGTGATTCCCAGTCAGGGCACATGCCTGGGTTTCTGGGCAGGTCCCCAGTTGGGGGTGTGTGAGAGACAACCAATCAATGTTTCTCTCCCTCTCTTTCTCACTCCCTTCTCCTCTCTCTAAAAATAAATAAATAAAATCTTTAAAAAAAGAAAAAGAGGTTTGCCAAGAGTATAGAGAAAGACAGAGACATGCACAAGAAGTACCTAGGTAACATTTGGTCCAGAGTCTAGTCTGGAGGCAGAGTTGAGAACACAATGGCATCTGAAACACCTTCTGCTAAAATGAAGACTTTGGGAAGGAGAAATTAAGAGAAAGGACTGAAGGAAGATAGTAGCAGGGACATTTAGTAACAGTGGGTGTTGTGACCAAGGACACTGTGTTCAGCCATAGATAACTCCATGCCAGAAAGAGATAAGTGGGAGAGAATTCAGGAGAGAGCAGAATAAATGATTAAGACACAGAGAAGCTGATTTATGAAGCTGACTTAATAGAGTTCTCTGAAGCTAGTTCATTTAACAAAATGTAACTGGAGCTAATTTTCCATCAGAGACTGAAAGGCAATGGAAATGCAGATAGTAAAGATTAGGAAAATAGCAAATGTCAGAGTCAGCTTGTCTAGCAAACCCATTAAGTAAAATGAAAATAATTTCTGCATTAAGCAGACCAGTTCTTGATCTAAACGTGTCCTCTCTGTTCTGACAAGCAGCTCGTTGACATTCTCCCATTGTCTTCCACCTTCCTCCTCACTCCTTCCCTCTTTCTTTTTGTCTGATGAATGTCATAACTATACACAAAACCCTTAGGGAGCTCTTATTTCTTCACCTTTTAGGGGAATCTTCCTAGTTGGCTCCTGTCCATGGGTCCATCCATCCAATCTGTGTTCCTTTGGCTCCACCCAGTTGTCCTAGGCTGAGGTCTGTCCTCATCCCTTATCTCCTATCCCAACTCCTTTTTGAATTGGAACTTTCCTCAAGCCAGGAGCTCAGGAAAAGGTAATAAATGATCCTTAATTCCACCATCCTAACACAATCACCCATAACTTTTGGAGAACTTCCTTGTAACCATTATTCTACTGCATTGGAACCACTACTATATAGTATATAATATATACTAGTATATACCAACATATACTAGTATATAGCATATAATACTATATAGGAGAAAATAGTTTCCACATCATTAACTATCTCTAGTGATGTAGCTAACACTCAAAATTCTAACAACGTGATCATAGGCTTCCTGAATTAAGAATCCAATCTGGGAGATTTTAAATTTATTGAAATTATGGTATGCTTAGGTCGGACAAGCAAATGAGGCAACAGTTTTTGCAAGCATCCTCAATGGTGCAAGAGGCCATTGGTAAGAAAAAACATACATATATATTTTAAGCCTCTTTGAATCCTACAAATTAAAAATTTTTTAATTAAAATGTATTTTAGTGTCAACATAAAATGTATCCACTTAATACCCTCTCTCCCACAACTAAAAGATCTGCTAGCAGGTCCTTTGCAAAATACAAAGAGAGCCTGGTACCAATTCCATGTGGATCTAACAACTTTAATAAACAGAACCTTTATAAAATAATGGAGGAATCTCATCATCAAATGCTTTATTGTCTTTTTACATGTGGTATTACGCAGGTGCTATACAATGACCTTTTCTTAATAGTTTATAAGATAAACAATCACATACTAATAACTAGTAATCATCATTTGTTGAGTACCTAGTATGTACCATACTATTTTAAGTGCGTTAACCTCATACCAAATATGTTAGGTAGTGATATATGATAAAGAATTTGACTGGACTTTGTCCCTGATTCCTGGGAGGGAGACTCTAACTCCTTGGGATTTCTTGAGCGCTAGTGTTTTGTTACTCACAGGAGGCCTTGGGAGTACACCTGAGTTTATGCTAAGAAGGGGCTGTTTAAACCAGAAAGACCAACTGTGCGATTAAAGGGCTGTAGCTTTGAAACTTGTGCTACCAGCCTGACCTCCCGGAAAGGGGAGGGAGGAATCTGAAGACTGAGTTCAGCCCTGTGGCAAATGATTCAATCAACCATGCCATAGTCTTCTTTGAACTGTTAAAAGTCTAGTAGCATATATACTAGATAACAGGGAAATCATCTCTATCCTCTTGAGCCTGTTGTGATTTATCCAAATCAGATGAGCTGTAACAGTGGGTGGAGGGGTGATCTGGGAATTTAGGGCTCTACCCTTGGCTCTGACTGGCTCTTCAACTGTCTAAGCCATGTTACTTTTTTTTTTAATTGATTTGAGAGAGAGAAAGAAACATCTATTTGACGTTCCACTCATTGATGCATTCGTCAGTTGATTCTTGTCTGTGCCCTGACCAGAAATCGAATCTGCCATCTTGGTGTATGGGGACGATGCTGTAACCAACTGAGCTACCTGGCCAGGACAGCCGTGTTACTTTTTAAGACTCAGTTTCTTCACTGAAGAAATTTAAGGATGATATTAGAAGATTTCATCAACCTGTTAGTTTCCTGCTGTAACAATGCGCCACAGACTGGGTGGCTTAACAACAGAATTTTTTTCTCACAATTCTGGATACTGGAAATCGGAAACCAAGGTTTTGGCAGGGTTGGGGCTGTGAGGGAGAATCTTCCTCATCTTTCTTCTAGTTTTTGGTAGCCTCAGGCGTTCCTTGGCTTGTAGATGGCAGCCTTCTCCCTACATCTTCACACTGTCCTTTATGCACATCTGTCACTGTGTCCAAATTTGCCCTTTTTATAAGGACACATTCTTATTGGATTAGCGCCCACCCTGATGACCTCATCTTAATTGGATCATCTGCAAAGACTCTATTTTCAAATAATGTCACACTCATAGCTACTGGGGGCTAACATTTTAGTATCTTTTAAGGGGGATACAATTCAATCGCTAGCACTAACTTTGTAAAAAAGAAGGGGGAATATATGTGCACCTACAGGTAAACTGAAATATCTACCAGGAGAAGTGGAATGAATATTGGGTAGGTGACTACAGCTGCCCACCTCGCCTGATCTTGGTCTATTTGCAGACTGTTCTACGGGCCCCTTCCATAGAGATCACAGGTCTACAGCAGGAATAGTAACCAGGGAGGAAAACTTGGGAGGAAAAACCAGGGAGGAAAAAACCAGAGTTCCAGAAGCTTCTTCAAGTAGCACCAAAAATACATACATGTAAGTGAAAAGGCACAGATGGATTTATTTGTGTGTCTATAAAGCCAGCAATACTCAGGCATATAAATCAAGATTTTTCACCCTTGGAGAGAAGCCAAAATGAGTCTCCTTCATAAATATCATTTGAAAATCTTTCCCTGGACTGTTTTCACTCATTCATTTATCAACTAGAGCCACCCGCTTCTATAAACCCAGTCTTTACTTTGTCTGCTGGGTGAAAATGGAAATCTCATTGACTTACCCAGTCCTCAGGCTCTTAGAAATAAATGGTGAACCATTCATGAGCCACGCCTCTAGGCCAGAGCCCACAGAATGGTTTGTGCCCAGAGAAAGGTCACTTATTTTTTTGCCTTTGCCTTCTTTGCTCCTTTCATATGTGACTTTCCTGTGCTTCTCCCCACACTCACTCTCTGTGAAGAGGTGCATAATCTCTGCAACAATGAGAAAGTTCCTCCCCAGATGACTTAGGACAGACTGGAGCCAAACCATTTCCTTCAGGCCCCGAGCACATTGTTTCCCTCCAGTGACTTCTGCAATCCAGAAACAGCTGCAAATGCCAGTAAAACCAAGTTAGGATCCAATCCCCGAAGCCATCCTTACCCTTTTGTTTTTCTCTCTGGAGGGAGGAAGAGAAAAGTCCTTGAAAAGCTGCCACGGTGCATTATTTCCAAGCATCTGTTGATGGAGGCGTGAGCCAGGCAGCCCCCCTTTTTTAAAGTGTTTTTTTAGAGAGAGAGGAAGGGGGTGGGGGAGAGAGAGAGAGACATCAGTCTGTTGTTTCACTTATTTATGTGCTTATTGGTTTGATTCTTTTTTAAATTTAATCTTTATTATATTTTTTCCCCATTAACGTTTAATCCCTTTATACCCCTTTCCCCCTAGAAATTACCACACTGTTGTTTGATTCTTGTATGTACCCTGACCAGGGATCAAACCTGCAACCTTGGTATATTGGGACAATGCTCTAACCAACTGAGCACCTGGCCAAGGCCCCAAGCAGCCTTTTATTACTAGAGAAAGGGAGAAAGCAAAAATGGAAAAAAGGAAGATACAAAAAATGATGGAGAAAATTCTGAGTGAGTGAAGTAAAATTCCACATTGAGAAAAAATTGAGCAAAAACATGGCTTATGCCAAGCATTTGGAATGAGCTCTTCAGAAGGCTTAAGCCTACCTTGCTTTTTCACTTTGGGTGGGCCAGGAAGCCAGTCTATTTTAATATTTAATTTGGATTTTTTTTACTTGAAGCTAACCTAGTAAGTGGACATCAGGATATATACAAATGATACTGTGAACTGAAAGTGCTTAAAGAAGATATTATTTCATAAAATAATTTACGGTCACACACTTATAATTAGCAACCTCTGCAGGACACTTAAATGGTGTGCTGGTGTATAGGATTATCTTTCATTTGCCTTTTTCCACTCACTGTCTCCCCCTTTTCACTCCTTGCTGTGCGTGGACCAATGATCTTGTGAAATCAGTGCTTGGCCTCTAACTTCTCGTGGGGTTAGCTTCTGGGCAGCATCACCAGGAAGAGACTGAAGAGAAGCAAGAGTGAGGCTGAGATACTTGTTGCTGCGGTCCCCACCCTGATGGGCGACCACACCTTGGCTGCTTCTCACTATTGAAGGTCACAGCTCCTCAGAGAGGGGAGTATCCCTTCCTCTTTAAGCAGCTGTGCTCTGCTGCTTCCCCTTGCCCCTGCACGCTTGGGGGCTGGGTAAGGGAATCCCACTGTTGCTCACCCCGGGGTGCTGCATTTTCCTTTGCAATTCCCTGAACCTCGCCCACACCTTTATTGCTCACCTCATTAATCGCACAGTTTGAGTGTGCTCTCTGTTTCCAGGAGGTGCCCTGACTATTAAGGGTATACTTTTTCTCTTCAGCTAGACTGTCTCTTAGGTGCAGTCTTATAGGATGCCTTGTGTCTCCTTCGAAACTTCTAGCATGGCCCTATGCACAGAGTAAACTTGGCATTAATGCTGTGGATCATCTCAAGAAAGTCCTTCACTTACTTTGGTCCCTCTTTCCAAGGTCATATAACAGGGTGCAGAGTGGGGGTCCTTTGAAAATTGGAGAAAATCCCCCAACCAAATGTTGGGGGGAGGGGGAAGTGGATGATATGGCATTTAAGATACTTGGCATAAAATGGCAAATTAATAGCTGTTCCTTTCTAGAACCGGAGAGGGCTGCCACCCAGGAAGGTGTGTGTGACTTTACGAGCATATAGTGACTTGTGACACAGCCCGGGGAGGTGGATGCCCACCCCGGATGTCTGCGCGTCATGGGGAACTCTGGTCCTGACTAAAGATGGTAGCCAAAAGACGGTAAAAGATATGAGGGAACTGGCAAAAGTGACACATCATAGGAAGGGACAGATATGAGGTCACATAGGAAATTCTGGGCTGAGCTTTCAAAATAAGGGTGGGCTGAGAGAGAAGGATGAAGCCATGTGGGCTGAGAGAGAGGAAGCAGCCACACAGTGCTGGACGGGTGTAGGACGGGGTCCAGTCAGCTACGAGGTCTGGTGTGTAAGGGGTACCATGCAGTTTAGAGTAAGAGCATGCCAGGAGATCTGGAGTAAGAAAGAGGAGGCCCACTGGGAGTGGCCTGGAGAAGACAGTGGCACACCTGATGCAGCTGTGTGGGGACCTGCCTAGCCACCTGGGTTCGTGAGAGAGCTGGAAGCCGAACTGTGACTGGGAATGCTGATCTGCAGACTTCTGCTTTTCTGAGGGATGGTACCTCTCACTGGCGTATTCTGAAACTGCCCTGGTTTGGCAAAGGGAAGCGGGACTACGTGTTTTGGGGTGTTTCAAAGGGAGTGGGACTTAACAGCAGAAATCCACCATTATTCTAAATCTGTACAACCTTTTAGTAAACATCCCCTTTCCTTTTTCACCGGACTCTTGCACTAGGAGTCAAGCTTCTCGGTGGCGGGCAATTGAACCCTACCACTATTCCAGAACAGCATGGGCGGGGTTCTGTAAACAGTCACACTAGCAGACCCATTTGGTGAATCATACATGATTCTACCTGTTCACACAAAGCCTGCCTATCATTGCCCAATATCTGCATTTCATGGGATTTTGCTGCTTATGGTAAGCAGTGTGGTATAATGGAAACAGTAGGGGTTTGGGAACTGTATTCACCAAGGTTCAACACCCAGCACTGCTACTTTCTAGTTGGGTAACATGAGAAAAGCTACTTAAAGTCCCAAGAACCACAATCATCATCTGTAAATGTGAGATGCAGAATCACCACATCTCTGCCTCCTCCCCCTTGCTTCTTCCCCATCTTCACCACTGTGACCATGGAGGGTTCTTTGTCCCCAGATGGAACATGATGTCTGGTGGTAGGGCAAAGCTGGGCTGCTAAGGAAGAGGGGATAGAAAAGAAAGGAAGGAAAAATGCTAAAAGGTTTAGATAGATTGGCAACATAGATCAGGCTTATGATCAATATTAAATATGTTTGGGGGAGATGTGGAAGAGGCCGTGGTACCTAAAGAAGCTAATGGAAAATATAGGAAGAGGTGTAAACCGTGAACAAGAAGGGATGTTCCCATGGTGCCGGTCTGCAGTGATGGTGCCGACTCAGTAGTCCTGTCCCTGGCAGCGGCTTGAAGCAAAGAATTGATTCAGTGTAGAAAATAGGACGCTAAGTAGAGAACATGTTCCGAAGATTTCCCAACACCGCTGCAAGGCTGACTCGGTGTGGACTGAAAGACCCACGGCCCAAGAGAAAAGGACAGAAATATCTGTATCTTGCCCTGGGCTCAGGGTGTCTCCAGCACTGGTTTCAGCTAAGCGTGCTCTTTCAGACAGTGGGCGGAGCCTGAGGGCGTGCCTGGCCGTTTTTGAAGACTCACAGCAGGGTCCCAGGAATTACCAAACCTTCTTCAAAGGGTTGCTATGAGGCAGTTCAGTGAGATGGTATACATAAAGAACTTAGTATCCAGTACACAGTGGGCACTCCACACATGCTGTTTATTATTTTTTGTAGAGATTTAGAGCCTGTGGACAATTCAGATACAAGCCTTTTTTTTTTTAATTTGGAAAATCATTACAGTTGACATTCTCCTAGTTGGTCATGCCAACTACTGCAGTGCCTCCAAAGGGTAATTTTTTACCTCCTTTACTCCTGTCTCCATGATAAACAGTAAAGAGCACTTGACAACGCTGAGGATCAAAGAGCACAATGGAGTTACATACATACACATTTAAGTTCCTTGAAGTCAACTACGCATTCAACAAAAGGAAATGATACGGATGAATATACACATATATGTGTAATTTCCCCCCCGACAATATGGCCCTTCAATTCAAGCCAACTTCTTCATCTGGTGCTCCACCAAGGAAACAGCCATGGCCATCTGTTCCAACTCTGGGGAAAAACTGGCTGTGCTGAACTTATGAGGGATGGCACAGAACGCATGGAACCATGTAATCTGTGCCGTACGAGTGATTTAAGAGCATCTTAGGGAAATTATCTGTCCATGCGCGATTTCTGCTCTTTGTGTTGACTTCGGAACCCAAACGCCAAGCACGGTGCCCTGCCACCACCACACAATATTGCGTGTCATTTCAAGTTGCTAGCCCTAAGCACATAGGAAGAGTGACCCCTAACGATACCCAGCTTGACTCTGACGTTAATCTGGAAACGGCTTACGCAGCTTCATAGCTGTGAAGACATCTGCATCGCCATATTGCCTCCAAAAAATCCCTTCTGTCAATACTGACGTTATTTATTCTAGTTTAGTTTTAAATTACAGTTGACATTCACTATTTTTTTGTATTAGTTTCATGTATACAGCATGGCGGTTAGACAATCATATACTTTACAAAGCGATCCACCCCATATTTCAAGTACCCACCCAACACCATACATAGTTATTACAATATTATTGACTATATTCCCTATGCTGTACTTTACATCCTGGTGACTATTTTGTTACTACCAATTTGTACTTCTTACTGCCTTCACCTTTTTCACCTAGCCCCCCAACCCAACACTGGCATTATTGACATTTTTAATTAGTTATTTTTAAAATACTTACTATCTACTACCTGCTAGGAAATTACTTGATTGGCTATAGCTTAAGCAGTTGTTTTATTTGGGAAAGCCTAGTTGGCTATTTGTGATAAGTTGTTCTTCAGTTTCACTGTCTTGGATTGGAGTGCACTGTCTCTGGCTTAGGTTTTGGTTTGCTGACATGAGCTGGCCAGGCATTAGAGCCACCTCTTGTTTAATTACTCTAACTCCTGGAACATCCAGGAAACACTCTCCTGTAGGCATGGACCAGGCTGGAGGATATCAGAGACTCTGCATGTGAGGCGGTTCCGGAGGGAGGGACAGGAATCCAGAGCCTAGGAGTGTCAAGCCTAGTGTCAGGTGTCTCATTGCTCAGGCCCAGCCAACACACCTATGAGCACTGAGATTAGGAAACCCCTGGAGAGAACCATGTGAACCAATAAGAAGTAGATTAGAGCTGTATGTTTCCAGGCACCAGACAGGTGAGCACCTGAGCAGAGAAGACAGGACACAGAGGTGGTGCACACCTGGGAAGGACGGGAGAAAAGCAATTCAGGAGCTGACTGGAGAGTAGCATCAAAGGCCCAAGTACAGAGTCTAGGCCAGGAGTCCGGACCATAGCTATGTGGCAGAGACAAAGTAAAGAGAGCACAGACCTTAGAGTCTAGCAGACCCAGGTTTGAATTCAAGGGTGACTATTTATGTGCTGTGTAAACTTGGGCAAGCCACTTAACCTCTCTGAGCCTCCTTTTCCTTGACTAAAAATGAACATAACAGTGTCTCCCTCAAAGGGTTGTTATCAGGTGCATAAATAATTCATGAAAAGTACTTGGCACTCTCGGAGCACTCAGCAAATGAGAGCTCTCTTTATTAACATCATACTCATTATTTATATCGAACTACAGAAATTTCTTCAGCTCAGCTGAGAAGATAGAGCAAGTGAGAGGAGCATTTGCCAAGAACAGAGAAACCAGGAGGGAGAGCTGGGCCTCCCCAGAACTGATCACAAATGACTTCTCTCACTTACGTCTGGCCATTTGTAATTGTCAGTATGCTCATTTGTTCTTATTCCTGGGGCCGCTATCACCATTGTCATCATTGCCATTATTCCCTCCAACAAAAATAGAAAGAACCTTAGATTTCTGTTAAACCAGCCACACTGCCGGTGCTCTGCCCCTGGCCTATCCATTTATCTTTTCTGTGGGGTGAGCTGTCATCGATATCCAGGGACACCACCTGCTTGGGGTTTCCGACACTGTCTCTATGGTTTCTGGCCAGATCTAATTAGCTAAGTGAGGTGGAGGTTAATAGGTTAATGCTGGCAGGGGAGATGGGGCCTGTGGGGCGGTGGGGATCCCGGGGGAGGGAAGGGGAGACACAGGTGGTTACGAGAGATGGTGCTCATGATGGGAGGGCATGACCAACCCAGCCTGGTGTCAGGGGCTACTCACTGGGGTAGAAAATCAAGGTCATGACCTTCCGTAGCCTCTGAGGAGTCTGTGACAATATATTTCATCAGACAAAGACATTGACCGCAGTGATCCTGCATGTTTCCAGCTGATGTGGTTTGCCCACTTTAGATTTGAATCACCCAGCTCTTAGTGCCCCATCCAATAACAAAGAACACTTATTAAGCCTTTACTGCATGCTAGACACTGGGCTAAAGCATTTTATATCCTGTCCCATTTAAGCTTCACTACAACCCTTGAGGTTGATACTATTGTTTGCTCCATTTTATAGATTAATAGAGGCTCGGAGAGGTTAAGCAACTTGTCCAAGACCACACAGCTAGGAACACTGTTGAACCAGGTTGGGAATCCAGGTTTTACTGATTCCAGACCTCCAGATCTCAATTAGAATGCTAACCAGTGCTTCTCACACTTTCATGTGCATATGAGTCACCAGCAGATTTATTAAAGTGAATATTTTGATTGAGAAGATCTGGATGAGGGTTGAGATGCTGCATTTCTACCAGCTCCCAGGCTCTTTGTCTACCATTGGTCCGTATTTTCAGCAGCAAGGAGCCTGCCTGATAGATTTGGTTTACAATAGTTGGTAGTTTTCTCTTCAGAGGAGGCTGGATTTTCATCTTGGATAAGAAGCTTTTAAACCACTTATGTAATATGTATTCATTTTCTATGTTGAGTAGCAAATTACTACAAAGTTAGCACCTGAAAACAACGCCTGTTTATGATCTCACAGTTTTTGTGGCTCAGGCCCCTGGGAACAGCATGACTCTGCTCAGGTTCTCAGAAGGCTGAGTCAAGGTGTCTGCTGGGCTGAGCTCTCATTTGGAGCTCAGGGCTCTTGTCCAAGTTCATTCAGGTTGACACAGAATTCAGTTTCTTCAGCTAGTGGACTGATGTCCCTGTTTTCTGGCTGCCTGTGAACTGGGCCCACTCTCAGTTCCTCGAGATGCAATTCTTGCCATCTGGCCCTTCCACTTTCAAAGCCAGCAATGGAGAATCTCCCTTTTGTTGACTCCTCATACTTCAAATCTCTTGGGCTCCTTCTGTTTCTGACCTCCAGATCCAGATTTAAAGGGCCATGTGATTAGGTCATGACCACCTAGACAATCCCCCTACCTGATTTGGGACCTAAATTACATCTGCAAAATTTCTTCACAGCAGGATGTAGGTTAGTGTTTGAATAACCAAGAGAAGGCTTTCAGTATACCAGGAGCCAGAAATCTTGGGGGCCTTCTGAGAATTCTGCCTATAACGAAGTGTTTCCATTCTCTTGAGTGAGCTGAGTTGTTGATTGATCAGTGTTTTTGGAGTCATAGAAATTGAGACTGACTTCCAGTCAAGATGGAGACATAGGTAGACACGCTTCATCTCCTTGTACAACCATAAGAAGGATTACAGCTAACTTCAAACGAAAACCACCCAGAACTGGCAGAAAATTGAACCATATGGAAGTCCAACAACCAAGGATTTAAAGAAGCTATACTTATCCAGATGGGCAGGAGGGGCAGAGCTAGGAAGCCAGGGCAGAGAGGATGTGGTGCGGCAGCAACGAGCCAGTGGAGGCAGTGGCCGGTGTAATGGGAAGTCCCACATTCACGTGTGGTAGATAAAAATCAGAGGACACCTTGTGAGAAAGTGATTCAAGTCCCAGGCTAGACTGCACAGCCCAGGGTTCCAGCACTGGGAAAAATAAAGCCTCATAACTTCTGGCTATAAAGACCAGTGGGGGATGGTATGGCAGAAGAAACTGCCAGTTTCTTAGGAGACCCTGGAACATATGCAAACCTACCCACTCTGGGAACCACAACCAAGGCAGCAGCTGGAGGAGCACCAGTTGTATATGGGAAGTGGGTGAAATGACTGGAAATGGGGCGAGTGCGAGGCAAGTCCTCAGAAGTCAGCCAGCGGTGCCATAGTCCCCTCGTTGACCCCTCCCACACACACAGGGCTACAAAGTAGTGAAGCAGGCTGCTCACCCTGAGGAATACCTAAGGCTCCAATTTAACAGGTGCACTATAAGACAGGGAGTCAAAGTGGCTCTACCTATTACATACACAGGGAGGCTGCCAAATTGAGGAGACAAAGAAATATGGTTCAAATGAAGGAACAGAACAGAACTCCAGAAAAATAACTAAGCAATGTGGAGATAGCCAACCTTGCAGGCACAGAGTTCAAAACACTGGTGATCATAATATTCAGAGAGCTCATTGAATACAGCAAAAGCATAAGGAAAGAAATGAAGGCTACACTAAGTGAAATAAAGAAAAATCCACAGGAAACCAACACTGAAGGGAAGGAAGCAGGGACTCAAATCAACTATTTGGAACATAAGGAAGAAATAAACATTCAACCAGAACAAAATAAAGAAACAAGAATTCAGAAAAACTAGGAGAGTTTAAGAAGATTCTTGGACACTTGCAAAAGGGCCAGCATCTGAATCATAGGAATGCCAGAAAGAGAGAAGGAAGAGCAAGAAACTGAAAAGCTATTTGAAAAAATAATGAAAGAAAACTTCTCCAATATGGCAAAGGAACTAGACATGCAAGTCCAGGAAGCACAGAGAGTCCCAAACAAGTTGGACCCAAAGAGGAACACACCAAGAATCATCATAATTAAAATGCCAAAGTTTAAAGGTAAAGAGAGAATCTTAAAAGCAGCAAGAGAAAAGCACAGAGTTACAGCCAAAGGTGTTCCCATAAGACTCTCAGCTGGTTTCTCAAAAGAAACCTTGTAGGCAAGAAGTATGTAAAGTGATGAAAAGCAAGGACCTAAAACCTAGATTACTCTATCCCGGAAAGCTATCATTTAGAATGGAAAGGCAGATAAAGTGCTTCCCAGACAAGGTAAAGCTAAAGGAGATCATCACCACCAAGCCCTTATTATATAAAATGTTAAAGGGACTTATTCAGGAAAAAGAAGATCAAAACTATGAACATTAAAATGACAACAAAATCAGAACTATCAACAACTGGATCTAAAAAACAAAAAAACAAAAACAAACTAAGCAAACAACTGGAACAGGAACAAAATCATAGATATGGAGATCCTTTGGAGAGTTATCAGCTGGAAGAGTGAAGGGGGAGAACAGGGATAAAAGTATAGGGATTTAGAAGCATAATTGGGTAGGTACAAAATAGACAGGGGGCTGTTAATAGAATAGTATAGGAAATGGAAAAGCTGAAGAACATATATGCACAACCCATGGACATGAACTAAGCAGGGGATTGCTGGAGGGAAGGGGGTTACTGGGCAGAGTGGGGCAAAGGGGGAAAATTGGGATGACTGTAATAGCATCATCAATAAAATATATTTAAAAATATTTAAAAAATTAAAAAAGAATGGTAGATGTGACCAAAAAGAAAAAAAAGAAATTGAGACTATACAAACTGCCTCATTTCTATTCATTTGTTATAAGCCTCTCCTTCAGTATTAAAATTTACCGACAATGGTTTCAAAATAAAAACGAACTGTCCTGGGGAAGATTACAGCAAATTGAGGTAAGCCCCTTTTCCTGTTTGTTGTCAAACTAAAAGCATAAAATAGCAACTGATACGTAGGTCATTTGGGGTTTTCTAACGGGCTCATAACCAACGTCCAGGAGTAAGTCTCCAGGCGCAATAGTGCATACATGAAGGCAGCAGCTTTTCCTCAAGGAACTCTAAATGCTCTCTAGGTGACATGAGCTAATAAATATTAGTGCCTGCATTTTTAAGAAGTAGAGTTTGTAATACCTTGAAGTCAAAGATCTGTCTCAAGTCCCAGAATTTAACTCCCTTCTTTTCCAAGTTCCATCCTGTTTTCCTCCCAATGACACTGTCCTACAGTTACATGGCTCATAAAATGTTAACCCAGCATGGTTTTTCTTACTTGGGTCTACAGAGAAGACAAGTCAAAGTAAGAAGTGGGAAACAAGTTGCTAGAAACCCACAGGGGCGGGAATTCCCAGGGGTTTTCTAGAGTGGGGAGATTACCCTCTCTAAGCAAATCAGAGAGAAGCAACCTGGAGCTTCTGGGTTTGGAGAGTGTTGCCTGAAGACAGCCTGCCATTAAGGGGTGGGGCTCGGCAGTACATAATCCTGGCGATACTGTTTGCACTGAAAGTCTCCTTAGTAATTTCAAAGCAATAGCAAGATCACCACATAAGAAATACCACAATTTCCTTAGCCTGCTCACAGCACAGAGCGCAGCGACGGCATGGCTGTGGGAAAATCCAAGTGCTCATTGCAACCTCAGGGCAAGAAGGCAAAATTGGTAGCGGTGTTTCTTCCTCTAAAGCTTGAAAGGCACAGCTGAGGTGACTGCTCTTAACTATGCTTTTGCCAACCCAGAACAAACTCTGCTTTGCATTGTGGGTCTCATGGCATCATTTTTGAAATATGAATCATGAAAGCAGTGCATTTCTGCTGTGCCTGCTGAGACTTGCTTTATCGCCCTCCTCTTTCAGCGTCAATAAAATGATGCTGTCATTCCAGCCCAGAGGCATTTTGATTGTTCCAGACAGAAAGTGATCACATTGGGAATGTGAGTGTGAGTGAGTGGTATGTGCTTCTGTGGTGTTTCCTTTCTGAGGCAGAGAAGGAAATTATCTCATCCTAGCAATGTATAGATGCATTTTGATGGTAACTGATTACTAAGTGGAGACCTTCTATAACATCTTCTAGCTCCATAGCAACTGACTAATGGACAAAGAGAATTCCTTGTTAAAGTGATCATTAACAAAAATCCTATGCCTCTTGCTTCTAAATAGAAGCATAAACATAGGGTTGTGTAAAATAGAGGCTAGGAGTCAAATGAGAGGGTTAGAGTCAGTAAGCTCTAAGCACCCCTTTGATTTAAAGAAAATTCCAACTTGGACAATGGAAGGCTTAGAAATGATGATAAATTCATACTCTCCCTTTTGAGGGAGAGGTAGTGGAAATCTCAACTGATGAATGAATTTTCGAGGATGGGTGTGTGTTTGTGTCTTTTTATCTCCAACATGGAGGTAAATATAAACATATATATTTAACCTCAAAATGATGGCTCTGTTGATGGCAAACTGGAAAAGACTGAGAGACCATCCAGAAGCCCTGGAGCAAGGCAGGCATTCCGTCATCTTGGCAAAAAGAGTCCGACTGAGAAGTGGACTGGCTGGGCAGCGCCAGGGAGGGTGAGACACGCACTGCCAGTGGGTAGAGAGGTCAGAGTAGTCTGAACTCCCAATGAGCTGCTCCAGGCAGTGGGTACCAGGGACTGCGCCTTGACAGTATGGTTCAGGGGTGAGGGGCTGGGCCTTTAGGAGGATTGACAGGAGGGAGAGCATAGCACCCAATCCAGAACAAATGGGATACAGCAAGGGTCACCGAAAAGGGACCCAGATGCAGGCTGTTGTTAGAACCAGGAGGAATATTTGTGTAGTCCCAACAGCAAGGCTGATTTGGTTCTATTCTCTTGAGGGAACCAACTTAGGGCTCCTTCAATTCTCCATACCATAGAGATACTGTAGGGCCTCAGCTGGGCTAACTCCCAAATCATAGAATCAGGCATGTGATTTCAAGAGGTTTAAGATGAGGTTCCTGTCCTTAAGGTTCTCATAACCTATTTAGGAAGCAAAGGTCAGCACACATGAGACAGAAAAATATGACTCCGTGTTCATGAACTGTGCTAGGTATAAGTTGTGGGTGTTAAGAAAAGATTGATATGCAAGAGGTCAAGGAAGGTTTCATGGAAGAGGTGAGCTTTGGGGGATGACTTGAATTTCTTTTTTTAAGCAAAGAAGAGCACATTTTGGGCATTAGGAGTGGGAAATGTTCATGGGGGTAGAGAGAAGAGGATAAAATAGCCTGAGATATCTTCCTCATCCTGTTTCTCCCCAAGCAGGAATAGTTAGTTGAGCTTCTCATTCCTGCAAGGGAAGCCACTAGTGGAACGTCTCATGAACACTGAGAAGGTAGGGGATAAAGAAAGGAAGTGGAGTTTGCTTGATAAGAGAACTCACTCAGGAAGACTGTGGAGGTAGCTCCGAGCTTCTGTATCTGTGGCTGAGCCTGTTTCAGCATCCTTGCTAATTTAGTCTTGACTTGCACAAGTGCCAATTGCAAGCCTGCTGGGCATTTTCCTTTGTGCTTCCTGCCTATGCTCCCCACCCATATCACTCCAACTCCTTGTTTCCTTTCCATTTGTTTAATGAATACTATTGAATCACATTTTCCTATTAATTTAAACCCCCGGGATCTGGAGTCTTAGTCAACATTTTCCCCCCATAGATGACATAATGGTACACATTGTGTTCCAACCTTTCTGGATCCCACTACTGACAGAATAGGTCACCTGTTTAGCATCATCAAGATGAGTGTCACCAGCACGATGAGTACTCTAAATTGAGGGGTATGAGTCAACTCAGCATACTCATCTATCTTCGTGACTTTTACTGTAAAAAAAAAAAGAGTTTTAACATGTTTCCTTAGCATTGGCAGTTGCCTTCTCAGCCTACTGCTGCTTAAGAAATTCCTAATGGTTAGTGTCAGGTCCCAGGATATTGGCCTATAATGCTGAGAAAGGAACTGGTGTCGGGGAATCTTGGCTCTCAGCTGCTCTTTTACGCTGCAGGAGCAGCAAGAAATAGGAGCTGAGCTAATCCTTTTCCTTTAGCAGTTGCTTAAGCAGACCTGACATTTGGGTTGGAAAAGTATATCAGCTCACCACAATTAGAGGAATTATTTTTTCACCTTAAGAAAATAACATAGGTACCACACTGCCGAGGAGCTTTTTCTGTGGGCTTGGAGCAGGAAAAAGCCAGACACACTACAGGGCTGTCTTATGGACGGACGCACTGATCTGTGCAAGGTACTGGTGGTGGTAGGAGGGAATGACAATGACTGACACCAGTTTAGCAATTTCTAAAAGATTGTTTTAAATCTTGTTTAATCCTCTCAACAAGCCTGAGATAAAGGGGTGATTTTATTGTTATTTTAGTACCTACAGATGAAGAAATAGGCTCACTTTCTTAAGCAATAGTCCATCAATTGCAATTTAGAAATGAATCCAGTCTGAGTCCCAATTTTGTATCCTTCACAATAAACCAGATGCTCTAAATCACTGCATGGTGATTGATTGTGAGATATGTCACAGAATAATGTCATTAACAAAAACATTACATCTGATGGTGATATATTTTAGAACCATAAATCAGAGGAGATGATCTCTCTCTCGTTTTCTTGTATTCAAATGTGCTTTTAGAGCAAAGAGAATGGGTCAAGTGGCAGCCAGCTAGTTGGGAAATCACACATATCAGATTCATCTATGCAGTAGCAAAGAAAGACCCTGCCTGCCGGGGACAATAAGGGTTGACGTGGTTATAAATGATTGCACTTGCTTTACGTCCCTGCAAAGAACTGGGTTTCACCAAAGTTTGATTCTGGGTTCTGCCACAAGAGTGCTTGCCTATGTGAATGTCATCTGTCCTGAATTTCTCCAAAAGACAAAAGTACTGAAACACTGTGGCTCATCATCTGCCTTCCCAACAGATCTGACGTGTAGGGCACAGTTCGCTCCCTCTGAGCCACTGCTCCGTGTCCAAGCTGGGTACTGAACCCTAACCTACTAATCTAATGGACTTTTACTTATAGGGAAAACTCGTATAACCACCCCCATTCTTATTTGTACATAATGTTAGG
Organism: Trachops cirrhosus; assembly: GCA_028533065.1. NCBI lineage: Eukaryota > Metazoa > Chordata > Mammalia > Chiroptera > Phyllostomidae > Trachops > Trachops cirrhosus. The sequence continues at coordinate 172,647,201 of CM052538.1, forward strand.
ACTATAGTGCTCTTTCTATTAATGGTAGAATTATTACTACGTCTGTAATACAGGCTATAGAAAATGAGAAACTCTATTATTATGCAAATATAATGTCAACATTCTTAAAGTACTTAGTAGACTTAGTGGAACTTAGCAGAAACACTTGAACTACACTGGGGAGCTATTTTTACACAAAATAGTGCTGTTGTGATTTTTGTCCCCCCAGGGAACACTTGACAATGTCTGGAGACATTTCTTTTTTATTGTGGGGGACTGGTATGTCACTGCTATTAGCATCTGGAGAAGCTGCTTTAAAAAAATGATTGTATTTTTTTAGAGAGGGGGAGGGGAGGGAGAGAGGGGGAAACATAAGTGTGTGAGAGACACATCAATAGGTTGCCTCTCACACGCCCCCAACTGGGGACCTGGCCCACAACCCAGGTGTGTGCTCTGACTAGGAATTGAACTAGCGACCTTGTGGTTCACAGACCAGTGCTCAATCCACTGAGCCATACAGATGCTGCTTAGCATCTTACAATGCACAAGATAGCCCCCCACAACAAAGAATTGTTCACCCCCAAATGTCAACAGGGTTGAGGTTAAGGAACCCTGGTCTACACTGACACTACAACGATAAGCATGTTGGTAGTAATGTATATCTAATGCAGCCGATTCAATCATAGAAGAGGAGAAAATGTTTACTATCCCCCAGCCATCTCTCTGTCCTTCAGCTTTTGGTAATCAGTTTTGCTCAAGTCCCCAATCCTCAGTGGAAAGTGACTTCTGGTATTTCCCGTAGGTTTCCAGGTGGCTTTTGTTTTAGCAGTGGGGCTGTTGATACTATTTGCTTTTTCACTGCTACTGCCAGTTCTAAACTGTTGCTTTCAGCTCAGGCATCTGCTACCCTCTGCTCAGGACCACTTGGCTCCAGGATGGGTATCATTCCTCTTTCTCCCTCACTGCAGATCCTGGCCAAACGCCTCTCATGTGTTCTTGTGCTTATGGTGGATTGCAAATTATTGCAACTATTGCACTGTTGTTCAGGGTTATTTGTGAATTTCTTGTCTTACTCACTAGAAGAAATTTCTCACTGGCCATGATCTTGCTTTGGGTTTAGCTGTCCCACCCAACTGCCAGAGTTCCTCGCCCCTTCACATCTCAGCCCTGCTGTCCCTTAGGCTGTCACCTGAATGGCCTGCTGAAAACCCACATATTCCTATTTCTTTCTCATATAAAACAATTTGGCCTTCTTTGTTTCACTCTTCTTCCCCTGGCCTGGGTAGGGTAAGAGTGGGATTCCTCGAACAGGAACATCAAAGTTTCTGTCTTAGACAAACAACAGTGATCACCAAACAACAACGATCCCATGTCCCCTGGGATATATCAAGACACTGTTCTGGAAGGCAAAATTCTAAGTTCTTGTTTTACATAGAATTTTTTTCCTTCCCAACAGAGCAGTGGGCACTGGAGTTAGACCGTCTAGGATGTGAATCTTGACTCTGCCATCTATTATCTGTGTGGCTTTGGGCAAGTTACTTAACCTCTCTGTTCCTTAGTTTTCTCACTATTACAATGAGGGAAACTAGAGTATGTACCTCACAGAGCTATTGTGAGAAGTGTAAAAGGTAATGTATGTGAAGCACTTTTTAGTTCAGTGGCTGACACTTGGAAGCTCTTCAACAACTGGTGAGTGTTGAAGAGTGGGATATATCAGGAGACTGCCCACGTAAGCCAAAAAGCACGCAATAGGCACACTCCCATAGAGTGGAGTGAGTGTATTACACTATTGCCGTTCAGAGAAGACAAAGAGCTTCTGCGCTTAAAGGACAACCCGTCTCCTGGGAAAGACGGAGAAGTAAACAAATAACCATAATGCAATTTGACAGTGTGCCAGCGGAAGTCTGTTTGTTCTTGTCAAAGGATTTTTACTCAGCAGTGACCATGACACCCTCTTGCTGTGGGTAGACGTTAGTTTCTATCTTACTAGAGAATCAACACAAATGACATTCTCCTGGCAGCGAAAGAGAGTTGAGTAGAGTGTCCCTGGGTATCTGAATTTGGCCAGTCCAACCACCCAGATCCACAGCTTAAGGAACCAAGATCTGTCTTTGTTCTGTCTTTGCTGCTGAGCTCCCTTTTCCATGGGAAGCCTTGGAGGGGGCTTCACACCCCATGGTGGGCTGCCTCTTAAGAGTCTGAGGGTGCAGCAGCCCCTTACAGTGCACACAGGAGCCAGAATGCTGCAGGATACTCATCATGCCGTGTCTAAAAAGAGCCTCATAGAATAATTAGAACATTAAACATAGCAGTTTTAAGTGACTGAAATCACTTAAGGTATATTTTATTGTTTTTAATTGTTTTTATTGTGTACCTGTTCTGAATATGCACATTTCCAAATAGCAATGATGATGAAATGCCACAGACATTATTCTTTGTCTGATTTCAAGTTCTTTTACTTCATCATCTCCCCAGTTTCCAAAATAGATCATGGCCTGGGGTAAGTTCGGAAACTTTTGTGAGTTATTATTTTGCTAGTTAAAGCCAATGAAAACTTAGATTTTTAGTCATTTATGGAGAATATTGGCAATACCTTGAGTGTTGCAAAACAAGAAGGGGCATCACCATGAAACAGCACAAAATTAAAGTTAATCAAATGGGAAAAAAATCAAAGCTAAATTTATTTCTCACACCTGACCAGAATAAATTCCAAATAGATGTAATATTAAAATGTATAAAATACAACCGTTTTCTCTTTTAGAGGAAACCAAAAGAGAGTTAGTCACCTCAGAGTGGGGAAGGCATTTCCAGTTGTCACATTAAATCTAGAACCATAAAAGAAAAGATGAACTTATTCAATCTTGTAATATTAAAATTTTCTGTATGTAAAAGACCATAAGCAAAGTTGAAAAACAAATGAGAAACTGGATGGAAATATATGCAGCTCTATTACAGACCACAGACTAATTTCCCTTAACATACGAGCTCCTACAAACCAGAAAGGAACAGACCAGCAGAGCAACAGAAATATGGGCAAAGAATGCGGTCAGGCAAGGCCTAGAAGAAGAGACTCAAATGGCTCCCAGGCACATGAAAGCAGCTCAGCCCTACTCACAATAGAAAACAATTCAAATTAAAATTACACTGAGACACTAATTTTTGATGATCAAATAACAAAGACCCAAAAGTCTCATAACATGCTGTTGATGAGGGTGTTCTGAAACAGGCACATCCGCACCCTGCCAGTGGGAGCACAGGCTGGTGCAACAGCTAGAAGGAGCAATTTGGCATTCAATCCTCTTTGAGAAATGTATGCTTTAAATCAGGGGTGTCAAACTCTTTTTCACCGAGGGCCACATTAGCCCTCACCGAGGGCCACGGTGGCCTTCAAAGTGCCGAATGTAATTTCAACTCCTTAACAGTTAAGGAATAGTTACATATACACAGTCCTAAAATTATTTTGGGGCCTTGAAGGCTACTTCGAGGCTGATGTGGCCCCAGGTGAAAATGAGTCTGACACCCCTGCTTTAGATATTCCCCAAATGTACATTATAAAATATATATAATATTATCCAGTATGGCTGTGTTTTTAGAGCAAAACAGTACTAGCCACCTACATGCCCACCCACAGGCATTAAATAAATTGTGGCACATCCATACAGTATAATATGATGCAGTGTGAAAAAAGAATGATGACACTCTTTATGTCTGATATAATAATCATCGATATATATTGTCAAGTGAACAGTAAGGTTCATAAGAGTGTGATAGCGTGCTCTACTTGGTATACAAAAAGAGAGTGTGTTTGTATATGTGTAGAATTTGTTTGGCTGGGGCCAGCAGTGAAAAGAATGTTTCACTGTACACCCTTTTTTGGTCCTTTAAATATTGAACTGTATGAAGGTATCACCTATTAAAACTTTTAAAAATGTAATAAACATATCCCCAGCTGGTGTGACTCAATGGATTAAGTGCTGACCTATGAATCAAAGGTCACCAGTTTGATACCCATTCAGGGCACATGCCTGGGTTGTGGGCCAGGTCCTCAGTAGGAGGCATGTGAGAGGCAACTGATCCATGTTTCCCTCTCTTTCTCCCTCTCTCCCTCCCCCTCTCTCTAAAAATAAGATAAACAAAAATTTAAAAAATGTAATAAAAATAAGTCAAAAGCATAAATAAATTAATTAATTTAATTAAATGGCCAAGTTTCTAAACTCATGCATGGTTGTTTATTCAATCTCTATTCCTCCTCTATGTCTCTTAATATAACCCTGTTTTATTCAGGCATCTGCCCCTCCCCACATAGCCCCTGTGTGTCAATCTGCCCCTGGACTGCCCAGTCTAAGGGTAATTCCATTCCCCTGACCAATCATTGTTTCAGGAACCCAGACCAGAATCACTGTGTGGCATTGACCTGAGAGCAGGGGTTGACTCAAGAATAGGCACGTGACCAAAAATATGCTAGAAGTTCCTAGGAAAGAAATTTCCTTGCTCTTAGGTGAACTTCACCCAAACTAATGGCATCTCCATGTGAAACCAGTGACTGCTGCAGCCATTTTGCCCCCATGAAGAAAGAAGGCCAAGGTCAAAGCCAACACCTAGAGGAGGCCATCTCAGGGCATTACAAAGAAATAGATCCAGAGCCACTAAATTAAACAGCCCTGGAAGCCTGCCCTGCTTCATGGCCTTGCAGTTCTATGAAGCAATACTTTTCCTTATTGTTGATGTGCGTTTAAATAGAATTTTCTGTTACTTGAAGCCGTAGGCTAATGCCCACGTTGCACAGAGGAATATGTGTCCAAGAATCTAAGTGAAACACATGGGTAAGTCAGAAGGAAAAAATGCCTCCTGAAGTTTCTCAGACTAAGCAAACTGCCAAGGCACATGGCATGTGTTGACACAAAAACTTTCCAAATCAGGCTCTGAACTCTAATTAGAATATGGTAGAGAAGTAGCTGGGGGGAAGGGCCGGAGAAACTGAGAAGATATCAAACAGTTATAGTGGCTGTGATTGAGTAGGGGGCTTACTGGTTTCTTTTCTCTATTTTCTCAGATGAAAAGATGTGAATGTAATACTTTTATGATGAAAAACTAAACACCAGCCAGAAAGGCCACTTGGAAGCAGAATGGTAGAGAGCCTGGGCCACGCAAACCACCCGTAAGTTAATGTCGGGTTTTCAAAATACAAGCCCAAAGGCTAAATAAATAAATGCTTAAAACAAAGCTCTTTATAAATTAGAGATCAGGAACTTTAAGAAATTCCCATGAAGCTAATACAGGTGAGGGATTTAGGACAAAGATAAACCAAAAAGCAACATTAGGTTACAGCTCTAATATTTAAAGCAGAGCTTATTTTTCTGTTCTTGAGACAATGATCTGGACAAATACTTTTGAGGTGTCCTATTTCTAATCACCCCTCACGTGAAGTTTGTTTTCATTTTCTGAAATGAAAACAAGCTGAGGGGCACTACAGGATTCAGGTTAGGAGGCTTTAGCATCTTCTGAACTTGGCAGTCAGTGCATGGTAGAGATTTTTTCCCCTTTATTAATCCGCTAATAACCTTTAAGGAGGAGAAGGAAGAAGAGGACTCCATAAAGGAATCTTGAGTCTGGGATGATCAGGGACATAAGAGGAAACCTTGGGATGATCAGGGACAGAAGAGGAGACCAGGAAGTGGGAGCAATAAGCCAGAAGCAAAAAGATTAAATAAGATAGAGACTGAAAAGTGCCGGTGGGACTTGGCAACTCACTCACTGGTGACTGAGGCAAAAGCAGTGGTGAGAGTTAAGTTCAAGGAGCATCCTTGAACTCTTAAGAAACCTGGCTGTGAAGGAGAGGAGAAAGAGGGTGGAAGCTAGAGGAGACAGAAAGCTTAGAGGTTAGCGTGCCTGTTTACAGGTGTAAGGAACGTGCCAGGAGGGGAAAAAAAGAAAAGCCTGCAGTGTCTGTGGGACCAAGGCTAACAAACTGAGTGTGATTTAGAGACAGCTGGAGATGGGATCCAGAGAACAGGTAGAGTGATCTCTTTGGCAGAACAACACCTACTCCACTAGGAGAAGAAAAGGAAAGGAAAGATGGATGCACGTGTAGATAAATTTAGAAGTAGGAGGGCAGGAAATTGAGAGCTTATAGTCTGATATCCTCTATTTACTTTGTGCTCTGGGAGCGAGAGTGGTGTAGATGTCTTGAGAACATTGGTGAGATTTTAGGTCATTAGGAGGGATGCCACATGTGCTGAATAGGAGCCCGAGAACTGTCAGGAAGAATCCAGGCTGTAGCTGAGTTTAGAACCTGGAAGTTTAGCCTGTGTGCTGGGGGAAGAAAAAGATCTGCCTGGAGTTATGGTTTTGGTTGATGGCAGAGGTGAGAGGTGAGGGAGTGAAAAGGCACTAGCCACTAAATGACTAAATTGCAAAACCATGTGACCCGAACGAGAGAAGGACAGGAGAAAAGTGGAATGACAGAGAGGTTCTACTTTACATCATGATTGCTACTGATTTTTTTTGAGAGATTTTATCCTGAATATAGCACCCCACTAGACCAGTACACAAAATATACTACTATTCGTGCTTGATTAGAAAATCACTCTGTGTATTAACAGCTGCTGAATCCCAGTGACCATAGGCAAAGCAAAACCAAAAATAAAAGTCAAAACCAACCAAACCAAACTAATCAAACAAACAAAACTAGTAAGAACTACATTCCCATGTGCTGTCAAGGTTTCCATCAAGAAAGCTGTGAAAATCTCCAAGGGAAAGGATTTTTATTAGATCATTAGAATGTTCATTTTTTCCATGAGAAAAAAAACTTTAGCAATACAGCGAGTCTGCAGCCTTGAATTCCCTGGGATTCTTCAATTCTGCTTGGATTTCTTGGCTTGGGGCTAGGACTGATTTAGAAAGTAACAGAGAACAAACTGACAGCTATCAGAGTGGAAGGGGATGGGGGACTGGGTGAAAAAGGTGAAAAGATTACGCAAAACTAAAAACAAACAAAACAAACAAAACATAAAACACCTCATAGGCAGACAGACAACTGTATGGTCATTACCAGAGGGAAATGGGGGTGGGAAGAAGCAAGAGAGAGTAAAGGGGGCTCAATGGTGATGGAAGGAGACTTGACTTGGGGAGGTGAACACACAATACAATATACAGATGATGTATTACAGAATTGTACACCTGAAACCTATACAGTTTTATTAACCAATGTCACCCCAACACATTCAACAAAAATAAGTAAATAAATAAATTAAAAAAGAAAGTAACAGAGTATAGATTGAAACACAGGTTTATCTGATTCCACGTACCATGATCTTTCCACTACCAAATGCTCCTTCCCACCAAGGATGTTCCTGATCCTCCTTGCTGGAGGAGCCGGACATCCATCCTCCTGAGGGGACAACTGCCTAATCTCTGCTTAACTCCAGGCAGGCCCTCCAGATGACACTGGTAACAATCGGGTGAGCTCTTCTGAGAATCACCCAGCTGCATCCATCAGTTGGCCTGTGTAGATTTTGTGGGAATTACACTACCCTGACTGAAACAGACTAGCTCTCTAATACAGTCTAGCTAAACACACCAGATATCCAACTGACATAGAATAGTTTAAGGTCAAAAGAGGGGAAATAACGCATGTATATATTGTTTCTAATTCAGGATCCCCCCAGTTTGGGGAGTTTTGCAATATCCTATATAGTTCCTCTTTCCTTTTATCACCCGGCCTCCAAGTACTGTGTGTGAGGTTAAGAAAAGTGAATTGAGATAAAACAAATGACACAAAAACATAGTGAGAATTACTGAATGAGTTAGTGTTGATTAAAACATGTTCTAAAGTACTCACCATATGGAATTGAGATTAAAAAAAAAAACAGAATAGATTGAGTTGAGATTTCCAAGAAGGATGAGTTGCTTTTGTTTTAGTTATTTAGCTCCACATCCAGATATTGGTATTTTGTAATTATATTACGTAAGATTTGGAAAGCCCCCCTCTCTCCCTTTGACATTACTTTTCCTGATGTGATGTAAAGTAATACAGAGCGAATGACTAAAAAGAGAATCTCAAAAGAATTTTAGGGCCTTTCCCTTCTCTTCCAAATCCCTTCACCTTTATTCTATATTTTTCTCCTATCTTGAATTGATCTTGTAGGCTGGTGAAATGCTTTAGAATGTTGAAGAGTTACCAAATGAAAGCTAAAAATAGATTAAAATCTTTCATTGAAAACTCACCACTTTCCGTATTGCTGTTTTTTTTTCCACTTACATTGACAGTCAGTTCATCTGCACAGCTTTCTGCTAGGCATTGTCCTACAGGCCGAGTGCCTTGCCCTCAAGAAATGGACAGTTTCGTTGGGGGCTATCAAATAGTACACACTGCAGGGCTATAAATGGAACACGTGAGTGCTCCAGGCTATTTAAAAACTAGATGAATGTTCTTGGAGTAGTCATAGTGGATTTTAGAGGCAGTTGGAGGAGGAAGGTCTTCTAGATAAGGCAAATGGCACAGGAACATAGAGACAGGATGCAATACACGGATGGGTTGGTAACTAAAACTGGATACAGGGATAGGCTGATATTCACCAGTAAAAAGGGAGGGGTTCACGGTGAGGAGTAACCTGAGCTAAGTCAGAGAAAACGGTGATTTAGGTTGTGGGGACTGTGAATGCCTGGCTCAGAAGTACGCTTTTAGTACCACTGGTGACAAAAGAGAATTGAAACCTTTTGAGAAAAGAAGGGACACAAGAAAAGTGGATTAGGGAGATTAATTTGTTGGTGGAATGTAGCCTGGTTGTGAAGCAAGATTGGAGGCAAGAGGAAGCTATTTGGTTTGAGTTGATGAGGGCATCCAGGAGGATGGTTGCTCTGGCAACGTGAAGGGAGGATTGAGCAGGAAAAAGACTGTAGCAAACCAAACAATGGGGGAGGGTATATGAGGTTTCAAGTCTGAGCAGGTTGGAAAATGTGGATTTCACTGAGAAATAAATAAGAAGGGCTAGTCTGGGGTGATATGGGGGAGACGTGGAAACCTGTTGCATTTAGGTTGTGGGCCGGACACGTGGGCTATGATGTCTCAAGTATAGTAGATGACTTCTGCCACATAAATCGGTCAGAGGTGCAGTTTGTACGCCTCTGCTCCAAGGTGGGTCTGGGGGGCAGTTATTAAAAGGTTTTGTACACTCAGCTTTGTCCCTTTTAGGCAGGAGAGAGAGAGCATCTGCTGTTGGAGCATTCCCAGTCCTCAAGGGGCTTATAAACTGTCAGGGAGTATAATTTTAATAGAATTAGCTGAAAGATGAGCAAATGTCAGGTGGTGGTTTGGAAGTGTGTCATAGCTGCTAATTTTGACATGCTAAGTGTAACATTATTAATGGCTTTTATGCATGGCTAAGAGGGCTAACACTTAGCAAATTAGATTCCAAAACTTTTGTCCTGCTCTTATAATTTATGAGTATGATAGAGTATGTTACTTTGGGTAAAACATTTAACCCCTCCATGCTTCGACTTCCTGTTTATAAAATAGGAAGCTTGTAGTAGCAGCATTCATAAACATTTTGAAAGCTACAGATAAAAAGCACTGTAGGATTCTCTCTCTGTCCACCCCCACTCCAACTACTGACTCAGTCTCTCTGAAAGGTCATCCATTTCACTGGATCCTTTCAATTGCTAACTTCCTAAGTCAGTTAATTAGCATTTTTCTAAAATGCTTTCATCAGTCCTGAGCTGAAAAATATAGTCTGTAACTGCCTTTTTGACCTTCTGGGCCTGCCCATCTTGCTGACTCCTTTTTATTTAGTGGCTGGTGCCACATGATTCCCAACTCAAGTTCTTGGATCAATTCCAGCTATACTGGAGGGGAATTAGAGTTCCATATTAACACTCTGGGACCTCCACATAAGGCAACCACTATCAGTGTGAAATTTGGTCCCAGTTTTAGGCATTAAGTTCCTGCTTTGTTTCTAACTGTCACTCTGTCTACCAGGTCTGGCCTTCGGACACTTGTCTTACTGCCCTGAGCCCAAGTCCTTGCCCCCAAAGTTGCCCAGTACATCATCTCAGGGAGCTGCATTCTATTTGTTTTCATCATTTCCTCACTGGAAGAGGAATCCAGACTTGGAATCCAGCACTGAGGCTGGGGCCCTGCTATAAGCAACACATTTTCTTAATGCCTGCCATGATTTCCCAATTTTTGTCTGTTCCTGGATTTCCCAAGATTGTGTTCCAGCTGCCAGCTTACAACACTCATTCTCTGCATTGAACCAGCCTGATGCTGGCTGCCGTCCTGGCTGCTGCCTGGTCCACACCCTCCAGATATTGTCTTTTGGCTGCAAGCTCGTCCCACCAGGGGGTCTGTGTCCAATTCCATGGATGTATCTACTTCTACCAGTCCACCTCACACCTATTACAGTTAATCCTTCTGTGTTAAACTACAGCAGATATTTACTAGTGTGGAAACTGATGTGGTACTGGAATTTTATCCTTGTTTACATCTTTCTTTGTGTTGGAAAGCTTGGGATCAGTTCCAAAATCTGCTCAGAGAGCTTTCCTGTCTCCTTGGAAGAAACAAATGAACACTTGACAATACCTTGTATCCACGACCAAGCCTCAAGGCAACTATTTTCATCGTAAAACTTGTATTATTTAACCTTAACTTTGCTTTTAAACATACTAATATATTTAAAAGTTAATTTTGGCCAATAGTTGTTCACGTCTCTCAATTTCAAGGTATCTTATTGGAACTTGTTGGTAGTTCTATAGTGGCAGTTTCAAACTTCAAGGCACATTAGAATCTTCCAGAGGGCTTGTTAAAATAGATTGCTGGGTCCGAAGACCAGAGTTTCCCTGTAGTGCCTGAGCATTTGCATCTCTAACAAGCTCTCAGGTGATGTTGATACAGCTGGTTCTGGGACTACTTTGAGAACAACTGGTCACACATTTAAACCGGCCACAAGTAAACAGAAGCTGCTGAGCAGTTATTCATCAGTTCAAACTCTTATCTGAATGGTTAAGGTAGACAGTACTGAGAAACAGACTTCCCAGGTTCAGTTCATGCTGTTAGGATGACTGCTGGTGTCAGAGGTCTTTGCAACAACCTATTGCTTACAGAATGTGGACAATCAGTTTCTTTGAGCTTTGGTTTTCTCATCCATAAAATAAGGGTAGCCTCTATGCTGCCCTCACTGGTGTGCTGTGAAGGCGAATGAAATGGGTGTGAAAATGTCTGAACTGTAAAGTGTTATGGCACTAGGAGGTACTGCAATGGTTTTTCATTACTCTTAAAATGTCACCAGTTTCTTTTGGCTCTCTTTCTTTTCTCATTAATTACAGCAACTTTAATCTAGGAATATAAAAGAGTACTTTTATTGCTATTGCTATCAAAACTCAAACTTCAAACGCTACAAAAATTTCATTCAATGAGATCAAACGTGACGTATAAACATTATACAGAGCCAAGAATGAGTCTCAGTTTTTACAGCTCTTAAAAAGTACAAGACCCTATTGTGACTTGCGGTGCAATCACAGTTAATGTTTCATCCCTGTTTAGATTGGCCCATTAGTAACAATGGTTACAAGTTACAGCCTGTTAAACAATAAAATCACCGCGCACGTAATAAACCTGTCCACTCCACACTTTCACATCTCTTGTAACTTCTATTAATTTATCTCTCTTCGGAAGTGGTAAGTCCTCCCAACATTGGACAAAGCTGTTTTTCTCACCCTAGGACTCCCAGGCCACTCCAATCACCAACACAGTTCCTGTTCAAACTGGGTGCATTTGTGATTTTTCAACAGTGTCATCGCTGTACCTAATTCTTCCAGGCCTTCAGTGAATTTCTGTTAGCCTCATTGTTCCTAGGACTTTATTAAATATCATAAAACGTCAGCCAGGGTGCTGACAAGGTTGTGAAGACAAGGTTTTGTAGAGTCAAAGTCCAGATTCAGGGACTGATCAAAGAACTTGCCAGATTTGCTGCCGGGAGAGGAATGGGGTTTCCTAGAGCCCCTGCGGCGTGTCACCCGCAGCCCCATGCTCGCCGGGCCCGCATCGGCTCGCGCTTCTCCCGGGCGCCGGCAGGAGGCGCCCGCGGCGACTCAGGCGCTGCGCGCACCCGCGCTGAGGGGGGTGGTGGGGGGGGGGAGGAGAGAAGAGGAGGAGCTGAAGGGGGCGCGGCTTGCTGCCCGTCCCTCCCGGGCGCAGGCCCTTCTTCTCCGCGGGGCCCGGGGCTGGCGGCCGGC
>CM052538.1:172659910-172802611 GCA_028533065.1 Trachops cirrhosus
GCACGCGCGCCCGTTCGCGCTCCGTTCCTCGGGCACCCCGGGGCACTCCCTCCACCCAGGGCGGCTCTGCGCCTCCTCTCCCGGGAGAGCCCTCGCTCCACCTCGCCCGATCCGCACGCGGAGCCCTCGGAGCGAGGAAGACTGTGCGCCGCTCTGATGGGAACGTACTGTGGGTCGTCGGCTTTTAACTCGCTAAGAGGTGGTGGTTGAAAACCTGCCTCTTAACCTTCTTGCCTCTGAAAATCATTGTTTTTTTGCTTACCACGGGCGCTTTTCGGTTCGGCTCCGTGGTCAGTGGCTGTTGTGTTGTTTCCCGGCCAGCTCTGGGGGTAGGGCGCGGGGGCGATACGGGGAATCTGGCTGGCATTTCGGCAGATTTGTTTGGGTTGGTTCAAGGCCTTTCACTGATTGGCAGAAGGCAAGTACTGCCTGTTGCTGAGTTCAGTATGATCAGCTTCTCCGAATGATCTAGGTTTTTAAGCTATATTTTTACTGAAAGTTGTAAGCGCATTTTTTTTAAACACTTAAGGTTAGGGTGGGGCATTAGGGGAAATAATGTGGAAGAGGGATAATACTTCAGCTTGAATTAAAATTTTTTACACAACGGGAAGGGAGGAAAAGATGGTAACTTTATTTTAGGAGAGTTGCTTTGAATATATTTCGGCCAACTTTGTGGTTCTTCATGGAGCTAAACGAGGATGCTGGGCTAGAAAATCTGACACTTCGACTGTAAGAAGTGCTAAAGGTCAGGACACCTAACTTTTCCTTAAGTGAAGCTTATTTTTACTAATTGGCAGGAAAAGCGCTTGCTTGGGGGAAGATGTGCTAAATCTCATTTTTCTCAAGCAGATTTTAAGTTTTCATTGAAATTGTTTTGAAGGGACTTACTGCTTGAGGCAAAGAGACCATTTCAAAAATGCTGATGACTAATGGCTTATTTTTTTAGGGGACTTGTACAGTCTTGTCCCATTCTGAAAATTTATCACGAAGTATTACAATTTTCAATTAATTCTGGCCTAGGGAGTCCTCTCTGCGTTTCTGTACCTTCCAGGAATATGACATCATTAATGTACAGGTTAATTACTTTGGGTGTAAGAATGCTCAGGCTGTCTCAGAGCTTTCTTTCGTAGGGGATTTCTGTTATATCCAGGAGGATTGTGAATTTAAAACTGAAACAGGTCTTTGAGATGTAAGGATTAGGTGCTGTGTCCCAGTGTAAGGTTTCCATGTTAGCATGTGAACTGTGCTGGTGGCTAAGTCTTTGGGTATTTAACAAACATTACTAAAGAAAACTGAGCGCAAATAGAAAGCAATACACTGAGTTTAATGCTTCATTTGGGGAGTTTATTCAGTTAAATTTAATTCACAAGTAATATCTGATTACTATGTACTGGGCAATTTGCTGGGTTCTGGGAAAATAAAACTGCGTCTCTGACTTTCTCGTCTCAGTTAATGGAAACTCTTATTAAATCTTTTAAAAGCTCTCCTTGATTATTCTTCTCTCGTCACATCCAGTTTATCAACACATCTTGTGAATTCTGCCTTCAAAACCTAACTAGAATCCAGCAAAACATTGTCATCGCTTCCTGGATTCAAGCCACTGCTGTCTCTTCTAGATTATTTCAGTGTTCTAATCAGGCTCACTGCTTCCATTCTTGATTCTCTATTCTCCATACAGAAGTCTGAGTGATTCTTTAAACTCTTCTGCTTGCAGAGCCTGCCCTCCCTTGTGTCTGTCACCCCCCCCGCCCATATACATTTGCCTTCTTACAATTTATTCCACACAACTGTGTTCCTGCCTCATGGCCTTTGCACATGCGCTTTGCCGTCTGTCTGGATGACTCCTTTCCTCCAGGTATCTGTGTGACATGCTCCCCTTATTTCGGCTTTCACACACTTATATGTGAGGCTTTCCCTAATAACCTATGTAAAATACCAACTGCCCAGCTCCTACAATACTTCCTAGCCCCCGCCCTTCTTTGTTTGACAGCACTTACCACTAATTGGTGTACATTTATTTACTTAATGTCTCTCTTGTCTCATTAGATTATAAGCTCTAAGAGGGCAGAGACTCAGATGTGTTAAAAAATACACTTTCAACTTTTGGTGAAAATAGAGCTTAAAAACTTAGATCATTTGGAGAAGCCAATTGTATCAGATTCAGGCAGGAAAAGGCTGAGAACCAACCCAAACAAATCTTCTGAAAGTTCACTGCGTTATTGTCAAGACCAATGTCAGTGCCAAGCGCAGAGTCAGTACTCAGATACTACATAAAGGATTGGAAATGAACAAGACATAGCTTTTGCCATCAAGGAACCTAAAATCTAGCTTGGGGACAGTGAACAGTTATAAGCATTAGGACTGTCAAGACCCTGAGCTTCTAGTCAGGGGATGATCTTAGTTTCGGGGCAGCCAGCAAAGAGGATTTGTAAACGTTTTAGGAAGCATACTTGTATTTCAGTATTAAGGTAGGTAGTTTGAAATACACACTTGAAGGAAAATCCATGATTTCATGTTAAAATCTCAGACAGTTATAGATTATTACTCTTTGCTCTTCCAATAATAATTATAGATGATAGCTATTTCTTATGTTCTTTATTCCAAACTGTCACGAGCATATGTTTGTGATACAGTCTTTCTTATAAGTCAGCTGGGCAACCTCTCGGCTAGCTGTATGCTCAGCAGCCTGGCACCAAGGAATAGACAAGAGTCACACACAGTAACTATGCTGTTCACTCAGTTGTTATTGAATGCAGGTTCACTCGTAGTAGAACATCAACATACATGAATATCCTACTCACACAGCCATCAATGGGGGATCACAAACCTGAGCCCCAGAGCCTCAGTCTGAAGGTCCAGGAGGCAGCACGGTGGGCAAGGGAGTTGTCAGCGTCTTGCAAGGAAGGACTTCCGGAGCCAGGTGGGCAGCAGGGCAGGCGTGGTCCTCAGTCCAGCAGGGCAGAGCCTCCGGTGGCCGACGCCACGGGAAAGGAGCGTGGCGTGGAGCAGCGGTCTGGTGTGTGGAGCTCGGCTGTCTCAGCAGTGGTCTGGAGCCTGCCTCAGTTACGCCTTGAAGGTGGTGAGCGCCACCCCTCTGGGTCTTTGTGATAAATGTCTTGGCACTCCTGCTGCCAAGTGGGGAATTTCCCCAGGACCCTGTCTGTGGATGGTCTCGCTCTACAGACACAGCTGCTCTGACCACATGGGCAGATGTGTCTCCTTGCCAGATGTGTTTGTTGTGACTTAGGTAATTTTCCCCTTGAACCAAAGTGTCATGGCTGGCTGACAGCCATTTTAGTCGACATAAGTGACTCCACTTTATTTTATGTACTTGATGCTATCCTAGTCAGACCAGTGCCACTGTATCGGACACAAACGCTGTGTCCTCATTTCGCTGATGAAGATACCTGAGGTTCAGCCACCAGTGACTTGTTTTGTGGCCTGAGGCAGATGTGAGCTGGGATTTGATTTATGTAGAGCTCTCAGAGCTGTTGTGCTGGCAGCTCTTTCCTAGATTCAGAGTCTGGAGAGGTCGTACACTGAGTTAGGAAGATTCTTAGGACTTTCGTTGTTCTGGTTCGCGGGTCTGCGCTCAGGCCTCGGAGCCACACTAGCCAGGGCAGGCTTTTGCTGTTTTTAATATCTGTTTGTTTTGGTAAATGTAGTCAGTGCTTTTCTGTTTCTGTTTTAGTTAAAAATTTTTTATTGAGCAAATTTCACGTAAAATGTTGTGTAAATTGAAGGTGTACAACTTTTATTTTTATACTCACCTGAGGACATGCTTATTTATTATAGAGAGAGGGGGAATGGAAGGAGAAAGAGGGAGAGAAATACCAATCAGTTGCCTCTTGTACGTTCAGTCCCCTGACTGGGGGCTGAACTTGGAACCTAGGCATATGCCTAGGAATCGAACTGGGAGTCAAACCCGTAATGTTTCAGTTTACAGGATGACGCTCCAACCAACTGAGCCACACTGGGGAGGGCCCAACTTGTTATTTTAATACCTCTATATATGGTAATGTGATTGCTGTTGTAGTGAGATTTATCACATTACATAATAATAGTATAATATTTTATACACATATACACCAGTTCTCTGTGTGTTTTATTTACTACTGGTTGCAAGTTTGTACCCTTTTAAAAAAATGGGTTTGACTGTTTTAGATTCCATATATTAAGTGATCGTGTTACAGAACAGACGGTGGGGTGTATGATATAATATTACCAAGAGGACTCCCTCTTTCTCTCCCGGGGTTCCCCCCCCCATACTAGGTTCACTTTGCCCACTGCCAGAGGCAAGACGTCTCTTGATGCCAGAGATTGGGGAAAAGGAATTATTTATTTAACAGTTATACAGACTTAGAGTAATGACTTAATGTCTTCATTAAAATATTAAAATCCTTTAGGATACCCACAGACGCCCACAGTGCTTCCTTCTCCTTCTGCCCTACACTGGGGTATCGTATCTCAGGTAAAGAAGCTGAAGTCCATGATTTGGGCTCCCGGCACCATCAGCCGTGTTGCTGCCACAATCTCCAGTTAATCCAAAAACCATGCAGCATCTTCTCATGGCCCATCAGCAAGAGTCCTTTCATCCCTTTTCTTCCAGGCAAAGTCTCTCCTGCTTCCTAAGCAGCATGGCAAAAAGGAGCACCCCAAAGTCATGTGGTCCTAACTTTAGCCCGAGCCGAGGGGTCCCAACCTACTCCACTAAAGCCTCATGGTCCTCTCTTGGCATGGCTGCCGCACCTGGGTTTAAATCCTAGTGCCAGTCTTCCTCTGTAGCCCCATTTCCGACTCCTCCTACAATCAGTTACACCTGCCAGCAGTCCGGGATTCTTCAGCTTTACTGGGCTGCCATAGTGAGTCTGGGCAGGTGTGGCCCCATGGCATGGAGCCAGTCATCTCCAAGCTCTCATGCAGGTGTTATAACCAGGGGGCGTTGCCTCCCAGTTACATCTTGGGTGGAAGTCACTTCCATCCCCCTGGTTCAAAGCTGGGCCACAACATATTCATGAAACCAGTTAAAAGTTATAGATATGTTAAATGACCATGCCAGAGGTTAGCTGCCAAGCTGTTGCCATGCAAAACAGCTGTGAATGGCCCTGCTCCATGTGTCCCATCCCCCAGCTCAGAATGGTGGGGGTGAGGACATCATAGATATATTTTTCTAATATTTCCCGGACACCTTGAGTTCTGGACCCCATTACAAATCCCTATTTGGCCCCCTGCTTGGCTGCACCCTGTTACAGTCATACAGTACTTGTATTTGTCTGGCTTATCTTGCTTAGCACAATAAGGTCTTAGGACTTTCTGTATAGGATTCAAACACTTGCTGTTAGTAGCTTTTATGGATACTTTAAAGGTAGAATTTATAGTTTCTGCAGTTATAGTACTTTTAAGTTGTGAAAGTCAACAAGTTTTTTCTTCCTACTGTCACTGTCTTTTCTGTTTCCCTTAAGACATTCACCCCATTTTATCTTGTTATGATTAATTTTGCACATGACATGTCACAGATGGTGAGCTTTATGGGTGTGAGCTTCGTGGCATTTCTGTGTGCTGGAAAGCAGACTGGGATTGGTGTTATCTTGATTTGTGTGTCTTGGGTCTGTTATTGAATGTGTGTCCTTCGGGCAAGACTCTCCACCTTTCTGAACCTTGATTTACTCATTTGTGAGAAATTACATGGGCATTGTGTAAGAAAATACTTATGAAATAGAAGAAATCATTCACCTTCTGAGTGGCCTTCAGTGAAAGTCCTTGGAAGAATGGCATATTAAAACAGTGTTTCCTCTGTAATGTTCTGTGACTTCAGGAGATGAGATAGGAAGTAAAACCGTTGTCTTAACATATTGCCTAACGTATTGTTTTCTTCTATAGTTATACCCCAGGTGATGAACTGTAACACTGAAATCTCTCGAGTGTATCTCAGACTCCAGGTTGACATCAGAATCACTTGAACATGTTTAAAATGTGCACTTGTGCACGTCCATTCTGGTGCAGAAGATGTGGAATGTTGCCCATTAATTTGTGTTTTATAAACATCCAGGTCAGTTTAAAGAACTTGATCAGTATGTCCACAATTCCCAAGCCCTGACAAATCCGGTGGCATACTCAGCGTCTTCTCTTGATTGCCATATAGGCATCTCCAACCTCCTTCCGCTTTCTCGGCCACACTAACTTTTTGTCTGCATTGCTACCTTAGCTTCTATTCTTCCTACAACTCTTTCTCCACAAAGCAAAGGACATCAACCGGTTTGTGTCACCCCCCTCGCTCCCCGTTAATATCATTCAGTGATATTTTAGAATCTTTTGCATTTAGAATAGAGTCTAGCATCTTTACTACGGCCCCCACCCCGCAAAGCCAGTTCTGCCTTTGTCCGCAGTTTGTGCAGTTTCTTCCCCGTGCTGTAGTTGCACTGGCCCCCTTTCTGTTACTTCAGCCCACTGAGCTCATTCCTCCCGCCCGGCCTCCGCACGCACGTGCTGCCTTCTGAAGGGATACCTACTCTTCCGTTTTGCTCCTTGCAGGGCTGGCTGCTGCTTGGTCTTTAGGGCTGGATTTAAATGTCATCTTCTCAGCGAGGCCTGCCTGGCTGGATGACCATAAACAGTTTCTCTTTTCCATCACTCCATCCTGACTTCCTTCCACAGTGGTTGTCACAGCGTATTCACATCTTTGTTTACTTGTTTTGCTGTCTCTAACATTCCATCCCCCCAATGCTTTGTAAGTTCATTGAGGGCAGGGGCCATGCACAGTTTATTAGGCAGTGTGTATCCAGTGTCTGATCCAGGGCTTGGCTTGTGTTAGTTTCTGAATAAATATTTGTTGAATGAATTTTGTGTTACATACGTGAATCTTCTTCAGATTTATCATCTTTAAGTGATATACGGAATAGTTGGAGGTAAGAGAACTGTGATAGCCAGTGTTAGCTGGTAGAGTCACATCTTACCTGGGGGTTAGGTTCAATACCAGTGTGCAAGACATAAGTTGGATACAGAATTATTTAAAAAATCAAGTGCAGAAGGACTCTTGAGAAACCCTTAAGTCAAGTGCAGCGTATGGAGCTTTCTGGTTATGCCACCTTGTGCCGTCCCACAGGCATGCATACCTGTGTACACGTGATACATAGAGTGACATGCGGTACGGACCTTTGGAGAGCTCGTATTCAGAAACTGAATTACTCATGTAAATTTTGTGAAGGTTTCCACTTTTCCTTCCTGGTTATCTTATTATTTTCTATCGCTAATCTTTATCATCCACAGAATGATAGGTGCTTTATTAGTGAGGATTTCCCTGAGACTCTCAAGTCACTTTCTTTTCCAGAGACTTGAAAATATTTTAAAGACCAATGTAGACAAGATTAAGTTATGATGGCTAAAATCAGAATTTTTATATTTCCTAAAAAGTTTCAGTTGAGTAAGAAAATTGTCATATTATAAATCAGCAATTAAAAACATGATTATTTAGTAGTAGAGTATTTTCTGTGCCCTTTAGGAAAAGTTTAATGAATAGTGGATGGTCTGTTTCGGCCTATATTCAGTGCCTCTTCTTACTGGTACTTCAATATTTAGTATTGAGATGAATGTAATTATTTCCATAATTGGCTATGGCACAGATGTAGCTCTTATCTCTCTGTTATGTCACCTATAAAAATTAAAGATATATGTCCAAAGATGGCTTACAAATGAAATTTCCAAGAAAGTAGCCATATTTGTTAGCTGCTAGAAAAAACCTGTGAACTTACAAAATGTTTTAGTGTCTTTTGTTAAAAATGTTTTCTGCTATTTGAGAAATTACTCCAAGTTGTAAAATTATTTGGCAATTGAAAAACTAGGAATGTTTCTATTTTCCAGCTTTTGAATGTACAGATTTAACTGGGTAGTTTGCTTTCTCTAGCTGATTGTGCTGAGATGGAAATAATGCTTTTCCAGCATTGTACTATGAGAATTTTCAGACTTACAGAACAGTTGAAAGAATTGTACCCACTACCTGGATTCTGCAATTTTGTTTATTACATGTCTTTGTGCATCTCTCTATCTATCACGACCTTTTTTTTTTCTTTGAGGAATGTGTGTGAGGTGAATTACTGACATCAGTCCAGATCATCCCTAGACGCTTCAGCATGCATACCGTTAGGTAGAGTTTTAAAAGGCACAAATCCTAAGTGAATCGTTGGATGAGTTTTGAGGTTTGATAAATGAATATACCCGTGTAGTACAAACCCATCATGTTACAGGACATTAGCATCACTGCAGAAAGTTTCTGGTTGCCCTTCCCAAACAGTCCCCTCCACCTTGGCCTGAGTTTCTTCGTCATTGATTAGTTTATTCTGTTCTAGAACTTCATAAAAATGGAATCTTATAGCATATACTTTGTGTAAGCCTTTTCACTGAGCATAATGTTTTCAAGATTCATGCATGTTGTGCGTATGAGTAGCTTGTTCCTTTTTATTGCTACACAGCATTCTGTTGTACGAATGTACTAGTTTGTTTATCTTCATCCATTCTCCTATAGATGAGCACTTCTTTTCAGTTTTTGCTGTTTTGTAAAAGGTATCACCCTAACATGAGGGTAGGTCTTATCACAACTCAAAGAAATTGGAAAACAACTGAGTATCAAAAATGTGTTCCCAAATAAGACCATGTTTTAATTTAAAATAAATTAATTATAATTGAATACTTTATCCTCACATTTAAATTTCAGTAGACCGTAATGCCGTGCTTTTCTTTACTCAGTATTTAGATTTTTCTGTATTGCCAACACACTACAACCTTTTTTATTCAAATATATGTATGTTAAGTCAGAAATTATAGAAAAGTAAAAAGAGGAAAGTAAAAACCACCTGCAGTCCCATTCACGCAGGCTGTTGAACATTGTAGTAATCAAAATGTATTTGGAGCTTATAAATAAATATATGTTATACTTTTTCCTTACAAAAATGGGCTCATAAAATTTGTGCTGTTTTGAAGCCTCCTATTTCACTTGACTAGAGAATGTGAATGTTTCCATGTGGGGAAAAAAAAGTGCAGTTTTAATAGCTCTCTAGGAGACCATATAGGGGTGTGTCTAATCATTTGGTTATTGGTTATGTAGGTTGTAGTTTTTAGCTATTTAGAAAACACTTGGGTAAATATTCTTGGAAGCTAAATCTTTGTACCAGTCTTTTGTATAAATTCCTAGAAGTAAACTTGTTGGATTAAAGGATATGCGTATTTTTATTTGATAAATAATTCATTGTACAAACATTGAGTAAATCTTTATAACAAGAAAGAATATGAATGAGAAACTGATAATATGAGGTTCCTGCGAAGGCAGACTAGGTTTGTGGCCCAGGAAACACGGGGAGTCAGGGCTCAGTGTCCGGAGGGAGGGAGGGAGGAAGGGAAGGATGGATGCTGGCAGAGGAAGGGGTAAGAATTCCGTGGTGAAAGTTGAGGTAGATCTTCTCTGATTTGTGTAATCTCCTTGAAGTTCAGAGTATTTTTTTGTTGAGCGATGGGGGAAGTAAAGAGGATATTCAAGGATTGCGGTGGATTTCCAGTAGGTGAAATTCGATTCTTATTTTTGGAGAGTGGAAAGTGAACTGACTAGCAAGAGATGGGAGGTTGCCAGGCAGTATTGAGGGTGCCTTTGAGGTTGGAGAACATGAGTTCAGAGTGTCGAAGGAAATAATTGGGAGAGAAATTCGGGGTAAAATTTCCTTGGAAGTTATCAGCATGATAGAGGACAATCCAAGTTGCAGAGAAGATAAGATCTAGGGAAAAGTATAATTCTTTAAAAAGAAAATGGTTCAGCAAAGGAGACAAGAAAGTAAGAGGAAAGTGAAGGAAGGAACCCATTACAGAAGCCATGGCAAGAGAGTATTTTGAAGAGAAGAAAATTATCCATCCCTGGCTGGTGTGGCTCAGTGGATTGAGTGCCGGCCTGCGAACCAAAAGGTCACTGTTCAATTCTCTGTCAGGGCTCAGGCCTGGGTTGTGGGCCATGTCCCCAGCTGGGGACATGTGAGGGGCAACTGGTCCATGGTTCTCTCACACATGGGTGTTTCTCTCCCTCTCTGTGTTCCTCCTGTCCCTTCTCCCTAAACACAGGTAGATACAATCTTAATAAAAAAAGAAAATGGTTGAAAATGCCAAATTGCCCTCCTGAAAGGTAGTGCTAACTTAAATTTTTATCAACAGTATTAAGAGTACTTGTCTTCCCACCTTTCCTGAACACTACAGGGTGTTAGTTTTATAAATTTCGTATTCAGTGGAACGTTGAATAAAATCATTTCAGTAATAGTCTGTTTTTGATAATAGGCAGATAAAGTACCCTTAAAGTACTTTTCTAATTCAGGCTTTTCTTAGTCTGAATTAAGGATGTTTAATGCACTACCATATGTCACATGACTTTGATCTTTCCTATATTCTGCACTCAGATAATTTTCACAGCAGACAACTGAAAAACAAGCAGAAATGTTTCTTTGGGAGATTGATTGCATCTTTCTGTTACTTAATCAGAGTTAAATCAGTTGGTTTTCCTGTCTCTGTGTGTAGCTAGGAAAGGCAGAGAATTATTTTGTACCTGGGACACCCAGGAATAGTAACACTAAAATAGTATAGACTGGTGTGAAAAAGGGCAGATTATAACAGACATTCTGTAGATTTTACTACTGTTTTAGCACGTAGATGAATTGTACTGATTCCCAGTGAAATAAGTAGTTAGTATTTCGATTCCTCTGGTTTCTCTGCCCGTCCCCCAAGGAGTTGGTTAAATGCTTTCTTTGGTGGAATTGTAAAAACAGTTCAGACTTGCATTCTCTTCCTTTGTCTTTAGAATCTGAGGGGTTGGACCTTTTATAACTTGCACTGTTGGTGCTAGTCTCTTTTGCTTTGTGTTATGATAAGGAAAAGAAAACCCAGGGAAAGCAAGCCATTTCCTTTTGAGGTTTTAAGGGGAAAAAAAAAAGTCCTATTCTGTACTACTTTGTGCGAACCTTGTACAACCCTGAGTGCCAGCTGCCCTAAGAATAGGCAGGAAGATTAGTCACAAATTTGAGAAGCTTGAATCACGTGTCTGGCCATTTACTTTTACTATTCCTCCTCACTCCCTGAATGTTGTCTAGACATAAACTAAACAGATTCATCCACCACAGTTAATGTCTTCAAAACTTTGTTTTGAAGTAATTTTAGATTTACAGAAACGTTGCAAAGATAGTATAGAGTTCTTTTATACCCTTTGTCTGGCTTCCTCTAATATTAAAATCTTACATAACCATGGTACATTTATCAAAATTAAGAAATTAACATTGTATAGTATTATTAGCAAACTATTGGGATTTCACCACTTTTTCCACTAATGTTCCTTTTCTCTTTCAGGATCCAATTCAGGATGAAATATTGCATTTAGTATCATCATTTTTAATACTGTTTTCTTACTCTTTTTCTTACCATGCCAAGATGTTATTCTTTAAAGGATTTTACAGTTTATGAAAATTTATCAAATTGCATCATAAGAAAAATTAGTAAAAGGTTTTATGTTTGTGATAGATACATTTTAGATGGACAGAAGAGGAGAGTGTTCAGAATGACTTTTAAATCATGCATTGACCATTAACATGTTAGGCTATTTTAAAATTGATATATTTTACATATGAATAATTATATTAAATGAAATAATTCTAAAAATAACAAAGACTTTAGACCTCATTCACATAGAATGGACACCAGTGTCTTGGCTTTCTGTATAATGCTTTTTCCTAATTTGTAAATTGGAGGCAATGAGACAATAACGGTATTACAAGGTAGAATATGACTAATACCTTATGTGTCACGAAGTGCTCAGGAATTGGAAGGAACACCCAGTTATTTCCTAGACGGATTTATGCGGAAGGCCTTTGTGAGATTTGTTATTAGTCCTAAAGCAGCATTCCCCATAATCTTCCCACTGGGCAAGTGCATCTTTGTTCTGTAGAAAAGATAGTTTATTAAAAGAATATATGTTCTTGGGTGTAGTGGTTTGCTTTGCTGTTGGTATTATAGTATTATAATATAACATATTTAAGGCTTTCTTAGTGAATTATTTTTTAACTCTCAGAATATAATTTATGTTTAAAATATTACTATTCCTGGGCAGTATCTGGAATAGTTAAAAGAAAGGATGTAAAAACAAACAATTAAGAAAACCCCCCAATAAACCACTTTTAACTGTTGATTATGATATTATCTGTGGGCTTGTCATATATGACCTTTATTATGTTGAGGTACATTCTCTCTATACCCACTTTGTTGAGAGTTTTTATCAGAAAGGGATGTTGAATTTTGTCAGATGCTTTTTTTTTTGCATCTATTGAGGTGATCATATGATTTTTGTTTTTCATTTTGTTAATGTGGTATATCACATTGATTGATGTTAAGCCATCTTTGCATTGCTCGAGTAGATCCCATTTCATCATGTCATGTGATCCTTTTAATGTATTATTTATTTGGATTGCTAATATTTTGTTGAGGATTTTTGCATGGATGTTCATCAGGGATGTTGGTCTGTAATTTCATTTTTTGTGGCATCCTTGTCTGGTTTTGGTATCAGGGTGATGCCGGCCTCATAAAATGAATTTGGAAATGTTACCCTGTATTTCATATTTTTTAAGTGTTTGAGAGTGGTATTAATTCTTACTGAAATATTTGGTAGAATTCACCAGTGCAGCTGTCTGGTCCAGGATTTTCTTTTGTTGGGTTCTTTTTTTTTTTTTTGAGATTTTATTTATTTATTTTTAGAGAGGGGGAGGGAAGGAGAGAGGGAGAGATACATCAGTGTATGTGGTTGCCTCTTGAGTGCCTCCTCCTGGGCACCTGGCCTGCAACCCAGGCATGTGCTCTCACTGGGAATCAAACCAGTGACCCTTTGGTTCACAGGCCCACTCTCAATCCACTGAGCTGCACCAGCCAGGGCCTTTTTTTTTTTTTTTTTTAAGATTTTATTTATTTACTTACTTTTAGAGAAAGGGGATTGGAGGGAGAAAAAGATGGAAATGTCTGTGTAAGAGAGAAATGTTGATTGGTTGCTTCTTGCATGCGCCCTGACCAGGAACTAGGCATGTGCCCTGGCTGGGAATCCAACAGGTGACCTTTTGGTTTGCAGGATGACGCCCAACCAACTGAGCCACACTGGTCAGGGTGGTTCCTCTTTTTAAAAATAGTTGCAAGTATTCCATTGCCTGGTTATGTATTATTTAACATGTTTTCTGTCAATAGGCGTTTAATTTGTTTGCAGTCTTTTGCTAACACAAACCATGCTGTAATTTTTTTTAAAGATTTTATTTTTTTTTATTTTTAGAGAGAGGGGAAGGGTAGGAGAAAGAGAGGGAAAGAAATATCAATGTGTGCCTGCCTCTCATGTGCCCCCTACTGGGGACCTGGCCCACAACCCAGGCATGTGCCCTAGACTGGAAATCAAACCGGCAACCCTTTGGTTCACAGGCCCACTCTCACTCCACTGAGCTGCACCAGCCAGGGCCCGTGCTGTAATTTTTACAAATGTCATCTTACGTGTGTCCAGATATAGTATTAAGATAAATTCTTAGAAATGAGATTGCTTGGTTAAAGGGTAAATGCTTTTGAAATTTTGAAAGGTACTGCCAAATTGCCTCCCAGAAGGGTTGTATCACTCACTCTGCATGCCTGCGAGCCACGCATGAGAGTTTGTGCTCTTGTGTGCCACAGCCTCATACAGTTTTGCTGTTTTCATTGGCAAGGAATAGTATTTTAGAGTGTTTTCAATTTGCATCTTTCCTATTTTGAGAGGGGTTGAGCAGCTTTTCATAAGCTTAGCGTCTTTTTGGGGGTAGGGAAACCAGTTCATGTGCTTTATGCATTTTTTAAATCTATTTTCTGCTTGATTATTTCTTACTGATATCTGAGACCTTTTATATATTATGGAGATTAGTCCTTTGTAATGCATATGCACATATCTAATAGTTGTATAGTTTAACCCATTTGGAATTTATTTTGCTATAAACAATATGTGAGCACCTAGTAAAAATAATTTTTTTTTTGGATAGGGAATTGTCCCAGTCAACCTAACTGATTAAAGAATCCCATCTTTTTCTTAGTGGTTTAAATGTTGCCCTTTTAATATGAGTTCCCACTGTGGTATTTGCATTTTCTGTTTTACCAGTTTGTCTGTCCTTGCATGCATATCATATTTTTAGTAGTCCTAGTTTGATATATTTATATATTTTTCTTTTATAGTGATAATCTTTGTTATTCTTCCTTGTCATTGTTTCCTCCTCCTCTGCCACCTCCTCCTCCTCCTCCTTCTTCTTCCTTGCTATTCTTGTGTGTTTATTCTTCCATTTTCTGAAGTCTCCCAGGGATTCCATTGAATTTTTGATTGAAAGAGGTTGAATTTATAGATTACTTTATGCAGGGAAGTTTGAACCTTTATATATTGAGGTAAGGTGATCTCTTCATTTCTTTTATGTGCCTCAGTAGATTTTATTTTTTAAAAAGATTTTTAAATTTATTTTTAGAGAGGAAGGGAGGGGGAGAGGGAGAGAAACATCAATGTATGGTTGCCTCTTGCATGCCCCCTACTGGGGACCTGGCCCGCAACCCAGGCGTGTACCCTGACTGGGAGTCGAACGCCCGACCTTTTGTTTCACAGTTCCACACTCAATCCATTGAGCCAACCAGCCAGGGCAGTAGATTTTTAAAAAAATTTTTCTGTTTACCTTGCATATTTTCCCTTAGGATTATTATTTTTTTAGATAGTAAGATTTTAGGTTTTAACATGAGGATAAATGGAACCATTTCTTTTTTAAATTTTTATTGATTAGAGAGAGAGACAGAGAGACAGACAAAGATCAGTTTGTTGTTCCACCCATCCATGCGTTCATTGGTTGCTTCTTGTATGCACCTCCAACCTGGGATCAAACTCACAACCCTGGCATATTGGGACAGTGCTCCAACCAGCTGAGCTACCTGGCCAGAGGGGAACCATTTCTATCACTATGCTTCTAATGGATTATTGCCTGTAGGTAAGAAAACTATTGATTTTTAAAATACAAACTTATTTTAGAAGTTTTATTGAACAGACACTTCTCCAAGGAGGACATACAAAGGGCTCAGACACATATGAAAAGATGCTCAGCATCACAAGCCATCAGGGAGATGCAAAACCACACTGGGATACCACTTCACACTGGTCAGAACAGCCCTCATAAAGCAACAAACAACACGTGTTGCAGAGGTTGTGGAGAAAAGGGACCCCTAGTGCACTGTTGGTGGGATTGCAGACTGGTGCAACCACTACAGAAAACAGTATGGAATTTCCTCAGAAAACTAAAAATGGATCTGCCTTTTGTCCCAGTAATTCCACTGCTAGGATTACATCCTAAGAACCCGGAAACATCAATCCAAAAGAACCTATGCACCCCAGTGTTCATAGCAGCACAATTTACAATAGCCAAGTGCTGAAAGTGCCTATCAGTAAATGAGTGGATCAAAAAACGATGGTACTTTTTCATAATGGAATTCTATGCAGCAGAAAGAAAGAAGGAGCTTATACCCTTTGTGACAGCATGGAGGGAACTGGAGAGCATTATGCTAAGTGATATAAGCCAGGTGGTGAGAGACAAATACCATATGATCTCACCTTTAACTGGAACCTAATCAACAAAACGAACAAGCAAGCAAAATATAACCAAAGACATTGACATTGAGAACAGACTGACAGTGACCAGAGGGGAGAGAGGAGGGGATAATGGGGGAACAGGGTGAAGGGTTTACAGGAACAATTATTACAGTAACAAGGCGGGGGTGGTTGGAAACGGGAAGGAGGTGGGGAGGGCTGGGGGGGAGAGGCAGAAAAAGGAAAAAAAGAAGTTTGAGATACACAGAAAAGTTGATAGTAAAGAGAACTCCCATATACCCTGCGCCCAGTTTCCCTGTTGTTAGCGTTTCAGATGACTGTGGTGCATTTGTGCAGTCAGTGACCAGTACTGACACATCATCATTAACTTGCAGCCCATACCATATTCAGATTCCTTTAGTTTTTACCTGTGTCTTTTTTCTGTTCCAGGATGCCATCCAAAACTATTGATTTTGATTTATTAATTTTGCAACCGGGAACTTTATGGGCTTAGCTTATACTTTCTAGTACTTTTATTTTAAAAGGCTTTTTCAGGTATGCAATTAGATTTGTAAATAAAAATTTTAACTTCTTTACAGTATTTATGTTGTTTCTCATGTAATTACTTTGCATGACACTTTATACATCTCTATTAAAATGCTAAAAATATGTATAGCCTTGCCATATTCCCTACTTTAATGGAATTTTAGTGTTTTACTGTTAAACACACAGTTTGTTTATTTCTTTATCATATTATGGAAGTATTTATGTGTTTTTCAGTGACTTCTTGTCATTCATTACAGTCTAGTATTTACCTTTACGTATTCTGAGGTCTCACAAGTCTTAACCTACCGCCTCTCCTTGTAGCTCATCTTTGGTGCCTCTGAACCATTTCTACCCAGAGGTCTTTTTGTTTACATATCTTGGTTTTGTCACTACATTGCTTAAATATTATTAAACCATCACATAGTTACTGTGCTGTATATGGCCATGCACCATCTACTTTAAAGTTCTCTGACTTTACCCTCATCATACCCCTATGACATGAAGGTAGCTATTATCCCCATTTTACAGATGAGGAAACAGAGGCTCCCAGAAGTTAAATCACTGGCTCAGGGTTCTGCAGGTTGCCTCTGCCATTTCTTCCCTTTGACCTCAGGACCACCACCAGTCACTGTCCACTGTCCTCCTGTACACAGTCCTAAAAGATGCTTTTCTGATTAATCTGCTCCTGAAAGCCTACCTGTGATTGAATTGAGATGAGCTAAGTGTCCCCTCATCTTTTTAATATGTATTCTGAATCTAGGATTTTCAGAGCTGCCCTTTCCATCACCATCTAATTATAGCCTTATTTTGGTCCCCGCTTTTATTAAAAAAAGATTTTACTTACTCATTTTCAGAGAGGGGAAGGAAACGGAGAAAGAGGGAGAGAAAGAAACACTGATGTGTAAGAGAAACATCGATCCTCCAGCCCTCCCCCAGCTGAGGACCAGCCTCAACCCAGGCTTGTTCCGGACGGGGAATTGAACCCAGGAATCAAACCAGCTACACTCCAAACCCCTTTCATCAGGGCTGGTTCCCTTTTTGACTAGCATATTCTCTGAATACAGTGGAAGCCCATTACAAAGCACAGTGTTCTCCCAGGGATTCATTATGGCAATTTGTCTCCCTCATCATTTTGGAGGGAGTGGGGGTTAGTTAGCCTGTTCTATGGCATGTATTATAAATGGATTTTATTAAAGTTTAATTACCCTTTCGCTGTTGTCCTAATGTGGGGTTCTTTTCCTGCTGTGTTTATGTAAAAGACTATTTCCTTCTTGCATTGCCGCTACTGTTGCACGTGCTCTTTCCCTTCAACTACAGAGATGGCAGCATTTGCTGTTGGCTTAGATTCTGTCCATTCCAGTTTTTTATGAGCAAAACCTGGAACTGTCGTCCTTATGAATATGTAAATAACAGCAAGAACGCAGTTATTGCTAATTAGCCGTATGTTTTGAGAGCTGGAAACTTTTCGGCCAGTTTTAACTTTGGCACAGTGGTGCTGTTGGTTTCAGGTGGGTGCTGTCTGTGTTTTAGCATAAACATCCAATAATGCATTGGACAGCCCCCCTACAGCATAGGTTTATTTGGCTCCAAATGTCAGCAATGCTGAGGCTGAGATACTTTGCTCTGGAGCATGCTTTCTCAGTGGGTATGATGTCACCCTGAAGAGGGTGAAAATTAGTTCTTGGGGGTGTGATGAAAACATCTCTTAATGTATAAAGTACAGATAGACATACGGTACATACAGAAATACAGCGTATCAGTGGTGGTAAAATTTCATGAGGGGGAAGATGGTTAGAAAACCATCACTTCTGTGTGATTTCTTTTACTCATACTGCTACCACACGTATAACACTTCTGACACCAGATGTGTGGGGGGGCCCACACCAAGCAGTTTTCTGAGGCACCAGCTGGTGTCCTATGATTTGCTTCATTTCTGACATCTTCTACCTGGTCATAGTGTATGGGCTCAGTCCCACGAGACTCTCCTCCTTCTACCCCTGCATTCAAATGCCAATCCCAAGTGCAGGTTATCTACCTGTGTTTCTGACCAATTGGTTACAAATTGGAGGTTTCCATGACCCCATCCCCAGATTTGTTTAATTTCCTAGAGCAGCCCAGTGGAATTCAGGGAAACAGTTTACTTCCTGTTTACTGGTTTATAATAAAAGGATATGGTTAAGGATACAGAGGAATATCCAGCTGGACAGACTGCATAGGGCAAGGTGTATGGGAAGGGGTGCAGAATTTTCTTTGCCAGTCTGCGGGTGCCAGCTCTCCAGCACCTATAGGAATTCACCAACCTGGAAGCTCCCCAAACCCTTACTTTGGGTTTTATGGAGTCTTTATCACATAGACACGATCAGTTATTAACTCCATTTCCAGTCCCTCTCCCCTTTCTGGAGAATGAGGAGTGAGGCTGAAAATTCCAGGCTCCTAATATTTCTTGATCCTTCAGGTGACCAGCCCCGCCTCCAGGAGTCCACCCAGTCACTTATTTGAAACAAGAGACATTCCTATCACTTTAGAAATTTAGGTGTCAGGAACCAGAGTCAAAGACCAAATATTACAACAAAAAATGTGCCTACTGCTCTTAGCACTTAGGAAATTCTGAGTTTCAGGAGCTCTGTTCTGGGGACCAGGTGCAGAAACCAGTATACACACACACACACTTACTGTTATTTCTCAGGGAGTGATTAGAGAAAACAATGTCTGTCTAAAAAGGTACCTTAGGAAGGCAATAACGAGAAAAAGTTGAAAAACACTGCCTTGGAAGGAGACTGTTGAATGCAGTGGTTAAAACTTAGGTTCTTAGTCATTGAAGTCAGTCTGGATAGAAATCCTGTTTCTACCACTTACCAGCTGCCAGCAAATGCTTCATAGTCTCAATTTTCTTTTCTGTAAAATGGAGGTGATAATAGTGCTTTCTTTAAAAGACTGTTATAAGATACCCATTTAAAGCATCTGCTGCTTAGTAAAACATTAAATTAGTCATTTTTAAGAAGATCAAGGAGTCTTGTTTATGGCAGTATTGACATTCCTCAGAGAGTATCTGGGACTTAATAGGTGTTCAGTAAGTATATGTTGAATGAACGAACAAAGCCCTTACATATTGTGTCAAAGTTCCTTTAGGAAAAGGAGGAAGTGGTAGTAGTGAGACGTGTATTCATTTTTGTTTTGTTAGGTGTCTTTCACATTTACCTCACCTTAACTCTTGTGTGTGATACATTACCTAATTTTAGTGTTTAATTTTAAAGATAGAAATGGATTATATAAGCATGCAATACCACTACTGTGTTTCAAACAAACTGAGTAAGCTCAGGGCAAAATGATATATGGGTTCTATTAATACTCTTGAGAGTTAATATACTTTAAATTTACAAATTTTGCTGATCTACCTTCTTGTGTTAGGGTCTCAGCTTGTAATTTCTGTGAATTTTAGTGAAACATAAAAGACTAATTAAATACCTCCTGGAAACCTAGTTTTTTTGTGTATGATGATTTTATCTCAAAATATTTATTCTTATTTGATCCTTATAGTTTTATCTTTCCTTTGGCTTTATACTTTAGTTACTAAATTGAATTATTTTTACTTTTAAGCGTAAAATTTGAGCTATTTACTTTGTACATGTATGGTATATTACATCAGTAGCAGCATAGTTAGTCCTGGCTGGTGTGGCTCAGTGGATTGAGTGCTGGCCTGTGAACCAAAGGATCCCTGGTTCGATTCCCAGTCAGCACATGCCTGGGTTGTGGGCTAGGTCCTCAGTAGGGGGTACTCAAGAGGTACCCACACATTGATGTTTCTTTCCCTCTCTTTCTCCCTCTCTTCCCCTCTGTCTAAAAGTAAATAAATAAAATCTTAAAAAAAATACCAGCATAGTTCATAAGTGTAAGAGGAATCCCCTTGTTTTACATGTATTGGCCTATAAAGTAATCCCATTGAATATATCCTGAACTGGTATTTTGTGAGGTATAGTCAAAAGATATAACCTGGCTGCTATTCTAAAGAATTGCAAAGTAGTGTTGATAGACCTTGTTAATGAGTTCTTAAAATTGTTTCAGTAGAATATATCAGAAACAAATGGAATAAAGAAATGTCAGGTTATTTAAGTTGGAGTTTATGAGATAGCTTCTGGTCCTTGTATTTACCATTTAGATGAATTGTTTTTATGAATTTACTGATTTTTTAAATCAAATTACTTAGATTTACATAGACTGATTAAACTGGTAAAAGAGTGATTCATGCACCAAAATGTCAAGTTACTAAGTCATAAAAGGAGGTATGAATCAAGATAGTTCTTAGTATAGGATTATAGTTGGAATTTCAAAAATGATCATACTAAATTATCACAGTTATGAAGTAACCTCTTTATCTTACATTTCATTTCAGAACTCAAGTGACTAATTCTCCCCTATAGCTTAGCTGACTGCACAGTAAAAAGTGATGTGTAATACAATGCTCATTTCCTTAGGCAGCAATGTAAAGACATCTGCTCATTGTGTATGCTTTGTTGGGTTCATAATTTTCACTATTTCTGCACTACAAAATCTCTGACTGGCTTATTTTGCTTAGCATAATACTCTCCAGATCCATCTATGTTGTCACAAAAGGTAAGATTTCCTTCTTTTTTACAGCTGAGTAGTGTTCCATTGTGTAAATGTACCACAGCTTTTTTATTCTACTCATCTACTGAGGGGCACTTGGGCTGTTTCCAAATCTTGTTTATTGTACGTAGTGCTGCAGTGAACATAGGGGTGCATATATTCTTTTGAATCAGTGTTTTGGGTTTCCTTGGGTATATTCCTTGAAGTAGAATCGCTGGGTCATAAAGCACTTCAATTTTTAATATTTTGAGGAACCTCCATACTGTTTTTGATAGTGGTTGTACCAGTCTGCATTCCCGCCAACAGTGCATGAGGGTTCCCTTTTCATCACATCCTTGCCAGCACTTACTGTTTGTTAACTTATTGATGATAACCATTCTGACAGGTGTGATGTGATATATGAGTGTGGTTTTAATTTGCATTTCTTTGATGATTAGTAATGTTGAGCATCTTTTCATATATCTATTGGCCATATGTGTGTCCTCTTTGGAGAAGTATCTATTCAGGTGCTCTGCCCATTTTTTACTTGGATTGTTTGTTTTTCTGGTGTTGAGTTATGAATTCTTTATACATTTTGGATATTAACCCTTTATTGGGTGTATCATTGGTGAATATCTTTTTCTTTTAGAGATTTTATTTATTTTTAGAGAGGGGAAAGGGACAAAGAGAGGGAGAGAAACATCAATGTGTGGTTGCCTCTCGAGCGACCCCTAGTGGGGGCCTGGCCTACAACCCAGGCATGTATCCTGAGTGGGAATTGAACTGGTGACCCTTTTGTTTGCTAGTCTGACACTCAGTTCACTAAGCCACACCAGCCAGGGCATGCGAATATCTTTTTCTATTCAGTTGGTTGTCTGTTCACTTTGTTGGTGGTTTCCTTTGCTGTACAAAAACTTTTAGTTCGATTTAGCCTCATTTGTTTATTTTTTCATTTGTTTCCCTTGCCTGAGGAAATATATCAGAAAAAATATTGCTAAGAGAAATGTCCGAGATTTTACTGCTTGTGTTTTCTTCTAGGAGTTTTATGGTTTTGAGTCTAACAATTAGGCGTTTAATCTATTTTGAATTAATTCTTGTATTTGTGTAAGAAGCTGGTCTAGTTTTATTTTTTTTTTTGCATGTATCTGTCGAATTTTCCCAGCACAATTTATTGAATACATTGCCTTTACCCATCGTATGTTCTGGCCTCTTTTGTCATATATTAATTGACCATATAGGTGTGGGTTTATTTCTGGGCTTTCTGTTTTGTTCATTTGCAGATCATGGGTTTCTGAGTGAACTGGTCCGAATGCCTGAGTATGATTACATGATAAGGAAATCTCAGAAATCAAGAAGTTAACTAATTATAGCATAATTGAACTGAAAAAGCCCCAGCTTGTCTGTTTTAATATTTTAACCTTTTGCTGTGAGATAGATTGTTAGGACGTATAGCAAGAGTACTTAAGTCTGTGATGACCGCAGGTCTTTATTTTGAGCTTGCGGTCCCCTGATCTTTCTTTCTAGTTGTTTAATGAGGGCCTTGTGTCTCCATCAGTGTTGCACCCCCTGCTACACCACCTTCATTCCCTGCTCTTCACTGTTTGTGGTGTCCTAGGAAAGAAGTAAAACCAGCCTTTCTATATAAGCAATTTG
Source organism: Trachops cirrhosus (assembly GCA_028533065.1). NCBI lineage: Eukaryota > Metazoa > Chordata > Mammalia > Chiroptera > Phyllostomidae > Trachops > Trachops cirrhosus. Next base: position 172,682,310 of record CM052538.1, read on the forward strand.
TAGCAATGGACAGACATTTATGTGAAAATAAGATAGATCGGCTTTTATTATCCGAGGGCAGCCAGTGTGCTTGGTTGCACCAGCACTAACTTAAAGATGACATATACAATAAAATATTATAACCTAAGATAAAAGATGTCCTTTACAAAACCCTAGTACTCTGTCTTGTTAGGGAACATAATTAACCTTAAGTCAATAAACACCTGCCAAAACAATTTCAAAATAGATGTTTTAATTTAAATTGGGTTGTTGAATGGGATATAAGAATTATATTTTTAACAGCAACATAAGCAGTTTTATTTTGTTAAAATTTTTTTCTTTAGAAAAAAAAATTTGCTTTTCCATGAGATGCTGTTTGTTGGTAAATGGAATTCTGAAAATCTTTCTTTGAAAACACAGTATTGATATCTCTAATTTAATAAAATGTAAAAGCAAATAGTAAATACTACTAGGTTTGCTCTCTCGTATATAACCTGTAAAACTAAAAAATAGGTGACCTAGTTTCAATTTTTTTTTGGTGTTTGATTTTTACTGAGACTATAAATGCAGACTTTTTTTTCCTTTAAAGATTTTATTTATTTTCAGAGAGAGGGTAAGGGAGGGAAAAAGAGGGGAAGAGAAACATTAGTTGGTCGCCTCTCACTCACCGCCAACTGGGGCGACCTGGCTTGCAACCCAGGCATGTGCCCTGATAGGGAATCAAACTGGCAACCTTTTGGTTTGTAGGCTGGCGCTCAGTCCACTGAGCCACACTAACTTGGGCTTTTAAAAAAATATATTTTATTTATTAAATACAGACATCGTTTAAATGGTGAAGCACAGTTACAGGGAAGGTTTATGATTCATTTATGACTTGATAATGATGTTGTCAGCTGTGCTGGGATCAGCTGAGAGCCCAGTGAAGTAATGCAAGCAGAGCAGAGAACAGGCAGAGGACAGAGTCACACAACAGCCCTGTGTGTCTGCACTTCGCCTCCTTACGGAGAAGTGAAACTTGTCCTCTGCGCCTAGGAACCTCTAGGGTAACCTCTGACAGGGCTTAAGTATTTGAATCGCACGGTGTAAAACAAAAATGGGTACCGTTTGTAGTGGGAGTAGAAAATATAAATGTTAATCATCTGATACTGGTTTCCAGTGTGAAATGGTCACTTAACATTTTCAGTCTTTTCAATATTCAACATTAAAAAATTAACGAATTCTGTACTTTCTATTGTACTTACTATGTAGGGTATAGATCCTGCATATTTAAGTGTGTTTCTTGACACTCATTTATCTACTGCTTTTGACAATATAGTGGTAGGGAGCGTTTACTTAGATCTGTTCTAAGCATTCATAATCTTTGACTCTCTTGTAGAGGCAAATACGATAGACCATTCAATATTAAGTAGTCTCTTTTATCTTTTCTGTATGGAAAGGCAATTAACATTTCCACTGAATTTGCCACTCTGAGGAGTAATGGTGAGGTTGCTCTCCTGTCCACTTAATAATGTAATCAATCATTTTAATCTGAACATGGACTACTGGTGAATAACGATGGAACCTTGACTCGTATTATCATTGGCACTTTACATTTGAAAATGGAATTGGTATTGTGGTGTGTAGTGAAACATGCAGCGGCCTAGGTGTTAGAAATCTTGCTTAATTTTGTTGTTCAGATGTTATTAAGATGGTGATCTTGGCTAAGTCATCCAAAGCTAGTAGGTCTTCAGTTTTCTGTGTGGAAATGAGGGTTTTGAACTAAATGATCTCCAAGAATTCTAGTTCTTATGTGAACATATATCATATGTTGGCCAGCATTATGCAGAATTTCTGCATAATACTATGAGCAATATATATGTGTTCATATTTGTGTTTACTTTGAAATTTTTGTTAATTTGAATGAGTGTGTATGTGTAGTATGTGTATTTCCTGTTTGACAAAGGTTATTTAGGGCACTTTCGTTTTACAACGTGTGTTAGATTTATTAATGCTACAAGTTAAACTACTTAAAATTTTAAACTCTGTATAGATTGAAAATATTTTAACAATATTTTTTAGAAGTTTGGTTTTTGAAATATGGCTTAAGGTCCCTTTCATTTAAACAGCATTTATAAATTTAGTATTCATTTTAAGTACTTAAGTTATATGACAAATATTTCTAAGTACTTAACTCTTAACCCTAATATTTATGGATTTTATAAAATTTTAAATACATTTTTTATTTTATAATCATAAGCCAAAATCAGTTATTCTGTGACATTTTAAATTGGAATTACAGTTTTAGTTTTTATATATACTAATATAAATGGCTTCTTAATCTGAGTATTTAAAAATAGCAAATATGTACCTGTTTCACTCATATCCAGCCCAAAACTGTTAAACTGTAGGCCTGAGTTAATTTTTACTCCCTCCCAGTTTTAGCCCACACACTTTCTCTCTCCCTCCCAAATCACTAAACAAACAAAAAGCCCTTTTATTAAACCTGTATTTCTGAATCTCCCTGGATTGTCAGGGTCTTTTCGGTTTCAGCGTCTGAAGCAATTTGAGGTTACCTTTCCAAGTAAATTTAGAGTCGTGTTGTCAGATAGTTGAAGTTGAATCTTATGAAAACATCTGGAATCTAGAGTTGTAGATATCCAGAAGGATTTTTTTCATATGAAAGTGGACATAAGTCAAGCCTAGTTTTATGGTCTCTCCCGACAGTGACTCTGAGGCTGTGCCTTCTGAGTCAGGTGGCCTCCAAGCCTGCCACCTGGGACCCGGGTCCACAGCCCCGAATCCTCAAGTATGATGAGCCCGTAATCCCTGTGCCTAGGATGCTTCTGGCCTGTTTCAGTTGTGTTTATTACTTGGTTCTGTTCTGTATTATTTTATTTGGTGGTCTACAATTTCTAAGTGTTTTAAGTATATTTTAAAATAAAACAACTTGGATTATGCACGGCTCCCATGTCTTATATGGGTTTACAGTTACAGTTCTAAGGATTCTCATGACAGTTTTAACTTGCAATTTTCTGGAACACAAAGAATGTTTGTATCTTAAACTTACAGAGAGCACATGAACAGAGATTATATATATTTGGATCACACCCTGTCTTATTCATATCATGTAATGTGATACCTTAACTCTCCAAGTATATATTATAAGTGTTTTGGCATGGACTTTATGCCAGTACTATCCAGTGGAAATGTAATGTGAACCACATATGTAATTAAAATTTTTCTAGTAGCCACATTAAAATTCAGTAAGAATAAACAGATGAAATCAACTTTAATATTGTATTTAACAGTACAGTAAATGTTATTTCAATATGTACTCAATATAAAAATTATTGATATATTTAACATTCTTTTATTTTTCATAGCAATCTTCAAAATCCTGTGTTATTTTTATAAAAGATTTTATTTATTTATTTTTAGTGGCACTGCCTGGTGTGGCTCAGTGGATTGAGTGCTGGCCTACGGACCAAAGGGTTGCTGGTTTGATTCCCAGTCAGGGCACATGCCTGGGCTTCAGGCCAGGTCCCCAATAGGGGTTACAAGGGGAAGGGAAGGAGAAAGAGAAGGAGAGAAACATCAATCTGTGGTTGCCTCCCACCCCCCCACCCCGACCCCTCTGGGGACCTCACCTGTAACCCAGACATGTGCCCTGACTAGGAATTGAACTGGGGACCCTTTTTGTTCACAGGCCAGCACTCAATCCACTCAGCCCCACCAGCCAGGGCAAAACCTGTGTTACTTTATGTACAGTGCACAACTCAGGTCAGACTAACCACATTTCAGGTGCTCAATAGCCCCAGGTATCTAGTGGCTACTGTATTGGGCAGTACTGTCTTATATTTTGCAATTCAGTGCTAGTAACATAATTGCTGCTTTGTGTATGACTGTGTACGTTTATTATAGTTCCAGATTTATTTAATTGAATCAAATATAAGATATTTAAAAACGCATATTTTTTTCTCTTCAAGGCCCTTCCTTCTTCCATGATTATAGTTGCAGTTTATTGTCCTGTGATAGCCGCTGTTTTCATTGTTCTGAAGATGGTCAACTATCGACTCCACAGAGCGCTTGATGCCGGAGAAGTTGTAGATAGGAACACAAATGAGTTCACAGATCAGCGAGCCAAAGCTGAGCAAGGCAGCTGTTCAACTAGGAGAAAGGACAGCAATGGCCCGAGGTAAGGGAGCCTGTGTCACTCTGTAATGATGTGGGTCTTGCCTGTGTACAGTGATGTGATAGTGTGTTGTGCCTCTTCTGTCCGTGTGGATTTAAGGCAGTGCTAGGTCTTACCGCTGTGGATACCGTGACAAGTACAGAGTGTCACATTAGATCACAGCAAAGCTAACTGGCGTGGCTGGGGGATTAAATCAGTGTCCTTGGCCTTACTGCTAAAAAAAATGTTGGAATCAATAGTTATAATCGTATAATAATTATTCACACCAAAGACCAAAGTCAGTGAAAAACAGTCTAAAGAAATAATAAAGCATGACTTATAAATCTTAGTATTTATGTTATTTATACTTATAAATAAAATGTATATATCTTTAGTAAATTGGAATATTTTACTTCATATTTATAATTGAATTTTTCACTTAATTTATTGTAAGTATTTTTCAGTTTTTTATTTTCACCCTAGAAACCTAGCTGCTCTATCCCTAGATCTTTACATAACTGACTTCTCAGAGTTCAAATCTGTGTAAACGTCACCTACCCCTGGAAGCTCCTTTTTCTGTCCCAGCTCAAGTATTCTCCCTATGTCAGTCACATGCTATTGCATTATCTTGGCCCCTCCCACTGTCTCTTTTTGATAGAGGGATTTTATCCATAGTCAAAAGTTTATTGTGACTTTATTACTACCAGTATAACTTAAAAAACCGTTTTTACATGAACAGTTGACATCCATAAGTTCATTCAGTCTTGGAAACAATTCTGAGGTACACGCTGTGATTATCCCCGACTTACAGATGTGGAACCTAAGGTGAGAGAGATCCAGAGTCAGATCTGGAGTCCATGCCTTTAACCACTATGCGATGTTTCCACTCAGTAAGATAAGAACTATTTCAGGTATCAAGATAGAAATGCTGTAAGACAGGTAGTGTTTCTGTATGTTTTCCAGTGCAGTGAGAGTCATTTATCCTTTTTCAAATATATGAGGAGGACCTCAAAAGCACCCAGGAATTATCTTCTGGAGCATGGGCCCCTTGTAGTACAGGCTTCCCCTGCTAGGTTCAGGGACCTAGGTTCGGGGTTCTAGGGACCCATCTGTATCAGTGGACCAGCTGACGTTGTTGTGAGGCTGCATTTGGCTTCAGTGAGTTTTTCTGAAGACTCTTTCGACAGTTCCCCCATTTTATGATGGGTGATTTACGAGCACACCTGCCCACACCGGGCTGAGTGTTCAGCAGTTTTTGACTAAAAGCGGCTTGACCCCTATGCCCTATCCTCCCTATTTACCTGATCTTGCCCCATCGACTTTTTTTTGTTACCCTGGATGAAAAAGTCCTAAGAGGGAAACATTTTGCCAGTGTGGAGGAGATGAAACAAAAAAATGGCAGAAGCACTAAAAGGCTTCAAAATCGACAAGGTCAAAACTGTTTTTGAGCAGTGGGAAAAAATATGTCTCGATAGGTGTATTGCATCAAATGGAGAGTACTTTGAAGGTGGCTACAGTTTAAACATGTAAGAATAAATACACAATTTTTAAAAGTAAATTCTGTGTTTTGGGGGGTCACCCCTCGTATTTTCTCCATCTCTAACATGATTACCCTCTTTGTGCATTGAACAAATAATTTATGCTTGTCATAATTATGTTCATAGCATTAATCACTATCTGAAATTATCTTAGTCATTTATTAGTACAATATTTCTAACTTTCTTGAAGGCAGAGGCCTTTTTTTCCCCTATAAACTATTATATTTCCACGCTCTAAAATAGCATCTGATACTGAGAGGTACTCATGAAATATTTGAAATAGTGAAACCATTTCTTTTTCTGTGATATTATTTTTGAGTTAACAGTTTTCCATTTTGTGGGTATACCATATTTAATGTTTTTAGTTATTTCAGTTTCTTTTCAAATTCAAATATTGATCACTATGATATTTAAATTTTAAATGAGTAAATTTAATCATAATTTAGAATTACTAGGAAGCTATATCCATTTTTAAGATTTTCAGTATATATTGCCAAATTCTAAAGATTTCACCTTGTAATTATAATGACCACCAGTTTGAGGGCTTTTTGTTTTTTTGTACTTTTGATAACATTGAGTGTTTAGTATTTTGACAGAACTGTGATAGAGATCTTGTTGTTTAGTTTTTCAGTGTTTGGATTACTAGTGAAATGGAGGTGTTTTTCTTATGTTATTGGTCAGTTGTCTTTCTAATGGTGGTTAGTTTTTTTGCTATTGATTTGGAGAAGATATTTATGAAGGATATTAATTATCTTATGTCAAATACTTCAGTTTGTGGCATTTTATTTATATGCCACAGTTTTTCTTTTCTTTTTTAAAAAATATTTTATTTATTTATTTTTTAAGAGAAGAGAAGGGAGGGAGAAAGAGAGGGAGACAAACATTAGTGTGTGGTTGCCTTTTTGATGCCCACTATTGGGGACCTGGCAGGCAACCCAGGCATGTGCCCTGACTGGGAATCGAACTGGTAACTTTTTGGTTTGCAGGCTGGCACTCAATCCACTGAGACATACCAGCCAGGGTTACTTTCTGTATTTACAGTGACTGATTTGTCTTTGCTTGTAGGAAGCAAAAGACAAATCATTTCTTTGCTGTAGTGTGCATACGGCCCATATCATAAAATATGTGCCATATTTAGTATGCTGTAATTCTAATTAAGGTCAGTTTGTAATGCTGGATTGAGTGTAGACAGTTTGGGAGAGTTTTAAAAAATATTTTAAAGTAGTGATGTGATTATAAAATTGTTCAAATTATTAGACTTTCAAATGAAGAATGATTCATTTATTTTGTCATTTGCTCTATTAAAAATCAGAACTTCTTTACTTTGAAAAAAATAACAAAAAGGAAACCATTGGTGGTGGAATGATGGCAGTTACTCTCTCTTACTTGTTTTTTTCAACAGTGATCCTGGTGGAGGGATTGAAATGTCGGAGTTCATTCGAGAGGCCACACCACCAGTTGGTTGCAGTTCAAGAAATTCTTATGCTGGCCTAGATCCAAGTAACCAGGTAGAAACCTGTATGATATTATTTTGCCTTTTCTCTTCCTCTTGATAGGAGTCTTAGGAATTCTCCTGTCTGCAATAGTCATTTGGTATTTGGGTTTATCTTGCTTATTAATAATTTTTATTGTTTATTAATATCTTTTGTTAATGTTCTATTTTTTATCTGAGTTTTCACATTAAGTACAATTTTTCCTTTGCATAGAGCTTAATAAATAGTTTAAAATATTACAAAGCTCATTTTTATTGCCTATATCAAGAATTTATTAGTAGTTTTAACATGTTTGTGTGTGCTTATTTTTACTGACATGTAAATTTCATAGAGCATAGTATACATAACTTAAGTGTACAGCTCAGTGGATTTTCACACACACATATACTATATACATAAACACACACCAATGTAATTGCCATTCAGATCAAGAATATCGCCCATGCCCTTTCCAGTTCAATATTTACCTATATTTTGAGCAAGTTTCTTATTGTGTATTTTTGTTCCATTGAATCAGTGAAAGGACAGATTTAGTAAAATATAAAATATCATTTGAAAGTTTTTAATTTTATTCTAAGATGTTAAATTTGCATGAGTGTTTTCTTGACTCCCTTGAAAACAGATTATAGAAAGATTTACTAAGACTTGTTAATTTAGTAACTGTCATGTTGTTATATTTTGTTTCCTGAAGTTGTTTGTGGAATCTGTTTATATAATTTAAAAAAAATATTTTATTTACTTCTTTATTTTTTTAGAGAGAGGGAAGGGAGGGAGAAATAGAGGGAGAGAAACATCAACATATGGTTGCCTCTCACATGCCCCCTACTGGGGACCTGGCCCACAACCCAGGCATGTGCCCTGACTGGGAATTGAACCAGCAACCCTTCGGTTCGCAGCCCATGCTCAATCCACTGAGCTACACCAGCCAGGGCTGCTTATATAATTTTTATAGTAGTATATTATAATAAATGATGGCTGTGCAATTTTAGGGAAGTGTTTTATCATCTTTAGTATAAGCACTAAAAGCTCACTAGATTTTAGTTTTCTGTTTAGTTTTTGCTAAAAATTCATTTTTCACAGATGCCTTAGTTTTTCATTCTTTCTAAACATGTTATAGCAGTTTGCAAAGAAGTAGTTACTTTTTTGTCTGCAACTGAGGAAATTGCATATTGGTTCATTCACAATTTGACAGTTGAAGATTTAGGTTGCTTTTTGTTGCATATATTGTTTTGTCCTCAAAACATTCCCTTTATATCTCCTGATAAGTCTAAATTTATTTCATATAGACTCAACACCTGATTTGGCTTTTGTTTATAACATGAACACGTCATGGTACAGCATGAAAAGTGATAATAAAAGTGTAAAATAAGTTGGCCGAGGTGGGATGCACCCTGCCCTGGGGACTGCAGGAGTCCTGAGCGCCTTGATGGACTCAGGGACTCCATGTCCTGGCGCGTCTGTGATGTAGACACAGGACGTGCCCTGGCAGGCAGGCCTGCAGCTCTGCTGCAAAAATGCCTGAGCGGCATCTTTTCCTCCCGATAAAAGTGACTGATACTATGCTTTGATAACATAATAATTGCATTTGACTATCTTGCTAGTGTACATTGGTAATGACAGAGCTAGCACTTTAATTAGTGTTTCTTGTTTCATGTCATGTTTTCAGATTGGATCTGGCTCCTCTCGTCTTGGAACAGCAGCGACTATTAAAGGTAGATGTGATCTAACTTGAAAGTTGTCTCTGACTTTCCATTTCATTTTTAGGTGTAATAAATATAGATAACTGAGCATTTTATATTCACATGTAATGCAAAATTGTTCTTGAAATTATTTTGTAGATAAAATTATGTGTCTTATATTAAAGGCTACTTCATTTATATTGTGTTTCCTTTTCATCACTCAAATTTCACAAAAGTATTTGACCATTTTCATTGCATTGCATGGATTGTACATTTTGATCTATAAAGAAACTTCCCTGCCTTGAGGGAAAATACTTTTTTTTTTGAGGGTTTTAGTGAGGTTCATAGAAAACAGAGTAGTTTAATGTGGAACCTTTAAATTGGCTGCAAATGAGATACTAAAAAAAGCTAAATGTTTTTCTATACATTTGATATATGCCTTTTATTTTGTATACTTATTTCAGATAAATTATATTATTTTTTCCCTATAATTTTTTAGCTAACTAATTTGTCCTGGGAAAGAAATTTATGTTGATTCAAGTCATTATGTGATCTTAATTTCTTTTAAACTACTGTTTTAAAAAAAAGAAATAGGTTTATTAGCTAACAATGTGACACTTTCCATATTATTTTGCTTATAGTGCTCTTAGGATAGTTGTGTGGCCTGGTAGTCTGCTGCTGTAGTAGATACCGAGCACTAAGACAGTACAGAGCAAACTGAGATAGTACATATTCGCGATACTCGTCGATGTCTTTCCTTGTTATGACATACTGTGCAGTCATTACTTTTCATGTAATGTCTTCACACGTTTGTCTTTACTTTGTAGGAGATACAGACACTGCTAAGACTTCTGACGATATCAGTTTAAGTCTGGGCCAGAGCTCTAGTCTTTGTAAGGAAGGAAGTGAAGAACAAGGTAAGAACATTATTCCTCACAGTGACATTACAGAGTGAGGTGACCAGGTTGAGTTTGCAGAATATGCTGCTCACATTTTGACAGACGATTTAATAATTTATTATGTGTTTTTTTAAAAAAGATTAAAATAAAGTTATTTACTAGTAATACAGTGCTATAAGTTCTTTTAGCTGTCTGGAATTCAGTTGGACATGTGCTGCAAACTGAGCATGAAGAGAGAAATTTTGTGAGCGTATGCCCTAGGGTGCGCATGAGATGGGAGGTAAGAGTCTGCTGTTCCTTTAGCTGGTCGAAGCGTCTTGCTTATGTGAAACTGTTTTTCATTCAGTAAGATCTCTAAATGCCTACTGCTTCATATCTTGTCTAACAATATGTTTTATGAGAAATAACTTGTCGTTGGAATTTCTGAGAAGCTGTATGTTTGCCCCCAGTGTGGTACCTGTCTCTTGTAAGTAGATTTTTAATAGAAATTTTGGATTTAAGTGATTTTTTTCCCTCCTCATTCAACTCCATTATAAATGAGTATTTGGGGTTGTCTTGGAGTTAGTTTTTTAAAGGACTGACACATATTCATGTTTGATCATTATTCAGACATGAAAGGTTGTATAGGTCATCCTGATTTTCCAAGTGGAGATTATCCCATGTTATTATCAATGAGACAGGAAATCGTCTCCCTAGTCCCAGCCTGTTGTTATTAGCCTGTTGGTGATGTTTGGTAGGCAGGCAGGCTGATAAATTTCCTGTAATTAATTATGAAACTTATTTATGGAGTTAAAAGTAGATCACTGAATTGTGACATTTTCCCACAAATACAGATTCAGTTCCTACAACTGTATTTTGTTTCTGGTAGTTGAAATTTTAAGTTCATCACTGGAACCCTGCTTTTTTAGAATTGTAGTACCCCATTGTTCATTTGCTTTTGTGGACTACCCCTGCCAACCTATCCCCCCGCCGCAATACTCTTAAACATACTGTATGATATGAAAACTATCCGTTTTCTCATAAAGTAAAGATTAATTGACTGGTTTGCGAATTACGTTTTCCTTTCTCTAATGTTATCAAAATGTCTGAAAAACTAGTCATTGATCTCAGAGGGGCTAGTGCATTTAGAGGTCATATATCTTTTTACTTTATATCTGGAAAGCACCATGCACAAGTGAGAATTTTGTAGTGCAGCAGGTTAAGAATTAATACACACAGACCTACCCTTGCAGATACTTATTGACATAGATAATGATGTCTAACATTTACTGAGTGCATACTGTTATCTAGGTTGGGGTCAGTAAACGTTTTCTATAAACAGACAGCCTTTTAGGCTGAAAGGTCTCTTGCAGCTACTCAGCTCTGCGTTGTAGAGGGAAAGAGGCCACAAGTAACACATAAATGAGGGGGCATGGCTGTGTTACATGGCTCCTACAGGCCTTAGTTTTTAACCCCTGGTGTAGGTCTTCTTTTCAGCTTTTATATGCACTCACTCAGTTAATCTTTACTTAAGCATTTAATGTTAATACTGTTATTATTCTCACTTTACAGATGAACATATCATGGCTTAGAACTCAGGCAGCAAACACAAGGCCCAAGGGCCAAATCTGGCCCTCCACCTTGTTTTAGCTGGCCTGGCACCTTGTTTCTGTTAAGGAGCAGTTACATTTATACAACCCTACAATTACATTCAGCCCTTCGAAGCAGCCTTGAGGCTGATGTGGCCCCCGGTGAAATGAGTGTGACACCCCTGGCCTAGAGAGAACTTGTAAGAAACTTGATCCAAGTCATACAGCTAAAGAGTGGCAGTCCTGTAACTGAAATCTAGTTTTGAATTATACTTTTAATGCTGCACTGTTCTCCTTTCATGTAGGTTTATAACTTGTTTTTATTACATAACATTTTCTCACATAGTTAACATGTAACATTATCTAGTACTCATTACATGCTGAGCACCACTCTAAGTACTGGAAATAAATCAGTGAACAAATGATAAAAATTTCTCCCCTCATGTAACTTCCATACTGTTTGTGTGGAATTATGCTAGAATATGTATAATTATATACAGTAATAGAGACAGAGGACGGGGAGGTGCTGGGGCTGGGGAATTGAAAGTTTCAATAGAGTTGTTGAGGGAAAGCCTCACTGAGACCACAGACGCCAAGGAGGTGAAGAGTGAGTTATCAAGATTTTTGAGGGGAAGGAGGCTCCCTCCAAAAGTCCTTAAGTAGGAACAGGCCTGTCAGCCTTGAGAAATAGTGTGGTTGGTGTGGAGTGAGTGAGGGGACAAATTGTAGTCTTGTAAGCCATTTTAAAGATTTTGGTTTTAGTTTCCAGTGAGATCAGGAACTGCTAAAAGTTTTGCACAGGTGAGTGTCATGCATGATCTGTTATATTTTAACAGGATCACTTGGCTCCTATGTTGAGAATATATTAAGGGGCAAAGGCTGAAGCAGGGAGTTCAGTTAGTAGATTATTGCAGTAATTCAGGACACAGATTAAGGTATTGAGAAGTAAGTCTGACTGTGTGTAGAAGATACTACTGAGAGGATATGTTATGCTGATGGATTTGGATATATTGGAGAGAAATCATAGTCATGGATGACTCTGAAGTTTGGGGTTAAGCACTGAGGAGGGTGGAGTTTCTGTTAACTGAAAGGGGGAAGACTGAGAAGGAGCAGATTTAGGGGTGGGGAGAGCAGGGAGGAGAAGGGTAAGATAGGGAGTTCAGTTTGGGGCATATCAGATATGAGATGCTGATAGACCTCTAAGGGGCAGTAATTAGATAATTATCTACATCTGGATTTCAGTTAAGAAGCCTGGGTTCAGATTTTAAAATTAGGAGTTTTCAGTATGTACATATTATAAAGTTCAGTCATGTCAGTTGTACGGTTGTGTTATCACGACGTTCATGAACTAACGGGGCAAGTCTGCATGGTTAGCCAGTTTGAACAGGAGATAGCCTGGCTCGGAGATCCAAATCTGTGTTAGTCTTCGCTGTGGTTTGGCACCACCTAGTGGCAATTGTCCATTCTGGCTTAAATATCCATTGGGGTTCTGTTTCCCTGGGTGGTTTGGATTTACAGGACGTTGATCTTCAGTTAGTTGGTTAGTTGATTAGCTGGCACTTGTTTTATCAGCATGAGTCAGGGTAATTGGGAGAAAACTGAGCAAGTGGAGATGTGTGCTCTTCTTTTTCACTTCTAGGAGGAGCTGCCCTGCAGTTCCCGTCTCCAGATTCATTCATGATTTCTCGACTCAAGATCAGAACTTTAGCCCATCCCCATATGAGTAGGGGGCTGGGTAGAAGATGGAGGAACTAGTTACAAGTATTTCTGAATTTTAGTTATGGGGCCAGAAAAAATGAGTTTTCTATAGAAAGGAGAGACTAGAGCTAGAAAAGTGAAAAGTTCCAAGGATTGCGCCCTGAACCACTCCAGCTGAGTTAGTCCAGGGGGCTGAGCAGAACAATTCCTTCTGCAGAGGCAGAAGGAAAATGGGGGGTGTTGTAGCCAGTGCCCCAGGAAAGTGATCATGGCCACCTCTGTCACATGTTGCTGATCGGGCAAGTGACAGCAGACCAAGACTCCACCATTGGGTTTAACATGCAGAGGGTTGCTGAGACTTTGACAAGCGTCTTAATGGAGTGGGGTTAGAATGTGTGTAAGAGAGAATTAGAGGGAAAGTATTGAAAACCGTGAACACAGACTTTCTTCCGGTGAATTTATGGAAAGGGGGGCAGAAATATAAGGTGATTGGAGGGGAAGTGATTATAAAGCGGAGATTTGGATTTTGGAAGAATATATAGGAGAAGTAACAGCTCTTTTTTAGATACATAATTGATGGGGATGATCTAGAAGAGAGAAAGAAGGTGTGATTTTTATTTATAAAAGTAGTATATGCTAATTTTAGAAAATACAGTTATGTACGAAGAAAATAATTCATACTACTGCCACTGAGGTAACTACTGTTAATATTTTTTTGGTGTGTCACTTTTTCTTGTTTTTTATTGTGATGTAAATCACATACCATAAAATTTACCCTTCTAAAGTGTAAAATTCAGTAGTTTTCAGTATATTCTCAAGATTGTATACTTATCACCACTATCCAATTCCAGAATTGGGGATATTTTTATTATCCCCAGAAGAAGCCATTACACTCCACATTTCTTTCTTCAGCCAGCCCTTGGCAACCACTGGTCTGTTTTCTGTCTGTGCATTTGCCCATTCTGGACATTTCATATAAATGGAATTGTCTCGTGTGTGGCTTTTTGTGTCTTTTTCTTTTGTTTGGCATGTTGTAGCATGTATTAGGACTTTATCCCTTTTTATGGCTAAATATGGTATATCACTTTCAATATTCCTACAAACGTGTTCACATACCCTTAGTATTCTTTTTAACTCTTACAGGTTGGAACAATACTTTAATGTAGTGCCATCTTTTTCGCTTAAGTATTTTCTCATATTATTACATAATTTCTTAAAAAAATTTTAGTGCATGATATTATTAATAGACATAATTTATTCAACCATTTTTGGAGATTTTTATATTTTTTGTGTGTTTTGAGAAGTTTAATAAGAATATGAGAGGAATAATCTTTTGCTAAAGCATATATACCTATTTGGTTTTATCCTTTAGCAACAATGTCTGGAGATAGATTACCGATCATGGGTGAATACACTTTTGGAAGGAAGGCTTTGGCTGTATTGCCTGATGGCCTTACAGAAGGTTGCGCCAGTTAGCACCGCTGTGAGCAGTATGAGAGCATGTCCTACCCTGAAATCCACTAGTGGCAGTCATGGGGAGAGGTTTAATTATGTGGAAAATAGTATCTCTCTGTATTGATTTGAGCCTGTCTTTGACGGTATTACTACCAGTAAGAAAAATATCTAAGAAAGCATGTTGGCTAAAAAGTTTCCTGAAACCACCTAATGTTAGAGTTTTTATGCGATATTTATTTTGCAATGTTGAAAAGAGTTCATGTACTAAAGTGAGTTTGACTCTTTGTTAAGATGAGGAACTTAAATTTCTGCTTTATTAATGTCTTGGGAGTTGATTTTGATTGTTAGCATTAAAAAAAGTCTTTTGTTGTATATTAGAATTGGTGATCTTTAGCCACTTGTTCAGTTCAGTTTTGTTCTGTAAAATTCATAACCTTGAAATGTGAATATCACACCATACTATAGTTGCTTATTAGAAATATAGAGAGAGTTTATAGCAATTACTTTGTAATTTCGTACTGCAACAAGTAAATAAAGCGCTAACTTTCAAGTTTTGGTGTTTAGAGAATATAGGACCCCAAGCACAGTGACGGTTGTTTCCAACAAATGACAAATAACCCGGATTTTACTTACCTTAAGGACTTTATAACATAGGATAAAGCCTAACAGGTCATTTGTAAATCACAATTTCTATGATACATGCTAGAGACTGTCTCTTAAGTTTTTAATTACTTAGCTCTAATCTAGATTTAGATTTTTTAAAAAAGTATACATTTCTAATAATTTATTCTTATTATATATTAATCTCGGGAACTCTGCATTTATTGTGGAAAGTCTACTGGGAAGAGTCCTGACTTGCAACAGAATCTATTATTGTATTTTTTCCTAAGGAGTTATGACAAATAAGAATAATTTTTCTTTTTATTGAACTAACAGCAGATTCAACCATCTTGTTTCTCAAAAGTGTATTAAAAATAAGCTGTTGTGGCAATTTGGTTGTCAAGCTATGTTTCAAGAAAAATTACAATGTAAGTAGGTAGGTAGGTGGATTTATTTATATTCATATCTGTATACATAGTATATGTGGTAACTCAAGTCACTAACCCACTGCCCTAATTGGAGGGTTAAAGGAATAGTCTTACAGGTATAAGGGGATGTATATCTTTTTTCATGAGGCATTTTGTAATTGTTCCATCAACAGTGAAATGAGAAAGTGTAATATTTTGCCATATAATTATTATTTTAATCTTTTAATCATTATGAACACCAAGGTATTATATCTTGTTTGGGTATTGGTCAGCCTTTTGATTTTTTTTTCTGTCTCCGATGATCCTAGGTTTTTGTTGATTTGTGAAATAATCATTAGTTTTTCAAAAAGATTCCCATGTTATGTTAGGTAAAGTAATGATAGCTGCCATTAACTGTGTCAGGCACTGTGCTAGGCAATGTAGGTCATATCTCAGTTATCCCATGGTCCTGCTCAGTGAGGTTGACGCTGCACTTTGTAGATGAAAAAGCAGAGGCTTGGAAAGGTAATCCAGGGTTACCCAGGTAGTGAGTTAGAGACAGAGCTCACATAAAAATCTAGGTCCATCTAAAATACAGTCCTTTGTTGCCTCTTATTGTTGATCATCTGTAGAACCTTTCCTGAGGCCATTAGTTCATTCCATCAGTGGAATGCTTTCTTGTGCAGCTGTGAAATAGAAACCAGCTCTTTGGAATGACTGGCCAATTGTTAGTTCGTGAATTACTTGAGAAATTTTTTATACTTGATTTACTGTATGTTCTGAATTCTTTCCATTGTTAAATAATAGAAAAGGAGATCATGGATTTGGGTTAACATTTCCAAATATGTGTTTGAAACAGATTTGGCAGCTGATCGGAAGCTCTTCCGTCTGGTCTCCAATGATTCCTTCATCTCCATTCAGCCTTCCTTATCCTCTTGTGGACAGGACTTGCCAAGAGATTGCAGCGACAAAGTGAGCCTGCCAAGTCACAGCCACCACCACCATGTCGATCAGTCTCTGTCCAGCGCCTGTGACACAGAAGTAGCTTCTCTTGTCCCTTTACATTCACACTCGTACAGGAAAGATCACCGGCCGCGAGGTGTGCCACGGACCTCTAGCTCTGCTGTGGCTTTTCCAGATACTTCACTGAATGACTTCCCTCTGTATCAGCAAAGACGTGGGCTAGATCCAGTTAGTGAGTTAGAATCTTCCAAACCTCATTCTGGATCCAAAGAATCCTTGGTGGAACGTTCTCGTTTATCTGGGGAATTTCAGCTTGTTGGTGAGCTGAAAAACAGTAATTCTCAGCCACCTACCAAAAGTGGGAAGAGCAAACCTTTGAAAGCAGACAAAAGCATGGACAGCTTGAGGAGCCTGAGCACGCGAAGCAGTGGGTCGACAGAGAGCTACTGCAGCGGGACGGACCGGGACACTAACAGCACCGTCAGCAGCTATAAAAGTGAGCAGACCAGCTCAACGCACATAGAGAGCATCTTGTCGGAGCATGAGGAGTCTCCTAAAGTAGGAAAGAAAAGTGGTAGGAAAAAAGAGTGCTGTGCCGACCCAGAGGACCAGAGTAGCTGTACCAGTGACAAAAGGACTAGTAGTGAAAAGACTGTCTTGGAAGTGAGTACAAATAGTGGGGTTCAAGAGGCCAAGGAGTCTAATACTTCTGATGACATGCACAATCAGAGAGGCCTCAGCACCTCTGCATCTGAAGAAGCCAATAAAAACCCCCATGCAAATGAATTTACTTTGCTGGGGGACAAGCCACTTGGGAAAGCTGTGGAAAGCAAAGAGGAGCAGAGTAATAAGTCCGCTGTTTCAGTGGACTCAAAAGTTGCGAAAGATGGTGGAAAGCAAAAGGAAGGAGATGTACGACCTAAATCCTCTAGCCTAATCCACCGGACAGCCTCTGCCCATAAGTCAGGCAGGAGACGGACAGGAAAAAAACGAGCCAGCAGTTTTGATTCAAGTCGGCATAGGGACTATGTTTCCTTCCGAGGTGTTTCTGGTACCAAGCCCCACAGTGCTATATTCTGTCACGATGAGGACTCCAGTGACCAAAGTGACTTGAGCAGAGCATCCAGTGTTCAGTCTGCTCACCAGTTCAGCAGTGATAGCTCTTCTAGCACCACCTCTCATTCGTGCCAGTCTCCCGAGGGCAGGTACACTGCTCTGAAGACCAAACACGTCCCTAAAGAAAAGGGCAGTGACTCTGAGCACACCCACAAAGCTCATCTGGGTCCCGAAGGAACTGGCAAAAAGCGGATGACACGTCGAACTTCCAGCACAAATAGTGCCAAGACCCGGGCCCGAGTGCTGAGCCTGGACAGTGGCACGGTGGCATGTCTGAATGACTCCACTAGGCTAATGGCACCTGAAAGTATAAAACCCTTAACCACTTCAAAATCAGACCTCGAGGCCAAAGAGGGAGAGGTGCTAGATGAGCTGTCTTTGTTGGGACGGGCTTCCCAGTTAGAGACAGTCACTCGATCTAGGAATAGCTTGCCAAGCCAGGTTGCGTTTCCTGAAGGTGAAGAGCAAGATGCAGTCAGTGGAGGTAAGTAAATTACAGGAAGAGATTTCCCCGAGCGTCACTGCAGTTATTGCTGCTGTTGATTAGAGTAGTACTTACTGAAATATGCTTTGTGTTACTATTACTCCCCTTCCACTCTGTTACTGAAATAGACTTTCTTCCATGAAGAAGGAAATGATTATCTTAGATAAGGTTTTGGTATGAACACCAAGAAAATATTTTTTCAGTTGCATTCTTTGAATATATCAATTTATTCCTGATGGCATTCACCTTTTTCTAAGCCAGTTGCCACCTGTTAATATTTTATTAGGAATAATAAAAATCGGTCCTCTTCCTTCTTTGTACAACAATAGCAACGACAAAATGGGCAATTTCATTAGGGCGCCAAACCACTTTTAGTTATCTCTTCCATGCAGTGAAAGTGCATGCAGCGACCTTTCAGGATTAGATCACCCGACCTATTCAAAGATTTCCCCCAAATACTGCAGTACTGTAGCTCTGTGTACTTTGAAAACTTGTGGTGCTTTTATGTCTGTGTCTTTGGTTTTATTTTTTCTTACTTAGGTTTTAGGCATTAAGAACATTTATTTTTCTGTAACTTTACACTTTTCTTAAAGTTTATTAAGTCAATATTTGTAGTTTATATTGGCCTTTAGTATCAATGGATATGTGGTGCGCTCTGTGATGACAGTGACAGTGTTTTGGTTAAAGTAATAGCTTATTTCAAATTTATGGGAAACTATAAATTTCATAGGTGATTTTATATTATCAGTATGCTTTGGCCATTTCATTTATTTCAGAGTTGTTTCTTGGGGTTGCCTCCTGTCTGTAATAGCTTGTTTATTCTGTCCTGGTTATTTTGGAATCTGGTCCTTGACTAGGATGAGAGGATGAAACCTGTTACTAGCACTGTAGCTTCTTTATCTTCCATCCCCATTCCCTCTTTTTCAAGCTTGCATCTTTAGTTTTAAAGCTTATATAGACTGTTGGTGTGATAACATTCAACATTAAAAATTATGCTGAATTTTTTGTTTGTACAAACATTCTGAAATAAAAAGACATGCTTTTTTTCTTAAAGGATTCTAATTTTGCCCAGAGTATTTTTAAAAGTTCATATTGTGGTAAACACTCTATTGTTTCTTTGGGTATAGTAGCTTGAAACAAAGATTAATTTCTAATGAGACTGTAAAAAAATGATCTTTTGAAACTAAGAAAGAAAATAGTCTATCAAACCTAAGTATTGAGAACTAATTATATTTGAAGTGGTTGTAACCACCTCTTGAGTCTTTGACGTGGATACCATTGTTTTCTTCATCAAAGGTCTGATTTGCTTTCAGTGATTTTTTAATGCAAATCATATTATACACGTTCACGACATGCAAGACACTGCTGAGTTTTCCAATGCAGCATAATTTTTGAAGTTATCATGAAAATATATTTTAAGAGGGAATGTGCCATGAAAGAAAAATATTGCTGTTCTAAATATTGTTGAAATGTAAATAATAAAAAATAGTACAAGAGCTATAGTAAGTTTTTGTGTCTTTGTATTTATTTAATTTTTAAATATTTTATTTCTTTTATTTTTAGAAAGAGGGGAAGGGAAGGACAAAGAGAAGGAGAGAAACATCAATGTGTGGTTGCCTCCCATATGGCCCCCACTGGGGACCCGGCCTGCAACCCAGGCATATGCCCTGACTGGGAATCGAACTGGTGACCCCCTGGTTCACAGCCTGCGCTCAATCCACTGAACTATACCAGCCAGGGCTATGATTTTGTATTTAAAGTATCATTTCCTAGCCCTGCCTGGTGTGGCTCAGTGGACTGGGCACAGGCTGCGAACCAAAGTGTCGCGGGTTGGATTCCCAGTCAGGGCACATGCCTGGGTTGCAGGGGCCAGGTTTCCAGTGGGGGGCTTGCGAGAAGCAACCACACATTGATATTTCTCTCCCTCTCTTTCTCCCTCCCTTCCCCTCTCTAAAAATAAATAAATAAAATCTTAAAAAAAAAGGATCATTTTCTTTTCACACTGATTGAAAGGTGGATTTGTTTTTTAGGAAAAGTTATATGAAAGATCTTACTGGCTTCTCAGTGCAGATCTTTGACTAATAGGAGCCCTCATTTTTCCAGATTCTGGCTTTTGTTTTGTTTTATTTGTGGTCTTATTTTTTAAAAACAAATAGACCACTGACTGTTAGTAAGAAACAAACACTGAACTCAAAATTTCCATGCACTTTGATGGAATAAATGTAATAGTCTGTGGGCTGTTAGAAAACATTTTTTTGCCAAAGGAAGGAAGGCATTGTAGGGGCTATTTTTATTTGAGCCTCACTTTGTTTAGCTTAAACATGAGAGCATAACTAAACTGCCTTAAATGTGTTGAGGATTTATATTTAGGTGGTTTTCATTGTATTTTATTGTTTAGGCTTTTTGGAAAATTGGAGGTAGCAGGAAGGGATGTTTTGGTTTTCATTCAAAAATTATATAGCATCTAAAATACTTGGTAAAAATTTGTTTTGCATTATTGTTAACAATTCTTTCTCACAATTTAGGAGCAGTTTTTCTGGGCTATCTATTCTGCTTTACATTCTGTACTTCTGAAATGTACCCACAAAACAGAGGATACTGCTCACCATTCATGTACCTATACATAAACCATAAATAGATTTTATCGTAATCGATTGCGAGGTATTGATGAATTCTTCACCAACCTCTTTTTTTTCCAGCAGAATGGTGTTAGTGATGGAATTGAGGAAATGTACTTTAAAGTACTATAATAAAATACTCTAGAGTTGGAGTTCGTCTCCCACAGTGACATGGAGTCATATTGGTTAGTTAGTAGACGGGCTCCACTGTAGGCCTGGCTCTAGGGAGCTGCTTGCTCTCTTTAAGCCTCAGCTTCCTGATGGTTCATTGTGTTGATAGTAATATCCCTTGTGCCTCATAGGGTTGTGGTGAGGAGTAAAGGAGTTACTACATGTGAAATGCTCAGCACAGTGCCTGGCACGCAGTAAATGCTTAACAGTGCTGCTATTTCTGTTATATAGACCAGTTTATTATGCTGTGCAAATGTATCCTGTCCTTAATGTAGAAGAAAATGATTAAATACAGAAATGCACTAGAGATATTCTAATTGTGCCCTTGTGAAACTCGACAGTAGTAAAAATAATGATACTTGAATTCTAATTTCTTAACATGATACCAAGAGAAAAACATTTTTATAACATCTAGTCTGGTAATACGGATTTTAATCTTATTTTGGCAGCAAAATGTCATGTAACTTATCTTTTGATATTTAGTCACATGACAGGTAACTGTTTTCCTAGGATTACTCACCATTAATTAAGTACTTTATTTAAAATTACATTTCATCAATAATGTTCTGTGATTGCTTAGGTAGGAAAAATGTCTTAGATTCCAATGAAGGCATTTCTTCTGTTGCTCTCAATTTGCATAATTTTATAGTTATAAAACATATCTATTATAATTTCACTAATATTTTAAAAGTAAAATACAGACAAGTTACATGTGATAGAAAAGTATTGTTTTTCCTACCTATATTACTTTTAAAAAAGCATTTCCTTTTGGGTCACTTAAATTTATTTCTTGCATGAGTCAACAGATTATAAAAACAACCAGAATGCAAAGGTTTATACTCACTCTATTATTTTTTGTACTTTTTTTTCTGAATTTCTTAACCTATTTTTTTTGTTTGAGAAAATGATTTCCAGTGTAATGTTGGGTCATCATTCTGTAAGCACAAAAAAGGATCCTATTATAATATTTTTGTGTTTGGGAACCAAAGATAATCATCTGTTAAGGGAATATTACTTTATCCAAAGAAAGTCAAATCTTTTTGATAAGTAGTTTTTGAGGGTGTGTACCATACGTGTGAATTGAAGGTTGGTTTTTTTGAACCCAAATATCATTGAACATTAGAAAAGACAAAGACTATTGCATAGACAAGAGCACAGAAACTAAGGCTTTGTACTTTACTAAGTAGAGGGACTCTAGATTCCGGTTAATTAATTGTTTGATCTTCTGGTCCACGTGGCAAGTTAGAAGGAAATTAGTAGAAGGGGCAGGGCGCTTGTAGAAGCAAAAGTAATGACAGCAGAGGACATATTCTGCTAACACTAAAGGAGGAGACGGAATAACCATACAAATCAAAGCAAAACACCACAATGATGTGGGGTCATTAAATGCAGGAACAAATTGTCTTTTTAATTTTAATAGTGGTCAGGGACATCATAGTATCATAACTTAATGCTGTATTGTAGTATAACCCAAGAATAAATGCATATGATTGTTATGAAAAAATAAAATAATAAATAGTAACACAGGAATAAACACTTTTGTGCATTCACAGCTGTGAACCTACATTTGCCCACCCCGTATGTAACTGATCCCAGTTCATTAAGGAAGGATTTTATTAGTCTATACTGACAAGAAAGCTTAGACATGTAAAACCACATAGAAAAATGCTCATTAGATGCAGTAAACAGGTTCGGATATGTCAGTTACTTGGACAAATTATCCTAAAAGTATCAAAAAAAGTGGTATTTATTGGTGAGGCAAAGAAGTGTTTGTATGTAGAATTCCGAAAACCAGCATGCCTGATTTTGTGTGGCAGGGGTAGACATAATAGTATTTTCTTTCTACAAGCAGTGAAGTTCTGGATAAGGAGTTGAATGGTTACATTTTAATACCATCTCTGATTACTAACTGGTTACTCTGGTAAGCCAGTAATTCTGTGCCTCAGTTTACTCAACTGTAAAACAGAAATAACTGTCTAGACTTGTCTCACAATTAACCATGAGACTCTAATAAGCTTAAGTATGTGAAAGCGCTTTGTAAGTTATAGATTTATTATGAAAATGAAGACACTTGAGGCCTTTTAATCATTTGTAAGGAAGTTTTCCTTTTTTGAATGTGTCATGACAAATACTCTTCATTAGTGTCCCCTTGTTAGGTGAATCTCCTGGAAATATATGGAAAATTGTTTTTGAGTGCAGCTTTCTGGGAGAGGGTCAATGTCTTTCATCCTATTCCCAAAGGACTTAAAAAGATTAGGAACTACCTGTGAAAGTAATTCATAAACTGTATCTTTTAGGAATTGTCCTGTGTGAATTACAACTCCAGAGTTACTTACTTTCCTAAAAGCATTTCTTCTACCCAGCTATTTTTGTTTGGCTGTCTGGTATTGTGGAAAATATCAGTAAGGATATGCAAATTCTCTTCAACTCAAGTCACAGCTAATAACTTTGTTATTTGCTGTTTATTGATTTACTTGCCAAAAAGAAGAGTAGTCTTGCCCTGGCCAGGTGGCTCAGTTAATTGGAACATTGTCTTGTACACCAAAAGGTTGTGGGTTTGATCCCCAGTCTGGGTGCAAACGGGAGGCAACCAGTTGATGCTTTCTCTCACATTGATGTTTCTCTCTCTGTCCCTCTCTCTAAAACCAATAAAATATATCCTTGGGTGAAGATAAAAAAATAGTAGAGTAGTCTTTTACAGTGTTTTTACAGGTGAAAATTATTTTAGTTCAGAGAATTTAATTCTGAGAAGTTGTTCAGTAGATTCTCGTCCTTTGGCCTCCCAGAAAATGGCACTTATAAAAAATATTTTTCTGTATTAGAACAAATCTTTGCACGCTGGCGTTAGCAGCATCCTTGGCAGACATGGGAAGTTAAGACAGGGAAAAGATGTTTAGATAAAATGGATTTCATGCCTCCACTAAAGTATTTCTTTTAAATTTTTTGCAAAATCATTTAAATGTTGGATCTGGCGGGCTAGCTCAGTTGGTTAGAGTGTTGTCCTGATACTCAAAGTTGCATGTTCCATCCCTGGTCAGGGCCCTTGCAAGAAGCAACCAATGAATGCATAAATAAGTGGAACAACAAATGGATATTTTTCTGTCTCTAAAATCAATCAATAAAAAAATATTTGAAATTTTTTGTTTGTTTTTAAAGATTTTATTTATTTTTAGAGAGAGGGGAAGGGAGGGAGAAGGAGAGGGCGAGAAACATCCATGGGTGGTTGCCTCTTGCACGCCCCCACCTAGGGACCTGTCCTACAACCCAGGCATGATCCTTGACTGGGAATCAAACCAGCAACACTTTGGTTCACAGGCTGGCAGTCAAAAAAAAAGTTAAGACTCTTGTAATTAAAAAAATAAGTTTAAAAACCACATCGTCTAAATACATCTCCTTGAAAGTATTTCATAAGTCTTGTCATTGATGGTTTTGAATCATTTGAATATTTGTTATTTTTTCTCCTTTGCCTACAGATGCATAAAATTTAGTTGTACCTAGAGTTCTGAATCTTTACTATTTGCATTTTATGCTCTTACTATTTCACTAGTTAATTTCTTTTTTTTTTTTTTTGCCAGGAGATACTGATTTTTAAGCAATATCAAAATATCAACCTCAAATCTGGTTTTAAAGTGTTTTCTCTCTGCTGTCTAGTTTCCCAGTTTAAAGATTTTGTTGTTTTTCTTTTATAAAGTTAAAGGACTCAAAAAGTTTATTGCAGTTGGATTGTGGAAGTGACTTTTCATTAAGCTTGGCTATCATTTATGTGACTGTGCTTACGGCATATTATTTTAAGTGTTTTTAAAGACACTTTTCTTGACTCGAATAGAACTGACTCCCTCTGGACCCTATGCCAAGCAGAAATGTTCAGTATAAGTGGCACATCCCCAAGGGCATTGTTTAGTCTTATTTGTTGTGCCCATAAATAATGTGTGTTTTCAGTTGAATGTGTGATCCTAGACACTGTTAAGGTAATTGCTATATTAAACTTGTAAAATTCTTTTAGCATTAGATATTTATATACTGAATATTATAGAGGACAATTTAGACAATAACCATAACTCCATTTTAATACATTGTTCAATGGATGCTATACTTACTTCTTGATATGTTTACAAAACTATTAAGAAAGTAAGAAGTGTTAATACGTGTAGTGATTTTGTAGATAACAAAATATAAATGGTGTGTAAATAGCAAAAGAAATTGTCTGTCCTGAAGCTAAAGAACATTTTGACTCTACGTGGACACTATAGTTTGGCTTTTCATCCCACACTGTGGAGTAAGTAGCTTTTACTTGAAATTAACTCCACGAAGTCTTCAGTGGGAGGAAGATAGTAAAGAAAACTATCATCCTATTTCCCGTTCTCGGTATTCAGTGATAACTTACTACTTTCCCCCCAGTTCTTCTGAATAATTGCAGTACACAATATGGATTAAGTTATTTTCTATAAATTATATCTGTATAAATTTTATTCTTCTATTTTGGTTGAAAGAAAGTATCTAAAATTAGAATATTTGAAAGTTTCTCAGTGAAGTGACCGGACTTGTACATTGACCAGCAGTTTGTTACAGTAGAATAGAAATCTTCAGTATAAGTTCACCAAATATTAAATTGATTTTATTTTATTTTTTTTTTTATTTTAAATTGATTTTAAAAGAGTGATTTTAAATTCCACGACCTGAGGTCACCTTACCGACGTCTAAGAGCCATGGACAGTTATAGCCATTTCCCATCCTCCAGGTGGCTCATTTCCTGGGCTCTGTTTCCCTTCATCCAGCGGCTGCCTTGCCAATGTATGTTTTCCCCCAGTGACAGTGCTGCTTACGGTTTTCTTTTGTTGAGTTTGTGGTTGTCAGAATCAGGCAAAGCACACACTATGCTTTGTAGATTATGGTAACAAAGAGGTGCCCTTGACTTTCGAAATCAGCACTGTGCTGTACAACTTCCCATGTTGATGGAAATGTTCTATATTTGTACTGTACAATAATGGTAGCCACTAGCCACAGGTAGCTGCCTAGCACTTGACACGAATCTGATAAACTGAATTTTAAATTTCATTAATTTTAGTTAAGTTTAACCACAAATGGCCAATGGCTACCATGTTGGACAGCATGGTCTAGATGACCAGATTTGATCAGCATCATTTTTTCTCACAAGTCGTATATATTATAACTTTGCATGCATGAGCTTATACATCACGTCTTTCTCACAACAAAATTTTCATTGTATCAGTAAAACTGGAGAAAAAAGAAAAATATTCGCTGAAAGAATCAATTGTGTTTTGGATCCAAAGCTTAATTCTTATTTAGCTGCCTAACTTTAGAATGTCACTGTGGTGTGTGAGCTGAAAAAGAAATAAATAAGTGTATAGAAGTAAGTAATTACAAGTAATGTAAGCATCCTGGAATTTGTGACGTACACTTCTTATTGGCAGAAGCTTGCCGAATGTGTAAACTCATTCCGTGCTTGTCATTCCTTCACTGATGAAAACAGCACCTAAAGACAAAGAAGTCTGCGTCTTCTGGGGGTAGTCCGTGTGATCACGATGGGTTAACTACACACAGAGTATTTACTGGCACAGCCTGAGGAGGGGGTGAAATGTAAACATTCAAAAGAATACTTTATTTATTGGCATTGGAACTGATGGAAATGGCTGTTGCTAAGCAGGGTAGTGATTTAAGAATTAGTAATGTTTTAAAATGTGAAGAAGGCTTGTAATAGAACTGAAATCTAAATACAATATTCTTGATTTTGTAATCCATTTCATACTTACTAAAAAAGGGAGTTTTTATATATTTGGAAACAATGTTTCTATACTAAGTTGTTTTGTCTTTAGTCATATTTCGTTTCAAAATATCCTGTCTTTAAATTAAAATGATTCTTAAATTACTTAGATCACTAGCAAATAATTGTTTTAAATTCAAGTGGATAAACATCGTTTTGCATATTGTTTTAGAAACAATAGTCGATTGTTATGGTATTGGTATGGTTTTGTAAAATTTTGTGTAGTAATTCTGTTAAACCATTGCTGTGATTTTTCTCATTGTGTATTGTTTTTAGTTTGTACTTCATTGCTTTTGGATTAAGTTAGGAGTGTCCATACTTGTCTTTTTGCTGATATTTGCTTCCTAATGTTGAGGGGACAGTGCTGGGGGCATAGAGTTGAATCAAGTTTGATGGCAGCAAACTACTTCACAGTTAACAGGTAGTATTAGGTAATAGGTATTCTTGCTGCCTTGAATTGAACTTTTTAAAGGCTAGTTGTGCATCCTAGCAGTCAGTGGTTTCATTAATGCTGCCAAAGTTGTGGCACAGGGTAGGATGAGGCACACTTAGGGCCTTGTTCCTCGGCATCAGAAATGAAATAATGTCATTGCTGCTTTTTCTGTCCTCATGAGAGGAAGAAACTAAGGCCCTGTGCTGTTAGTAGGAACTAACAAATAGTTATAAAGGCTGACTTAATTAAAGGGGGAAAGAGAGGAATATGGGGCTGAATAAATAAGACTTTTTGAAAAACATTTAAAACATAGATCTTAAAACAGGAAAGTGAGGTTGAATAGACGATGGCGAGGCCAGATAATAGGTCAAAGATGTTATTTTTAAAGGAACAATTACCCTTAAAGAAGGGACTGATACGTTTTGTGTATTCCTTACTATGATGGATTAACAGTGTATGGAAGAAAGCCGTTTAGCTCAGTTAAACGAGTTCCCTTTACCTTTGAGGGTGGGAAGCCAGGGAGAGAAACAGGCTCAGCTGCTAGTTAAATGCGACCGAGGCTCCTGTTTGACCTAAGTCTGTCTTAATGCAGCAGCACAGGCCAGCGAGGAGGCGGTGGCATTTCGCCGTGAACGCAGCACTTTTAGGCGCCAGGCAGTACGGCGCCGGCACAATGCAGGGAGTAACCCTACCCCTCCTACCTTGCTCATCGGATCGCCCCTAAGGTACGGTATCTTCAAGTTCCACCAAGCTTAGCATGCCTGTCACAGATGCTCTGACGTGTTCTGTCAGTCCCAGGAAAGCAGTGAACCAGCTTTGTTTTTCTTGTCCAGTTTCTCTCGTGTACTTTTATGCCCGTTAGGTTTTCTCTGCATGTGACCATAGACCTATTGCATTATGCATGCCTTATGTTGCACTTCTTAAACAAAATGATCGGATTGGTGTAGCCAATTTTATTTTGGAAAAAAGTCACCTTAAGGTGGTTTTAGAAATGTAAATAGAGGCCTTAAGACAGCTCTTCACTTTTTCTACTCCAAATTAATAACAACACAACATCTGGACTTTGTTTAATACAAACAAATATAGACTGAGTATTCCTCAATAAATATAAACTTGTTGAATAATAACAGATAACTGACCTCAACTTGAAACCAGTTAGATTATTTCACTAAAATATATATTTTATTTTATATTGCTGAAAAATTGGTGTTTTTATTTCATAATCACCAGGACCTAGTAAATGACATGAAAGTTAAATATTTAATTTATGATAAAGTATGGCCAGTTGGATATACAGACATATTTTTGAATGCACATTTATGTTGAGTTTCTCACCTTCGAAAGTGTACTGAACAAAAATATTTTTATTTTTTCCAGTATCCTAATTAAGAAAACATCTATTTTTAATATTGGGAACAATATTCCATTAAAATTTTGGTGTTATATTTTCAATTTTGTCAAATATGAGACTATGTCTTGTGTTAGAAATATAAAAGTCCGTTCAAAAAATTTGTGCTTTATTATAAGAATACAAATATAAACAAAAATACTGTGCATGTGCTTGCTTAAGCAGTACATATATTATACCACATACTTCTATTAATCTTTGTGTTCAAAAACACCATTATCGAAATTATTTTCCTATATTTCCCTCTGAGATTTGAAGGGCATTTGATGAAACAATGGCTGGTGAATGCATGGGAGGTTGGAAAAGATAAATCACTTCCCTTGTTAAAGTGTTGTTCTTAAGAGTAGCAGAATCCTTATTTCTCTATTTTATAAGCCTTTGGGATTTATGACTTGGTTATTTTACATTATAATCAGGAACTTCATCTTTCATAGGTCATGTTCCTAATTAATCCTACAGTAATACATAATTCTGTAAAAGTAATATAGATTAGTTCAATCCATATTTAAAATATTAAAATGGGAATATATTAAATATATTTTTAATACATTTAAAAATATTAAAAGACATATTTGATCTAGAAACCGTTTCTGAGCACCTTTGCTTTTTAAAGCCCTCCTCTTCTATTTCCTTCCCAGCTTTCTTCCTGTGCTCCCTGAACTTTTCTTTCTGCTGATGGATTTGGGGTCTGGTACCAAACTGCGGAAAGAGCTTAGCATTTTATTTTACTCTTTCTGTTTTGTGTTTTCTAACCTCTTCTTTTTGTCCCTTGAATAATACTTGCCATAGAGTTCTTCTTTGCTTTCCTATTCACTCCATGTTGCTATTTCTTAATCCTTTTTTAAACCTTCTTTTTAGTTTTTAAAAATTCTTTCATTCTTTGCCACAAACAAGTCTGCTGGATCCCACTCATCAAACAAATGCAGACAGATTAGTTTTTCCTCCCCCTGGTGGAATATTAAAGAACTGTGTTCTAATTCCAGCCAGTCATGCAGGATTTCTCCATGTTTTTGTAGAATTTTAAATATTTCACCATTCAAATGAGGATATGATATGAAACTTGTTTATGAAGGGCTCACGGTAGTATTTTTAAAAAGTCATCTTCCAGTAGTCAGTACGCAGACTTTGTCAGCTTCCAGGATATTTCCAGTACAAAGGTTGTCCGTATCTTAAATAGGGTGACTTCACCATGGGTGAAGTGATATGAAGTTTAGCTGCGAGGAATTAGGAGCAACACCAATTCAATAAAATAATCTTTCTTTAATTGCAAAAATATTCAGGGAAAGTATATTGGTGTTAATTCTCAGCGTGAGTTACATCATAATAATCTCATCTTAAATACAGGATAGCATGGTCATGCAAAATTTGAAAAATTTGTCAAAAAGAAATGGTATAGGTATGATAATACTTTAATTATAATTATAAATACTAGTAAAATCTACTAACATTTTAAACTTTAGTGAACAGTTTAAATGATCGACAGTCTTAAAAAGCAACTGGGTAAAATATGTCTCCAAGGTTTGGAAGTGAATCATCAATTTCCTCATAAAGAATATTTGCAAAAATTTTTAATACTTATTTGAATATTCTGTTTCAGAACTAATTTTAAAAGTATTTTTTTGTTGTTAAGTTAGCATCCTAGGGTAAGTTTTGTAGGCCCTTACTAGTTCTTTTGGTTACTAAAGGCAAAGACAAAAATCTAAAAATTTGGTAAAATTAATATTAAGAAGTCTATATTTATGTCTGTAGTTACCAACTTAAATGTGATATTTTTTAGAACTCTAGGTAATGGGGTGGAATGAAAAGAAGTTATCAGTGCATTTGGGGAAGGGAGAAACGCTTTAGTTTATCCTTGGATTTATTTTTAAAAATATCATAAGATTAAAAGATCTGTAACCAAATAAGGCCACAGCAATAACTGAGAGTCCGTGACCAGGAATTCACAGAGACGATTTTGGGGAGTTCAGGAGTGGATCCACCACTTATTTGTTGTCTGTGTGCTGTGTTCAGGACCCTCTTCTGGGTGTCTGGATAATGCGATCATCCTCTCCGAGTTTGCTTTTTAGTTGAAGAGGCGCTTGCAAAGAGAACTAACAGTATGTGTCAGAATAAGCCAAATGCTAAGTCAGTGGTGCGGAGGAAGGAAAGGCCGCCTGCATTTTTCTGTCATTCCGACTGGAAATGTTGATGAGTAAGGATGCACGCCGGCGACGCAAGGGATAGCCGACAGACAGACCTGAGTTTCTGCCTTTCCTTCGCTTTGTTGTGAAACAGCTGCTGGCTTTCCTCAAACTGGTAGTTGTGATATGCAGTTGTACTGTAAAAAGGGTTGGTTACGGTCCGTTATTAGCTTAAGGTGAAGCACAACCCTCGAGGAACAGTTTTCCTAGTAATTTCTGCAAAAATGACAGGCTTTTAGTTGCGGAAGGATTTTGGAAACAGGAATTCAAGGGAAATAAACATTTTATGACTGGCCTTTGATGTTCAGAAACTTGACATTTACAAAACTTTCCGGAGTTTTCATACATCACTTGATGTTTTGAAAACCTTCTTGTGTATTTGGATGTGTTGAAGATTAGTGTATTCTCATGTGTTCACACTGAAATACACCTAACTGCCATATAGCACCTTTGTTTATGACTTTAAGTGAAAAAATTGATGGCAAAGTTTGTTGAGTATATATTCTGTAAAATGCTCTTCTGAATCTGAAGGGATGTAGTACTTGAACTACCTAAACGTTTTTTTCCTCAGAATTCTCTCCCTTGTGAAATTTGGTCATTTTGGTAAGGTTTGTGGATACGTTTAGATAGTTTCTGAGGGAGAATAACAGACACTATGTATGTGTAGAAGATACTAAATATTTGATTATATTAGTTCTCAGGATTATTTCTTGATTTATGTCTATTGTACAAAAGCTCTACTCTAAAAAAGTTATTAAATGAATACAGTTACAGCTTAAAAAATGCCTGTAAGCATTGACAAGTCAGCATTTTGTAGACTTGGTTTTTTTGTATGTTGGGTACATTCCTGTGCTCTACTTAAGAGTGCATATTTTTCATTGACTGTGAACGGAGACTGGAATATGAATGTTCCAGGTAGTGGTAATTACTAGAACTTTCTGTGGTGGTGCGAATATTCTACAGTCTACACTGACCAGTACGGTAGACACTAACTACTAGCTTCTACCTACCCTGGTGGCTTGTAGCTGTGGGAGCCACTGGCCACTTTAAGTGGCTGTTAAGTACTTGATATGGTCAGTGAAACTGTGGAAATAATCTTTTAGTTACTTTAAATTATCATATGTGGCTGCTGAACCAGACAGTGCCGTTCCAGAGTGTATTCTGTTGCTGTAACCATAGGCTTAAGCAATATGTGCAGCATTTTCTACTTAGTTTTTTATTTCATGGTTACTTCAAATGATAGCTCTCTTCATAGTCTACAGCAGATGAGTTTATTTTATAGGCATCAGAGAAACCATTGCACTGAACTGAAAGGATGAGAGAGAAGTCGATAATCATGAAGATAATAGAGTAACTGAAGGAGGACCTCTTAAGAAGCATTCTTCTCTGTTTCCTAAAAGGTCTAATGACTTTAGTAAAAGAATGCGGTATTGCATTGAACTTAATGTAGAGAACGATATATAATAGTTATACTCAAAATGTTTTCATGAATTTAATCAGTTTAAATTGAGTGTTGTAGTAAGAATATTAAAATTTGCAGTGTTTTAAAATAAGTATAAAAATCTAAAATGAGTTAAGAATATAATATAGTTTCTTAATTTAGATAATTTTCAGATAACATAATTTTTCTAAAAAATTTTAATAAATTTATAAGCACAAAATACTAAGTATTTTAGAATTTTGTTAAATTTAGGAAAGACTGTAATTTCCCTGAGAAGTTACTGGTTTCCAGATTATTCCTAAGATTTTCTAAAAGGATGGGTTCTTGTTAATGATACTGTGATATGGATTGGAAAGGTACTAATGGAATTTAAGGGGACATAAGTATTGTTAACTAACATCTTCTATATAAGATCTATGGCCTTATTTCAGAAATATGTAGGCTTTTAATAGAAAAAACCCTTTATGTGCTAATTACACTTCTTCCAGTGTCCCAGCGGTCATTGACTTACTTGGTTAAGTTGGTGTCTGTTACACAGATTCTCTAGCACTAGTTTGTGATTTTCTTTTGACTCAAAATTATTATCTTGGTTGAATTTCATAAAGATTCTTTGGTTTTCAGATGCATAGAAATTCTGTTTTATTGTGAATTTGAGAGGTCAGAATATTTGAAAATGCAACTCTAGAATTAGTATTGTAAATAAAAGTGCATATTTAACTGAAAAATAGGATTTATTTATTGGGGACCAGCTACAACCCACATATATTTTATGTACTTGTGATTCTTCTTTGCTGCTTTCTCTTTCCTTATACTAGAACTGTTTTGGCTTGAGGTGGAAAAAAGTCACAGATTGATTAATTTACATATACCTTAAATGTTTCCTACACTAATCACTATGAATCAGATTTCTAAGGACCAGAAGATTTAAGATGGCAATATAACCTGTATATTTTACAAAGTTTGTTGATTCTTACGTTGCATTGAGAAAGTTTTGGGTTTTTTCAGATCCGTTTTTTCTATAATGACTTCATTCTAGCTGTTGTTTTCTCTTTTCTTCCCTGTAATGTCTCCCCAATCCATGTTTTTTCCTAGCCTTCAAGATGGGCAGCAAGGCCAGCAGTCCACAGCCCAGGTCAAAGTCCAGTCCCGCCCCCCTTCCCAGGCTGCAGTGCTCAGTGCTAGTGCCTCCTTGCTGGTGAGAAATGGGAGTGTCCACTTAGAAGCATCACATGACAATGCATCTGCTGTAGGCGGCAGCAGTTTGCACGATGAACTTGGTATGCAGGCCTTATGTAATCTTGGTGGTACAACGTTAATGCGGCAGTAATGGGTAACCGTGATTGCAGTTGTTTCCTGAGATGGCTTCATTTTGGAACTGTGCGTAAAGGCACTTTTTATAGGATTTGCTCTGCGTGTCAGGAGCATTTGACTTTTGTTTTTCCCTTCTCTGTTCCGACTGTTCCTCTGTATTTTCTTTTGAGCATGTTTATTATTAATAGCTAGTTACAAGTATTAACAAATATTCATGCTTTGGTGTCTTTATAATGGTTTGGACAGTTCTGTTATTCCTTGGTATTTGTACCATGTGGGGAAATGATTAAAAATTATTTTGATTAATCGTTAATTTCTTTGAATTCTCTGAATGTGTACAAGAAAGGCAAAATCGCTTTCTAGTGGTCAGTACCTATGGAGTCTTCCTTTCAGGTGTGCTGCGTTTCACTCCCACGTCCGTCAGCTGGAGTAGGACTTACCGTCGTTCTGGAGACAGTACTCTGAAGATGTTACGGCTCTGTACTCATCAAATAATAACTTCATTAAATTTTTCTTTTTGTCTTAATACATCTATAAATATGTTATTAGGTAATTAATTCTCAGAGAGGTGGTATAGTTTAAAAAAATCTTAATAATGCGTATCTCCTGAAATACAGGTACCAGTTTCATGCCTTAATGACAGCCTTTTTTCCCTTGAAGATTTCATTGATTTATTCTTTGAGAGGGGAAGGGAGGAAGAGAGGGAGAGAAAATCAGTGTGTGGTTACCTCTCGCACGCCCCCCACTGGGGACCTGGCCTGCAACTTAGGCATGTGTCCTGCGTGGGAATCAAACAGGCAACTCTGTTTCACAGGCTGGCGCTCAGTACACTGAGCCACACCAGCCAGGGCCTTTATGACAGTCTTTTATACCACTTTGGTTTCTATTTCTCTGTACAGTTTCATTTTCTTGTGCTCAGAATGCCGATGAATAACAATTTAAATTAATATACTGAAGAAAATCTTGTTATTAAAAAGTACACATATGAAGGGATTCCATGTGTTCACTATGATTTTGTTGATCCATTTATAACTTTCATTTATAAAGATGATAATCCAGTTGATGCTTTGCTAGAAAGCTGTGTGGTGTAAGGTGCCCAAATTAGGTATAATAAAAATTCAAATGCCATTTATTTTTCTCTTCCCATTTTGTGATAATACTTAGAGAGATATTATTAAATATTAGATATGCATATTGATGAAAATCATCTTCAGAAAATCTATAGAAACTTGAAAATGATCACCTAAGATATTTATAACAGTAGAATGTGTGGTGATTTCTAAATACAGTGAAAGAGCAACAGAACATTTCGTTTTAGAACACTTTTGCTTTTGAATTTGTAGTTTAAAGAAGCAAGGGAATCCATGAGGAGGTTGTTTGAGAGAGAATAAGGTAGACTTCAGTTGAGTTACTTGCTTTGACTTACGGCAGCTTTGTAACTTACTTTTTTAGTTACAAATATACTCAGTTAATAATATCTTTGTATGGATACTTCTCTTGGGTTCACTCAGAGTTCCTGTGAGCAGAGGACTTGTCAGTTTGTGGCTGTAAAGTCACAGTCACCATCACCAGTGCCATTGGGTCAATGGTGGTGGATTATCTCAAGTAGAAAGGCTCAGTTTTTATCCGTTTGGATTTTTAGACTTTTTGTCAACTCAAGCATAAAATGAAGCAGTAAATGATTTTCTTCTGTAAAACTTAAATTGCTCAAAAAACTTGCCTAGCAAGTTTTAATTGTAAAGTCCCATCCTAAATGCACAAGCAGATTACTGTATTTTTCGGACCATAAGACACACCTAGGTTTTAGAGGAGGAAAAAATAGGAAAAAAATTTTTGAACCAAAAAAGGTGGTAAAATATTTAATAACATAAGTAACATAATAGTTCACCAATGTAAACAGAACTCCACAGCATCATTAACAACCATTATTCCTCCCAAATAGGGGTGGGGGTGCGTCTTATAGTCCGAAAAATTACAGATTGAAAATGTGTATATATGAACTGTCTTGGCAGTTCTGAAGATTAAAAAGCTCTTTTGATTGGAGGTGACTTTAGCATCTGCTGGTGAATATTCAGAATATTTTCTTGAAAATTGGGTTTTATCTTTTATATTAGCTGCCTTCTGATAGCTAGGTGTTGGCCTGTGGTAGCCGAGCGCTGCCACGTGGAACGTGTAGTAATAATGAACACGGAACAGGCGATCAAAGGACAGTGTGTGCCTGTTCGCAGCACGTAAAGTTGGCCCAATGAGATTCTGGAAATGAACTGCAGATGAGCCGATGGAATTGGTAGAGGCATTGATTTTTATAATATAGTCTACTAGAATACTTTTGTTTTCTACATTATTTAATTTGACAATAGTAAGATAATTTTGTGTGAATTAATTTGGTATTATATAATCAAATATGTTTAAGTTAGCCACAATATTCCCTAAAAGTACAGACTGTTTATCAAGATATCTTTCTTCCAAATTTTGCTGCTTTAATTGAAAAATTTTATATGTACCGTATTTGTGTTTGAAAATGTATACAGCCTGTCCAAAAGGTATCCAGCCATGTAATATGAAAAATAAGAGACTTTTATTGAAGAAGACACAAGAAACATTGTACATAGGACAATGACGCCTTAGTTCCCCTCCAGGTAGGCACCTCACAGTTGCCTACAATTTTTCCAGTTGCCATCATCAGCCCTGTTGTATTTTCCTGAATCTCAATTGGTGGTCTGAAATCTCTTCCCTTTCAAAGGTGATTTTAGTTTTGGGAAAAGCCAGAAGTCTCAGGGTGCCAAATCTGGGCTGTAGGGGGGCTGAGTCACCTGGGTGATTTGATGTTTCACCAAAAAACTCTGCATGAGACATGACGCACGAATATTGTTGTGATGAAGATGCCAATCACCAGTTGCCCACAGCTGCGTCCTTCAGAATCATCTGAACAGTTTCTGTGGAGGAATGTTCAAGCTTAATGTAAAATCTAATGCAGATTTGTTGCTCTCCTTGCTCAGTTATTTTCAATGTGATGGCCACACAGTACACGTGTTCACTCAGTAGCCTCTACCACCCCCACTGACTAGTACAGTGAATTCATCATTGTTCACACATGCGCATTACCGTCCACTCTCCTTGGCTGCCACGTTACACTGAAGTTGCACAAATCGGTCTCGTTATATTAACAATGGTAGTACTTTTTCCAGACAGACTTCATATGTATACACAATACATTTGTATTAAATACTCATACACATATACACTCAAACTTACATATATGCACATACATATGTATGTTTGAGCACATATAAATGTGTGTGCACATATATGTAATATATGGTTCCTTTTTTAAAAAATTTCAAGACCTCTCACTGTTCTGTGTATTTACTTTTAACCTGAGGAATAGCCCTTTTGAATTAAAAGAAACTTGAAGTCAGGCATTATTTAATTAAAGGCCCAGGTAGTTCTCCTTAACCGTCTCTATATGTTTACTCTGTGGTGTCATAGTAGATAACCATTTCTTATACTGAGAATCCTTATTTCTGTCTTGCATTTTGAGTAGCATTTCAAGGTTACTGGGTGAAACAATTATAAGTGTATAATTTAAAACCTGGTTGGAAAAATTTGGATGGTTTTCTTGTCGTTAGACTTTATTTCCATGCAAACTTATCTTTAAAAAGGTTCAAATGATATAAGTGATGGATAAATTTTAAAGTTAGCATCTTTCCAAAAGGAAATTATCAAAGATTTTCTCTAATTCTTCAGAGTTGCTCTTTTTAAAAAAACCACGTCTTAAAGGTTAATTTCCTTTCAATCAGTCTTTTATTAGACTTGTTTATTTTCAGTTGATTTCCTACTATATTATGAATTAAATTGCAGTTTTACTAAATTAAAAAAACTGTGGTTAGTGCCAGTTAAGTCACACAAGAGACTCTGAACTCAGGTAGCTTTGAAATTCTGTTTTGTATCTGTTAAGCTTTTTCTATAAAATTTAGCAATTGCTTCTTAGTTGTTAAGTGAATCCCAATTTCTATTTTGAATTAAGACTAATAAATTGGTAAATGATGGAACATTCTATTACAGTTGATAATTAAACTCAATATGTAACATAACTTCTCAGAGGAAATACTCCAGCTAAAATCAGATAAAGTAGGAAAATTTACATGTGTTTTTTTCTGTGTATGAAATTAGTGGTAGTCATTGCTTTGAAAAAGCATATACAAAATTACTTTATTTTCACGTAAAAATATTGTTGCATTAAAGAAGAGTGTACAATGATTTTATGTTTATCAGAACATAAATATAAAATAATAAATACCATAGGAAGTGTTCCTCTGATGATTTAAGACTTTTCCTAATTTCGTTAATGTATTAGAGGTGTAAAAAGTGATGAATGAATTGTTTTTTCTAAGGTATTCTTTTGTTTCCTTGCCATAACAAGGGTTGACAAAGAAGGTATTCTCTGAGATAATCCACTTTACTACAGAATTCATGAACTTGAATGTGTAGTCAGCTCTAGGAAAAGGCCCAAAGGAGATTTAGCAGGACGCTACTGCCCTTTTTATTAAGCAGTTTACCCCAGCTGTGTATTAAGCAGTAATATGATTTGAAGGCTTTAAAAATTTTCACTTTAAAAAGTGGAGACTCAGATGATCTATACTTTTAGTGATTTTTATTAGAGTTTTTCTGGTTTTTAAAAAGATTGCGTGTGCTATGTACTACTCTGTAGCATTTGGGGCTACATCATAAGTTCTTTTTCTTTCCTTATTACTACAAACACAGATGTAAGAGGGCTGTACAGGTCCTTGGAGTCTTTCCTTCAGTCCCCTATGTTATGATAGACCATTTTTATTTATCTAAAGAAAATTTTACATTCTTTTTACAGCAACCTTGATCTTATCCTTTATTTTTTTTTAATACAAAAACTACTAAATTATATTTCTTGTTCCTTTTTGTGGGGAAGAGCAACATAAAGTATATATAAATGGAAGTAAAATGTTTCTACTGAATGATTTGGGAGGGCATTTAAAACTATAGACCAAATTTTGATTCACAAATTTTATAAACCTGCCAAGATAGATGTGCATGGATACTCATTGTAATGTTGGGAACTTTAAACAACCCAAGTGTCTGTTCCTAGAGAACCCTGAAAGAAATGATAGTACATCAGCATAGTGTAATATTTGGAACTTGGTATATCAGTAGTATTGACATGAAAAACTAAGCTGTTTAGTAAGCAGAAGTACATTTTAGGAAGCATGTAGGGAGTGATTCATTTGTCTTCGGACAAAAGGTGTATTAAAGTTGTTCAGAGGAACACAGAAACTGTGTTTTGCAGTGGCCGTCTCTGAAGAGTGTGGAACTTTCTTCATTTTATATACTACTTTAGAACCTTCTAATGCATAGTATTTTTAAAATAAATACAAACATTCAATTTCCAAAAATCTTGATTGTTATCTTGTGGGAATCTCCCTGACCTGATGCATTTACTTTGATTCTTACACTCACTCATTTCCTTTGATTCTTACTCTTTTTCCCCTTTTGGTTTTAAATCAATTTTATTGATATATTATGTAGGTATGATGACTTGTGTACATTAATGTAAAATTTGATGAGTTTTAACAAATGTGCACCCTGTGAAATACCATAGTAAGATATGGAACATTTCCATCATGTGTCCCCATTGCTGCTCGTCCCTCCTCCACCGCTGGCCTCAGGCAGCCACTGTGTGCTTCATGTCATTATGGTTTTCTGTCTCCGGGAAGTTCGTCTAAATACAGTTACACAATTTGTGGCGTTTGTATTTAGTTTCAGCTTCACTTGGTGCTTTAGAGATTCGTTGTGACTTGCACGTGTTCATAGTTTCATATTCCTGGGTGTTACTCCAGTGTGTGGGCACACTGTGTGTTGTGTCCATTCATCTGCTAGTGAGTGTTTGCGTCATTTCCAGCTGGGCTGTGGGAATAAAGCTTCCAAACAGTTTTCAAAGGTGGTTTCACTGCCTACCAGCAACGTATGCGAGTTCCAGTTGTTACTATTCTTGATGACATTTGCTGTTGTTAGCCTTTTAAGTTTTAGCTGGAATGGATATAGCATGGTATCTCATTGTGGTTTGAATTTACACTTGTCTTATGACTAAGGATGATGAGAATTTTTTGATGTGCTTATGGGCTATATCATACATATTCTTCTGTGAAGTGTGTTTAAATCTTTTACTCTCAAAATTGCGTGGTTTGTCTCATTACTGAGGTGTACGAGTTCTTTTAATATTTTAGATAGAACTAATTTGTTAGATACAAATTATATTTTCTCCCATTCTGTGGCTTGCCTTTTTGTTTCCTTGATCAGTTGTGATGCCATCAATATCATCGTTACCAATTATTTAACCAAGATAGGAAAGAAAATGTGAGTGGATGATGAAATCGCAGCAGGATATTAACTTGTACATTCACTTTTGGAAAGGTCACCTGATCTGGAGATTAGACGGTGGGAGTAGAGGCTTAATGAAATAAGGCGTGTCCTGTTAAGTCACATCAGTAAATGTATCACTAAGTAAATCTCTTTTACTGTTGCCAGGTGATAGACTTACCTACCTTTCCTTACCAGTCCTTAAAAGCTCTCTTCCAAACCAACCTCTTCGTGCCTGCCCTTCGCTTATTATCTTGTTTTAAAAACAGCACAGTGTTGCACTTTGAACCTTTTAATTAAAAATAGCATAGTGACCCGATTTCCATTGTAGTACTAGTTAAAGTGGTTTTAGAAGCCTAACACTTTTAGTCTAGCCCAGGGGTTGGCAAAGTACAGCAAAGTCCAGCTTGATGCTTGATTTTGTAAATAAAATACATAAAATAAATATGCATTTATGTTATGTGTTTGCTGTAGCTGCTTTCAGACTGCAATGGCAGACTTCAGTTCGAATAGAAACCATCTGGCCCACAAGCCTAAGATATCTATCTGGTCTTTTACAGAAAGTTTCCTGACTTCTCGTCCAGGGAGAAACAAGTCCATTAACCTACAAGCAGCAATAAATGAGTCATTTCTGTCTGCGTGAAAACTCATGTTTCCTCAGAGACTCATAGTTACTACTCATTATAATAAGGGGGATGCTATCCAAGAAATTGGAACTAATCTTAAAGGCCTTCTTTCAAAAATATAGTAATATATTAATCCTTATCACCATCAGAAATAAGCATTTTTTTAGAGTACTTAAGTTAGTCATATAGATAGATATATGTGGTCCTTTAACAGCCTTCTAAAAAAACACTTTATATATAAAGTTGCCTCCCTTGTATATTTCTCTTTGCTCTGCCAGCCCCATCTGCCCTAAGAGTGATACTAGAAAAGTGAAGTCAATTAAGACATGTCAGGATCAGGTCTTGAGGATGCAGATTGACCAGGATGATTTTCACAAAAGAAACCATCCAGGAAATTTAAGATGTTTCCTGTGTTGTTGGTACTGGGATGATTAGAACAGCCCTGCAGATGATTTGTCTTTCTAGCATCTGTCTCCTTGCAAGATGCCCAGGTAAAATCAGAGTGGCATCGCAGGCCAAATTGTTGGGTTTCTTAGGTGAGCACTAGCCTAACAAGTCTATGCATTTACCTTTGTGTTCCTTGTTGAGGATTTTAATTGATAGGACAAGTTAGAGAATCCTGTTCATTTCTTATATCTTTTGTCAGCTTTTTGCCAATGATTATTTAAATTGTCTGCTGCACCATTTATGCCTTCATGCACGTGCTTCAAATGTCCATGTTTCTTAAATTAGTATCCAGTTTTACTTGTCTTCCTGTTGATCATCATTGATAAATTGGCCCATGGTAGAAATTCTATCTCAAGAAAATGGTTTTGTGTAATTAAATTAAATTTCTATTTTTTTAATTTAATTTTTATAGAAATTAGTAGTTACTGAATTCAAGACTGAGAAATACTAGATACCTTATTTTTTTTCTTTATCTTTGGAGATGCTGTGTCATAGCCAATATCATTATTAAGTTTGAAGTTCCACCCTCCATATTGTTTATTTTTTCAGAAATAGATTTTTGTCCTTAAAATTATGGTAGAGCCACTCTATTAAATATGGTTATGATCTGGGAGTATAATTATGATGAGATGACTTAGTTTATAATCATCACTCATGTGAGGAGGACATACTGCATTGATGTTCTACTTTCTTCCCAATTCCTGATCATTAGAAATAATTAAATTGAAGTACTTTTCTCAGTACAGAATAATGTTAAGGTAGGGTTATTAGTAAGGGCACGTTTTACTTTGGATCCAAAGGTTAATAACTGTGATCATGGTTTTAATCTTGAACGAGATATACAGGGTCCGGCGGAAGTAACGCCTGCTTGAGTGTGGTTGGTAGGGTAATAATTTATAGTTTTAATTTGAACATTTCACCTAAAATGTCATATAGTGTGCTTGGATGTGATATTGTTATATTACAGAATTACATGCTTGTGATTTTGTAATAAAAGGTTTTGTAATAAAAAGGGGTGTTATTTGTTCTGGACACTGTATATAAAATTGTTACGCATGCTAAGAGGATTTGGACAAATTG
The DNA here is from genome assembly GCA_028533065.1 of Trachops cirrhosus. NCBI lineage: Eukaryota > Metazoa > Chordata > Mammalia > Chiroptera > Phyllostomidae > Trachops > Trachops cirrhosus. The sequence continues at coordinate 172,724,226 of CM052538.1, forward strand.
AAGATACTCTTCATCTTTATAAACCAAAGAAATATGTACGTACTTCTGTGGTGGATATTTTTGAAGATACCTTTAAATTATCATATTAATACATGAAAATGTTACTAAGTTTTTCCCTGAAGCCTTAAGCTGCATATTTTTTAGGGTAATTTTTTTCTCTGAGGGACTTATCCTCTGAATAAAATCTGTCACTTCCGAAGTACTGTCAGTTGCCAAGCCCAAGGTCATAATGAGACATCGAATCTGCCCTTTTGATGGAGTAAACCAGGGAATGCACCATGAAGCCTTAATAGGATGTTAGTGTCTTCTGACATGCACCATGTATATTTTTAGGAAACTGAACGTTTTCTTAAAGTTAGTAGGTAGGCAAAAACTTCTTAGGAAAAAATAAAAAGTACTGTTGAGATCTGCACATTTGTTAAAATTATAGCTGCTCTTTTCTTAGACATCCTTTATGCTAAGTTTTACTCTAAGATTTATTACTTGTTATTGGTTTGTATGAAAGCATTCAGAGTTGTAGATTTATGTAATGATAAAACTCAATTTTTCAGCTTCTTTTCTGTCTAAAAAGCTCTTTGGGGGACATGCCTTATTTTTATGCTTGTATTTATTTGAAATGCAATTATTTTTGTAAAAGTTTCATATTAGACATCTGTACATAAAAGACATAGTTGTATAGTGACAATATTCTTTTACTTTTCCATTGGAAAATAACAAATTCATATCTAGTTGATTTCAGTTGCATATAAATATTTATATTTAGTATCCTAAGAATAGGAATGCTTAAATACATAGAATATACTTTAATAATTTAACTGCTGTTGAATACAGAATGAACTTATTTCTAAAGTGCACACAAATTATGTGATATAGACATATTTATGCATCCATTATTCTGAATTTCATACCTAGTCACCAAGCTCTCCAGCTCTTTGTTACTCTGTGATTTAGCTGTTAACACGGGTTTATAATTTTTACGTGTTTATGCAATCTGTGATTTTGATAAAGTTTTTTTCTATTAATGTAAGTTAATTATAGTAGTATAGCCAATTTTTAATTATCCATAATGACTGAGGAAAGAGCAGAGCATAAAAAATTGTAATTTAAAAATAATTTTTAAATCTTAGTCAAGCCAGTATTTTTTATTTTTTTCTTCACTAACAATTTCTGCAACCTGCCCTACCACTTCAAAAAAATTATCTGTCATACATGTGAGAAGCAACCAAATTGACAGCTTGTATCATTTAATTTTAGTTTATTGATCTGGTTTCCGTTAGTAGTACTAAGAGTTAATGACTCATAACTGACAGCACTTTCAGATAAACCACATGCGGAACAATCCTCCTGTGAAAAACAGCAGATGAACCGAGCCTTTCCCAGAATGTCTTTTTTCTTACTTGTTGCAAGTATATTATTCTGACAAAAAAATTGCTACTATAAAAAAACACCATAATAAAGTAAAATTGCATATTCTGACTGATCCATAGAAAATGCTTAAATAATCCTATCAAAGTGCTGTTTTTCTGATTCTAGTCCTTTTAAATAATGAAGTAATTGTTGGAGTTGCTCTGCACATCCTTATTAGTATGAGAACCTTTTATTGTCATTTTTCAACATTTTCACTTAAATAAAAGTCCTTATGCTGTTTTCATTGTAATCATGGGAGGGCAATCTCTTAGCCGTGCCATGAAGGTGAAATTGCCCTTTAAGATTCTCCGTATTCATAACCTCAGTAATTCCAGCTAGTAAAACAAAAGCCTCATAAATACTCAAAAAGCAGCCTAAATTAGACCCACTTGGTTTTAGAGATAGGTACCTTTTCTCATTGCCTTACTGGAAATTTACATTAATTTATTTATGTTCTCTAACTCACAATTCGTATGTCTGCCATAGATTGTCAGGGAAGGGAATGAATTTCTGACAGTATCCAGAGCTTTTAAATTCCACTATCAGAAATAAGTTATCTTATAGAGTTCATTTTTAAGAGAGTGTTTTTATAACGTATATTTCTTCGCAGCCAACATAATTACTAAACTTTTTATCAGTTTAGTAGTGCTACTTGGCTACGGCAAATGATGGTCCTAAATTTTTTCAAGTTCTTGTGTAATCATGCAATTAGTAACACTTGTTTTAGGTACTGTGGTTTAATTGCCAACATTATTATACTTTATCTTTATATCCATTTTTACAGCCTTCACTTTTTTCCTAAAAACAAAAACAAAACTCTGAAGGTAATCACACAAATTTGTTGTCTGCAGTTTGAGCTGTCTTAAAATTTAAGCAGCCTTTCCAAAAGGCCACTCAGCACTTGCAAGTAGCGGTCAGGTGACTTGTAAAGAACACTGAAGTTATTTGTATGATTACTTGAGAATGTGCTGGGAGGAGAAAAGAGAAGACTGGTGTTGCAAAGCTGACTTCAGTGCTTTACTTTTCATACTTGATTATGTATGTTGATATTTTGTCAACTGTTTAGCATTCCTTTTCAGTTCACATGCTGAATTATGTACCAATCATTTCTTTTAAGATATTTTGGAAAAAGGAGGTTATAGTACATTTTCTTAAATTGTAACAAGTTTAAAATTTACGAGGGGGGCCCAAATAAACCTGGAATTTACTTATAAAAAATTGTGTATTTATTCTTAGATGTTTAAACTTCAGTCACCTTCGAAGTACTCTCCATCTGATACAATGCACCTATGGAAACTTTTTTTCCACTTCTCAAAAGTTTTTGAAATTGTGGATTTTGATGGCTTTTAGTGCTTCTGCCATTTTTTTGTTTCATCTCTTCCACATCAGCAAAATTTTCCCTTTGAGGACTTTTTCTCATCCTGGGAAACAAAAAAAGTCACTTGGGGTGAATAGGGAGGGTGGAGCACGGGGGTCATGCCATTTTTGGTCAAAAACTGCTGAACACTCAGTGCATTGTGGGCAGGTGCACTCCTAAATCACCCATTGTGCAATGGGTAAATGCATTAATGAAAGAGTCTTCAAAAAAATTCACTGAAGTCGAACACAGCCTCTCACAACAATGCCAGCTGGTATACTGATGCAGATGGGTTTCTAGAACACTTATGTAATGGGAAACCTGTATGTACTACAAGGGGCCTGCCCTCCAGATAATTTCAGGTTTTTTTGGGTCTCCTCTCATAGAAATTTTTCTTGAGGGAAAAATTCTGAGTATTCTAACGACTTTTTAAAAAAATAATTTATTTACTAGGTAAGTTCTCTTCTACGCTTTATGAGACTGGTGGTTGTGATATGTCACTTGTGAATTTTGAACCAGCAGCAAGAAGAGCATCCAATATCTGGTATGTGCGAAATTATTTTAGGAGTGTGTGTATACTTGCATATATATGCTGTGTTTAAAGTTTGTAAACCTTTATATGTAAGTGTTGTTTTGAAATTTTTTAATAGATTTTATTTATTTATTTTAGAGAGAGGGGAAAGGAGAGAGAAAGAGGGGGAGAGACACATTAATGTGTGGTTGCCCCTCACACACCCCCAGCCGGGGATCTGGCCCACAACCCCCAGGCATGTGCCTTGACTGGGAATGGAACCGGCAACCCCTAGGTTCGCAGGCCAGCACTCAACCCACTGAGCCATACCAGCCAGGGCTGAAAATATTTTTTATGTTGGCTTAAATAATTTGTCATAGTGCATTTATCTCTAAAGAGGTGAAGTAGAATGTTGCTATGGAAAAAAGAAAGCATTCTTAAAACAAAAGCTACTGTTTTTAAAAATTAAGTAAAAATTTCCTGCTGATCTTATAGTGGGACAGTGGTTTGCGGTTGCAAAGTTAACTGTACATTTTATGACAAATATGTGATGTAAAAAAAGCTTTTAGAAAAATATTTACACTACTAAGTTCATAACCATCCATTCTCTTTTTCTTGTTTGTAGTGTAAATTTTATTTCCTTGTAAGGGTTTGGTCAAGTATCTTAAATGATGAGCTTTAGTTTTGTTTTAAAATTTGTTTACCCCCTGTAAAAAGAAGGAATTCTTAAATTATGTGTCATGTTCCATTTAGTTCCTTTTTTCACCCTCCCTAAGAAAGGAATTATATAAGATAACGGGGAAGTTAGAAAAGCAAGAAATTAGAAATCTTTCATAGGACATAATTAGTTTAGAATGTGTTAAATTTTTTTAAATAAAATTTTAATCTTACTATTCATCAGTGCAAGTTGCTGCTTTGAAATTCATTATTGATTAATTAGCTCACTGTTTTCACCAGGGTCATTTGATTCTTATTTTAGGATTTCCATTTAGTAATGAACACACCTATTTAAATGTTACACATCTGTGAACAATTCGCTTAGTTTTTTGCAAGTTTTGAGGTGTTATTTAAAGCAATGGGATCTTGTAGTCACAGAGATGAAAAGTCACCTGCTGAAAAGCTAGAACATTTAGAAAACTATACCCTTTAAGTTCTTTTAGTCCAGATTCAGAATTTGTGTCTAAAATGGTTAAATTGTCATTACGTTATTTGTAACAGTAGAAACAATAGGAGATGAAGCAGTGAAAACAATTTTGTTTAATTTAATTCAAGACAAAAACAGTTGCTTACACCATGGTGGTAAGGTCTCAAGTTTAGAAATCTAAACTTGACTGAACTGCCGAAACTGAATTGTTGTGTTCTAAGCTATTATAGCTAAATTTACTGCTGTTCCAGACAGTGTGTTCATTGCTTTCTTCAACTTTCTTCACAAGAACCTTGTGATAAAGTTACTAATATCCTATGTCACTGATAGGAAAACTGAAGTATAAAAAGGTTGATAACGTGTCCAAGATCTCACTGAGTTGATGAAGAGATTCGAATACGGATACTCTGACCCTCAGGCTATGCTTCTACTCACAACTCTGGGAAAATGCTGTTTTGCATTTTGAAGTTGACATAGAAAAGTGAAGGCACTGTAAACATCATCCAGTTGTTAAAGGATGTATTTTTTCCTACTACCTGGCAAGCTGTTGATACCATGAAGTCTTTTCTGTTTTATTTTAGTGACACGGATTCTCATGTATCCAGTTCTACCTCAGTTCGATTTTATCCACATGATGTGGTAGGTTTTCCTTTATTCTCATAAAATGATGTATTTTCAGATTAAGTTGCTACACAAACCAGAAAAGTATGAATTATAGTGAAAAATATGACAAAATACTTTTGCTATTCCATAGTGGACCTCTTCTTAGTAGTCCTTTGTTAAACATAGAATACCATAAAGCTTCATTAGCTATATGTGAATCAGTTATTACACTTTCGAGGGTATGAAAAGGTTCCTTTACTCACCAACATCATCATCTGGTTGTGCTATTTTTCATTGTTTCCTTTTAAAACTTTTCTTTGAATATTATGACTTTGGTGCAGTTAATTTTTGGTTAACTATTAGTTATTTATATACCAGTATATATGTTTTAGAAGCCTAGTGATGACTCACTGTATAAAAAATATGCCACATAAAATACAGTGGGGATATTTTAAAAAGATAACACTGCCTTTGCCATCAGGATGTATATGTTGAAGGTGGAAAAGACAAAATGGAGGAAACCCTTATAAATAACACGTAAGAGATACAGGTAAATGAATAGGTCAAAGGGGTTAATTATTAGCAACTTCCTGAAGATGAAGAGTAATGAACAGGGTTTTAAGATCATAGATGAAAGTTGGCCATAGAGCAAAGGTTTTTAACTAGTGGGCATTTGGCAAGGTCTGGAAACATTTTTGCTTGTCACAGCAGCAGGAATTTTACTGGTAGCTAGTGGAAAGGGGCCAGGGATGCTGTTAAAGATCTTACAGTGGAGAGCACAACCCCCACAACATAGAATTGTCTGGCTGACAATTCCTGTGGTGTCCAGGTTGAGAAACCCTGGCATAGAGCATAGGAAAAGTGTTTGGGGAAGTCTTTGTGAATGCTTATGGATAGTGGCTGTGCTATATATAGAAAGCACATTTTTTGGACTATACTCAATACGTGTTTGAAAAATGAAAACTGTCCTTTTTTTGCTGTAGAGAATTCTTGGAGGCTCCATAGGGAAGTAAAACATGGGGAAATGGTTATGGTTTTCTGGTGTTAAATGTATGGGAGCCTTGAGTTAGCTAACTGCTGGCTAGTGCTCTGCTAGATTCAGTAAACTTGGATTCTTTCAGAAGAAGGGGAAACGTGTGAACTGGTGAATGGATGAGTTACATACAGCTAAAAGAAATGTAACGTGGTAATTTCCTGTAAAGCCTCCAATGAGCAGATGAGCAGCATGCCAAAACAAAAAAGGGGGGGGCACGTGGGGTATAGGAGGGGTTTGCAAACAGTAGTAACAGTGGTAAGAGATTATGATAGGTGAGAGCTGAAGGCATTGAATCCAATGCAGAGGAGTTCAGATTTAACATGGTAATGAGGTTCATAGCTTAGTAAGAAAAGACCATAAATGTGGGGAAAGGTAGGGAAAGCCTACCTTTAAGCCTTCCCATGAAAAGGTAGGGAAGCCATTAACGATTCACTGTAAGTGATTTTAATGGATTTACTAGTTAAGCAGTCATAAAATGGTAAGATTTCAAACACTTTTCTAATAAAGCCTTTCCAAAAAGCCCTGTTGATTAATCTGTTTTATTTTAGTTCAGTTCTTGTTGTTACCTTCTGTAGGTTCTGATGCTATAAAATATCCACGAGGAGTGGACTGGTATAAAGTTAAGGGTGCTGAAATAATCTGTCAGCTAATCGAATCGCCCTTGAATTGTGACTTGATTACAGATATTTTACGCCTTTCAACACTGACTTTCTTTTAGCTCTCTCTCCCACAGATACGGTTAAACAGACTGTTGACCATCGATACAGATTTGTTGGAGCAACAGGACATTGATCTAAGCCCGGACCTGGCGGCTACTTACGGCCCAACAGAAGAAGCCGCCCAGAAGGTCAAACACTACTATCGCTTTTGGATCCTGCCCCAGCTGTGGGTCGGCATCAACTTTGACAGACTCACACTTTTGGCCCTGTTTGATAGGTGAGGATACAGTGTGATATTCAAGATGCGTGCAGATTTTATTTTTGATTTGAAATGTCCCTCATAACTAATTAATGTTTGTACTTGCTTACCATGTTGGAAAATGTTTTCTATTTTGGTTCTTTTGAGATAAAATCTAAGTTAATAGGGTTCTCAAACATTGACTCTCTTGAATTCATTAAAAGCCTTTTTTGTGGCAATTTTAATAGGTGTTCACAAAAAAATTCTTTTTATTCTCAATAAGAATCATGCAATGTACTTAAAACTCAGAGAAAATGATGTGTTAATGATTATCAGATTATAGGTAACATGACCCCAAATATAAAAGATATAACGGGAAACTTCTATTTTCCTATTTCTTACCATTAATCTTAATAATAAACAATAGTAGCCCATTATAAACTTGGTGACTAAATGCTGCTTCTAGTCAACGTGGAATAATGACTGGCTTTATCCTCCTGTACCTGAGACAATGGAAACCTGACACAATGTACGAAACAATGGTTTTCAAGACACTGGAAACGACAACAAAGGATAGTGATCCCTGACAGACGAATCATATGAGAGGCATTCAGTTGCCCCAGCATACTACCTTAAGAGAGTCCCCAGGCTGTGACACAGGGTGGCGGTACTAAAGTAGAGCCTAGCAGACGTCCTGTGTTGGAGATGGAGCTAAGAGCTCATAGGACAGAATATCAGAGGGAAGATTACTGCTCAGAGAGAGAACCTCAGATCTGCAGTGGGTCTCCTTGACTGTTCAGCAGAGTGTTGATAAGTGAGTATCTGTGAGGGAACTACCTGAGGCCAGGGAAGGAACCGTGTGAAAGAAACAGAGGAGCAGTGCCTAGCGCTCCCACAGGGCCAGGAAGAGCACCTGTTCCCCCCAGCCAGGTGGAAGACACCCATCATTCATATTTTGTGGTGCACTGTGTAGCACACTGAGGAAAGTCTTGCCTTTGAAGTGGGGAATACTTAGTTCTGGCATGAATACTGCTCCACACCCACCTAACAAGTCATAAAAGTAAGACCTGAAAGGATCAAACTATTTCCAAGTAGCATAGCAAAGCTCAAGAGGATTTGTAGAAATCCAGAAATTCTCATACCCAGTAAGTTAAGGTTCACTGTGTCTGGCATCCAAAGATTACCAACCATGCAGCGAAGGGGTGAAACAGGATACGTGAGGGAAACAATGAGTCAGTTGAAACCAACCTGTAACTGCCACAGGTATTGGAATTGGTGGTAAAGACATTAAAACTGTTACAGCTGTACTTCATAATGTTTAAAAAGTTAAGTAGAAACCCAAATCAAACTTACAGAGGTGAAAACTAAAATGTCTGAGATGGAAAGCACAATGGATGCTGGAACGATTGGATTTCCGTATGCAGAAGAACTTGTATCCTTACCTTGCATCGTATTACAGGAGTTAATTCAAAGTGGATCATAGGCCTAAATGTAAAATCTAAAACAGTAAAATTTCTGAAAAAATACATAGGAGAAAATAATTGTGGCACTGAGGCAAAATTCTTTAGATGTAACACCAAAAATAAGATTAGTGAAAGAACAAATTGATAAATTAGATTTATCAAAATTAAAAGCTGAAGAAAACCTAAAGAGAGCTCAAGTTCATGTCTAACAGTATAGATAGTACGTAGTGTAGCAGGATTGACGAGGAATGTTGGATTTGGCAAATCTGGAATTCTACAACTGCCAATGAAAGAAGATCAATGAAAATGGCAGTGTTTATTGTTTTGAAAATATGACAGCATTTGTTTTAACCTGGTAGAGCTAACAAATGAAATGGTACAGAGTTGTTTGTGAATTTTGTTTTTAGGTCATTTGATGACTGTAGATATGGCATTGATAGCAAATTAATAAAAACATTTTTATGATTATAAGAGTGATTCTTTACTCATTATAGAAAAATATATAGAAAGATTTTAAGACAGAAAGAGATCATCCATAATCTTTCCATTCAGAGAGAGCTATTATTAGTAGTATCATTTTGATATATTGTCTTTTTTAACCCATATCTGTGTGTTTCTAAATAACAGGACTTACATCCTCCTATACACAAGGTTTTGTGTGCTGCTTCTTTGTATAGCAGATGGGGTGAGCATGTTCTCATGCCAGTATCTATTCTTTAAAAATGAGACTTTTAGTAAGTATTTAACATTTGGTGAATGAAATTTCCCCAAGAAGTGATGAGACCAGCTCTTGTTTTTTGGTGTGACGTAAAAATCATCTTCATCACTCTGTATAATATCGTGGGCATCGTACTGAGTCTTATGCCGAGACAGTATTGATGGTCTTCGTCACAGCCTTCATTCTCAGCATAACTAAGAGCCGGTGTTTATATTGATTGTAATAAGTTACTTTTCAGGTTATTTCAGATGATTTAGAGATGGGGAAAGTGAAACCACTTGGTACCAAATTTGGGCTCCAAAGTTTATCATATAACAAAACTTTTTAATTTTCTAGAAACTAGTTTTGAGATTTTTTTTCAAACTTGTTTAATTATATAACTCCTTATTTTGCCATCCAAGCTGGTTAATTATTTTGCAACAGATTTGACAGAAAAAAGATGTTAAGAGTAAAGTTTTTAAAATAGAAATTAAAACTATATTATTCATTAAAATAAAACTTCATAATCTACTATAGTATGCATTATTTATTTTAATTTTCCACACGAACTAGTTTCTTTTTCAGTGTGACGCAAAATCTTATTCAAACCTAGTACCAAAAAAAAAATCTCAGCAAGCATAATATGAACTTCATATAGATGCCTTCCCTTATTTTCACTCTGACAAATTTCTCATATTGAAGATGTACTTACTCATAAATTTTTATGTCTACAGAAACCGTGAGATCCTGGAAAATGTGTTAGCTGTCATCCTGGCTATTCTAGTGGCATTTTTGGGATCTATTCTTCTCATACAAGGCTTCTTCAGAGATATCTGGGTCTTCCAGTTCTGCCTGGTGATAGCCAGCTGTCAATACTCACTGCTTAAGGTACCAGCATCTCTCTCCTTTACGGGCTGTGGAATAATATTTGTGTTAAAAGGTTTCATATCAGTCACTGAATTATAAAAGGATATTAATTTTTTAAATTCTCATTGGATATTTAAACAAAAGGAACATACCAACTTTAAAAAATATAGTGATATAAATGAAGCTTTCTTAAAACTATTTTTGGTGTTAAACGAAAATATTTGGGGAGTTCCAGCCAAGATGGAGGCATAGGTAGAAACGCTTTGTTTCCTCGCACAACCAAAAGAAGGATAACAACCAATTTAAAAACAATAAACAACCAGAACTGCCAAAAAATCAGACTGCATGGAACTCCAACAACCAAGGAGTTAAAGAAACATTCACCCAGACTGGTAGGAGGGGTGGAGATGGGCAGCCAGCCGACAGAGAGGACCTGCAACAAGGTCCATGTGGATGAGGAGGGGCTGGCTGACCAGGAGGCTAAAGACTCAACACCTCTGGCTGTAAAACACTGTGGAGGTTGTGAAACGGGGAGAAACCCCAAGTCTCACAGGGATAGTTCATTGGAAAGTGGGGCTAGAGCTCAGCGAGTGGCATTGTCCCCTCTCTGACCCCTCTCTCACAGACAGCGCCACAACACAGCAAAGAGGGTTGCCCCGGCCTGGTGAATATGCCCCCTTACAACATAGGTGTGCCAAGACAAAGAAATATGGTCCAAATGAAAGAACAGATCAAAATTCCAGAAAAAGAGCTAAGCGGCGAGGAGATAGACAACCTATCTGATGCAGAGTTCAAAAGCCTGGTAATCAGGATGCTCACAGAATTTATTGAGTTCAGTCACAATATGAAGGAAGAAATGAAGGCTACCCAAAGTGAAATAAAGCAAAATATACAGGGAACAAACAGTGAAGGGAAGGAAACCAGGACTCAAATCAATGATTTGGACCAGAAGAAAGAAAGAAACGTTCAACCAGAGCAAAATAAAGAAACAAGAATTCAAAAAAATGAGAGGCTTAGGAACCTCTGGGACAACTTTAAACACTCCAACATCTGGAATCATAGGGGTGCCAGAAGGAGAAGAGGAAGAGCAAGAAGTTGAAAATTTATTTGAACAAATAATGAAGGAAAACTTCCCTAATCTGGCAAAGGAAATAGACTTTCTGGAAGTCTAGGAAGTCCAGAGAGTCCCAAAGAAAATTGACCCAAGGAAGAACACACCAAGACACATCATAATTACATTACCCAAGATTAAAGATAAGGAGAGAATCTTAAAAGCAGCAAGAGAAAAGGAGAGAGTTACCTACAAAAGAGTTCCCATCAGACTGTCAGCTGATTTCTCAAAAGAGACCTTAGGCAAGAAGGGGCTGGAAAGAAATATTCCAGGTCATGATAGGCAAGGACCTACATCTAAGATTACTCCATCCAGCAAAGCTTTCATTTAGAATGGAAGGGCAGATACAGTGCTTCCCAGATAAGGTCAAGTCAAAGGAGCTCATCATTATCAAGCCCTTACTGTATGAAATGTTAAAGGGACTTATCTAAGAAATAGAAGAAGATTGAAACTATGAACAATCAAATGATGACAAACTCATAACTATCAACTGAACCTAAAAAAACAAAAAAACTAAAATTAAGCAAACAATTAGAACAGGAACAATCACAGAAATGGAAATCACATGGGTGGCTATCAGTGGGAAGGGGAATGGGGGAATATGGGAGAAAAAGGTACAGGGAATAAGAAGTATAAATGGTAGGTACAAGATAGACAGGGGGAGGTTAAGAATAGTCTAGGAAATGGAGAAACCAAAGTACTTAATATGTACAATCCATGGACATGAACTAAGAGTTGAGGTAAATGCAGGAGGGTTGGGGGGTGCAGGGCAGAGGAGGGGATAAAGGCAAGAAAAAAATCGGGACAACTGTAATAGCATAATCAATAAAATATACTTAAAAATAAATTTGAATTTAAAAGTTTAAAGAGAAAAGAATATTTGGGTATTACAAATAAGAATTTGCATTTTTGAAATTTATTTCTTTAAATTTGTCAACATTAACTCTCCTACTTCTATATTTAAGTCTTTTATTCTGTAGGTGAAATTTATTAAAGCCCACCATGGATAGATACAGTAATGTCAGAACGAGTATATATGTTCCTTTGGGACATTGAAAACAGAACATTGATGTCCTTTAGCTATTGTTTTAATATTGGCTCTAAAATACCAAAATTTATCAATTTTAAGCTTTCTAAAAATGGGAGGATCAGGTAACAAATTTTTCTCCTTCTGTGTAAAATCTGTGGAGTGTCAGCAGGGACTGTGTCCTTTCCTTCCTTTCCTAATCAGTAAATACTCCTGCTGGGGTTGTTCACTTGCCTGACACGCTATCATGAAGAACAGTCTCCCATCCGAAAACTGTTGGTTTCGTTGTGTCTATACCATCAGCCGGCCAGGTGTCTGTATCGAGGCGTCTGGAATAAGCCACCTGTGTCAGTGCTTCATTTCTTCAGGACCCATCCACGCTTTTCCCTCATTGCAGCACTGAATTACAGTCTTGGTGGTTGCTAACAATCTCCAGTTGCCAAATCTGTCCTTTTCTTAGGCTTCATTCTCTGTGAGTATTCACCTAACACCTATGAATACTGTCTTCTCTTTTTTATATTCTCCTCGTTGTCTGTGACTTTATACTACCATGAAAATTATCCTACTTTTCAGATAACTTTATTTTCCTTTGTTGATGCCTCTTTGTTCTTTTGACCACTTCTTAATTTATGAGAATTCTCAAGGGTTTTATTTGGCCCTCTTCTCAATTTGCAGTTCCTTGCCAGTGAAGTCATCCTGTTTTATTACTTTATTTGTGGTGCCATAAATGAATTATGTCCAGATTTATATCTCAAAGTCTTCACCTTTTTCTCACAAGCTTTAGTCCTATATATCTAACAGGCACATTTTAAAAAATTAGCACATCATCATCTTCTGATAAATATTTTCCTTTCCCAGTTGCTTTGCTTTTGACAGTGGTATACTGTTCAAAATCTTAGAGCCTCTACTCCTTCTAGGTTTCTTAATGATTAAGTCTGGTGATCCTTAGTTAAAATTTCTGGCCTTTGTTCTTGCTTTCCATTTCAACCACCTTAATTCATTTCTTTATTGCCTTAAACCAGTTAAATTTATTCCCTGGTTCCATTCTTCCCTGTCCAATTAATTTTGTCTACTGCTTTTAGGTTAATGTGGTTAGATATGGAAAAGGTAAAATATGACTGAGGTTTTTGAAATTAGTTAACTAGAAGGATACTAACGTCATAAACAGAAATGAGAAAGGCCTGAACAGGTCAGGTTGATGTTGGAATTGAAAGAATTTAAAGATTACCTTATCTCCTCTCCAGCCTAGGGACACATGCCAAACTCAGTACTCTTGGCCCAAACTAGAATTGTAGGATGATGACAGACCGTCCTAGAGAAATTGTGGGGTATGCTTTTGGAAGTGAACTGGTACTTGGGAGAACAGGTCATGATTTGGGAAGTAATACCTTTTGAACATTTTAATGGAAAGTTGATAAAGTCTCTTACAAAGATGTAGCCTAACTTATTTGATGATTTTGATGTGAAAATTCAGGTAATATATTTGATGTAAATAACATTGAACTGCGTAGTAAACTTGGAATTTGTGGGCAGAACTAGAATTCTTCTTACAAGCTAACCCATGTTTTGTGCATTTCTTGAATGGAGTGATGCTGCATTAGAAAGCATTGTACCTAAAGTATGTGATTAACCACTATGCTGTACATCTGAAATATTTAGCTGTATTGAACATAAACTGTAATTGAAAAATAAGATTAAAAGCAAAGAAAGCATTCTACTTTAACATACTTACTCATAGTAATGAGCCAGGCATTAAGATGGATCTTTCTACCATTTGCCATTTCCAAGATGTTAAGCTAGATGCAAATGATTAATTAACCACAATAAGTAAGAGTCAGGAAAGATTTGAGATGTTTTTTAATGCCACAGTGACACCACTATCTGGAGGTGGTATTTTGTCTCTTCCTGATGTTTCAGCAGAATTGATGTAGGTCATTTCTTAGCTGTGGAATATTTACTTGAAATTATTTCAGGCATTTGAAAGTTGCTTGTAAAATGACCTGAACTTCAGTGGTATAATCTCTCTTTCTGTTTTATTTTTAGAGTGTTCAACCAGATTCTTCTTCCCCCAGACATGTAAGTCACTCTAATAACTCCTTAACATTCATCAAAACCTTTTTTTTTAGGTCATGTGTCAGACTGAATTAAGATTTATGTTATTATATTCTCATCTAAATTTTGACACTGCTAGAAATACAGGTGATTTATTAACATGAAATAAAATGGCAGTGTAATTGTGGACTCTAGATCTTGGTTGGAAATGAGCATAATTCATTTCTGACAGCCTGTTTCAGGTAGAGGTCTTCAGTTAGGTGGACATGGTTCATATAAACTCATGGTTATTTGATGACTTGCATTAAATAAATTCTGAACAATAAATCATGAGTAAGTATTGCAAAATAGAATGTTGAAGTAGGAAAAACTTTACATTATTTCACTTAAGTAATCATTAAGAGCCAGAATAGAATAAAGAAGTAATAAATTGATTTGATGTTTAGACCTGTGGACACTAAGAAGATTAAAAATCTTGTTACTCACTTTGGGACTTTCGACAGAAGTGTTAGCTGCCTAACACTATTTATTGTAAAGCATGATTCGGTTTTAGATCTCACCCTAGAATATTTATTTAATAGAAAGACCAAAGGGTATTCTTTTCAGAGTCGTTCAGAACGAGACTCCAAAAAGTTTATAGTGATGCCTTCATTCTTGAATAGAGTTATTATTTCCACCCATGCACCGGGACACTTCATAATGCGAGTAGATGGGCAAAACTAAACAAGGAGGCACATGATTTTCTTTCAACTGCTTGTTTATTATTTTGTAAAAATGCTTTTGAAGTATAATGATATGTGGAATTATTGGCTTTAACTTTTAATTTTGACGTAATTTCAGGCTCAGGGAAATTTGCAAGGATTGTACAAAGAATTCCTGATGCCATTTGCCCAGACCCCTGTGTGAACATTTCACCATATTGGCTTGCTCCCTTTCTAGTTCTCCTCTCCCTACACACACACTCACTCACTCTCACACACACTCACACTCTTTCTAAACTGTTTGAGAGTGAATTGTAGACATGATGCCCCTGTGCCTCTGAATACCTGTTTCCTAGCAACAAAGGTATTTATTATATACATTAATTCAATACAATTATCAGAATCAGGACATTAACATTGATACAATACTATTTTCTAAGGTACAGTTCTTACTCAGGTGTTTCCTGTTTTCTTAATTGGCAATAAAACATCCCTGATGATGCATTTGGTCTATTTAGCCTGCTTTAATCTGGAGCAGTTCGTTGGCATTTTTGGTGGGTACTGGCCAGGTGTTCTGTAGACCATCCTTCAGTTTGAATTTGTCTGTTTCTTCTTGATTGGATACAGGCCATGCTTTTTCGGTAGGAACACTATAAAAGTGGTGTGTTCTCAGTGCATCGCTTCAGGAAGCACGTGATACTGATTTATCGTTTTGTTGGTGATGTTAACTTTCATTTTTTTGGCTAAGGGTAGCATCTGCAGGGTATTTTCCTTCTGCAGTATTAACATTTTGGGCTGGATAATCTTTCTTGTAGATTAGGGTGTTGTCCTGTAGGGTGTAAGGTATTATAGGGTATTTAGCTTTATCTCTGATCTGTACCCACTAGACGTCAGTACCCCCACCCCCACTGTGACAACCAGCGTGTCTCCAGATATTGCCAAGTGTCCCCTGAGGGTCAAAATCCACTCCCACTCCCTGGAGAACCACTACTGTACTGTAATGTTACCATTTTTCTCTTGTAGTTAATATCTTGTGGGGAGATACTTGAGATAATATATATGTTCATTTGCCCCTCAGACTTCCACCCACTTGTTTTTAATATTTATTGATGTTTCTTGCCTGAACCATCATTTGATGGTTGCCAAATAGTGATTTTCTAATTACATCATTCCCTCTACATGTATTTGTTGACTTTTTACTAAGGAATATTTGTTGACTTTTTGTAAGGAATAAGTTCCCCTTCTGTCTTTATTTTTTATATTGGTGTAGATTCATGAGTTCTTGTTTTATCCAGCCAACTATATATGATGTTACTATCATTTATTTTAATGCTCAAATTGTTTCTCATTTGGCCATTGGGAGTCCATCAAGCTGCCTTCTGTGTCCTTTTGACAGACCCTTATCATTCTTTAAGTACATCCTTTGGTTTCGGGGTCGGGGAGGGGCACAACAATGTGTTCCAAGCTCATTGTATACTTTCCCTACCCTAGTGTGAAACCAGCCTTTCTCTATGGCGCCCTGGTTGGTTGGCTTGTTTTTTAGTGGGTAATGGTATGTGAAAACTAAGATCTGGATAGTAGTAATTTATATTCCTAGAATGTCATTGCTTCTAGGTCTTCTCATTGGGTAAAGCTAGGAAATGTATGTATGTATATACGAATGTACAGACATACACATGTCCATAGACAGATATAAGAATAGGTGTGTGTGCATACAGTTGACCCTTGAACAGCACGGTTTTGAACTGCATCTCTCCACGTATGCACCGATTTTTTAAAAATAAATACTGTAAATGTATCTTCTCTTCCTAACGATTTTCTTAATAACATTTTCTTTTTCTCTAGCTTACTTTATTGTAAGAATACCGTGTATGATGTGTATGACATACACAATATGTGTCAGTCAACTATTTGTGTTATTGATAAGGCTTCCGGTCAACAGTAGGCTATTAGTAGTTAAGTTCTTCGGGAGTCAAAAATTGTATGCAGATTTTCGACTGTGGAGGGAATGTCGGTGCCTCTAACCCTCTTTTGGGGAGTCAGAAGTTACGCAGATTTTTGATGGGCGGGTGGTGGTGGTGGCGGCAGCGGCGGCCGTGGGTCAGAGCCCCTAGCCCTGAATTGTTCAAGGATCAACTTCACATACACACATCTATTCTTATTAATTTATAGATATTAATAATGAGCTCATACTGATACCTCTAGTTCAATCCAGTATCACAGGCTTCATTCAATTCTTCCTCCTTTCCATATTTGTAATTCCCTTTTGCGAGAGTCAGAAACCAGGCTTCCATATAGAAACTTTTTGAATCCTTAGAGTATAAGCCATCAAAGATCTCAGTAGCTAGTTGTGACTCTTAAGATGAACTAAACTGATTTTTTAAATACCATTTTCAGGGTCATAATCGTATCATTGCCTACAGTAGACCAGTTTATTTCTGTTTATGTTGTGGTCTTATTTGGCTCTTGGATTATGGAAGCAGAAACCTCACTACAACCAAGTTCAAATTATATGGAGTCACTTTCACTAACCCACTGGTGCTTGTATCAGCCAGAGATTTAGTTATAGGTGAGTCATATTTAAAGTGTTTCGTGTCAACATTAATTTATTTGTATACAAATAGTTTACTGATAAATATATGGATATAAGTAGTTTTAATAGGTTTACTTTGTTATTTATTATAAGCCTCACTATGAGAAACAGAACAATAGGACTATTATGAATGAAGAAAAGCTAATGAACAAATTTGATAATTCTTCTGTTTTTGAAGAGGATGGTGAAAGGTTTCCTTTGGATTCTATAGCTCAGGTTTCTGTTACGTGAAAATGGTTAAAACTGATTTTAAAAGCTTCCATAGTTGAAAAGATTATTTAATACCCAAGCAATTATATAGCAAGAAATAATATAAAATGTCTTTTAAAAATTGCTTTGTAGTTTGTTAGTTTTTGATTTTTTAATCATTTTATGATGTTAAGTGAACAAAACTATGGTTGAGGCATATACCATTTTTAAATATGCTTTTCTTTCCTTTTATAGTGTTTACACTCTGTTTTCCAATAGTATTTTTCGTTGGTCTCCTGCCTCAGGTGAATACATTTGTCATGTACCTTTGTGAACAATTGGATATTCATATCTTTGGTGGTAATGGTGAGTACTTCCTCATAGAAATTACAGTTGACAGTATTACTTTTATAAATAA
This sequence comes from Trachops cirrhosus, assembly GCA_028533065.1. NCBI lineage: Eukaryota > Metazoa > Chordata > Mammalia > Chiroptera > Phyllostomidae > Trachops > Trachops cirrhosus. The sequence continues at coordinate 172,742,299 of CM052538.1, forward strand.
TTAAGTAATAAACCGAAAATTAAAATTTTAATTTTTAGATTTAAATTTTTTAATTTTCATTTTAGAATTGAAATTAGAAAGAAACATATACTTATTTATTAATTGAAGACTGATCAGGAATTAATTTGTACATATGAAAAAGCAATCAAGTCTGCAGCTTTAGTGAAAGGTACAGGAATAATGGAGTTGACTCATAAGAAATGATAAGATACTGTTGTCCAAAACTTAAAGTTATAGTGAGTTTACATGGAACCTGTATAGACTTATGGAATATTTATAAAAGGTCATCTATTCCAAATTGAGCTCTGATACATGGTATTATCGTTGGAGTTCGAATTGGTGTATGCATTTCGTATGCCTGTTTATTTGGCTTTGGTGCTTTCTTGTGCCTTTAAAAGGGGAACACCAAAACCAGAAAGCTTTTAGTAAAAGCATTTTCCTCAATACACTTTTGAGAAGTACCTCTGCTTTTGGAGTAGAATATTGGGTTATGAATTGATATACTTAGAAATTATTTCCCTATTATATGTGTATTTCATTTTCAAAATAAGTAAGACCAGTACTACACTGGAATGAATAGAGATGGTTTGCATAATTTGAAATTAATTCTATGGGCAACCTCCATGGTTAAAATATACTCTTACTTGGTTTAACCATTTAAAACTTTACTGAAAGATGTATATATAACCAGAGAAATAATACAAAAGGGAAAGAAATTACTGTAACTTTATCATCCATTTCTCTTTATACTTCACATTTGCAGTCCTCATTTATCTTCCATGTACATGCATTGAAATGATCTCTGCTTATGTGACTTAAATTTTAAATAGAAACTATGCCTTCTCTATATTGCTGTGTATGTAGAACATTTTTTACATTTTGAAAAATTTTTGAAAGGGGTGTGAATTTAAGATTGGGCTGGTCTTCAGCACAGCTTCATGAGTAGAAGACAGTTTCCAGTATCTAGGGACCATTATAGGTGCTATATTAACTTAGATACTATGGAGAGGATTTAGTGTAGGTAATGTGTGGCAGTGGGCTTTGTCATATGATTGACAGACTTGTGCAAGTCTCTTTTTAAAAAGAGACTTGTGCTGTTTTTTTATTTTTCCTGTAGATATCTTTTTTTGTTAACCATATAGTATTACCACTAAAGAAAATATATAATCCATATTTTAAAGATAAAGACTAGCTATCTTAGCCATCCTCTATCCCTTAATACTAATAATGCTATTGGATCTATTTTGTTGTTGTTGTTACTGTTAGTAATTAGATCTATTCTTTTTTTGTGAGAATTAACAAACATGGGGGAATACAGTTTACTTCTGTGGGTAACACAGGTTCTGTTTAGATAGACTAATGTCTTTCAGTGAATGCTTAGTACATCTCCAGTCCTTTTCTGGCCTTGGCAAGCCCCATTCTTTTGTAAAGCATAACATTTTTGAAGCATAATATAGCCATGAGTTTTTTTCCTGTGTATAAGTGTTTATTACTTTCAAAGTGAATATATTTTATCTTGTATCAAAAGTTGTGAATAGTAAATCTTTGTTATTTCAGAATCCTTTGAAAGCACAGGATAAAGTAACTGAATTTTTAAACAATCAAATAAAAAGACTTGATTATAGTCATTACACAATTTTAAATACTTGTCAGTGCCCTTTTAAGACACTTTTTCCCCGTCAATGCTTACGGAGCAGTACTTTTCCCTCTCCCGTCCAGCCACGACGAGCCTGCTCGCGGCCCTCTACAGCTTCGTCTGCAGCGTGGTGGCGGTGGCCTTGCTGTATGGGTTGTGTTACGGCGCTTTGAAGGTAGGTGGTGTGTGGTGGTGTGTTTTGTCGTCACGGCTGTTTTCCTGCATGAAGCGTGTTTAAGTTGAGTAATAATGATTTTTTCTCCTGCCACTTCAGCACGAATTTCTGTGATCTTCATATGTTGAACATTTTTCTCATTTACTTTGAATTTGCAAGCAATTTCATAGTTAACCGTTATGAAAATAAAATCCTTTTCCATGCAGTTATCAGGTTAATATTAGAAACAGATTATCAAAACCTAGGCTAGTCTGGAATTGAGGTGGCCATGGTATTAACAACACAAAATTAATTTTAGATTTCTGGTTAAGAAAATATGTAGCTACTATTCATATCAAGGCTTCATAAAACTTATGAAAACAAGTTCAAAGATTGCAATTTAAGATACATTCTAGTAAAAATTAATGTGCTGAAATTTAATGGCATTACTGGTTTAGAAAGATCTGGATGAGCCTTAATAGCTCCACTTTTGAAAGGTCATCACCAAATTGTAAATATAAAAGTTTGAAATTTCTCATAAACAGCCCTCAATCCCTATTACTAACTTTTCTTTTTGATTAGTATAAGACAATCAGAGAATAATAGGATTGAAAGAACTATGAAAAACGACTCAGGCACTTTCAAGAGAGGGTGATGAAGGCTGTGAAATCAGAGTCTTATAGGTGTACTAATTATTACCTTATTCAGCCTAAAGGAATTAAAGATAATTTTCTAAGGGTGGCTTTTTAATCAAAATTTGAAGGAAAATGGAAATCAGTTCATTGAAACACAGGAGGAAGAGTCATGGAGTTGTAAAGAAAGTGTGTGTGTATAGGAAATGGCAAGGCATTTGGAGTTGCTGGGGGTCTGGGTGCGTGAGGAGAGCTGGGCTCCGGTCAGTTTGGGAAGGTAAGGCACGGCTGGCTTGTGCAGTCCTTTCCACCCTGAACGTGTTGGGGTGGGGATGCAAGACCATCAAATACGGGAAGTATGGCAGGGAAATGATTGACATTGCATTATGGAAAGATCACTGGGTCCCTAGTGATCTGATGTAAATGTAAGCAGGATCAGAAGCAGGGGGCTCTGTTTTGCAATCTTGAAATTATGAGAGACTTACTTAAAATTGGATTCAGAGAATTTATTTGGGGGCTCTGAATAAAGAGAGAAGAACCAGAATAAGCTCCAAACAACTTTTGGGTATGGTCTGGACTAGATAATAATACCAGTGCACAGAATTGGAAACCTTGGCATTTAGTGAGGAAGGTGGTTGTTTAAAGTTGGGCATGTTTATTTGTTGACATTTAAGGGGTATCCAGAGATACATGGTAGAAAGTTTTATGTAGAAAGTTTTAAGGCTTCAAATTAATAGATAATAAATTCATCAACAAAACTAAATCAAGAGTAAGAAAGAGACTGCTAATGTGGATTGATAAGATAAATAGGTGAGGATAGAACCCTGGGAAATGCCAATATTTAAGCGTTGGAGGGAACAGAAAGGAGACTTCAGAGGCGATAGACTCTGAAAAAGGTTTTTATTGAACTTACCAGTAAATAGGATACTGGTGACTATAACAAAAGCAGCAGCTTTGGTGTTTTGGCTAAAGAAGCTAGATTAAATTGAGGTTTGAATGGATACTAAGGAAATGTATTCTACTCTTTCTAGAATGTAGTTGGAAAACTTATGTACATGCTGGGGGTTGATTTCTGGTTTTTGATTTTTAAAAAGATCTGAAACTTTATTGCATTTAAAGGGGAAGGGGAACAGCCTAGTAGAGAGGGAGGTATTTGATGGAGCTAAGCCCAAGAAGGAACTGGAGACAATGCGGTCCCAATCCATGCTTCTCCCACCTGCACCACCTGTAAACCCTCCTTATATAAAGGTTTTAGATCAGTGTTTTGAGTCATGTTTTGCTAAGTGAGTCATTATTTGGAAGTTGCAGTTATAGAAGTGAACAATGTGGTTAATTTTTTAATGCCTAGTTTACAAAGGCCTATTGAATTATGTAGCAGAAGAGCAGCAATTGTAAAATTGCCAACTAAGAACAGTGTGTCTTAAGGTAGGTGGGGGGATAAGTTTTTTTTCTTCTTTCTTAGTCACGGCATTTGCATTAGACTATTTTAGTTTTAGATGTCACCTATTATAACAAATCTGCAGGTTTAGTTATGTATGTGAGCAAAGATTATGTGCAAGGATTTCATTATAGCAGTGTTTATAATAGCAAAAAGTTGGAAATAACTAATATTTGTCATTTGTGAACGGTTATTTTATATGGCCACACAATGGAATACTATACAGCCACAAAAATAAAACAGATGTGTATGTGTGGGTGAGTGTGTGCTAATGTGTAATGATTTCTAAGAGGTACTGTTTGTTTTCAAGCTTTATTGAAGTACAATTGATAAATAAAATTGTAAGGTATTTAAAGTGTACAATATGATAATTTGATATATGTATACATTGTGGAAGGATCTCCCCCACTGAGTTAACACATCCATCACCTCATATATTCACCTTTTTTTTTTTTTGGTGAGAACATTTAAGTTCTGCTGTCTTAGTAAATTTCTGTTATGTAAAACAGTGTTATCAACTATAGGTACCACCTCATGTATTAGATCCTCAGACCTTACTCATCTTATGACTGAAAGTTTATATACTTTCACCAACCTCTCTCTGTTTCCCCCACCTCCTAGCTCCTGGCAACCACTTTATCCTCCTTCTATGAGTTCTTTTTTTTTTTAAATGATTCCATTTATAAGTGATACCATTTAGTAGTGTTTATCTTTCTCTCTCTGACTTATTTCACTTAGCATAATGCCCTCCAGTTTCATCCATGTTGTTGTAAATGACAGGGTTTCCTTATTTTTTAAGGCCAAATAATATTCCATTATATATATGTATCATGTTATATGTATATATACATACCACAATATATACACACCCCACATTTTTTCTTTTTTTTTAAAGATAGGCAGTATGCCAAAAAAGGATGTTTCCTTTGCGCTCTTTTCTTTTTTGAACCACACAGTGGCTGGTGTGTACAGAGCACAATGATGGACGAGTGTGCAAGACGTTCATGACTGTATTAACTTCGGACAGTTACAGTCATTGGGTGATATGATCGCATACCATTAGTAATGATTTCATTTTTCTTCTGATCTACTCACTGATGTAGACTTTTACATCTGTTAGTTCATGGTGTCTGCTTTCCTTGTGTTTACTCTTTTGTTTTTCCTTGAACATTTCATTCTTTCAAAGCTAAACTTTTTCTTTAAGACTACGTTGCGTATATACTTTGCATATGTTTTCATATCTTTAAGAGATTGCTAGAATTTGGGCCGTTACATAATAAAGCAGAAACTTCCAGACCACTGTGGTGGGCAGAACAAACCCATCTTTCCATCTTTTCATCTTTCGAATGAGGTCACCTTCCCTGAGCAGTTGTGTTTCTCACAGTTTCTGTTGTTTCTCCTGCTTCTGAATCAGTGAGTTTGATAGAAGCGCAGAGGGGGCGCGGTTGGTTTTTCTAGTAAGTTACTCAGTAAGGTGGTACTTGCTATCTTTTTATGTAGTCATGGATTACTTTGAATGTGTGATGATTCTAAATCCTTAATCTTAATGAACTAAGTCATTTTGAGGTCAATTAAGAGTACTTTGCTTTTATCTGAGAGCAATAAAAAAGTAGTGTAAAGTATTTGTCAAATAATAGCATTCATCTTTTGTTTTTTTTCAAATGCTTGTTTTAATTTAGGCAAAATTTACGTACAGTGAAAGGCATATATCTTAAGTACACAATTGGTAAGGCTGACAGGTGCATACACCTGCGTAGTACACACCCCTATCAAGACATAGAACACTCCCATCACCACCAGAAGGCCCCCTGCCCTGCCTCCTTTCCACTGGAGACTTGGTTTGCAGTTCTTGAATGTCACATAAAGGGGATTGTGCTATACTTACCCTTTTGTGTCTAACTTACTTCGTTGAATACAGTATTTTTGAGACTCATCTACATTGTGTGTATCTGCAGTCTGTTCCCTTTTACTGCAGAGAGGATTCCCATTTAGTTTAAATCCTCCTTACTCCCATTGCGTGACTGTGTCACAGTGTGTCTGCTGTCAGCCGACGTTGTACGTGCCTGTATTTCGGAGTCTGACACTTCAGGACTCACACCAGGAGCAGCAGCCCCTGCCCCTTGATCTCTTCCTCACAGTCAGCACTTGCAGTTCTTAGAGCTGCTTTTTCTTTGTCATTTACTTTCATATCTCTTAGAAACTAACTTATATTTCTACTTCTTGTATTTTCTTAAGCTTTAGGCATTATCTTTTGACTGTGCTTTATGGAAGTTGTGGGCTTAACTTGTTTTCATCCTCCACCCCACTCCAGGTCTCCACCTCAGCAGTCTTGTCCCCTTCATACCCTGATATGTTCACCTTATCACCACCGTGCAGGTGCTCGTCCTGCATACATTTGTTTTTTTATGTATTTATCTTTCCTTCTCAACCTCTTCACAGATTGTTTAACTTTCTTCTCAGTAAATTCAAACACCAGGAAGTTCAGCTCCTGGTCCACCACTTAACTGGACACACTATTTAAACCCTCTGTGCCTTGCTTGCCTCATGTATAGATTGGGGAGTAACAGTACGTATCTCCAAGGATCATTGTAGTAATTATTTAGAAAGTACAAAGATCTAAGAATGGGGCTTGATACACAGTATTCAATATGATGATAAGACTTTGATTTAGCCCTTATAAAATAATGTTGCAATGTGAAGCAATTTCTAAGGCTATTATTAAATGGGGGGAAAGCAAGTTGTATAATAAACTATTATTTGGTTCCTCACTTCCACCACTTTGCTTTCCTGAATCCCCAGAGAACGAGAAAAGACGTTAATTAGTATTATCTGGTCTATGCCAGGTACCATGCTAGTAGGATCCAGAGACTGCAGTGAGCAGAGCTGACATACCGCGTTCACACGTTGGCCTTAGACGTGAGCCTTTGGGTGGTGAATAATACAGTTGTTCCTTCAGGAGACACCGAATGCTGCTCAGTGCTCTGGAAGATGAATGGAGTATTACATGAGCAAAGGCATCAAGAAAGCAGCAAATGTTAACGTTTTCTTTTGACTGATGTGATATCATGTGTTGTTTTTCCCTTCTCTGTTATTATAGTCAAAAGTTTACTACACCAAGTTATTTTCTTCAAAATGGAGAACATAGTTTAGTGTAAGCTTAGTGTTACTTGAAATCTGAAAGGGGTCAACAGCAGCACGCATCAGGAGCAGACGTAGCGTTCGCAGTGCACAAATAGAGCTTTTGTACCACGACAGATCTGAGCGCAGTCCAGCAGTACATTCCAGCTCATCAGAAAGTTATAAATCTAAGTTTTTCTGAAATAAAATGCAATAAATAATGTGGTTTAAAAGTGTTTGTTGAGTTTAGTTACTTTTCTCCAAAGTATAGACCTACAGGATTATATGCCAGACCATAAATCAGAAACATATTATCTGTCACATTTTTCCCTCAACAGGATTCTTGGGATGGCCAGCACATTCCAGTACTTTTCTCCGTTTTTTGTGGTTTGTTAGTGGCAGTATCCTATCATCTCAGCCGACAAAGCAGTGATCCATCTGTACTTTTGTAAGTTAAATCAGTTGTTATTGAATTAAAGAAATTTAAATAAGTTGGCATTTCTAATTATTTATGGCCTCTTAAACGTTTTTAGAATATATCGTTTGCTAATGACTAAGTATACTTGGATCACTTGGTTTTTATCATGACCTGTATTTGCCATTGGAAATACTGGTTTTTCAGGTTATATGTGTATTTTTATATTAATTATTTTCTCTCTTTTTTAAAAATATAAAGCTCTTTGATGCAATCTAAGATTTTTCCAAAAACAGAAGAGAAAAATCCAGAAGACCCTCTGTCTGAAGTAAAAGACCCATTGCCTGAAAAACTTAGAAATTCTGTTGTAAGTTTAACCTTTTTAAAATTACTTAAAAGATTTAAATTTGAGCCAGTTCATCATGTTATGTAATGAACACTTTCTGAAGGCCTTTAATAATTGGGAGAAACTGTATAGCTGTAGACTATAACTACATATAGTTACATATTAGTTATACATTGTTGATTGCCTTTATTTAAAATTTTAACATGTAAGAAATGCTCATTCCTCAGATTGGTTTCTACAAAGAACAGTGTGCTAAACATTTATTTTTAGATCAGGTAAAATTAAGTCATTTCCTGTTTTATAGAAGTCTTAATTCTATTTCACTTAAACTGGGATTTGAAAGAAAAGTTTTAACATAAATTAGAGTTTGTTGTTATTGATCTTATTGCTAAAAACTATGTCCTTGTAAGTGACCTGCTAGTTTGTTAGTGCGTTTTATTTCTCAAGGACAGTCTATAAAGTACGTCTTGTGTGTGTTTATTTACCTGGTTGAAGGAGAGAATAATCTGGACTAATTTAATATACTCAAGTGAATGTAGTAATTTAAAATTTTTTCTGATTTAGTGAATTTTAATGTTGCCTGCATTCTTTTAGTGATTACTTGAAAAATGAATTCTATAAATTTATATCTGTTTTATGGAACAAAACATAAAATTCTTTTTCTAAGTTACTATTTTAGATTTTTTTCCTTTTTTTTTTTTTAAGAGAGGGGAAGGGAAGGAGAAAGAGAGGGAGAGAAACATCCGTGTGTGGGTGCCTCTCCCACGCCCTGCGCTGAGGACCTGGCTGGCAGCCCAGGCGCGTGCCCTGACAGGAAATCAAACCAGCAGCCCTTCTGTTCTCAGGCCTGCGCTCAGTCCACTGAGCCGCACCAGCCAGAGTTTTTTCATTTGTGAAAGACTGACCTTATTATATAGGTCTTGAATTAGACACAGTATTTACTGTCAGTGAACAGGAGCTGTTCACACTTTTTTAAAGATTTTATTCATTTATTTTTAGAGACAGGAGAAGGGAGGGAGAAAGAGAGAGAGGAACGTGGATCAGCTGCCTCTCACAGGCGTGTGCCCTGACTGGGATTGAACTGTGACCTTTTGCTTTGCAGGATGATGCCCAACCAGCTGAGCCACACTGTTCAGGGCTGTTCACATATTCTTAAGAAAACTTTAGAAATACAAAACTGCTTCAGGAAATATTTTTTCTGACTTTAGTTTTCATGTTAGCAAAGGATATTTAATGTTACATGTAGAGTAGACTACTTCTGAATCCTGTTTGAGAGCTATCTAGAGGTTTCTGGTTTTTACTATAACCCTAAAAGAACCAAAAGTCCAGTAAGTGAAATAGGATATATGCATGCAGGTTCAGCATTTTAATAGGTTAATGAAAATATAACTTCGTTATCCAGAAGGATATGCCCTATGAATGATACAGTAACTTAAGTACCTCATTTCCTTTTCCCATAAAACTTGCAGACAATTAGGGGGAAAAATACACAGTTTCATTATAAAAGACATTGTAATGATATGTTACACAGTGTGTGGAACTAGATGAGTAAATTTAATTTCCTTGGTATTAAAGTGTGAAACCAAAATAACGAGGGAAGTAGGGGAGAATGTAAGGCTTATAGTTAAAAAATATCTAGCAGTGCTAAAAAATAGGATCAGCGAAAAATTGTTTCTTATACAGTTTGCCAGTTGGGAATGAAGGAAATGTCTTTTAAAATTTTTATGTAATTGTTCGCTAACTCTGCTTTGTTTCAGAGTGAACGTTTGCAGTCTGACCTCGTAGTGTGCGTTGTGATCGGTGTGCTGTACTTTGCCGTTCACGTGAGCACGGTGTTCACAGTGCTGCAGGTGAGGAAGCATTTAGGTCTTGTTTGGGAAAAAGGAACTTGTTGGCCTCATTCCTGATTTGACTGTGATGTTTGTTCATCCTGCTGAAATATATGAGCTCCCCAAAGTCTGTTCCAGCACACCTGGAAGTCTAGAACCTCCTCATCTCAACTCGGGTCTGGGTGAGGGCCAGGCCGCCCAGGCTCGCTCCCCCGGTGCAGGGCTGCTCTTCCGCAGGCCGCCCAGCTCCCGCTCTCCGAGCCCCTCACTCTCTCGCTCCCTCCTGCAGGGCCCTGTGTCCCCTGCTGTCGGTTGGATCGGTTGGATCGGATCGCAGAGCTTCACGGGGTTTCCTTCCTGCTTCTGTGCTGGAGTTACATGTACTCTCTGGTCTAGTTGTCATCGAATTTGAAAAGTTATGGCCTTAAGTCTTTGTCTGCCCGTCTCTTCTCCTCTGCTCCCTAGCCCTCTCAACCCCACCTCTTGTACTTCACTTACCTACATCTTAGGCCTTTTGAAGCTGTCGCATGGTTCACTGATGCTCATTCATTTTAGTTCTTTTTGTGTGTGTATTTAATTTTGAGTATTTCCCACTACTATGTTGTCAACCTCATTAATCTTTCTGTATTGTATAATCTGCCATTAATCCCATCCAGTGTATTTTTCATCTCATAATTTATAATTTTCATCTTAAGTTTTTTTTTTTAATTCTCCCATGCCTCTACTTAACTTTTTGAACATTCCATTCTTACTTTCTTCTAATTTCTAACTTCTGTCACTTGTGGGTTGGTTTTGATTAATTTTTGATTTTTTTCCCCACTCATGGGCCATACTTTTCTGATTATTTGCATGTTTGGTAAGTTTTGATTGGATGCCGAGCTTTATAAATTTTACCTTGTTGGGTATTGGATATTTTTATATTTCTAGAAATGTCTTGAATTTTGTTTTTTGGTACTGTTAGTTACTTGTTAACAGTTTGATGCTTTCAGCGCCTGCTTTTAGGATTTAAGGGAAACCTACACTGTTTTTAGTGTAGGTCTAACATTCCCCCTACTGAGGCGACACCCTTTTGAATATTCTAGCCAGCAACCTGGCTCCAGGAACAGGCACTGTTCCTACCCAGCCCTGTGCGTGCTGGATACCCTTCTCTCTCATCCTTTCTTGCGGTTCTTTCTCTGGTCTCCTGGAGTTTCCTTACACACTTGTACTAATTCCCCTGAATACACCAGGGGGACCTTCTGCAGATCTTCACACTTTTCTCTTTTGTGTGCTGTCTGTTCTGGTGGACTCTAGCTGCCTTAATCTCCATGCTCTCAATGTCATCCTGTCAACTCTGGGTACAGGGCTTTGTGTGGGTTCCCCTTCCTGTACTGCAGCCTGGAAACTCCCTTGAAGCAGTAAACGGGGGCAGTGCGAACTCTGACCTCTTAACGCTGACCTCACCAGTTTCCTTTCTCTCGGGGTTCACTGTTTATTCCCTTAGTCCTAGTGTGTTGCAGACCATTTGGTTCACATATTTTATTCTGTTTTGGTTGTTTCATGTGGGAGAGTGAATCCCTAATATTCCATTTGTCCAGAAGCAAAAAATGTTAATTTTCTTTAACATTTTTGCCTGCTTTTGTGCTCTTCCAACTTGAACTATTAATTCTTAAGCACTTGCAAACAGAGTCAGGTCTAGTGGTTTTCAGGGCTCAGATGGAGGCCTCTACATGTCTAAGAGGTTCCAGAGTTTCTAAATATGTGACTTTTAATTTGGATATTTGAAGCAATGGTATTTGATTTCCTCATTTGTGAATTTATATATACATTAGAACTCTATTTTAATGATATGCCATGTGAAGGCACAAAAAGAAAGAATTCTTTTTTTTCATACTTGTCTGCTCTTCAGTCAGATTTACAGTTTTATTTAGCACATGTCCTTTATCTGTACTAGTTAAGACAATTCAATACATTGCTCTGCAAGTCACAAAGAACATTCTTAGAGTAGCAGGCAATACACTTCAGGCCTTTTTCTCATTATACAATAGTGTGAGACTCCAAAGAAAGGAGTAAATACATTTTACAATATTTGTAATACATGAACAATCACTGACTTTGATAGCCAACTTAGAAGAACTACATAGTATAGAAACTGTAGACAAACGTTTAATTCTTAGGTTCTAGAATTGACTTTGCTATTCTCCAGTATCAAATGGAAAGTTGAACTGACAAATCAGAAGTTCTCCTGTTGAAAGGAAAATCACTTTTAATTTTCTCAACTGTGTTCTTCTTTCAGCCTGCTCTCAAGTATGTGTTGTACACACTGGTCGGCTTTGTAGGTTTTGTCACCCACTATTTGCTGCCGCAAGTTAGGAAACAGCTGCCGTGGCACTGTTTCTCCCACCCTCTGCTGAAGACAGTGGAGTATAATCAGTATGAAGTTCGAAGTAAGTATTTCATTAGTGCCCTTCCGTTGACTACTGTGAGCTTTCTCTGTTGTGCTGTCAGATGACAGTTAAATAAGTGTCATTAAGTAGCGCACACTTTGGCTGTGATTCTTTTGCTCAGGTTTGAAGCTGTAATGAGTCAAGCTTTGCAGGATGCTTTAATTTTAGCTGAAGCATAACTGCCAGTGCTACAGTGCAACTTTCCACAGAATAAAACTTCCTTCTTCCTTCTCTAGATTGTTCTTCACAGACCACACCTTCTGTGTATGCAACCTTCTGTGTATGTCTGTGACTTCTCTTTCCAGTCTCTACTCTTCAATTTGATTTCCTTGCCACATGCAGGCAATACTGCCCTCTCTAAAGCTTCTATTCGAAATATTTTAACTCAAAGCTTAGGGGGAATAGAAAGGTCTCTGTTCCTATTTCCACCAGAGATGCTGGGTCCTGCCATAGAGGGGTATAAAAGAGGCGAAGGGGTGAAAAGAAGTTAAAACATTTGTAATTGCTGTTGTTTGTTCAGATTTGGGATAAAGTATATAAAATGACGCAGAAAGAGGTGTAAGTCCAGTCCATTTGGCAAGCTTCGTTCTTGCTCACCTATGCCGTGACTTTTCTGTCCTGTTAAGAATTCAGTCCTATTGGCCCATGACCTGTAATACTCCTCATTTTAGAGAAATAATAAAAGTTCATAGCTGTGTCATAATTTAGTACACACTAGTGACTAAGCAGTGTTTTTTTCTCAAACTTTTTTTCAGTTAGTTAAATTACTATAGATAGGAAATTCCTCTATTGTTTGAAGATACAGTATCTTTAGAGAATTCTAACGTTTTAGAAAGCTTTCTATACCGATCTTGACTTTGCATTCTCAAGGCCAATTCCCTAGGCCTTTAGCGGAGTTGCTTCCAGCGCCGTGGTACTGTAATCCTGGTCCCCAGGTTGATCCTGGAGAGAGAACTGAATAAACACCGATGTGCAGGCTGGAGTAACAGCACTGTGCAGACCTTTCATAACATCCGTGCTTTTTAAATAAGGGAACATGGCATGAAACTGTATAAGAATCTGTACAGGTCCATTCTTACCATCAAGAAAATACCTCAGAATGATGTTTTTTGATGATAAACTATCAGTACTGCTGTCATATGTAAATGAAAACAAGGTATCTGGCTTGTTTTAAACAGCAGTTTTCATTAGAGTAAATCATTGATCATATTGTTTCTTTATTGTTGATCTTAGCAAAACATTTAGTTTAAATTTTTACAAATTTTGAGTCAACATAACATTTTTGACTTGCTGGAAGTACTAGGTATCAACAATGTTGATTCTCCCTCCTTGTACTGATTTTAGCCGCCAGAAGGGAAGTAGCTCATTACAGAACCTCCCAAAGCCTGGCGACACTGTTTTCATACAGCCAGACAACCTCGTTTTAAATCTTCAGTTTATCCTAGGTACTTTCCCCAATGAAATGATATTAAAGTATTGGAAAAATATTATTGGTAGTGAAAATGACTTATGAACTGTGTGAATCAAAAACATATCTCTTCTGAGATGTATGTCTTAATAAGGTGTGTGGGTGTGTGTCTTAGGATTTTAAATACAAAGGGGCTATCTAATACAGTAAACTTTTTTTCAAAAGTTATTGGCATGAGTGACAAAAAGTTATGCTTAGAAACTGTGGTTTAAGAATTAAAATAAATTTCATCTAAATTTAAGTCACATTTAAGTTGCAAAGTTGGATGTGTCTCAGAAGTCATAGAAGTTGACAATTGATTAAAGTACTGGATTTCTTATGCTATTTATAGTAGAGTTGAATTTGGGTTGTAGGATTTTCCTTTGGCATCACATTGCCTAACTACTTTGTTCATAAGATGATGTGGCCCTGTTGACTTATGTTCCCTTGTTAGATGCAGCCACTATGATGTGGTTTGAGAAACTTCATGTGTGGCTTCTTTTTATGGAGAAAAATATCATCTATCCGTTGATTGTTCTCAATGAGCTTAGTAGCAGTGCAGAGACAATTGCTAGTCCAAAAAAGCTGGATACAGAGTAAGTATAATATTCCCTTGATTTCAGTTGGACTACTGGGGACAGTCATAAGCAATGTCTTAAAGTTACTCGTTAAATAAGAAATAAAAATTGAGTGTCTTCTTGGTGCAAGGAAGGCACTGTGAGATAAAAAGTCCAGGTGAAGTTTTGTCTTCACCTTCCCTTTCTGAACATGTGTCTCTGCTCCTGGCATTTCACTGCTCCCGACGTCTCATTGTCAGCCGATATCTTATGAGAGGACTTCACTAAATAATGTTAGTCTTTAATAGTGGATGGTAAGTTTGGGAAGTGGTTACTTTTATGTACTGTGTAAATCAGTCCATATACAGGGTGGGGCAAGGGTAGTTTGCTAGTATGAGAAGAAACAGTTTATTCTTCTATTATTATTTAGTAATTGTTGTAGTATTTTCCATGAAAACTCTACTTTGCCCACCCTGTAGAGTTATCATATAGTCCTACCCACTAGACTGAGCACATGTTGTTGGTGTTAATGTTTTTTATGTGCTAAATGTTATTAATGTTAAAGCAATAGAAGTACTGAGAAACTGGAGAACCAAATGTCAGAATTGTAATACTGTTAACTTATTTTTAAACTGGTTTATATAAAGGATAAGAATCATAATATATTTATCATTAAAAGGGAATATTATGATAGTTTATTATCAGATGTGATTCGCTTAGCTATAGAAACCATTTCTAGAAGTCTAAATGTGTGTGTGTGTGTGTTGTGTGTATAAGAACACATATATATATGTATGTGCACACGCACACAAAAGGCCTGTCTGGAAAGTATCCAGCCATGCACTGTGAAAAATAGACATTTATTGAAGAATGTACAAGATACAAGAAACATTGTACACAGGACAGTGGTGTCCCAGTTCCCTTCATAGGAGACACCTTGTGACCTCACACAGTTTTCCCAATCACCGTCACCTGCCTGATTGTATTTTCCTGAATCTCATTGACGGTCTGAAATCTCTTCCCTTTCAAAGGTCATTTTGGTTTTGGGAAAAGCCAGAAGTTGCAGGGTGCCAAATCTGGGCTGTAGAGGGGCTGTAGGGGGGATGAGTCACCTGGGTGATTTGATGTTTTGCCAAAAATCTCTGCACGAGATGTGATGTATGAGTGGGCGCATTGTCTTGATGAAGCTGCCAGTCACCAGTTGCCCACAGCTGTGGTCTTCTGAATCATTTGAATAGTTGCCATGGAGGAATGTTCAAGCTTCATGCAAAATTTGATACAGATTCGTTGCTCTACTCAGTCATTTTTAATTAAATGACCACACAGTACACATGCTCACTCAATGGCATCTACCATCCCCACTGACTAGTACTGTGAAGTCGTCATTGTTCACACGTGTGCATTCCAGTCCACTCTCCTTGGCTGCTGGGTTACACTGATGTTGTGCAAACCATTCTTGATATATTAACAATGGCTGGACTTTTTCCAGACAGACTATATGTGTGTGTGTGTGTGTGTGTGTGTGTGTGTGTGTGTGTGTGTGTGTGTGTGTGTATATGATCAGCTTAGTAAATGAAATGATGATTTTTCTGAAGGTAGTAGATATTCTCAAGTTTTCAGTCATTGGTTGATGAGTTGTGCTTTCTTTTTTTCATAGATTAGGCGCTTTAATGATCACCATTGCTGGTCTGAAGTTGCTGCGATCCTCTTTTAGCAGCCCGACGTATCAGTATGTCACAGTCATCTTTACTGTGCTCTTTTTCAAAATTGACTATGAGGCATTTTCAGAGACCATGCTATTGGATCTCTTCTTCATGTCCATACTCTTCAACAAGGTAATTCATCACCGAAAGGAATATCCCTCTCTGTAAAAAGCGGCTCCCTAGGTGATACGCTAGTAAGGATTATCCTTGCATTTCATTCACATCATTATCTTTTAAGTACTGTTTTTCTTCATTTATCCAGTTATTTAGGAGTCTGTTAGAATCCCTAAGTAGTGCTAGTAACTGTGATCCATAACATACAGTTCTTGCAATAGCTAGGAAGATAAGATTGAGTTATGTGGAAACATTAGAGACTAGGTATATATTTTTAAATATGCAGGATCTTCCAAAAGGGGGTGTGGTCTTTGGATAATTTCAGAAGTAGAGAGAGTAGTGGTTGAACTGGGCTGTGGACTGCTGGGTAGATGGAGGGAAGACCTACCCTGACAGCTGAGTGAAGATGGTAGATACCCGGGGCAGGAGGCCGTGGGGGAACCCCCAGAAGTTAGTTTGATGGGACATGTGCACAATGCTCTGAAGTTTACAGAGTGCTTCTAAAGTTCGATGTCCACCCATAAGAGAGGTGCTTTCAGTCCTTGTATAAATTGGATGGTAAAATCTGGGTCTGCTGCCTACCGTTCCAAAAACCTTTTTGCTCAACCACAGTGCCTTTCTAAGTGATGTCAATTGTGCAGTGAGGTTATTGGTAAATTCAGTGGAGCTTAGATTTCATGTTAACACTGACCACATACAAAGGACTTTGACATATATTATCCCATTTGATAGGTAACAGAGCTGAAGCATATGAGCAACAAAACACAGTGAAAAGTCCAATTTTAGGAAAGTTAGCCTGGTCAGCCACATTGGGATGAATTGGGGAAGAGAGACCTGAAGGTACGGAGAACAGCTTAAGAGATTGTGACAGTAATTTAGATGCGATAGAGCTCTGACCTAGGACGGGAACAGCACAAACTGAAAATCATTCATCTGAACAAGGTTTTGGTGATGATCAATTTCAAAATATTATGCTAAATGTTATAAATAACTTCAAAATTTTATAATATTATATTTACTACTAATTTGTATGCATTTTTATCATGTATTTCCTCTTCTAGTGAGCATGGTTGACCAAAGGAGGAAGCCAGAGAGTTAATCAGAGACTTGTTTGTATAAAGAAGCATGTGGTGTCTCACAAATTTCAATACTAGATTGGGAATTGTGTTGCATCTCATTATACAGGTTGGGGAAAAAAGAGAAAGTTGCAGTAAAATATAAACTAAACAATCCTTGAAATGGAGTCACTACACTTAACTTGTATTAATTTGGATTTTCTTAATGCTTTCATTTGTTAAGCAAATTGGTTTTGAGAGCATATCATGTCCCAGACTGTTCTGGATGCTTAGGCTACATCAGTGAACAAATCAGAGAAGGCTCTGCCCTATGGGAGTTTGCGGTTTATACGGTTACTTAATAGAACTTAATAGTGGTAATAAGTAAGTGAAGGGATCTCTTGAGATAGATTTTGTAAGATACCATTGTAAGATGCACTACTGATTTAAGAACTTTTCAAGAAAAATTACTCTGAGTGTATACAAAAATATTTTTACCCACTAACTACTTACCCATGTAATTGCATATTATTTTTCCTTTAATATTACAGTCAAAATTTGAGTACCTTTCACATTTAGAATCTGGAGTTTTCTGGACCAGTGCTTTTAAGCAGTTATAATGGAGTCTTGATAACATGTGTCCCACTTGTACTTCCTGTCATCCCGATCACATTACTACCAAGGGTTGCCAGCAAAATTTGGGTCATGACAAAGAATGCAGGGGTTCCATCTGCATTATCTAATTGGTTGAAGTTGGTGGCTCTTTTTTAAATTGGAAGTTAGAGAGGTTCATTGTAAATTAGCTAACTGATTCAAGTATGAGGTGTTCGGTGCATGAATCGTGGCACTAAATGAGGACTTCGGCTTTTACGATTCTGTGACCTAGTAGAATTGGGCCTTGCGCTGCCAGGCATGCAGAGGCACTCTTAGGCATTTTTACTAATTTCGTTTCAGTGTTAAAGACATGTTAACAACAAAACAGATCCTAATTTAAATAGGATTTAAAAGTGTATTCTGTGTCCTTGACAATGACAATTGAGGTCATATACAGATGCCCAGTATACGCTACTAAATTCTTAGGCAAACAGGCAGTGTCAACTCGATTATAACTTTATCCCCTTCCTGGCTGCTTTCACACTCTTTTGACATTGTATTTAAAAATGTACTCAGTTTCCAGAGCGCTGAAATTTGAGGAAAATGTCTTAGAATCAAAATATATATGTATTACTTAAGCTCTACAGACATTTAGCGTTGTTTTGCTTGCTGTAGTAGTAATAAGAGGGCGTAAGATAGAGCCAGTAGAGGGCGTTAAATTCTTTAAACAGATGAAACACAGCGCATGAGTCAGTTAGCTGTCTTTACTTAAAAACACACAGTGGTTTGGCAGTTAACGTATCTTTTCCTCTTATACAAATAGCAAATAACGTCAAAACCGTTTCCCTAGTAGGTAGAGAAAACATTCTAGAGGTGTTTCATTTTCTTTTCAAGTGCCCGATAAATTCTTCACTGATTGTTTTGTTTTCTCCCGCAGCTTTGGGAACTCCTTTATAAACTGCAGTTTGTGTACACTTACATTGCCCCGTGGCAGATAACGTGGGGTTCCGCCTTCCACGCTTTTGCTCAGCCCTTTGCAGTGCCCCGTATCCTTCCAATAAAAGTTCTATGAGAAAGGACAGTCATATCCTTGATAAGAACCTTGGTTTGTACACATAACCTTTCACAGGCGTAGAATATAGGTTAGAATATATGATAAATTATCAAAAATTCACAATACTTCAGTTCACGCCTACACTGATTTTGATTGTTCAAGTTGTAATAACATCTGTGGCCCACAGATCATATGAACATGAGACAAGTATTAAGGTTTTATAATTAAGTAATGCTGATTTAAAATTTACATTTATATATATATGAGTATTAAACTCCAGGAATTTTCTTTTTTTATAAATCATTTTTTATTTTTCAATCACAGTTGACATACAATATTATATTAGTTTCAGGTGTACACCCCAGTGATTAGACTTACTCTTAGATCATCCCCAATATATCAGGAATTTTTAATAAATGCAAAATGTGTAGAAACATTTTTAAATGAATGAACATACAAAACTTTTTAATACTCATTTTTAATGAATATGATTGTAATTGAACTTTATGTCCAAAATCTTCTATTGTCATCATTTCTTAAAAGTATTTTCTAAATAAAAGTAAAGGTTGGTTTTATCTTTTGGAAAATGAAATCCAGGCCTCTCTACCCAAAAGTGATATATGGGCTTTCATCAAACACATGTTAGCAAATATTTGTTTAGCTCCCTTCAGAGCAGCACGCCCGGCTGTACTTTCTAGCGTGTTTTCCTACCGCTCCCTTACACGGTCCAGTGGCACCATGTAAGGGCACTTTTTTCTGTCCTCTCACGAACGCTATTTTTCTGATTGCTGTAATGACAGCGTGTTGTGAGACACGCGTGTGTGCGCCGTGTTTGTGTGCTCACGTGGATGGTGAGGTCCTTAACCAGCTTTCCCGCAGACTCAGCCATGTTGTTTGTTCAGGCTGCCGTGTCGGCCCTCTTCTCCACCCCGCTGAACCCCTTCCTGGGGAGCGCAATATTCATCACTTCCTATGTTCGACCTGTGAGATTCTGGGAGAGAGACTACAAGTGAGTAAAATGAAACATGCGGAAGCCAATTTTATCTTTTTATTAGGAAAAACTATCAGCATTAATATCAGTAGTTGAGGGTTGTTAATTTTTTGTGTTAAAATATTTTGCTAAAATTTTATGAATGCTTGTAAAGTTTCAAAGCTATATAAAATTAGAAGAGTTGGAGAATGATTACTCTTGATCTCTCTGCCTTTTTTCTAGTTATAAGATTTTTTTTAAAAGATTTATTTATTTTTAGAGAGAGGGGAAGGGAGGGAGAAAGAGAGGGAGAGAAGCATCAGTGTGGAGAAGTATTGTAAAATTGATTGGCTGCCTCTCACAGGCCCCCATCCGGGGACCTGGAACACAACCCAGGCATGTGCCCTGACCAACACAGAACTGAACGGGTGACCTTTCAGTCCGGTCTGCTGGACGACACCCAATCTACCGAGCCACACCAGTCAGGGCTAGTTGTGAAATTTTTAGAACATAGTTCTGGCTGAATATATTCATTTTTCTGTCTTCTTTTAGTATTATTTCTTAGAATTGTTCCACTTGAATAAAACTCTGAAATTTAATGCCATACAGTGTTACATCATTATAATAGTCATAATTAGTTATCTCACATTTCTTTTAGAAATAGCTGTTTCTAGAGCTAAATGTTTTTATAGGATAAGTTTTTTGTTAAAGATTTTATTTACTCATTTTTAGAGAGGGGGTAGGGAAGGAAGAAGAGAAGAGAGGGAGAGAAACATCAGTGTGTTACCTCTCACATGCCCTCAACTGGGGACCTGGCCCGCAACCCAGGACATGTGCCCCGACTGGGCACCCAGTCCGCACCCCTTTGGTTCGCAGGCCGGCACGCAGTCCACTGAGCCACACCGGCCAGGGCTCATGAGGATGTTTCCAGTGACCATTTTGTACATGAAGTTTTATCCATTTATGCTTATTTCTTCAGGCTGTTTAATCTGATGCCTAATAATTATCCTTGTATGTAATCTCTCCAAATTTCTTTATTTAATTTAAGAAAGAATATCTAAAAGGACACTTACTGAGTTGTGGAGCTTAAACATTTTAAAGGCTTTTAATATACATTAACCTTGATTCAGAATAGGCTTGTACTCATTTATAATTCTGGCCAGCTCCATGTCTGCACTTTCCTACACTTTCACGTGTAGATGCATGTATAATATGAAATGTTATAAATTGATATAAAGTGAAATATTATAATATAAAATATTATAATATGAATATTATACTATGAAATACAATAGAAAATAGTAGTCTCACCTTTTAAACAATGAACTAGCTTGTGGATTTGAAATTTTGCCCTGGTCTCTTATCAAAAACCACACATGGTATTTTTCCCTTTTGTTGAATTTTAATGTTATTTATTTTCTGTTCTTCTGGGCCAACTTAACTGTAGCCCAAAATCATGTCTATGGCAGTACCTCTTAACCTATTTGGTCTCAGAACCTTTTTAGATTCTTAAAAGTTATCGGAAGTCTCCAAAGAATTTTTGTTGATATGAGTTTCATGTATCATGTTGACCATAGTAGAAAACTTTAAAAATTTAAATGTTTATTAATTTTAGAATAGCAACAATAAACCCATTACATGTAAACAAAAATAACATTTTTGAAATACACAGAACTATATTTTCCATCCCACTGAAAAAAAAAATCAGTGATAAGGTCATTGCTTTATAAATCTCTTTTATGTCGAGCTTTAATAAAAGACAGCTGAATTCACATGTCTGCTTCTGCATTCAATCTGTTGTTGCAGTATGTTGTTTCAGTTGAAGTACATGAAGAAAATCTGGGCTCACAGACATAGTTATTGAAAAAGAGAAAAGTATTTTAATAGCTTTTTTAGATAATTGTGGATATTCTTTGATCACTTACTAGAAGTCAACAAATGGTTTGTTTCCTAAAGATTAGTTACAATGTGGAATCTAAAACCATATCCATAAATTTCTGGAACTGTGTTACATCAAAATCCACAGATATGTCTTAGACTTTGGATGGATCTTTTTTACCCATGCATAAGCTCATAACATCATTTATTGATCATTTAGAAAATACTGGTTCACTGAGTAAAGTAGACCTTCCAAATTTGGACACATTCCATTTGATAATATTTTAAAAATGTGTTCATTCATATCACCACCAGTCCCAGAAGAAAACTATGAGTGTCAAGAAAATGGTATCAAGCTCACAGTGGTAGATATAAATAAGTTTTCCAAAATTCTAATTTTTGCTTGAAAATTGTAATTTTTTGTTATTGGCCAAAGATACCATTGTCACTTGTTTTCTTGAAATGGCAGACTCACTTTCCTCATTTTTTAGAAATGTGTGTCAAATACTTGTCTGTATAATCATGGTTCACCCATCAGTCACTCGAGTGAAAATGGTCTTCCGTGAAGAAAGTGGCCTGTGCAGCTTGCACGTCGAGCCGTCACACAAACGCTTTCCCTTGAGACACCGCCCTCCTTGGGATGCGGCAGGCGTGCTTTATGAGTGTTTAGCACACGCAGTGTGAAACAGACCTGTCCTGGGGCTTGTAGTTTAATAAAGTCGGTAGCTTTCCTTGCTTTGTTAAGAACATTTTAAAGTGAGACGTGAATGTTCATACGTTGTCCTGCCTTGTGCCTGTGTGGCCGTGTCAACCAGTACGGTTGGGTGCCCTGCCTTGGCTCGTGTCAAAGAGCTGCGGTCGTCCTGCCGTTGCCTTGGCACCAGCAGTGCATTGTCTGCACTGCAGCAGCCCAGTGCTGGGAGGGAGGCATTTTGGCCTGGGAAACTGCCTGGAAGGGTCTTGAGTCCCCTCCTCTGGGTTTTGTGGACCACATCTTGGGAACCACTGTGCCACTGGACGTTAATAGATGTACCTTCCCCTTGCAAAGAGTGTTTCATGCACTGTGTATTTTTAAGATCTTTTTATGGAATGGATTTTTTCATCCTCATTTTTTTTTCATTAAACTCATTCATGTCTCTCTACACACTGTTCAGTGTCACACCAGCTAGGAAATAACTGCTGTGTTTATGTACGATGGGTGTGGGGGAGTAAAAAGAAGAGCCTTCCCCGGATACTGTGCTGCTGCAGAGCTTTGTCAGTAGCCGGTCGTGGCTGTCTCTCAGAGGTAGTCGTAGGCGACAGTGTTTGTTTCACTTTTCTCCATTTTAAATATCAGGCATTTTTAAATATTAAAAGTTTACTAAAATGTTTATTTTGCCATCTTCAGCACAAAACGAGTGGATCATTCAAATACCAGATTGGCTTCCCAGCTTGATAGAAATCCAGGTAACAGCTTTATTTGCGAATCAAGAAGCGTGTCTAATGACTTTGTTATGTATGTCTGTATTTCACTCCCAGCTTGTTGGTGATCTTGTGTTGGTTCCAAGTGGTCATTTTTTAGAAAACAAATATCCTGTGCTTTATTTTGTTTTACTTTAGCGAAATATACATGAGTTAGATTATCTACAACTTATATACCCTTATCTTATAAAGTGCATTTTAAGAACAGTGATAAGGATAAAAAATGCCATTCAAAGATTATTGTTACATAAGCTAAAAAGTAGAACACAGTGAAAAGTAAAATTGGTTAGGAGTCTTGAATACTATGCAATCTGATCAGTATGTGTTTTATTAATATGTTTGTTTTTCCCTTCCCTGAATGTTTAGATAAATATTAATTTAGTTTATTATATATAGAGATGTCACATAGGGTGGCCAAATAGCCACTCCACATAGGGCTTCAGTGGGTGGCACCTCGGTGGTGTTACCGTGATCTACATCTGATTCTTAGTTTTGTCATTTGGGAAGCATTTTTTTGTTGGCCCACCCATTAGTAATTTGATACAGAGAGTGTGAATCTCACTTCTTCAACCATAGAGATGAACATATCAAGCAGAAATCCAAGGTATTAATTTACTAAAAGAAGTACTACTCTCCAAATAGACAGGAATATTGGTATTCATTTGACTCACAGATTTCTCCAAATGCTGTCTAC
The DNA here is from genome assembly GCA_028533065.1 of Trachops cirrhosus. Taxonomy (NCBI): domain Eukaryota; kingdom Metazoa; phylum Chordata; class Mammalia; order Chiroptera; family Phyllostomidae; genus Trachops; species Trachops cirrhosus. Next base: position 172,765,819 of record CM052538.1, read on the forward strand.
TTAAGAAACTAAATTATAGTGATCAGATTAAATCATAATTATAAAATTGAATTAAGGAGAACTAGTTAATTGATATTAATGACTGTCGTTGTCACATTCTGGTAGATAAACCCACCTCAGCTCTAGTATGTCCCGGTAAGGGGCTTGGAAGTCTCACAATACTGATGATGCCAACCCGCATGTCAAAGACCATGCCCCGAATAACACTTTTGTGGTGGGCAGACAGCACATTGTACAGGACCATCCTACTGAAGTGAGAGTTGGAGTGCCCTTTTGTTATTTCATTATTTAGTTAGGCTGAGTTTAAAGTAATTATTAAGCTTTGTATATTTCGCCATTCTCCAGGATGATACTTTAGGCACTCATTTACAGGCTATTGCTTTTCATGGGTTACTTCTGAAGATGCCATTTCCTTTTCCCCTAAGATTTTATTTATGTATTTTTAGAGAGAGGGGAAGGGAGGGAAAAAGAGAGGGAGAGAAACACTGATGTGTGAGGCATACAGCAATAGGTTGCCTCTTGCACGCCCCCAACGGGGGACCTGGCCCGCAACCCAGGCATGTGTCCTGACTGAGAATTGAACCTGCGACCTGTTCGGTTTGCTGGCCAGAGCTCAACCCACTGAGCCACACCAGGGCTGAACATGGTCATTTCCTTAATTGGGTGATGTTTTAGCCTACTTTTTTAAAAGGGTGACTCTTAATACATTTTGTGGGTTCTTTGCCGCTGTTTCTGTATGTACAGTTTATTAGATTTAACCATCTCAGTATATAGGTTATTTTGACGGACAATTCCCTTTTGTTTTGAAGTATCTTAGTTGTTAAAATCTTGTATTACTTTACTCACTTTATTACTGGTATTCTTTTTGTTCTTGTTCTGATTTTTTTTCATCTATTTCATTTCTCTTGAATGGCTTTAATAAGGCATAGTTCATTCAACAGTGGTAGAAAAGATCATGGACTCTTAAAAAGGTGGAAAAGACCTTAGATTTTATCTACTCCACTTTCCGCATTTTATGGATGGGAACCATTCAGGGAGATTATGTGACTTCTAACTCTAAATTCTGAAACTCTCCCCATTACTCTATATGTCATTTTTATATAGAATTTGTAAGAGTATGACAATTATTTTCCTTGTCAAAAATATAGTTCCAACCCTAACTAGAAATTAGTTTTAATATTTTTACAGCCGTGTATGTTGATATAAAGGGGACTTAGGGTAAAATTTAACATTTTTTAAAAATCCCTTCTTGTAGGATCAGATGACAACAATCTGAATTCCATCTTTTACGAACATTTAACCAGATCCCTGCAACACAGTCTCTGTGGTGATCTGCTCCTAGGACGGTGGGGAAACTACAGTACAGGGGACTGCTTCATTCTTGCCTCTGACTACCTCAATGCGTTAGTGCACCTTATAGAGATCGGCAACGGGCTGGTCACTTTCCAGCTGCGGGGACTCGAATTCCGAGGTACGACGTGCGCCTTCCATTTCCGTGATGTACTCCTGCGATATCTGAGTTTTATGTGTTTACATTGCAAGTCAAAAGCTGTCATAAAATTTGATCCTTAATCTTTGGAACTGTAGAATAAGAAAAGTTATTAGAGAGTAATTATTAGATTTTTCCTCAAAGTTACACTTGCAGGGAAGAGCCGTTCTCACAGTGTGCTGCATGTGTTAAGGTAGTAACATGAGTGTATAATGACTTGTGTCCTGATGATGTTGGATTTCCGTTGTCCATACGTGCTCACCTGCCAGTCTCTCTGTGACCAGTGCGTGTTATTTGGTAGATGCCTGGCAGAGTGGGTGTGGTGTTTTGTGTGAGGCAGAGTAGCTGATTGATTTACTTTCATATAGACACCAAGCCTTTGTCCTCAGTAGCCATTTTTTAAAAAATTGGAGTGAAATTCACATTACATCAAATTATCAATTTTAAAGTGGACAAATCTGGGGCATTTAGTACTTGCACAATCTGATGTCATATAAAAGAACATAACTTCAAAGAATTGTGCAGAGTAATTAGACTTTATACACACATAATGGAAACTGAGCAAACTTCAAATGCCAGTTACCGTTGGAATTGACAACAGGAAAAAGTTTCGATTATGTACTTAAATTATAATGAACTATGACAAGTTCCACAGCCGAATAAGCAGGATGTGTACGATATATTGGCTCGCAGCACAGACACGGTGCTGACGGAGCTCAGATTCTTCCGGGTCCTGCGTGTGTGCTGTATCGGGTTCCCTGGGATGATTCGGTTCTCGGTCTCCTCCTCCTCTTCAGAATTAACTCAAACCTTCAGAAGAGGTACCATTACTTAGTTGGTCTTCATTCAGTAGGAATGTACATACAAATTTGAAAGATTTGAGAATGTGTGAATAAAAGTTGAGGTTACTTTACAAATTCTCAGAACCTCGAACGTGCTAATGCATATTGTCATTCTGCAGGAGTGAATACATAGTATCCCTGCTTTCAGGAGCTTGCTGCAGTTTGTTAATGGACATTCTAAGACAAATCAATCACATAACTTTCATTTGTTATAAAATGTCTTTTCTCTAAATTTCTTGGTCTTTAAAGCGTTCATTTTCCCAGTGTATGATTTTGTCCCCTTTCTAAGGCACATACTGCCAGCAAAGGGAAGTGGAGGCTATCACTGAAGGTGTCGAAGAAGATGAAGGGTTTTGCTGTTGTGAACCTGGCCACATTCCTCACGTGCTTTCCTTTAATGCTGCGTTTAGCCAGCGCTGGCTAGCTTGGGAAGTCATAGTCACCAAGTACATTCTGGAGGGGTACAGCATCACCGACAACAGTGCTGCTTCTATGCTTCAAGTCTTTGATCTTCGGAAAGTACTCACCACTTACTATGTCAAGGTAAGAGTGTGTGCCTGCTTCAGTCTTCTAACAACTACAGGTTCTTCATGGGTAAGATATATGTACATATAGATAGATAATTTTTATATATATATATACTTATATCTATATCTATCTATATATATATATTTTACTTGTGCTTTGCCTCTATGTAGTGATTTCAATTCTCTAGTACCCAGTATAGCCAGTAATTTGTACCAATGATGGTCTCGCTGTTTTTTTTTTTCTTTAAACTTACTCATTGTTCACTAGTATTAATAGCTACAACTTGTAGCTCAGATGTTCTAGGTGCTTTGCTGAGGAATATACACACACACCTATCTATACACATACATGTGTCACCTCATTCTCTAAGGTAATGTCCCAGTTTTACAAATAAACAGAATTAGAAGTTTATTTGCCCAAGTCCTCCAACTAGCCAGTAAAGTTAGGGATTTAAAACCCAGGCTTGTCTGACTCCCGAGCCCTTGCTGTTAACCACCGCTTTGCACTGTTTTCAGTGAGCTGAATAAAAGTATTACAAGACTGGGGAGGTCACCAAGACCACCCTCACTTGTGACAGCCAACTGCAATTTCAGGGTCCCCAAGACAACCCTCAGGTTTGATAATTTGCTACACAAGGACTCACAGAACTCAGCAAAGCCATTATACTCACCGTTAGGATTTACTGAGGTGGAAGGATACAGATTAAAATCAGCCAAGGGAGAGGCACACAGGGAGGGTCCCGAGATGCCAAGGGGTGAGCTTCCAGGGGCCCTCTCCCAGTGGAGTTGTGCGGACGATGCCTGTTCCTCCCGGCAGCAGAGCGTGGCAGTACCCACAGAGTGTTGTCAGGGGGCCTCACCCGAGCCCCAGGGTGGAGGGCTTTTACTGGAGCGGAATCACTTAGGCTTGGTTGGCCACCCACTTGGCTAGCCTGAGTCTCCAGCTCCTCTGGAGGTCACAGCTCTAAGCCTCCAGGTGAACGAAAGCCCTATTGGAGGTTACCTCCCAGGAACCCAGAGCAAAGCCCAAACCTCTATTAGGGCGAAGTTCTTTACTGCACTGGTATTTTACTTTTGCTAAAGATTTTACAGAAGTATAGCATGGCTATGATTTGGGCCCTTCCAGGCAAAGCTGGTATTTTTCAAGATGAAAATGGGTGCTAAATTTTAATGGCCCATATGTGAAATTTCTGTATCTTATGTTGTTATCTACATATACCCCCTTATTTGTGCTGACTGGGGTGAACCTTGAAACTTCTATTTAATGTTTGATTAAACACAACCTCAAGAAGATAAAGAGATTGATTTTACAACATATTTTGTGTGTGTGTGTGGCATTTTTTGTCTCTGAATATGTATATTTCTATTGCTTTATAGAAATATGTGAGATATATTTCTATAATTTGAGCTATGGTCACAATATGATATAATAGCTTTCTGAGAAATTTCTCAAAATAAATGCACCACAATAAATGCTTTCTATCTCTCTTAAAAGATCCTAAATTCAAAAGCTCTAAAACCAATAGACTAGAATTATTATTTTTTAAACTAGAATTATTTTTGAAGTTACCTTGCTGAGTTTATGGTTGTGATTTTAAAAGTACTAAGTGTTTTTCCATCCAGGAAGTCCTGAAGATTATTATTATAGAATTCTTAAAATGCACCATATTTTTCAGACCATAAGATGCACCTAGGTTTTAGAGGAAAATAGGAAAACAAATTTTGAAGCAAAAAATGTGGTAAAATATTTAATAACATAATATTTCACCAATGTAAATATAAACAGAACTCAACAACAGCATTAAAAACCATTATTCCTCCCAAACTGAGGGGGTGTATCTTACAGTCCGAAAAATACTGTATATTTATAATATTGAGCCAGAATAATATATTTTTGAGTTGTACTATCATAATAAATACTTGGAGTGTACTTACAGAGGATTGAAGTTAATTCAAATTGTGATTTAGCTTGAATTTTTAAAAAACTCTTTTCCTTGTCAGGGCATCATTTACTATGTCACAACCTCTTCAAAGCTAGAGGAGTGGCTGGCTAATGAGACAATGCAGGAGGGACTGCGCTTGTGTGCCGATCGAAATTATGTGGACGTGGACCCAACATTTAACCCCAACATTGATGAAGACTATGACCACCGACTAGCAGGCATATCCAGAGAGAGTTTCTGTGTTATTTACCTCAACTGGATAGAGTACTGCTCTTCCCGCAGAGCAAAGGTAGAGTTTATTTCATTTATAACTCTTTGAACCTGTTTTTCTGAAGATGGAAAGGGTATCTCTGTTAGTTATTATGAGGCCACTTTTCCCCAGCCTTTCTCTTTCTGACCTTCCTGGTTCCTGACTGCCGGGGCAGACCAGCCACCTCAGCCCGGCCACGTTACAGGCAGTGGCCTGGCCTGCCTGGTGCTTCCACCTGCGGTTCACGCTCTCGCCCTCCGATCAGCCTGCCCTCCCCCTGTGCACGCACACACATGCACACAGATGGCGGTTTCCGATTACATGGAGCACCTTCTTAAAGACTGCACTTCGGACCACCCCTACCCATACCACCACATGCCACATTTAAGGCAGTTTCATATCTTTGTCTCAAATTCCAAGTCTAAACCAGTGCAGTCTAATAGAACTTTCTGCAGCGATGGAAGGGTTCTCTGCTGACCCAGCATGGTAGTTACTAACCCACAATATGTGGCTATTACTAAACGCCTGAAATGTGGCCAGTATGACTAAGGAACTCAGTTTTAAATCTTATTTAATTTTAATTGACTTAAGTTCAGGACTAGTGGGCTAGTGGCTACCATATTGGACAGAGTTCATCCAGACTCCTGACTTTCAGGTGTGAACATGGGTAAAATGAGCTAGGAATGTGTACAAATGCAGATTCTTAGGCCTCACTTGCAATTCTGTGGGTCTAGGCCGGGGGTCCAGAATCTGTATCACCTGGGTGATTGTAATTCAGCTGGCTTCTAATCCTCACTTCGGGATAACTTGTTTTATCCCGTGACTAAAGCCAGTTATAGACCTTATCAAGTACTGCTTTCCTTCTAGGTCTTGTGGCTCCCGTGGCTATGTTATTACTCCCCTCCTTAGGCTCCATGTAACACCCCACCCCACCAAGGCCTGTGGTTCCCAAAGCTGATTCCTGCCACTGCTGCTGCTTTCCAAGCAGAAGTCTGGTGTGGTTGAGCCACCAGCACTGTAGGTACAGGACGACTCTGTGTCCCAGAGCATCGTGGGCCACCTTGACAACCAGCACCGTTCTCTTGGTCTGGGATGTGCACACTGGCCGTCTTTACACATAGCACCTGCTGTAGTCTTAGGTGTACAGGCTTCATCAGATGGGGACATTTTTCAGCTAGTATTTTTTTCCCATGCTTTTTTCTGTCTTCTCCCCTCTTTTGTGGACTCCAGTTGCATTTACATTAGGCTGCCTGATGTTGTCCTACAGCTCACCAATGCTTTTTTCAGTCTCTTCTGTCTCTATTGCTGTATTTTTAGGTCATTAATTTTGTCTTCTACATTGTTTAATATGTCATTAATCTCATCCAGTGTATTTTTTAAATCTCAGACATTGTATTTTTTTGTATCTCTTGAAGTTTAACTTTTCTTTTTCATAAATCTTTTATGTCTCTACTTAGCATGATGTCATTTCTCTATCTTTTGAACAGTTATAAGTTTTTTAATATTCTTTTTTTAAAAAAGATTTTATTTATTTATTTTTAGAGAGGGGAAGGGAGGGAGAAGGAGAGAGAGAGAAACATCAATGTGTGGCAATGTGTGGTTGCTTCTCATGTGGTCCCTACTGGGGACCTGGCCCGCAACCCAGGCATGTGCCCTGACTGGGAATCAAACCTGCGATGCTTTGGTTCGCAGCCCGCGCTCAGTCCATTGAGCTACGCCAACCAGGGCTTAATATTCTTTTCCACTAATTCTGACATTTGTGTCAATTCTGGGTCAGTTTTGATTGAGCGAGCAGTTAATTGATTATTCTTTTATGGGTTATATTTTTCCTGCTACTTTACATGCCTGGCAATTTTTGATTGAGTGCTGGACTTTATGAATTTTACTTTGATAGGTGCTGGATATTTTTGTATTCCTATAAATATTCTTGACTTTTGCTCTGTGACACAGTGAAATTCCTTGGGGACAGTTTGATCGTTTCAGAGCTTGCTTTGAAGCCTTCTTAGGAGGGGCCGGGCTTTAGTTTGGAGCTGATTTTTCCCCGTTACTGAGACAGTGCTGTTCTGAGATGTTAGGAGAGTGGATCTTTACAGTTCTCATCATGAGGAAGAAAAATTCTGTAACTGTGTGTGGCAATGGAATTTCTTCTGTAGAGTATTAGGATCTTAGCTAAACATCTCAAAGTACTTACATCTAGGGTTTTATTTTGGTATATCCAATCATTATGAAGTATTAGACTTTATTTAAAGATTCCAAAGAACCTCCTCATATACATCGATACTTCATTTAGTGTTTTATTGTTTATTTTCATTGAAACTTTGATTTGGGGAGGTAGAAACTAGTTGAGTTCCTTAACCTCTCTGATTTGTTGAATAGATATATTCTGATTTGAGAAGTACTTATATGGGTTTCTGATCATTAATATTCTTTGTTTTTCTTTTTTTAAGGTGTAATTGATATTCAACATTATTTCAGGTGTACATCATAATGATTGATATTTGTATATATTGAAAAATGGTCATCACAATAAATCTAGTTAACTATCATCATTGCACATAGTTACAAAGCTTTTTTCCTTGTGATTAGCATTTTTCTTTAAAAAAGATATTATTTATTTATTTTTAGAGAGAGGGGAAGGGAGGAAGAAAAAGAGGGGGAGAAACATCAATGTGTGGTTGCCTGTCATGTGCCCTGCACTGGGGACCTGGCCCGCAACCCAGGCTTGTGCCCTGACTGGGAATTGAGCGACCTTTCAGGTCACAGGGCCGGCACGCAGTCTACTGAGCCACACCAGCCAGGGTGTGATGAGAACTTTTAAGATCTACTCTCAACAGCTTTCAAATGTGCAATGTGATATTACTAACTATAATTACTACATTACATTCCCATGACTTACTTGTTTTACAACTGGAATTTGTACCTTCTGACCTCCTTCACCCTATTCTTTGTTTTTGTTGTTGTTGTTTGTTTTTTGAAGCCACTGGATGTGGACAAAGATTCTTCCCTGGTGACTCTGTGTTACGGACTGTGTGTTCTGGGACGAAGAGCTTTGGGGACGGCCTCCCACCATATGTCCAGGTAAAGGCATTTCTGTTTCCAGGAAGGGATTGTGGGAAGCTGTATGATCCAACTCTGAAGAATCTGGAATTGTTTCTCATGGAAGCATTTTATGCTAATTTATTGCAAAAATCTCTTCAGATGTGGTATTATATAGATCTTTTTGCTGAACATAGTTGGGTTCTGTGAAGCGGTTAACAAAACTGGCCTTTAAAATTGACATGTGAGCAACTACTGATAGTAAGAGTTTAGCAGATTTGAGGCATTTTAAAAAATAATCAGCCCATAACATTTGATTGGTCTCCTCTTAGTCTACATCTGTTTTTCTAACAACTCACCTCTTTTTAAATTTTTCCATATTTCCTTTTTGCCCAGAGAAGTTATACTTTTAATGTAGTTGTGCATTCGATTTTGGAACTCTAAATATAAACTAGATTTCTGAACATACTCATCCAACAGAATTAGCATTAAAAATACCAAGTATTTTAAATTTTTTCTGATTACTACATCTTTTCCATGGGGCCCTCCGTTTTGTAAACCTATATATTCTGCCTGTTGTTCACTTTCATGGACTCGGCGTCACAGTGTTTCATAGCCATGGGTCCCAGGTCAAGAGGCCCCATCCCCGGTAATCTGGTTTTAGGTGCTGACATTAGTTCTTGGGTCTGTGTTCTTAAAACGCTCCCTCGTGATTGTGATGCACTGCCGGATGTAAGAGTCGGTGTAATGAAAGACCCTTGTCAAAATATGTAAACCTCTGTCTCCAATCTTAACAGTAACTTAGAGTCCTTCCTCTATGGATTGCATGCCCTGTTCAAGGGCGATTTTCGTATTTCTTCAATTCGAGACGAGTGGATCTTCGCTGACATGGAGTTACTAAGAAAAGTGGTCGTCCCTGGGATCAGGATGTCCATTAAACTTCATCAGGTAAGAAGAGGAAAGTTCTAATTTATTGCTGTTATTTAATGGCGCTTCTTCACTTGACTTCCAGATTATATTTCATAGAAAACTTTTGAGAAACATTCTGATTTGAAACAAAGGAAACATGGTTCATGGCAAGATGCAGCATCTTAGAATCCCGAACCTGGGTCTCTAACAGTGAATTTGGATATTAGTATCAGGGCGTGATCTGGGCACGAGCGGGAGGAGAAATTTACACAGGCCCTGTAATGCTGGCTTTGAGTGTGCGGGACTGTGAGTCACGCCTCCGCTGTGAGCGAGTGTTAGATGCCGCTCGGCGCAGTGTGGCAGCGTCTCAGGAGTCCTGGAAGCGCTGCGGTCACTGAGCTGTGAGTCTCGTTCAGCCTGTTACACTGAGAAGTAGACGGTTGGGTCGGAATTGACCTTAGTTTAATCCCAGTAGGGTCGAAAAATTTAAATGAGGCCCCAAAATGCATATTGCTCTGAATCTTTTTTTAAAAGATTTTACGTATTCATTTTTAGAGAGGGGAAGGGAGGGAGAAAGAGAGAGGAACATCAGTGTGTGAGAGAAATATCGACCGGTTGCCTCTCACATACACCCCAACCGGGGACTAGGCCCGCAACCAGGGATCAAACTGATGACCTTTTGCTTTACGGGAGGATGCCCGACCAGCTGAGCTTCACCACTCAGGGTGCCGTGTATCATTTTTCCCCCAAAGGTTTTATTTATTTATTTTTAGACACAGGGGAAGGGAGGAAGAAAAAGAGAGGGAGAGAAACATCAATGTGTGGTTGCCTCTCATGCGGCCCCCCAATGGGGACATGGCCCCCAACCCAGGCATGTGCCCTGACTGAGAATTGAACCCGTGATGCTTTGGTTTGCAGCCCACGCTCAATCCACTAAGCCACACCAGCCAGGGCTGTATCATTTTAAGAATGTATTTTGAAATTAAGTAAAATAAGACCTCACTTAATGTCAGTAGGTTTTGGAAACTGCAGCTTTAAACAAAATGACATCTGACGAAACCAGTTTTCCCATAGGCTAGTTGATATAAACACCTGTTAAGTTCCTACGGCCTATTTCTGGTCACAGAAACAGCCAAACTTCTAAATAACGATCCAAAATACTTCTAAAGTTAAACATTGAGATAAATTTGAACTATAGGTGTGTTTAAGATAGATCAATAAAAACAAGTAAGGTAGTTATTTTCCAGCCCAGTTATTCCAGCTCAGGGTTTCAGATGCCCGGAGCCTCCCCCAGCAGCTCAGGGTAAGGTGGGCACCCACCCGGGATGGGATGCCATTAAATCACAGCACCCACACCCACTAGGACTGGGACCATGTGGACATGCCAGCTGACCTCACATGCACAGCTTTGGGACATGGGAGGAAATGTCATGTCCCCAAATACGCAGACGTGGGGAGAGCGTGCAGACTCCACACAGACCGTGGCCCTGACCGGGGACTGGCTTTTCTGTGTTTTTTCCTCATCAACGTTACAACGAAACGACGTTATTCAAGGACTTGCTGTACTGGCACTTGCTGCTCTGATAACTCCACCCAGCAGCAGTTACCGGGTCTGATGATGGAGACCACATGATAAGACTCACTAAAATGCATCTGCTGTGCCCGAATCTGATTGAGTCTGCTTTTTCCCAAATAAGAGGTGAATCACTCTTCAAGTGATCTAAAATGTTAGAATGAAGTTCATGTCCCATGTTATTTAGGAGCATTTTTAACAAGGGCTCTATTACTTGAAGATCTCTGAAAGAATAGAATACTGTTTGGAGGATGATGGTGAAAACACTTATTTGGGATCAAACAGAATTGTCTATCAGCTTTACAGTTTCAAGAATCAGTAGATTTAAAAGACAGAGGTAAAGACTCCAGATTACAATGTTTTTGTTTTGTTTTCTTAGTTTGTTATTCTCTGTCTGGTATCTCTCCTTTTGTCTTGTTATGTCCTAAGAAACATCTAATCCTATATAAGGAAGTTTTAAGAGATTCTCTTCAAGCCAAACTGACAGCAGTGCTGGGAAGCAAGATTTCAAATGCTCCCTAAAACGTTTTTAAAACTCCAGGTTTCTCAAAAGGTGCCAATGAAACAGCTGCTGTGTAAGAAGTCATCTGTTGTACATGCGTGATTATCTGACCGCTCCTGACAGACGTCTTCGGCTAGCCCTTAACATTATGGTGGATACGTCATCTCTGTCTGGCTGAGAGGAAGCTGGGGCTCAAAGTCCAGAGCCTCTGATACCTTAGGTCTTCGCCTCTAGTCTCCCTCTGGAAGCTCTCTTGCCTGTGGCCACAGGTCGGCTTCCTTCCGTGTGCCTTTGGCTGCGGCATCGTTGCCTGTGACGGTGCTCCTCTACCTTGTAGTCAGGCCCAGCCCACCTGGTGCAGCACACTCTCACCACTAGCCATGACTAACACAGCAGTGACAGACGGGAGGGTAAGGAGGTGGGATTGGGAGCCTGGGAGCCTGGGAGCCTTGGAGGGCTGGGGAAGGTCAGAGAGGGAGCGAGAGAGAATTCACGTGCAACCTGGACAAGCTTTGTAATTCTGATAGGCCTTTGAGGAAGGTAGAGACTGACCTACGAAGTAACAAGCAACAGCCATTTATTGACCATCACTTTGAGCCAGAAGTTGGAGTGTCCATGAGGGGACTCGTGAGCCAGGAAGATAAATGTGTACATCAGAACGGGTCATCTACAAAAGTGAGTGGTAGGCTTATGTAGTAAAAGAAAGGATTAGCACATACTTGTCACGTGACCCAGCGCTTTCACTCCTGGACGTTACCCGAGAGAACGAAAGTGCATGTCCGTGCAAAGACTTAAACCCAAGTGTGCACAGCAGTTTCACTCATGTAGCCCCAAACTGAGAACAACTCAGAGGCCCGTCAGTGGACAGACACACAACTGACGGGACAGCCACACGGTGGCATGGTACTCAACACTGAAAAGAAATGAGCTACTGTTGGACGCCACAGCATGAATGATCTCAAACATTATGCGGAGCAAGAGAAGTCAGACATGTGAAGGGTACATGGCATGCTTTTATTTAGATAAAATTTAAAACAGGCAAAGCTAATCTATGGAGGCAGCAGATCAGTGGTGGTTTGGGATGTAGACATTGAATGCCAGAAGGCAGCAAGGAACTTTCGGGGTGATGAAAATGTTCTGTGCCTAGACTGTGGCAGTGGTTACAGGGGTGTGCACAGATGTCAAAGAGCACTAACTATTCGTAGAAGGGCTGTCCTTTGTTGTGTATGAATTATACCTCAGACTCGACTTTCAAAAATGATTGTGTTCCTGGAGACCTTAAAAATATAGCTCATTACTGCTATACTACTTTGTATATAGTCCAACCCTGTCCTCTAACCCTTACCTAAACAAATATGATTTCCAGTTTTATACATTTTCTTTGTTTTCCTTACTCAAGTTGGTTTTTCATATCTTTATATAATCTTTTTTTCTGTTAAAGGATATTTTTCTGTTATTCGTTAAGGGAGACTAAAACTATATAAATGGTCTCTAAAATTGTTTTTCTTATTAACCAGGCACTTTCCTCACAAAGCTACATCTCTAGAATGATGTTAATAAGCCGTTTTGCCCTGCCTCTCATCTAGTTGAGATATGGCTCAAAGCCATGAGCTTTGAAGACAGAGTAAGAGTCCTAGTCCTAGACAAGCTGGTAGAATCGTCCCTGAAAAACCTCTTGGTCTTCATAACTGCTGATTCATTTAATAAATGGGTGTTTAATATCTGTGTACCATGTGCAAGATTCTGTGGCAGGCAGCATGGATGAAACAGAGGAGTATATGAAATGTATCTCCCATTCAGAAACCTGTAAATTAACAGAAGATACAGGACATGTACCCAGCTAACCATAACACAAATCTGAATTTCTGAAATGATGTGTTATTAAGGAAACACAAATATTGCATTGGCTGCCTTCATATTTACAATTGAGAGGTTGACAAATTTTCATATCCAGGTGAAGTAATGGATTTGTACTCCAGCCAACTGACGAGGAGTGTGCTCTCTATGAAGGGGAGATGAGGGAGAGCAGGAAGGCAGCATCCCCGAGGAGGTACACCCGAGTCTGGAGGTTGGGCTACATGAGAATAATAAAAGTATTCACTGTGCATGTGAATAATGTTTAATGGTAATGTAAAGGCTTCTCCAAGACGCTATTCATCTAACTCTTGCAACAACCTTGTCAAGTAGGTTAAGCAGGTGTTACTGTCACTCACAAATATCAAAGCGGAAGCTCAAAGAATCTTAGGTACTTCCTAGATTTAGATGGTAATACTAGGACTTAAACACATTTCAGAGTATTTTTACGTAGTTTACATCTAATAATATGCTGATTTGAAATTTTCATTTAGTAACTGATTTAGTAATTATAGAAGTTTTTATCATCCTGGAAGTCATTCTCTTCGTTTCCTAAAAAAGATAAATGTTTTATTTCTGTGTACAGGATCATTTCACTTCTCCAGATGAGTACGATGACCCCACTGTGCTCTATGAAGCCATTGTATCCCATGAAAAAAACCTCGTGATAGCTCACGAAGGGGACCCCGCGTGGCGGAGCGCAGTGCTGGCCAACTCTCCCTCTTTGCTCGCTCTGCGGCACGTCATGGATGACGGCACCAATGAGTACAAGATCATCATGCTCAACAGACGCTACCTGAGCTTCAGGGTCATTAAAGTACGTTTGTGAGGCATTAATGGGCATCTGAAAAAACCGCAACCTACAATCTTACCCAAACTTTTAAAAAATAGTTGAAACTCTTATGGAAAAAAAATAAGCATACTACATTAGCATTTATTATCTATAAGCACTTAATTTTATTTGTCAGTAATTTAGTCTGTCCTCTGAAGTTTTCTAATATGCCATAAAGCCTTAACATTTTTGCTTATTTCTATCCTGGCAGTTTTTTAAATCTGTTTTATGTGCTATTTGGGCAAATCTCAAACATCAGCTCTATGTTGCTAATACGATGCAATTCCTAAGTTGCAGAATTGTACCATAGGTTGTACTGAATAGTGATTAGTAAATGATTCACATTGACATTTCTTTGGATTTTGTTTGTTTGTTTTGGTAAACATCTTAGGACTCTAATAGGCTTAATCCCTAAAATTTTATTTTGATAGTTTGTAGTGGTTATTTTTCTCTCAACTTCATTTAATCAAGCCCCAAAGTCACAAACATTTCGACTCTAAATATTTGTTACCTCTAGTTTCTATAAAAAATAACCTGTAATGAAATTCAGTGCTTCACTAATTTGGAAAACTAAATGAAGTACATTTTACTTGATATTTTTCCAAGATGCAGCAGAAGAATTACTCTGTAGGTGCTTATTTTTAACAGCCTGCTAATGGCAGCGGAAAATTGGTTAACGTGTTCAAACATGACCTATTTCTACTTGTTTCCTGCTTTTCACAGTTGATTGTCATAATGTCTTTTGCATCCCTCCCCTCTCTGTGTTTATGTGGATTTCATCCTTGGCCCCTTAACCTAATTCCTGTGCGCTCTGGTTTTCAGGTGAATAAGGAGTGTGTCCGCGGTCTTTGGGCAGGGCAGCAGCAGGAGCTCGTGTTCCTGCGGAACCGCAACCCCGAGAGGGGCAGCATCCAGAATGCAAAGCAAGCTCTGAGGAACATGATAAACTCGTCTTGTGATCAGCCTATTGGCTACCCAATCTTTGTCTCACCCCTGACAACCTCGTACTCTGACAGCCATGAACAGCTTAAAGAAATTCTTGGGGGCCCTATCAGTCTGGGAAATATCAGAAACTTCATAGTGTCAACCTGGCACAGGTGAGCCACGGGTTTGCGTGTTTCAGCGGTGGTGTATCCTGACCCTCGAGCTAGGCCTTGTATGTTAGCGTCACCTGGAAAGTTTTTAGAAGTACACATTCCACAGCACACTATCAATCTGTTGTATCTGAACTTTAGGAAGTAGAGTCTGAGCATTTTTATCTTCACATTTGTATTAGATAACCCTAATGCACAACTCTGGTTAAGAGCCCCTGCTCTAGCATTTAATACAGTCTTGACTAACCCCCTTTGTTTAATCTTATTTGCAGCCTATTGCTGCTATTAGAATGTGTGGTCAGCACACAGGACAAATTAGAGAAAAACATGAGAAACTTGTGCAGATTAATGGCTTCCGTTTTATTCCATTCTGGCAGTAGGGGGAGTGCTCCACTCGAGTTGAAACTCCGGTTGTGCAGCGCAGAGGCTGCTGCCATTTTCACGGTCCAGTCATCGCTCAAACCTCAGATCTGTAGTGTGTCTTCGGGAATGCACATCAGTCTTTTCTCTGCATTCAGTCTAGTGAATTATGGTGTGTGGTGTAGGAACATCCTGATTGGTGATAGGTGACGAAAAAATCGCAGAGTATTCTCTTCAGTTCCTTAGAGTTGTTCAGATCCTTAAATCAGAGCTTAGGAAAAACAGGATCTGAGATTAGAGCAATAAACTCTCAAATACATGTTTTTAAATTCTGCTAGAAATGCTCAGTATTCAAGAGGAAGGCTTCACCGTTTTAACACCAGTCCCCATTCAGACAGGAGGAAGAACTCAGAGCAGGGTAATATGCACAGAAGTTCTTTAGAAAACAGGCGTTGCTGTGGAATTGCCTTGTTTGCCCAGGACTGAGGGCCAAACGAGGGACGCTGGATTTTCAGTGCGCAAACCAAGACAGTCGTGGGAGATGGGCACAGTCGATCCCCTCCCACATAAAAAAATAAATGAGTGAAAGGAGGAGGCATCACTGCAGCAGCTCCCTTCAGATGCACTGCAGCGGAAACGAGGTTTAGTTTAAATGATTTGGGTTTTGGGGTGTTTCATACTTCAGAGGCGCTGAGTAGACACCGGCAAGATTCCTGTTTCCAGCTGTGACCTTAATGGTACGACTGTGTCATGTGCAGTTCTTGATTATGGTGCAGGAAAGGTGACAGATGGAGGGTGTAAGAGTGAAACCGATGGGGAGTGTCGAGGCAGTGAGTGTAAGGGTTGGGGAGGAAAACACAACCGACTTTGTGTTCCTAACGTTGATGGCACCAGAGAGACTTTCCACGGTGAACATTAATAGCACTAAGCATTCGGGACAGCGAAAAATGAATAAAATACCTTATTTTGACATGCTCAGGGATAACGCTTCCTACTCTGGTATTTGTTCCAGGTTACGGAAAGGTTGTGGAGCTGGATGTAACAGCGGTGGCAATATTGAAGATTCTGATACTGGAGGTGGAACTTCTTGCACCAGTAACAATGCAACAGTTGCCAACGATCCCCACAGCACGGTGTCCCCAGGAAGCACTGGAAACTCAGGCCAGGGGCCTGGAGCAGGACTCCACCCGCCCGTCACGTCTTACCCCCCAGCACTTGGTAATGTGAAACAGAACTGTGCGAACACCTCTTAGTCGTGGGGTTCAGTGGTATGTGTGCAGAGGGTGGCAGGTTACCTGCTTGGAAGTACTATAAATCGAATATTTTGTTTGATTCACAGTTGGATATTATCATGTATTTATATTAATCATTTTATACATATAAATACATATATATTATTTGAAATATTTCGTTCAAAGTATCCATTTTAAAGGCTAATAATAATTAATATAATTTATTTAACTTCTCTCCAAGCCTTTTGACAAAGGACACAGAAAAACCTATTCAGTATCACTGAAAATTTATATGTAACCCCTTAATGTATATGAAAACTACACTGTGGTGTCACCATCTGCAGGCAGGGTAGCTTGTCATTGGGATAGGTCGTAAGGATATTAATACTATAGTTTGAGAAATAGTCTTAGAAGGTCTTAGAATCTGTTAAAAAAATACCCGTGTTTGAGTCATTCCACTTAGAATGGGTGCTGTTTCCCGCTCCCCAGGCACCAGCCACAGCTCTCACTCTGTGCAGTCAAGCCTGGTCAGACAGTCCCCGGCTCGGGCCTCAGTCGCCAGCCAGTCTTCTTACTGCTACAGCAGCCGGCATTCCTCCCTGCGGATGTCCACTACGGGGTTCGTGCCCTGTCGGCGCTCTTCCACCAGCCAGATATCGCTTCGAAACTTGCCGTCCTCCATCCAGTCCCGCCTGTCCATGGTGAACCAGATGGAGCCCTCCGGCCAGGGTGGCACAGCCTGCCTGCAGCACGGCCTGCCTTCCTCCAGCAGCTCCAGCCAAAGCATCCCAGCCTGCAAACACCACACCCTCGTGGGCTTTCTTGGGACAGACGGGGGTCAGAGTAGCACCTCCGATGCGCCGCCAGGCAACACCTTAAGTCCTGCCAATAATGCACATGCCAAAAAGGGGGAGGTGATTTACAGAGTCCAAGTGAGTAAGCCCAGGCTGCTGCTTGCGCCGTTTGTCCTACACATTTATTTTTATTTCTTTGTTGTGTGAAGGACTCTTGTGAAAACACATCTTATATTACTGAGTCTGAACAATCAAACATTTTCGAATATTAAAAAAAAAGCTTCTGCCATGGATAAACTGAAAGCAAGCAGTGTTTTGGTGCTGGTGTTTGGCCCCTGCTCTGCCGTTGTCCTGTGGCCGTTGCAGTAAGGTCTGCTTAGCAGGCTGCAGGGATTCGGGAGGTGGGTCTGAGTTCATTTTTTATTCCGTTGTAGACAGTGGAGAACTTGAGAGACACACAGTCCTATGAAATTTTGTTGGGGGTGATATAATTTTTCATCTTCAAGAGAAAAATGAATTGGAAATGATCTAAATTTATTTACAATTTAGATTGTGGATCCCAGTCAAATTCTGGATGGGATCAACCTGTCCAAAAGAAAAGAGCTGCAGTGGCCTGACGAGGGCATCCGGTTGAAAGCCGGGAGAAACAGCTGGAAGGACTGGAGTCCTCAGGAGGGAATGGAAGGCCACGTAAGTTCTCCTGTGGGGCTCACGCGGCACTGACTTTCTGTAGCTGACTGACTTGTATCCGTGTTTGCGGTTGATTTGTGTCCTCATGTTTAATTACCTGATAGAACTGCTGCCTCTAATCTTAAGTGAAGGACAAGAGCTTGTTGAGTGTATTCAAGGTCTCTGCCACTAACTTCTCCTTTCACTCTGAACCATTAGGTGATTCACCGATGGGTGCCTTGCAGCAGGGATCCAGGCACTAGATCCCACATCGACAAGACAGTGCTCCTGGTCCAGATCGACGATAAATACGTGACTGTGATTGAAACTGGGGTCCTAGAGCTCGGGGCTGAAGTGTGAGCCCATGCTTTATAACTACATTTCTTTTCACTCTCAATTCCAAGACACTGGAAAGAGAGAGGTGAGAGCAGAAGATGCTTGCAGGTGTCATTTCGATCCTGCGAAGGCGAGACTTGAACGCAGACTGGACCCGGTCACGCACCGCTCCTTTGCCCTTCGCCCTGGCTCCTGTCACTGTCTTCGTCCCCAAATAAAGCTGAAATATTTTTTTTAAGTTAGCTGCCGAGAAAACATTTTGCATGAAGGATAAAGTTCTGTTAAAATACATCCTTTAAAAAAGTTTTTTCTTATGCATTGCCTATGCTTTAAATCAACAAACTTGATTTCTAACTATGATCTCATATTTTTCTAATTTCTTTGCCAAAAATAATTGCCATGTTTTGTCATAGAACACAAAATCCATTTCCCTTGATTTTTAAAAACAGACCAGTGTAGAAACCTTCTGTTTGACATACAGCAGTATGAAAGTTTAATGTACAGTGAAAGAGACTATGAACAGACAGATTATCTTATTCCTTGAGCGCTAAAAATTTTAATGAAAAAAGAAACTGCACTAATTTTTTACAACAATGCACTAAAGTCTGAGAGTTCTCAGAACATTTATTTATATATAAAAATAAAATACCATTATTTAAATTGCCTTTGGGATTAACCCCTCCCCTTTCCTCATAAACATGCACAGCAGGAGCCGCGCTGCCCGTTTTCGTTAGTGGTGCGTACTTCATGCCCGTACAGCGGATGCTTTCTGTAAGACGAGCACTAGATCTGAGAGAGACATAGCTTCATCATGGGTGTTTCCCGGAGCCAGCACCCGTGGGCCAGTCCTGTGGACACTGCCGCCAGGTCCTGTGTCCGTCCGCACCCCAGGCGGGCTCCCGTGCGGGGAGCGCCCGGGCCTTCTGCCGCCCTCCACGCGGGGCCAGCTCTATGGGGGTCAGTCCTGGGAAGAAAATACTTGTGCTTTTCAAAGAAGAAGATGAACGTCCAGGAATTTAAAGAAAGGATTGATTGCCTTTTATTTTAAGAGTTGTTAGCTCTGGAAGTTATTCACGTGCAGTTCGGTTAATCAAGTAAAATTTTTTCAAACAAAATTATCCAAATGGTGCAGTTCTTATTGTTATATCCCTCTTTAATAGCTTTGTCTTTTATTTTTCTCTCTCCTTTTTCTATTACTTGAATTTTATTTCTTGTAATTTATAGCATTTACCTGTAATTTGAAATATTTATAACTGTGAAATTGACTTAATTCATATGTTGTCTCATAACTTAAATTTTATTTTTTTAATGCATGTATTCAGGGAAATCTATAACCCAGGTTTACAATTGGGCTAGGTCGGAACTGCAATTTATATTTGTCAACTGTTGGCATTTTTAAAATCCTTCAGAAAACTTGACCTTGTTAAGTGAAAAAGAACACTGTGTGTTTCCTCCGAGCGTTTAGGAGCAGCCATCTCTCCGCCCCCTGAATGACAACGGAGGTGAGATCGATCTTCGCCAGACGTTTAATTTCATCCGATAGGTCCCGCGTTACTCCGTCGGCACGTGGCAGTAGCCACGTTCCAAGTACTCGGCAGCCGCACGTGCCCCGTGGCTCCTGTGTTGGACGGCGTGGGTTTAGAGCATCTGTTTGATGAGGTGACAGAAGAGAGAAGCTGTTTTCTGCTGTGACGCACGCCGTGCGGGGCGGCAGGGCACTTCGGTGGGAGGAACGGAGTGGCTAACGTAGAGCATCTGACTGCATTTCCACCCAAAACCCATCTATCGTTCCTCGTTCTCATTGGACACTGCGGCGGTTGTTCAGAGCCCCGTGTGCCTTGTGCTGACGTTCCAGACGTCGCACTCTGCAAGGTTCGCTGTTCAACAGCACGTCAGATGGTCTTCTGAGCCTTTACGCAGCGGTGCCCTTTCTAAATTGACCAATCAAAGTGTATTTTCCTGACAGTATCGTTGTATCTGTATTTGCCTCTTTTTGGCAAATCTGTAGTATGCCATTAAGATTCAGGCTTTTTCTTTTGTCTTCTGAAACTGAATATATGATTATCTATCTGTATAGATATATATTTATTTAAAATCTTCTCAAAGGAGTTGTGCTCCCTGCTGCTGGTTCCCTCAGAAACCAAGGTGATCCCTCTGTGGTCATTGCCTCGTCGAGAGGGTAAGTGGAGCCTTTTTCAGTCTTAAGTGGAAATTAATTCATTTTCCTGTATAGGAAAAAAGCCTGAATTTCAGATGATTCAATCAGAAGGGCTAGAGTTATTTTTATTCCTAGCCCTCCACCGCCTACACCCAATTGTTAAACACACCACACACACTCCGAAAGTCAGATTTCAAATGCCAGGCTAGATTTTATATGGAACACATACGTATTGGGGCAGCAACTGGTGGACATTTTTCTAAAAACAAATTGAATTTTGTTACCAGATAGCCCTGTAGTGCACTTTCACGAAATAAGAATCCTAAGAAGAACCCTGTTCTTATTTTTTAAGCCTAAACTGATAGTCTTTTAAAAATTATAATACTTTTCTAATAATTGCATCAAGGGAAATGGGATAATTAAAGAAAAAATTGCGTCTTAACAATAATTTGACCTCAATTACTCCATAGAAATTGTACTCCATACACATGCTTGGATTGGTCACACATGTCGTAACTCTGCTGCCCCCGGAAGGGTGAGCTACCTGTCCCGACGCCCGGCCTCACTTTCCGTTAGTGTGAGAGACTCCAGTGCACACACGTGCATTAGGCTCGAGTTCATTGCCGACGCTCTCAGAGTTGCGTGGATTCAAAGTGAGAATAGGTCATTAAAACACTGACATTTTATTCATTTCTTCTTTTAAATGAGTTTCATTAACATCTGACTTTTTTTGTTACTTGATTTTATTTTTTTCCCTCTGAGGGAGAGTCCTGAAATGTGTATAAATTGTTAGCTTCTCTTCTTGTTTCTTCTCATTCAGTGGCAAAAATAATTTTATAACTCAAAATTAAGCTTTTGGTTAATCTTCCTGCTTACTTGAGAAAACTTTAAATGGTCACTTTTTTTCTAAAGAACTCTTAATTTTGTTAAGGGCCTAGATTAATTCGTATCATTTAAGGGCCTTGGGAGAGAATAGGTGGTGAGGGGTTTTTTTATGGTAAGAGGAGATTAGTTGCCTTTCAGGAAATTAGTGAACAAATTTCATCAATGTCCTGCCTTCTTTGGGTTTCCATTGCTGGAAGATTAACTTCTATTTGGTTTGAAGTATTTTTAAAAATAATTCAAGTATACCTGAAAAACTTGTACTAATCTTTGAAACAGAAGGAGACAGTGAGTGAGATACTCTGAGGAAAATTACTCTGTACTAAATGTCAGGCAACGAAAATACTGTACAGCCCTGGCCGGGGTGGCTCAGTGGATTGAGCGCCAGCCTGAGAACCAAAGGGCCACTGGCTCGATTCCCAGTCAGGGCACACACCTGGGTTGCGGGCCAGGCCCCTGGTGTTGGGGATGTGCGAGAGGCAGCCAGTCGATGAGTCTCTCACACATTGATGTTTCTCTCCCTCCCTTTGCATCTCTCTAAAAATAAATAAAATCTGTACAAAAACAAGAAAATACTGTACAAATTTTTATATAGGAAACTACATCTCATTAAGAAAACGTTACCTTTCTTCCTGGGTTGGTTTATTTTTACATTTCATTTTGAAATATAAAAAACAGCCTCAAATCTAAGCAAGTGTGGCTTAGCCTTAATAAATTCTCCTTTGCTTCTGAGCAGCATCCCTCTGCCTCTCTCAGAAATTTTTCATTAGTGGATTGCTGCATCGAGTCATTCATCCAGAACTGGGCCTTTTAAATTTAGGATTTTCTGAGTCTAAAGTCATCTTGTGCTTTTAGTTAACTTTCACAAATCCTTCCTCGTACATATGTGACTTGAGAAAAGATAACCTAGTGATTTGGAGTGAGAATTACTTGAATTTGTATTTACTAAACTGTACATTGCAGCCCAGGTTGGTGTTTGTTCTCATTCCTTTTTCGTGAGTGTGCGCAAAGTCCTCCCCCTTTTTTAAGTCTTCAGTATTCATTCACAGTTGTTTTTTCAATAGTGTAGTATGATAACATAAAGTTACTTCGCCTGGACACAGACCCAGTCAAAGATTTTTTTGATAGGATACATTGTTCAAATGAGGTATAAAACATCCATTTTTTATTGAGAGGCTTCTCCTTCGATTCCACAGGAAGTGGAGAAAAGAGCATCAGTCAAGGCCGAGATGGTCTTGGAGCCTGTCAATGAACTTTGAGCTTTCTGTTTCAGTCACATGTAGAAATTGAGTTTTATTGACCTGGAGAAAGAGGAAAATTAGATATTACCATGTACTGGTGCAGCATAAATTTTAATATAATGTTGGATAATGTATAGTGGGTTTTTTTTCAAATATTAGAAAACCAGCCTTTCTTTCTCTTTAAAAGAACAATCGAGCTGATAAACATCTAGGCCTTCTCATTTTTACCTTATTCAATATTTAGGCAAGAACTGTGATTGAAAAGGAATTTATTGTACAGATCTGGTAGGATATGACTGGAGTATTAATTTTGCTTAAAACAGGCATATATCTTCTGCTTTGAATCACCTCATCAGAATCATCTGTAAAGAATCGTATATGATAAGAATTTCTTTTAATTGCTTATCAGCCACACATTCTTTCTGGATTAGAGTAAGTAAGTTCTGTCTGTGAGCCGGACTTCTTACCTGCCATTTTGTGGAAGCAGCATGACCCTCTGGGGGACCCAGAGCTGGTTGTCGTCACAGGGCCACATGACAGCTCTGTTCTAAGACTCACACCTGCTTTATGGGGTTATGCTCTTTGTCTCGCACCTCAGCTCCGTACCTGACGATGTATGGTTCCCCGAAGCCACCCTAGGTCAGGAACACAGGGACCGAGACCGCGATGAGGACGGCTGTCCCGGTGTTGCTAGCACAGACGGGGTGATGGCCTGGAGTTCACAGCGGGGAGGCGGCAGAGAACGAGGCAGCTGCCCCGGGGGCTCCTGGGTTCAGTGTAATTGTGTTAACTGAGACTCTCTATATTACAAAGCTTGATTCTAACCCCGATAATGGAAATGGGGCAAAATCATGTGTGCTTGTGCTTCTTAAGAGCTTGTAGTTTAAATAAAAGTAAATTGTAAGAACTGGTACACAAGCCTGGCAATGAGCTCTGCCTGAGGAGACGGAAGGGGGAGCGCTGGTAAGGGTTCTAGGAAGGTGGGCATGAGGGCAGGCAGCGGCTCTCTCTGACCGTGGGCTCTGACAGGCTCGCTGCCTCTACCAGCGTTCGGTGTAAACCAGAGAGAAGGGTGTATGTGCTTGCGTGTGTCTGCGAGTGTGTATGTGTCTGAGTGTTTGTTATTCTCAAGTTTGTAAATACTGTAGTTGTTTAAAATGTAAAATAAAAGCTGAGATTGTTCCTTTTTTCTTTGCGAATATATTGCATCAAAAATACAGCACTGACGGATAAAACACTGAGGAAATAAAAATTTTTTCATTTTTGCCTTCTGTCCACTTTTGTCAAATTAAGAAAAATTAGAGTATGCCGTATTAAGCTCTGCATAGCATATTTTAAAAATATGTACTTGGTTCTGAAATAATCATAATAAAACAAGCTTTGACCTGTAAACATGCAATTCATCTAACAATAGAAATATATGTATTTCATATTAAAAGGATATCTTTATGGTTGGTAGAAAGGTAATCATTTACAGCTATGAAATTTATCTGAATGTGTCATATTAATGATAAAATACTAGATGGAGCATGTAGGATGATAAAAATGTATATTCGAGGTCTGTCCAGAAGGTATCCACCCATGTAATATGAAAATAGAGACATTTATTGAAGAAGACATTGTACACAGGACAATGACACCTCAGTTTTCTTCAAAGTAGGCACCTCGGGACCTCACACAGGTCTCCCAATCACCATCAGCTGCCCTGTCATATTTTCTTGAATCTCATTGATGGTTTGAAGTCATTGCCTTTCAAAGGGTGGTTTAGTTTTGGGAAAAGCCAGAAGTCGCAAAACTGGGCTCTAGGGGGGCTGAATCAGTGGGTGATTTGATGTTACACCAAAAAACTGCACGAGATGTGATACACGAGCACTGTCGTGATGAAGCTGCCAGTCACCTGGTGCCCACAGCTGCGGCCGTCTGAATCAGCTGGATAGACTCCGTGAAGGAATGTGCAAGCTTAACACAAAATTTGATGCAGATTTGTTGTTCTACTCGCTCAGTCATTTGGAATGTGACAGCCACACAGTACACATGCTCACTCAACGGCTTCTACCGCCCCCACTGACTAGTACAGTGAAGTTGTCATTGTTCGTGCATGTGCATTCAAGTCCATTCTTGGCTGCCAGGTACACTGATGTCACATAAACTGTTCTCGTATATTAACAATGGCTGGGCTTTCCCGGACAGGCCTCATATGTTCACTATATTACACTGAATTACAGTGCGCGCACACAAAATTTGGATTATGGTCATCAGTCAGGCAGATGCTAATGTGGGGGTGTGTACTAACCCACTGATTTGATGTATAATACTTAAAGGAAATGCAAGCTGACTTAGAATAGATACACTCGATTAGATCACGTATTAAGCCTTTAGTGAGTTGCTTTAACTATTAGTTATAACTCTGAGTCCCAAACAGTTCACTGTCTTTCTGTCCAGGGTCACAGTGGCACAACTGGAAATGGAGTGGTATTTAGTCTTAAAGGACAGTATTTTTTTCTAGTGACAGGAAATATGTTGGTTAAATGAAACATCTTCAAAAGAAGGAATTCTCCGTGTTTGTGAGCCACATTAATCTTAGACCCAGAGATTCAAAGGGAGGTTGACATGAAATTCGGGTCCCTTAAAACCTCTTTGTTGTTCTTAAAGTACAGTTTACTTCAGATTTCTTCCTCCTAAAGGCTCCAAAAATGTTTTGTTAACCTGTAGCCAGTGAATCTCACCACATAGATGCCTTCTCTGGGAAAAGGAAAACACCTTGTAAAGTAAGGGCCATGACCAAATGCTCTTCTTTTTCTCCCTTTCATACGTGTGTATTAAAGGGAACTATATGACTTAAACTTTATATTTGGGGAAATGTAATTTGGTACAAGAGGGTCCCTAGATTGCTTTGTAATTTCTCAGGATATACATTAACAAATGGCTAGAGATGAATCCATCTTGTCTGGAAGCCTTTAAAGAAACCATTCAGTGTTAGTTGCCCAGTAAATTGTCCCAAAAAGGAAAAGTCATTCTTTAGTCCAGGGTTCCTTTTTGCTTCCGAGAACACTATGAATACAGAGTAACTGGCCCGTACCAGAATGCGCTGTGTCTCCAGACCCAGCCCGGCGCACGTGCTCTCCACCTGCCTCTATCAGACCAAGTGAACATCCCAGGACAGCACTGGATGTAAGCAGGTACCGAGGAGCGCCTCTGTGTAATTCAGTTGACCCTTGAGCAAACAGGTAACAACTGAGCAGATTTTTCAATGAATAACAGCCCTCCGTATCCCTGGTTCTACATCTGCAGATGCAACCGACAGTGGGTTGAAAAATAAATAGTACTTTTGATCCCTGGTTGGGGATCGGTGGATGCAGAGGGCTGACTACGCTTTGTGCTCCATTCTCTTATACAAGGAACTTCAGCGTCCACCAGTCCTGGAACCAATTCCCTGCAGACGCCAAGGGACAACTGAAGTTTGGGGGAGTCAGAAATGACACGTGGATTTTCGACTGCGTGGGAGTTGGTGTCCCCAACCACCACATTATTCAACGGTCAACTGTACCGTTAGTGGGTTTGCTCGCGCCAGCTGCCACGTCGCAGCTGGTGATGCAGTGTGCCCCAAATGTCCTAATGGGAATCCACAGCGCAGCACGAATGTCAAAAGTCTGGGGCGTCTTTCTTTAGGCAAAGTGGAGATTTGTGTAGCTTATAAATTTGGGAGTGGCTCTTTGTATAAAGCAATAGAAACAGTATTTTTTAAAATCGTTCTGAATATTAATTTACTTGGAAAGCTAATCGTTACAAGAAAGAGAAAACCCAATTCAACAGAAATTGGCTCAGAGGCAGGTTTTTCAGGATTGGTTTATTCGTGTTACCCCAGGTCTGTACGTCTGTAATTTTCTCAACTCTGCCCTCCTATGCCTGCTGCCTTTCTTTTCAGACTGCACCCGGGTGTCTATTTCTAGACCTTATGATATACACATCATCATTCAGGAAAAAATGTTTCCTGTTCCCTCTCTTGAGTGTTAAAATTTTCCAGAAGCCTCAGCATATTATTCCTTGCATTTCATTAATACAAGATTTGACATATGCAAGACCCTTAACTTGCCCCGAAGTCCTGATTTTCTAAACTAGTCACTGACGGGAGAAACAAAATCACCGTGGTTGGCTTAGAAATCAGAGTCTCGTTAGGAACCTGGAGTCCGTTCCCCAAACTATGGTTGCCTGCAAGGAGTTGACCACAGGTCGACAACTGATCTCTATGTAGATTTCAAAAACTTGAGTAATGTTTTCAAGAAACAGGCTTGGCCCACCTAAGAAATATGGCATTTCATTTAGAATTCATGTAGCAGGCCCACCAGTAAGGTCACCTGGATCTAGAATGATCTTTAGGAGGCTTTTAAATATGATTCGGTTGCAAAGGACTATTCGGATATTCTACTCTTTTTTTTTTAGTTGGTTTTGGTAAATCAAGTTTCTCTAGGATTGCAGTTCTCACACATTTTGGGTTTTGAATACTTTTACATCTTAGAAAATTATTGAGGCCCCTCAATAATTTCTGTGGCTTGCATTTATTGATATTTATTGCATTAGAAATTAAAACCATGTCTTAAAGATGTTGTTTCCAAGTGAACTAATAAACTCATTACATATTAAAATTTTATTAAAATAATGCTTCCAACTGGAAAATCATATGACATCTGAATTTTCTGTGTCTACATACAATATGTTGCATTATGTTATTTTGTTTGAAACATGAAGATAACCTAGCCTCACACGTGTGCAGCTGCAAAAGAGGGAAGTATTTTAAGAGCCTTTTCAGATAATTATTGATATTCTTCTTTGCTACATTGTGCTTTCGTAAAATTTGACAAGTGGTAGTTTCTTAAAGGTTAGTTGCATTGTAGAATCCCATTTGCACTGGATTACATTAAAATCCATTGGTTTATCTTACTTGAAATGGATCTTTCACCTGTTTATGATTTTATAAGATCATTTATTGATTACTTAGAAAGGAATCATTCCCTGAGTTATGCAGATCTTCCAAATGTTGACAAATTTTATTTTACAATATAAGAAACATTTATTCATATCGACTTTGGTTTAATCAACTATACTTTTATCTGCAAGCTTTAAAGCTCACAGTGGCAGATTCTAATTTTTGGTCAAAAGCTCTAATTTTATCATTGGGGACAAATACTGTCAGTTGTTTTCCTCGAAGCAACAGGATCACTTCATTTTTGAGAAAATACCAAATGCTAAAGTCTGAATAACTACAGTTTGTCTCTTGGTCATTCTCTCAAGGAAAAATGGCATTCTATGAAAACAAGTGACCAGCTCAGCTCATAACTCCATCACTAAAGGGCTATTTGAAAAAGACTCGACTTCGATGTGCTGAACAAGGGCTTTGCATACTTCCCATTTTGCCACACAGAATATTAAAACTGTGTCTTGGAAGAACAAGATGTAATGAAAATGTATTTTACTGTTTCACCAAGGACATTTTTTCCCCATGGTGGCAAAGGATACAATGGCTACTAGAACAGTTTTGCTCTGTGGCCTTGATTCCTACTAAATAAAAAAGGCATCTGCCGGTCCCTCACCACTTTTGCAAATCATTTGAAAGGTCAGTGCAGCAAAAAAGGCAGATGATGAGTTAGTGTTAAGAAAATAATTTTGATCTCATGGATTCCCCGAGAGCGTTTGGGGCACTCCCGAGGGTCTGCAAACTACACTGTGAGAGTCACTATTACAGGAACGTGTCCAGCACATTTTCACTTTCCGATTTATGGGCGTAAGGTAACTCCTAACATGCTTCCACCTTTGTAGTGTCTGTAACATCTGTAAGGATGTCCCTGCTTTCATTCCTCATGCCAATTCTGTTGCCTTCTTTTTCTTGGTTAGGCTTAACAAAAAATCATCTTTTCAAAGGCCTGACTTTGGCTTTGTTCATCCTTTGTTTTCTGGTTTTGGTGTTTTTTTGTTAGTTTAATTTTATTTATTTTTATATTTGTATTTCTTCATTTTCTGGTTTAGTTTGCTATTCTTTTTCTAACTTCTTGAGATGAACACTCAGCTCCTTGGCTTTTAGCCCTTGTAGTTTTCATATTCATTTTAAGGCTGCATTTCTCTTCCACCACCGCACCAAACAAGCATTGCTACGTGCTATTTTCATTCCCAATCATTATCAATTTACATGATTTCTAATTATCTAATTTCATTATGACTTCTTCTTTGACCCATGGTTTAATTAGACCCATATTGATTAATTTTCAAATACTTGGTGATTTTCTAGATATAATTTTCTAGTTATTGCTTAATAACTGTGGCCAGAGAAACTGTATGATAGAATCCTTTGAAATTTGTTTAGCCTTGCTTTCTGGCTCAGTATTTTGTCAGTCTGATAAATGTTCCAATGGGCATTTGGGAAAATAATGTGTACTCTGTGGTATGAAAGTATTCTATACCAAATATATCAACTAAGTCAGTTTTGTTATGTTATTCAGATGCTGTATATCCTTACTGATTTTTTAATCTATATAGATTGATTTCCTCTTTTACTTATCAAATTTTGAATTATATATTTTGAGTGTACATTATTAGGTGCATATAAATTTGAAAGATTTCTTTTGTCAGTTGACAATGTTAAGCATTGTGAAACGCCCTCTTTATTTTTGGTAATACTTGCCCTAAACTTTGCTTTATCTGATGTTGGTATATAGCTTAACAGATTTGTGTACTATAACTTTATATGTTCTTTCAAATTTTCTTCAAAGTTATATACACCCTGTTATATTCAGGGTATACTCTTATAAACCACCATATAGTTAGAATTTTTTATTTTGACATTGTTTTTTTATTTTTTATATTTTATTGATTATGCTATTATAGTTGTCCCATTTTCTCTCCCCTTTATTCCCCCCCCGACCCTGCACCCCCTCACCAGAACCCCCCCACCGCCACCAACTTAGTTCATATCCATGGGTCATACATATAAGTTCTTTGGCTTCTCTATTTCCTATACTATTCTTAACCTCCCCCTGTCTATTTTGTACCTACCATTTATGCTTATTTCCTGTAACTTTTCCCCCATTCTCCCCCCTCCTTCTCCCCACTGATAACCCTCCATGTGATCTCCATTTCTGTGAATCTGTTCCTGTTCTAGTTGTTTGCTAAGTTTTTATTTTAGGTTCAGTTGTTGATAGTTGTGAGTTTGTTGTCATTTTACTGTTCATAGTTTTGATCATCCTCTTTTTACTAGGTAAGTCTCTTTAACATTTCATATGATAAGGGCTTGATGATGATGAACTCCTTTAACTTGACCTTATCTGGGAAGGACTTTATCTGCCCTTCCATTCTAAATAATAGCTTTGCTGGATAGAGCAATCTTGAATGTAGATCCTTGCTTTTTATGACTTTAAATACTTCTTTCCAGCCCCTTTTTGCCTGCAGGGTTTCTTTTGATAAATTAGCTGCTAGTCTTATGGGGACTCCTTTGTAGGTAACTATCTCCTATTCTCTTGCTGCTTTTAAGATCGTCCCCTTCTCTTTAATCTCGGGTAGTGTAATTATGATGTGCCTTGGCATATGCTTCCTTAGGTTGAACTTCCTTGGGACACTCTGAGCTTCCTGGACTTCCTGGAAGTCTATTTCCTTTGCCAGATTAGGGAAGTTCTCTTTCATTATGTTTTCAAATACGTTTTCAATTTCTTGCTCTTCCTCTTCTCGTTCTGGAACCCCTATGATTCAAATATTGGAACATTTAAAGATGTCCCAGAGGTTCCTCAGTCTCTCCTCATCTTTTTGAATTCTTGTTTCTTCATTCTGTTCTGGTTGAACATTTATTTCTTCCTTCTGCTCCAAATCCTTGATTTGAGTCCTGGTTTCCTTCCCATCACTGTTGGTTCCCTATACATTTTCCTTTATTCCACTTTGCATAGCCTTCACTTTTTCCTCTATTTTGTGACCATACTCAACCATTACTGTGAGCATCCTGATCACCAGTGTTTTGAACTGTACATCTCATAGGTTGGCTATCTCTTTGTCGCTTAGTTGTATTTTTTCTGGAGCTTTGATCTGTTCTTTCATTTGGGCCTTTTTTTGGGGGGGTCTCGGGTTACCTGTTACATAGTAAGGGGCAGAGCCTTAGGTGTTCACTGGTTGGTGGTGCTGTATGTAGGGCAGGGGTCTGAGAGGGAGCAATGCAGCTTGCTCTGCTCTCTGCCTACTTTCAGTCACTTCCCCGCTACCCACAAGCAAATCGGGCCTTTCTGGTGCTGATTCCCAGGTGAGTGGCTTTGTGTATGTTCTAGGACCCTATGTGTCTCTCCAGTGAACTCTCCTGTGAGGCTGGGAGTTTCTTCTGCTGCTGCAACCCCCACAGGTTTTTACAGTCAGAGGTTTGGAAACTTATTTCCCCACGCTGGAACCCTGGGTTGTGGGATCTGTCTCACTCCCCAGGTTTTCCTCCTGGTTTATCTGAATGCAAATGTGGGACTACCTGCTCTGCCAGCTGCCGCCTTGCTGTGAGTCCTCCCCACCCCGGCTGCCCATCTCCGCCCCTCCTACCGGTCTGGGTGAATGTTTCTTCTTTAACTCCTTGGTTGTTGGACTTCCACACAGCTCGATTTTCTGGCAGTTGTGGTTATTTTTTGCTTTTAGATTTGTTGTCCTTTCGTTTGTGGGAGGAGGCAAAGTGTATCTACCTATGCCTCCATCTTTATTTTTGACATTGTTTTTTCAATGGAGTATTTAGTCCATTTACATTTAAGATAATAATTGGTATTTTTGGCTTAAATTTACCATTTTACTGTTTGTTTCCTCTTTGTCCCATCTCTTCTATGTATTGTTTCTTTCTTTCCACATTTTTTAATGACTCATTTGCATTATTTACCCTTCCCTTTTTTATTACATACACATATTTTCAAAAAATTGCATTTATTGGGGAGACATTGGTTAATAACATTATATTAGTTTTCGGTGTACCACTTCATAACACAACATCTGTATATTCCATGGTGTGCTCACCACTCAGGGTCTCGTCTCCTTCTGTTGCCATGTATTTGACCCCTTTACCCGCTTCATTCTCCCCCCACCCTCCTTCCAACCACCATCCTGTTTTCTGAATCTGTGAGTGTTTTGTGTGTTCATTTGTTTTTAGTTTTATATCCCACGTTGAGTGAAATCATATGGCCTTTGTCCCTTTCCATCTGACTTATCTCACTTAGCATGTTACTCTTAAGACCCATCCATGTTGTTGTAAATGGTATACATTTTTTATTACAATCTTTTACTGGTTCTTGAAATTACAACATGTCTACCCCATAACTTACTACCTCCTGGACTAGTTCCAGTACTACTTATTTTTTGTATTATTTTGTCATGCATTTTCAACTCTATATTTAAAACTTCAAAGACATTATCATTTAGTATGGCATGCATTAATTTACATCTAGCTGCATATTTACTTTTTCCATTGTTCTTGATTCCCTCCTATACCTTTATGGTTTTATGTTTTCATTTAGGGTCATATTTCTTCTGTCCAGAAAGTTCCCTTTACTATCTCTTGGTCTGTAGGTAACAAATTCCCTGAGTTTTTATTTTTCTTAATGTGAAATGTCTTTTTTTTTTTTAAGTTTTTTTGGGTGCAATATAGAGTTCTGAATTGGCAATTACTTTTTTTTTTTTTTTTTGCACTTCAAAAGTATTATTTTATTGTCTTCTGGCTTCCAGGGTTTCCTTTTAGTCCTACTGCTCTTTTAAAAGGCAGTGGCTTTCGCCCTGGCTGGGTGGCTCAGTTGGTGGAGCATCATCCAGTACCCAAAAGGTTGCATGTTCGACTCCTGGCCAGGGCACATATGGGAGGCAGCCCATCAATGCTTCTCTGTCACATCAATGTCTTTCTCTGTCTCTGTCTCTCTCTTCCCCCTTTCCTCTCCCTAAAATCAATAAGAAAAGTAAAATCAATAATAAAAAATGTCCCCAGTTGATGATGAAGAAAGGCAATGGCTTTTTATTCATCTGGTTATTTTTAAGATTTCATTTTTGTCTTTGACTTTTAGTGGTTTTCCATATTTAGCTTATGTGTATTTCTTGGTATTTGTCTTGCCAAACGTATTATCTCTTGAATGTTGACCATTATCTCCTCAGGTATTCCTTCTGCCACATTGTCTTTCTCTCCTCCTCACACTGCAGTTACAGGTACCTTAAACCTTCCCCATGTCCTTTGTCTCTGATGTTCTTTTATGAATCTCTGTCTTTAGTCTCTCCGTGTTTCCATGTGAATATTTTCTTCTGCATGCCTCCCAGTTTATTTGTTTCTTTAGCTATGTCTAATCTTCTGTTAACCTGATCTGTTGCATTTGTAATTTTAGTTTTTGTATTTTTCAGTTCCAGAATTCCCCTCTGATTCTTTCATGTAGCCTTCAGTTAACTATTGATAGTTTCTCTTGTTATTTAATTAAACATGTTAACGATCATTATTTTAGAGTTCATGTCTAATAACTTGAATATCTCAATCTCCTGAACATCTGTGGGGAGGGGGGTTGTCTGTTGTTTTTTTTTTTTCTCAGTTTTTGTCTTTTGTTTGCATCCTTATTTTTGATGTGAAATAAAATACTAATGAAAGTGTATAGCCCTGGCTGGTGTAACTCAGTGGACTGAGCGTGGGCCTGCGAACCAAAGGGTCACCGTTTGATTCCCAGTCGGGGCACATGCCTGGGTGGCAGGCCAAGTCCCCAGTAGGGGGCGTGGGAGAGGCAACCACACATTGCTGTTTCTCTCCCTCTCTCTCTCTCTCTTCGTCCCCTCTCTCTAAAAATAAATAAATAAAATAAAAAGAAAATGTATAGATAATTGAGGCTTGAGTGTTAATCATGCTGCCCAAGTAGACTTGCTTCTACTTTTGGCAGACAGGGTAGAAAATTAGAGACTGAGCGGTTGGAAGGTTGACTCCGGTCTCCAGAGGACCAGTCTATTTCCAGGTCACCTTTAGTCCTATGGCATTGCCTGCAGGTGCCAAACTTAAAGCCTGTGTGTCACCCTGGGTGGGCCCTAAATTGTAACCATGGACATCCTCGCCTTGTGAGAACCCAGGAGCTCTGCTCAGCTTCTCAGCCCCTCAGCTCCTGCTTTCACCTTGGTGATGTGGCCCCTAGTAGCACTCCTACCTCTCCAGGCTTCCTTTACCTCTCAGGTCTGGGCCCCTAAGGTCATAGTTACTGTAGCAGCCCTCCAAGGCTTTCAAGTACATTTTCATATGATGCACAGGAAGTTTATTGGGGAGGGCTTTTAGCGGCAACATGTGTGAGGCAGCACAAGACGCTGGACTGAACAGAGAAGAAATTGAACTGTGATGCAGTTACAACAAAGACTTAAGTTGAAATCCGTGGATATATCTGGGGCTGGGTGGGCTCTTCTAAGATGTCCCGAATGAAAACAAGGTGCTGAGAAAACCTACTGGAGAGGGCGATGCCCCTGGCAGCTTGCGGGATGTTTTCCTCCATCCTGAAGTGCAGTTGGGACGGGGCACCACCACGTCCACTGTCTCCCTCCTCTACTCCCTTTGTGAGACATTTTCCCTTGACCAGCACCTCTGCTAGTCAAGGCACTTACCTGCTCTTACCTCTAGGCCTCCTTGCTAGGATGCCCAGACTCATCCTCGAAAGCCCTGAGTCCCTGGACACCACGCCCCTCCCGAGCAGTGACTGCTGTACTTAACAGACCGTTTTCTACGTAAAGGTAGGCAGGGAGTGACCAAGTGACACTGCAGTGTATCCCTTGCACGCCGGGTGTGTTCTCTCCTGCTCCCGTCGTGTGACAGCAGCCCTGACTCCTCCTCATGATCTGGGTCAAGTGTCTCCAACACGATAAAGGCCTCTATCCGTGCCCACTGGTCTCTGAGCACAAAGAACCCAAAGTAACTGGGTGAGAGCCATCGCTCAAGGTTGAATGGGACTCTTGCCATATCCACAGGGATACTTCTACTTCTACTGTAGAAGTCCCTCTTCAGAAACAGGTTCTTTAGACCCCTGGGTAGCTGCACTCCTTCAGGGCTGTCTCAGCTGAGGAGCAAGCACTCTGGCTCCGCCCCTGCCAGCATCCATCACTTAGTGGAGGTGGGCTGCCCCCAGGAGGAGACAGCACCTTGGGTAAGTAGCTCCGTTTGGAAGGAGGGCAGCTCCTGGGGAGGGACTTAGCTTTGAACCATCAAGGGGAATGAGTGTCTCACCGTGAAGGGAAGTCTGGGTGGCACACAGCACCCATGACGCTGACCCTGGGGATACAGAAGAGGGTTGTCAACAAGAGGACAATTTCCAGAAGAAGAACTGACAGGCTATGAGGACCCAATCACATAAATTCTTCAGTTCAAGATCACTGAATGCCTTCTTCGTGCTCAGCACGGTGCTAGATGCAGGTTATGGACAGGAAAGGTCCTTGGCCTCAAGGAGCTCCCAGCTGGAAACCTTATGCCCAAGGAAGAGTCAGACAGGGCCCGGATTTCAGTCTGCAGCACCAATGCGGGATGCGGCCAAGAAGACAAGGCAGTCCTGTGATGTGACGGGGCTTTTTACATCAGCTTTGGAGGTCGTATGTTTGCTTCCACAAGAGACACCCAAAGCCCCAACTTAAAAGGTGACAACTTCTTCCTGGCAGACTCCGCAGGGCAGAGCCAGCGTTAGTGCCCATCCTGCTGCTCCTACTTGCCCCATCAGCAGTGACACACTCACCCCTTCTCCAGCTCGCCGCATTGGTCTGCGCAGGAGGATGGGAGATCTCGGGTTCATGAAGGAAATGGTGAGAGCAGAGGCAGGAAAGCTCCCACATCTCCGCAAACCAACGGCACGAAGGCTGGTGTCCCTCACACAAACCGCCACAAGAGGGCAGCAGGAGCTCAGCCACACTGGGGAGAGGGTGCGTGGGGCCAGCTTGCTGGGGGGCAGTTGGTTGGTGCCCCTGACACACGCCGTCCAGAAGAGGCGTGAGAAACAAAAAGGTAACTGAGTGACAAGGCTCTGGAGCCTTTCGTTCCCCCCTTGACTTTATTTTATTTCTTTAAATCAACACATAGAAATTTCTCATAAAGAACACTTAGTAATCAAAGTAATTTTACAATTACGTAGGCATCACTGGTACGGGAGAAAATGTCAAACCTGGTAAAACACTCTGATCCGAAAATGAGATAAACTCAGAAGGGCATATGAAACTATTATTTTTAAATTACAGTTGACTTTCGGGATTAGTTCACAGTAGTTACAGGTGTATAGCATAGTGGTTAGACAATCATAATTTACAAGGTGATCCCCCTAATGTCTCTTTCTTCCTTTGTTTTTCTTTTTTTCTTTTTCTTTTAGAGGGAATGGAAGGGAGGGAGAAAAAGAGGGACAGAAACACTGAAGTGAGACAGAAACACTGATGGATGGGGTGCCTTCCAGATGCGCCCACTGCCAGGACCAGAGCCACAGCCCAGGCACAGGCCCCGACTGGGAATTGAACAGGCGACGTTTTGCTTCGTGAGATGGTGCCCAACCCCCTGGGCCACGCCGGCCAGGGAGCCCTGACGTTTCAAGTGGAACCTACTCAAATCAGCGGTCTCTACACCATTCCCTCTGCCCTCCCAGATCCACACCTTTATGGCTTGACTCCTGCACCTGTTTACGTTTGGTCCACTCGAGTATTCCTGTTATGGGCCCTGCGGTCATAAACCTAAACATCAAGATTGCCCCTTAAACATCGGTCTCGTCGAAACTGCGCTGTGCACGGAGCGTCCTTGCCCTTGTTTCACTGCACCTCTGAGAAACTTCCCCTGGGGAGTAAAGCTGGTGCCCCTCACTGCGGAGAGGAACTCTGTGAGTCTGCCCACTCAGCCTTTCCCTCAGGAGAAGGCCAGCAGGCGGCCACCTGTGGAGGACAAACAGCACCCTGCCTGCGTCCACCCTGACAGGTGGGCACAAGGGACAGTGACACGTTGAATGTGCTGTAATGGAGGAAGCCGAGTGTCTGG
Source organism: Trachops cirrhosus (assembly GCA_028533065.1). Lineage (NCBI taxonomy): Eukaryota > Metazoa > Chordata > Mammalia > Chiroptera > Phyllostomidae > Trachops > Trachops cirrhosus. Next base: position 172,802,329 of record CM052538.1, read on the forward strand.
TGTTCTTCTAACTCAGAATGATTCTCCCCATCCGGGGCAGTTCTCTGATGACAACGTAGGAGCCAGCATCTCCAGGCAGGAGCCCAGGTGCCGTGGCCCTGCGGGATGGGGGATGGGCGCAGGCATGCCCCGCCCATCACACGTGTAGGACCGCAGGCAGAAACCGTGCTAGATGGTTGAACAGAATTTAATAGGAAGCGTTGGTTAAGCAGATGAGGGAAGACAGTGGACAGGGACCCCTGAAGGAGCGGGCTGGTTCTCACAGGAAACAGCTCCTGCTGGG
>CM052538.1:172803111-172888860 GCA_028533065.1 Trachops cirrhosus
CTGACTCAAGCGGTTCTCCGAGAGCTTCAGCCAGGCCCCCAGCAGCCCTGGAGCAAGAGCAGGTCAGCCCTGCCACTTGCCATCTGGCCTCCCTCTTCCACCTGGGCGGCCATCCGCAACCACCTGCTGGGGTGGGGCTGATGCCTGCAAATTGCCAGAATTCTGAGACCCAAAAGGAAGTGAGAAATGGACGACAGAGATGTCCAGAGGATGCAGAGAATTGCACACCCCCAGGTAGGGTGTGGGTCTCTGCTCCCTCTACCATCTCTGATGGCCACCCAAGGGGGCTGCCAAGGTGGGGCAGCTTAGACAAAACTAAGTGCAGCTTTCTGCAGCCCCTGAGCAATCCACTCCTCAGTGCGTCCCCTCATCACTGGACCCTCCCTACCAAACACTCCACCCTCCCAGTTCAGTCCAGGCATGGTCCTGCGCCAGTAATCAGCTCTCTCCCATCCAGTGCCTTGACTTCTGATGTTTTCAATGGGGGTGTTCCCAGATCAATGCTAGATCTGCCCTTGAGGGGGAATTCAGTAAAATCTTATTGAGTGAATAAAAGAAAGAAAGAAAGAAAGAAAAAGAGAGAAAGAGAGGAAGGAAGAAAAGGAAGAAAGAGAAAAAGAGAGAGAAAGGGAGAGAAAGAAAGAAAGAAAGAAAGAAAGAAAGAAAGAAAGAAAGGAAGGAAGGAAGGAAGGAAGGAAGGAAGGAAGGAAGGAAGGAAGAAAGAAAGAAAACAATTCAGTCAATGAAATGTCATTAGAGTAAAACATTGGCACGGGAAAAACAGTGCCTAGGCAAATACGCTGCCCCTTGCCTGCAGGGCTGCCCGGACCTTGAATATTTAGTCTGACAGTCAGCTCTGCTGCAGGGCTTGCCCACCTGGTCGCCTTGGCTGGACCTTTCAGATTTGGGAGCTCTGGGGGGAGCCTCAGTGCCTGAGGAGCCCACAGATCGAAGTGCCCTGGAGCCGGAAACACATGTCCTCCTGAGTCCCAGCCTGCCTTGCCAGCAGCCCCCTCCCTGCACTGATTGCATGAGGTGGCTTGAACGAGAGTGGGGAGGGCCTGAGCCAGCTGCTGCTCCCCAGGGCCGCCAGGCCCAAGGGGGAACAGTCATCTGCAGTGTCCTGGGCAAGTCTCAGCTTTCTCCTTTCTCACACGGGTCAAAGACCCCATGTGTTATGGGGTTATTGTGAGGATTAGATTTTCTATCTGAAATACCCTGGGGTTAACGAGAGCCAAGTTACCCATAGTCCTCTCTCAGTTTTCCTTGGAATCTCTCAATTGCCACCTGATTGGACAGGAAGTTTGATCCCATGGAATAAAAGTATTGTTTCAGCGCAGGGCTGGCATTGCCCAACCTTTGTCCCCACTCTGAGACCGGAACTCACTTGCACATGACCTTGAGATGGGTCAGCTCCCCCTCCTCTGTCTCCTGCTAAACTAGGGAGAAGGAGCCATGATCCCTCCCCAGGAAACGGTGATCATAAGCTAATGGCAGAGGGCTGTAAAAGCCACAGTTTCTCCAGGCAGAAGTTGCTCTGGAGAGTTACAAGTTGCAAGTTACAGCACAGAGGAAATCTGCTGCTGAGGCTGGCAGGGGCTGGGCGTGTGTTTGAGGCTCAAGGTGCTGCTTCTGCTGCGTAAAGAACTTGGCCAGCTGGGGGCCTGCAGTGGAACCAAGAAGGCCCTGGGCCCTGAGTTACCTGGGCAACAGAAGAGATCAGATGTGTTTTCACGGTATTCCATTAGCTCGTGATGCAAAAGCATTTCAATGTTGCTGGACATTTAGGTTGTTTCCAAATTTTTCTTTTTGTAAATAATGCTGTCACCAATATTCTTGTATAAAAGTTTTGACTATATCTCTGACTGTATTTCTAGAAGGGTCTTTGTAGTTCAAAGGATATGGGAAATGTGATAAATATTATTACGTTTCTTTCCACATCTTAGTGGTCTGTCATCGAGAGAATACCCGTCACATGGCACGCCTCTCAAAGTCATAAACCGCTGATTATGAGGCTCTGATTTATCGACGGTTCAATGGGTCCCAAATTGCCATTTTAGTCGAAGCTTTCAGAAATGACTATGTTTTCTTGTTCCCAATGATGCCCCATCAGAAGACTCACTCCCTTCATTTCCCTAACACCCCTCCCACTCTTCCTGGAAACACACACTGAAGCTGGGGGTGGTCTGCCCCCTAGAAACTTGTGTTCAGAGATCAGCCCAATGTTTGCAGAGAGCTAGTGTTTTCTGAGAACGGTGGTTACAGGCAGCCAACGTTCATTGAACGTCCTCAGCCTGAGCAAGGCACCGTTATCCATTGTGGAGTTGGGCCGTGTCCAGAGGAGGCTGGTAACGTAAGGTCCACAGCCACCGGAGGCAGGTAGGTACCAACGAGGCGGCTACGCAGGCAAGACAAGTGAGGTCTGGAAGATGCTTGGTTGAACTAATGACAGAGGTCATGCAATTGAAGGTCAAAGACAGGAATACACATGGGCATGATGAAATCAGGAAACTATTCCCTAGAACAATTAGGCCATTGCAGAGACTGATAATCATGATGCAATAGAGAGGATTTTTTGAGTATTTACTCCTTGCCAGACATTTTTAGGTGCATTATTTTATTTCTCATGGCAACTCCAAGGGACGTATACTATTGATACCCCCATTTTATAGAAAACGAGGCCCAGAGAGGTGAAATAACTTTCCTGATGTCACCTAGTGAGTCAGAGGCAGAGGGGGCACCTGAGCCTGAGTCACACTGTACTCTCCTGAGATCAGGGGACCAGCAGATGGCTGAATGAAGCTGCATCCAGTGGCGAGCACAGAGGCCACCATTAGGGTTGCTTTGTGACAAGCGTATCGGGCAGAGGCAGTCCACTGAACTCCCCAGGATAAACCCTCCAGAGTTTACAAGGATGAAGTCCTGCTAATTAATGTCTGCCCTGTCCACACATGCACCCCATCTGGGCTGGGTGATGGGTGCAGGACCTCACCCTCTGAGAAGTTTGCTATCTAACACGGGGGAGAAGTGGGGGGTGTACGGACCCCTCGGGTTCAAGGCACAGTCCATAAGCGCTCGTGGCGATTTGCTAAGAAAGTACTAAGAGGGCCTTCACAGGGAGTCAAGGAGGGCCTGGAAGGTGGCGGCATGTCAGAACATGGAGAAGACTGGGGAAGTTTTGACAGGCAGAAAATGTGGTGAGAACATGCCTGTCTGCTTATCAATGGCCTGGGAAGCGTGTGAGGAAAGCCAGCAGCTCTTAACTGCTCTGGGGAGGGCGCGGAGGGGCCTTTGACTGGACGCTCCAGTTTCCGTCTGCGGCCTGGATCTGAGCGATCAGTCACGGAGTTGGGCGGTAGTGAAGCTATCAGTCACTCAGCTGCTGGCACACAACTTGGACTGCAAAGGCATTCCCGGTGGAGCCCTCGTGAGCCTGGGGAGACAGGCTTTTTACAAAATCTCATTCACCTGGAGGTCACTGGGCTGACTCCGCTCCACGCACAGGATTCCTGGGAAAATGGTCCTCGTCAGAGCAGCAGATAGCCCTTTTATCAAGGTTAATACTTCATCTGCCAGGCTGGGTTTTTTTTTCAAGGTTTATTTTTATTAAAGGCTGTTTTATTATCAGTCTGCACTCCAACTTTCTGTGGTGATGGAAATGTTCTATAACTGGCTTCATTCAATGTGACAGCCCCTAGTCACAGGTAGCTATCAAGCCCCTGAAATGTGACCAGTGCGACTGAGGAACTGAACTGTTAAGTTGACTTGATTTCAATTCATTTAAATTTAAATGGCCACGAGTGGCTAGTGGCTACACTATTGGGCTGTGCAGGGCTGGGGGATCTTGCATCGAAATGAAGAATTACACAACCCTGTGAGCACAAAAACAGTTCCTCAAGTCTCACTCTACATTTACAGGACCCTGGTCATATACAGCGGGAGAATTGCATGCAGTGTTTTGAAAGGGGACAAGCAAACAGTATCCCCCTCTCCAGCTGGTAGATGTGCCTTTCATAAACCGGTTAGCTATCAGATGCAGGGCTGACCGTCAGCTTGAATGTGGAGAGTATAGAACAGAAAAACATTGACGAGTGCTGAGACTCAGAACGAAAACGTTTTCAAGATGTTTGCTTTTGATAATCTTTTTTTGGTCACCACCCAAAAGACAACAGTTTTTTCCTCTGTCATCACAGGCCATCAGGTTTCGTCTTCTACACCTTCATGTTTTAGGAGCAAGAGTTCCTCGGCTGCCCCCCACGTGTCACACACCTTACACCTGTCATCTTCGACCCTCACATCGACCCCACAAGTCGGGGGTTACTGGGGCCATTCGCATTTAGGGAACCTGAAACGCAGAGAAGTAAAGTGACCTTATGGATGGTGAAGTTCCAAATTGAGTGTTCTTGGTGCTCTGAGCCTATGTTTAAGAACACAAGAAAGTGATACCCCAGACACCTGAGGTTACTAAACGTAGCTTGTCCTGGACTCCACATGGTGATCACAGGGTGATACGTTATCAAAGCTGGAAGGGGACTCAGAGATCCTCTTGTCCAAATACCTGTTGTACAGGTATTGGCCTGTGTGAGCCTCTGAGGCCAGGATCAACCCTTTGCCAGACACTGACTAGCACTATTGACTATCACCTTGGTGCCGGGGGAATGGGATGGGGTGGTGCGGTTACTTGTAATAATTTATGTTGAATCTACCATCTGGTTGAGTGCCAGAGTGGAGTCATAGTCAGCTGTGCAGCCCAAAGTAATTCCAAAACACTCAGGATCTGTCCTTCTTTTTTTCTAATCCAATGATGAGAACTACAGTCCCAGCTGCTATGGTCTCTCTTAAAGCCCTTGGGGGCAGCCCCAACTCCTCCAGACCTCACCAACTGCTCCTGTTCTCTTCACGCTCACGCTGTCGGACTTCTCTGCGGGGCACTGACACACTTTCTCAGTAAAATCTCCCCTGTCTTTCTCATCTCTCCAATTCACTCCTCTTTGCTCATGATACCCAAGAAAACCTTTTTGTCTGGACAGATTCTCTCTTTGGGGGACTGAGGGCAAAAGAGGGCAGGGAGTGAAATTCTGGCTGGCAGAGATTCAGTCTGCCGGAATGTGCAGGGTTTGGGCACAACCTGGAAACATTCACATCCCATCTCATCACAAAATGCAAACGTGGCATGTGACCAGGGAAATCTGCCAGGTCAGCTGCACCTTGCTGTGGCAGGCAATTAGCAGCCAGCCCAAATCCATCCCTCCACCCTTTTCCTTGATAATAGCACCCTGGTTTGACCTGAGGTAACAAAGGGACCAGATTCAGATGATGAACCTTGAGTAAGCTAAGCCAGCCACGACTCTCCTCCCTTTCTCAGGCTCATCGATTTACGGATCTCCCTCGCTAGGTGTGGTGGCCCTGGGGTCTGGCTTGGCCCACCACACTGTGGTAGGCAGAACAGTAACCTCCAGGAGATGTCCACATCCTAGTCCTCAAACTGAGAAATGTTAGGCTACATGGCAAAAGGGAAGTAAGGCTGTTAGATGAAGTTAAGTTTGTTCATCATCTGACTTTTAAATAGGAAGATTATCCTGGATTATCCAGATGGGTCCATTGTAATCACAAGGGTCTTTAAAGGTGGAAGGAGGAGGCAGAAGGTTCGGTGTAGTGGGATGCAGCATCAGAAAGGCTTGGAAAGCATAGCTGGATTTGGAGATGGTAGGGGCCCGTAGGGGCCACAAGCCAAGGAAGGCGGGCAGCCTCTAGAAGCAGGAAAAGGCAAGGAAATGGATCCTCCCCTAGAGCCTCTGGATTGAATGCTGTCCTTCCGACAACTTGATTTTAGCCCAGCGAATCCCGTTTCACACTCGTGATCTCCGGGCTGGGCAGGGAGCTGAGGCTCAGGACAGGGTTCGGGTGACGTGGGGCTGCGGCCCCCATGACTCCTCCTCAGTCACTACACCTTCACTTGGGCGGATGCCAAAGGGAGCTCACCTGTGACCCCGGATGGAACAGGCAGCTGCCAGGGGTTCTGTGTTACCCACAAGGACACAAGAAGTTCTGTTGGCCGAGGGGGCTGGTCTCTGGTGTCACAGTGGGAGAAAAAGCAACAGCGGGTGTCCCCAGCATCCTTCTCTTATCAAGTAGGTGGTCAGTCTACCAACATGCACCCCAGTCCAAGCCCTGGTGACAGAGCCCTCCTGGTCAGTGACCCAGCAGGGTTTGGGCAGCCAAGGACCAAATGGACACAAAGTCCAAAGGCCATGGGAGGGGACAGGGACACATAGCTCCGGTCCTTAGGGAGAGGGGAGGATAGCAGCCCACACTGACTATATATTTCCACTTTACAAGGCAGGGTTTGCGCCAGCCTTAGGTGTGGGTGCAGACTGAGGGACCCTGCAGAGGGCCCTGTTCCCTGTTCAATGGGCGTAGAGTTTCAGCAGGAAAATGAAACTGATCTGGAGGTGGGTGGTGGTGATGGATGCCCACCCATGTGAATGCACTTAATGTCCACTGAACTGTACCCTTAAAAATGGTTAAAGTGGTCATTTTTCTCTTCTGTGTACGGTACTGCAATTAAAGAACGAAACAAAACAGGTATAGAAGGCCTAGGTGCCATCTGGTCTTAAGCAGACGGGATGGTGAGTGACTCACCTGCGGTCTCAGGCCTGGAGCCCAGGTGCTCTGACTCCAAGCCCAGTGCCCTTCCTCGGCGTGCGCTAAGCCGCGGGGGTTGCCCCCTGTCCGGCTGCTTCAGTCTCTGGAACACACTGAACCTCGTCGGCATGTGCACTTCGGTGTGATGACTCTTCAGGAGAGCAGGTGTGGCAGGGAAGGGATAACTCTGAGAGGGGTGGGGGAGGGAAGAGGAAGCTTCCAGAACAGAGGGGATACTTAGAATGATAGGCACTCAGAGGGCACTCAGAGGTTTTCTGGCAAAGCCCCTCTATTCTGTTCACAAAGACACAAATTGGCCCCCACCGGCCGTGACAAGACTTGCTGGGGGCAACTCATTCTTCAGCAGTGGTTCTCAGTCACGTCTGCACACCGGAGTCGTCTGGGGGCTTTTAAATGGATGGCTGGGCAGTCCCATATCAGACTAAGTCGTGTCTCTAGGGGCAGGGCCAGGTGAGGGTGTTAGAGAAAGCACCCCAGGTGGGCGGAGTGTGTGGCCAGGGTGGAGAAACTCTGCAGAGGAGGTGGGGACTCAGCAATTCCTCCCCATTGGCCACCTCCTTTCCCCTCCACCCACCCCCTTGCTAAGCGTGGGCATGTGATCAGCATCTAGAACCACCCCTCCCAGCTCTTCTCATTCTTTCTCAGCTGTGTTCCCCTCTCCCAGATCCAGGAGTTCCATACCCAACATGGGTCCTCCGGGAGCTGGGGGTGGTGTTCCCAGCAAATGTCAGCCACCATGCCAACAGCTCAGGCAATTGAGCCTCCCCTTCCTGCTTCTGTGGGGATCAAATCAAAGGCCTTGGGGGCTCCCTCTGGTTCCAAAGACTGTTAGGAAACTACGGGAAGGGGCTGACATTGGAGACTTTCCATTGAGGGTGATCTGCGGCCCAGACAATGAGGCCGGCAGTCCCCACGCACCCAGCTGGTAAGCAGCAGGGTCAAGGCCCAAGTCCACATCTCCTGACCTCCCATTTGAATGAAGCCTGTTCTCAGCAGCCTCAAAGCGGCCTGCAGGGGCTACGCTCCCGCTGGCTGGGAGGGTCTCGCTGTGCGCCCAGGGCTAGTTAAGTGCATACAATTATGTTACCGCAAAGAAGCCAGACACAAAAGAGCAATGCTGTGTGATTCCATTGATGTGAAGTTCAAAAACAGGCAGAGCTAATCACGCTGTTAGAAGTCCAGGCAGCAGTGACTCTGGGCAGGGGCTGGAGGGGAGCGAGGAGGATGGCAGTACTTCTGGGGGGTGATGCTATTCTGTCTCGTGGGGGTTTTGTTACACAGGTGTGTTCATTTTGTGAAAATTCAGCAGAGAATCTGTCCAGATGAAATGGTTTTCTTGGGTGTCGTGGGGGAAGGGGAGTGAATTGGAGAGATGAGAGAGGCGGGGGATTTTACTGAGAAAGTGTGTCAGTGTCCCATGGAGAAGTCCAACAGCGTGAGTGGAAAGAGAACAGGAGTAAAGTTAGGCAGGTGTGGAGGAGGTGGGGCTGTCCCCAAGGGCTTTAGGAGAGACTACAGCAGCTGGGGACAACAGTTCTGTTCATTGGGTTAGAAAAATACAAGGACAGATCATGAGTATTTTGGATTTATTTTAAGGGAGAGACAAGAAACACAAAAAAATAAGTTAAAAAGAAAGTAAATTGCATAGTCTGTTAGAAGGCATCAGGTGTTACGGAAAAAGCGGAGTAGGGTGCATGGGACTGAAGAAGCAACGTGAAGAAGGGCTTGCATCCTGAACAGGGTAGTCAGGGCTGACCGCTGAGAAGGTGACTTTTTTTGTAACGGCTTTGTTGAGATATAATGCTCATGCCATAGTCCATTTAAAATATACAACTGACTGGCTTTGGGTATAGTCACAGGTTTGTACAACCACAATTTCAATCAATTTTAGAACATTTTCATCATCCCAGATGGAAACATTGTACTCATCAGCTCTCACTTTCCGTTCCTCCCTCCCTAAGCAGTCAGTCTTCTTTCTGTCTCTGTAGGTTTCTCTATTCTGAACATTTCACATAAATGGAGTCATACAATCTGTGCCCGTTTGTGACTGGCTTCTTTCACATAACAGTGTTTTCACAGTTCATCTAATTTGTAACACGTATCAATACTCTGTTCCTTTTTTATGGCCAAATAATATTCCACTGTGTGGATATACCGCATTTGGCTTATCAATTCATCTGCTGGAGGACACTTGGGTTGCTTCCATCTTTTGGTGATTGTGAATGATACTGCTGTGAACATTTGAGTACAAGTTTTTGTATAAAGAAAGTGACTTTTAAAGAAAGATGTGAAGGAGATGAGGCAATTAATATGCACAAAAGTGGAAGGGCCCCAAGTTGGGAGCCTGAGGGGTGTGTTTGAGGAAAGGTGAGGCGGTGCTGGGAGCGAGGTCGGGGGTGGGGACAAGGGCTGAGAGAAATGGGCAGCCCAGTCACGTGAGGTGCTGGAAGCTATGGTGAAGATTTGAGAGCCATGGGAGAGTTCTGAGCAAGAAAGTAACATGACTTATGTCTAATCTTCTATTCTACTGCAGAGGGTTCTCTGAGGTGATGGGGAAGATGAGAAGACGTCAGGTAGGATGGAAAGAGAGGGGAGAAACGTGTGGGGAGCCCTTAAGGGGTCAGGAACACCCCATGTGCAAAGGAGAGGGGCTGTGATGCCTGAGACCGTGAGGTGCTGCTCGGCTGACGCCGGGAGAAGCCAGAGACAAGGTTGGGCAGGGGTGAGCTGCACGGGCTCCCACACTCCTGTCCCCCTCCGACAAACATCGATTTGTGCTTTTCCGGAGTGTTCCTCGGAGAAGCACACACTTCTGACATCCTGAGGTGGGCAGGTGACAGGAGGTGGGCAGGTATTGTCACACGCTAAGGCGTTCCACACCCTCTGTCATCTGCTCTCCCTCCCTCCGACTCCCACCCTGTGCCTCAGCCCACAGAAACTTGGCTTTCACCCCAGTAAGTCCACTGAAACAGCTGTCTGATCACCAGAGATGTAAAGTGCCTAAATGCCTCCTTTTCAGCCTACCAAGTCTCCCTGTTTAGACCCTACAGAGCTTTGCTTCTCAGGGGTGGCCCTCCCAGCTAGGAGCCGGTCTGAAATGCAGAACTCCAGGCCCATGCCCAGCCCCACAGAGTCAACCTGCACCTTAGCAAGATGACTGGGGAACAGCTCCTTCCTCCACTTTAAAGGAATGCTGTCCTTCCTCATCACGGCTTCACCTCCCAGGCTGAGCAATGGACACGATGAGAGCCTCGGACCTGGTGTTTTCTTTCTGGCCTTGGGGCTGCGCAGGCCAGATTCCAATGAACTAGGGTGTCTGGATGGAAGGAGAAAGAGGGTGGAGTGTGTCCCTAGGCTGGTCAGTCAGTCAGGATTCCTGTTGTGAACAGCCTTGTTCTTCCTGTCCAAAGAGCATTTATTTGAAGGATACCAGATTTTTATAGAATTAATCGAAGTCTGAAGAGCCAGGCTTGGAACGGGTGGGAATCTGGGCCACCTCAAGGCCAAACAGGCATGATAGACCAAAAAAAAAAAAAAAGGTCTTATGGTGGAACAGTTTGCTCAGACAGAATGCTGGAGCCTCGAGAATCCCACCCTTCTGTCCTTTTGTTTCATTCTGTTCCAGATTCGATTCCAGGGAGTGTTTGTAGACTGGCCCAGCTGGAGGCACAGGCCTGCTCCTCATTAGGGCTGGGCTCTGCCAGACCTGATAGGGAGGAGTAGCCTCAAAAGAAAGCCCGTGTGCCGTTAGGAAGGGAGCGGACACAGAGGCCACAGGACAGCAAAGGTCGCTTCAGCCAGCATCACTACTTCCCTACTTCCCACCGCTTGGTTATTGAGCCAATAGCTCTCCGTCATGTCTGTGTCAGCGTTGGTTTTCACGCCCTTACAATCGGAATCCCGACTGGTACAGTTCCCGGTCTTTCTGAAGCTCCTCTCAGCAGGGAGCGAGAACACAGCAGTCTCCGGTCCCCTGCTTTCAGGGACCGCAGCTCTGCCTCCTTCATCCATCCCTTCCTTCCGCATCCTTCCCTCCCTTTGAACTTCTACTTCTGCATTTCTCAAGGTTTGTTTCAAGCCCTCTTCTCTTTTCATCTTACGCTCTCCTTTTACATATCAGCTATTTCCACGATCTTGGGAGACCCTGGGTGAAACTCTCTCCCGTAAACCTCTCTCCTTTGCTAGAGAGCTGTGTTGCTAGACACCTAGCGAACGCTGGCACGTAGATGATCCAATCCACACCTCAATTTCAATGTACTTAAACCTGAATTCATCATATTTCTCCTCAACATCCTATACTTTTGTTACCAGAGGTTTGTCTGCGCACATCAAAGCCCAATCAAACACAAACAGGAGTCTGCAGCCAAGAAAGGAAAGGGTTTAATTAACTGAAGATACGGCGCCAAGCCCGGAGTCCCAGGTGGGCTGGTGCTCACAGACCTGGTGTCCCAGTGGCTTCCAGGGGACGGGCTATGTCGGGAAAATTGTTAATCACGGTGGCCACAGGACTTTGGGTCGTGGGCTCTTCTGCTCGACTGGGCCAGAGTAGGAAGTAGTTGATCAGTGTCTCAGGTCCCGATGTCAGCAAGACCTTGCTCTTTGCGGTTTCATGCGGTGTTGTCCTTAGGGTCATTCTGCTTTCACGGGCCTGGGGCCAAAACACAACTGAAGTCAGGATGTTATCTTTAGCTTGATCCAAAGTCAGTTTCTGTGGCAACACACCTGAGGCTTTGGTCTTAAGACAGTGTGATGCTGACCAGAATCTAATGTCCTGTGGGCTTAATGATTAAGGAAGGCAGTGGACAGACAGAAAGGAGAAAGTGTTGTTAAGGAAATGGAGTTTCTTTGCAGTCACACTTTCCATGTTCCTGACTTTGAGTACTGTATTTGTTTTGTTTACATCACCATCTTTCTCTTCACAAGCTTAAGATCTCCTTGGCTTTCTTCCTCTGGCCTGGCTCCCATGTTCAACCCATCACCAAGTATTATTGATTCTACCTCCATGATCTCTCAGATGTCTTTTATTCTCTACTACCTCTGTTCTGTAAAGGTCTCTATTACTGCTTACCAAGCGGTCTTTTTTTGCCTAGTGTTTCCCCACACCATTGCTGGTAATCGGTCATATTAAGATATTCCCAAAACCAGCCAGAGTACCCCCTGCCCCCAACCTGCCTTGCCAGCAGTGCCTGATGCTGCCCCCGGACTCCACCTCCTCACCACTGGGTATGTCCTCACACTGCGTCTGTTGCCGGAATCTCAGCCCTACCCTCCTGCCCATCACCTGTCATCTTCATCTCCTGAAACCCTCCTTACTGCCTGCTCTGAACCTGATCCTTTAAATCGGTAGGATGATCCCATGTGCTCTGCACTCCATGGTCTGTAAAACCAAGTGAAAAATACAAGCCGGGGATGCACGGGTCACCTGGAAGCCTTAGTTGTTCCTGCGCTGTTTGCAGGTGGACCCCCCTCTCACCTGGGCTGGGCCCTGGGTGAGGGACACTGACCTCAGCCTCTGGCCCTGGCTCCTCCAGGGTAGGAATCTGCCTGTGCCCCTGCAGCACTGCGGTCCTGCGGGCCTCTCTTCGTCCACCCCTTTGACTCCTAGCCTCCGAGTGTCCCTGACTCCTCCGGTAATCTCAGGAACTCACTGCCCTGGCCCTGGCCCAGAGGGACCTGTCATCATGAAAGGCATCAGCCAGGCCTCTTGCCTCCTCTTCCCTGAAGCTTTCCCTGGTTCCTTAGTGGTAACTAATCTTCAGCTCTGCACTCACTTAGCGATCGGCATGAGCCCCTGTTATGGTCCCCACTGCGTGTTGCCTTCTGGGAGTCTCTGCCTCATCCATGGCACCCCAGGCGCTTCTCAGGCAGGCCGAAACCCTGACACTGAGCACCCCAGCAGGGTAGCTGTTTGCACGGTGCCCTAGAATTTCTGCCACAGCTCCAGCAGGGTCACTGGTCTGGCCGGCCTGACCCCAAAATGCTCCAGCTGCATTTTCCAGTCTTCATCCTTCCCGTGAAGAGACTATGGCATGACGGGGTGCTGAGGGGTCCCCCGTTCCTCAGCCTGTTTCAGTAAAATGTTATTTAAGTACATTTTCAGGAATAGGGGAAATTCCTCATCACATGACCTTGCCTGAACCCTTCTAGAATATTTCATTCAGAATACAAATTCATCCTTACATTTAAATTTGTTCAAAGCTCTTTCATATACATCCATTTGCAACCACGTTCAAAGGGGTAGAGCAGATCAGATCTTATCCTCTTGTGAGAGATGAAATAACCAAGGTTCAGACAGGTGCAGTGATTTCCCAAGGCCACACAGCTCTCAGTGGCAAAGGCAGGATGAGTGCCTGGATCGTCCTTTCATTTCCCACTCGTCTAGAACTCCACAGCTCACTGGTAGGAATGGTCATCTCCTTTGGGACTGTCTTTCACCAGATCCACACTGGGAGCCCTAGACCTTCAACTTGACACTCAGAGATCCTGAGCCAAATGCAGCCTTCACAGAGGTGATGGTTCTCCTTCCCACCCCCTGCCCCCCAAAGAAGCCGAGTTCGACAAGTCTTGCCTTGTCTGTAAATGCTGTTTGGGTTATCAGATATCTGCATGTTCTGCCTCTGAGCATCCTAGAGGATGTCTTAGTCAGCTCAGGCTGCTATAACAACCCACTGTGGACTGACTGGGTGGCTCATAAACCACAGATATTTACTTCTCACAGTTCCGGAGGCTGGGAAGTCCAAGATCAAGGTGCCAGCAGATTTGGCTCCTGGTGAGAGCCCGCTTCCTGGCTTGCAGATGGCTGCTCGCTGTGTCATCGCAGGGCAGAGAGAGGAAGCTTTGGTCTTTCTTCTTATAAAGATGTTAGGGGGTTAGGGCTTCAACTTATGAACTTTGTAGGGGGGGCACATTCAATCCATAACAGAAGATGTCAGTCATCACGTGCATCCACAAACCTCAGAGAAGAGGGCCTGGGTCTCTCTGTGCCTACAGGATTCAGTGGAATACCTGCTGCCACTGGGGGAGACAAGTGAAGCCTGGAGTGCCTAGTGCTAATGCTGATGGCCGGATACTCAGCCAGATACTGGAACTGGAGCCCTGTGCCTTTAATGAAGATGAAGACACATCTCCGGGGGTGGAGCATGCCCACAGAGCCAGGTACTTGGATTTGCCAGAGCCTGCCTTTGTTGAGACCAGGTCTGTGCCGTCCAGTTTGCAGTTCTGGCACCACTCCGGCCCTGCACCCTTTCTTCCCTCTGCCACACGACTCAGCTTTGGCACCTGGTGAGCATCCCGCCCGCGCACCCACCCACCACAAGCTCTCTGTGCGGGCTTTCCAAGCCTGGTGTTGACAGCTATCATTTTCAAACTCTTCTTCTGGCCTTTCTTCTTCCTTTCAAGTGCAGGCTCTTCTCTTCTCTGGTGAAGAGAAGCTTCTCTACATGTTCCCCTTTCTTCCTTATCGGCCTGTGCTGTGGGGAGCAGCTGGAAGTAAGGAAGAAGCCTGAGTTTCTGGGGTGGAGCTGAGGCCACCCAGTTTGCTGCCTGAGCAAGCACTGTGAAGTGTGTGCGCGTGTGGGGGTGTGCTTTTGGGGCTGGAATCGATGATACTTTGGAGTGAGGATCGAGGTCTCCTATGCCTCAGCCCACCCGCTCCTCCGGGTGCACACAGTAGGTACTCAATGACAATTGGCAAGGATTGAGAAACAGTAATGGAAGGAGGGCTGGCCTTGGGCTCTATTTCCAGCTCCACCTGGAACTTTTTCACAAGCTGTTTATCTTCCCCAGGTGTCTGCTTCTTATAATGGAGGCAAACAGGTCCACACTCACCTCTTCCAGTAGCTGAAAGACCAGTTAGATGATGATAAAACATTTCTTCCAAGGACCGGGGAAACAGAAGCACATGGGTGGAAATTCCAAGGAGGCAGATTTCAGATCAAAATCAGGAAGATGTATCCATTAGCCAAAGTCTCTTCAGAGACTCCCTCATCAAGAGGAGAGCCTTCTGTTCTGGGAACTACTCAAGCCAGACAGGCTGATCCTTTGCCAGCAGTCCCCAGTGACAGCGATGGACCCTAGGCCGGATGGTCCCTTTGAAACATGGGAGTCTCCATTTTGGTGGCTGTAGAAGAGCTTGGGGAAGAATCTATGTGAGGCTGGAAGTACGTTGGCCTGCCTTTCTGCACACTTTCCAGCAGCTGACCAGCTCCGGGGACAGAGCAAAGTGACAGCCTGGGCTCCGCTCTCACACACATGGCCTTGCATCCCAGCAGCCAGTTTGAGAAGGGGAGCGGGTAGGGAGGGCAAGGGCTGGGGCTGGAGAGGCCGTTCAGGAAACCACGAGCACAAGTATAACTGCTTGGGGTGAGGGGGGCCCTGCTCAGCCCCTTACTTGGACCCCAACGCCCTCTGGTGCCCTGGGGACTAGACCTGTTGGGAACATCAGAGGCTGCCTCAGGTGCCACTCTGTCCCTGGTAGACGGGGATGGGCAGTGTAGGGTAGAGGAGGAGGAGCTGAGATGCGGGCATCACAGAGGTTTGGACCCCTTGGGCGGCAGGAACAGGGAGAGAAGAGTGCAGGCTGCTCTGAGGAGGAGCTTTTCAGTTGGGGCGGGAGAGTGGCCAGAGGAGAACCCAGGTTTGGCCTGGTTGTTCTCTCACATGGGATAGAGAGATCGGTGCTGATAGACTGACGAAGAGGAGGAGCTCACAGAAGAGCAGAAGCTGAACAATTAGGAGAAAGGAGATCATTAATGGATCAAAGATACAGGTGGGTGGGCAAAGGGATTTTCTTTAAACAGGAGGTGGGAGGGAAACTGGAGGGTGAGGCCCAGTTAGTGGCCTGTGTCCCATCCTTGAAATGGAGGGGGAAAGTCCCTCATTGCCCCCTGCCCGTGAGGAAGGGGAAGGAAGGTCTGAGGGCTGTGGTAGGGCTGGGGAGGTGGGGACAGAGCAGGGCTGAGGGTCCTCCAGGTATGAAGATGCGCCCATGCCACCACAGCCAGCTGTGAGCCTCAGCTGGGAACAGAGAGAGGGGACAAAGCCTGAGAACCCCCAGATGGGACTGGTGAGTTTAGACCTTCACCTACCCTGGAAAGGGATGGTGTGGAAAGCCAGCAGGCCCAGTTCTGGCTCTGTTCCCCGACCCGGTAATGATAGCTGTTGGGGAAACCTGGAAACTCTTGGGATTTCCGCTGTCTGCTTGATGTAGCCCGTGGAAACTCATTGACCTGGGTTGGGGGGTGGTGAGGAAAGTCGGGAAAGCTGGCTGGAGACGCACTGTTGCCTTTGGGAAAAGCAGAGTATGTTATTAATGGCAGCACCCACAGCCTCGGAGAGCAGATACTCAAGGCAAAGCAAGTTCCCAAGGCCCGTCAATTTGTTTCCTTGGGACAGGTGTCCAGTGGAAAACGATGAAGGATTGCCCTGGCTCAGTTGGTTGGAGTGTTGTCCCATAAACCAAATGGTGGCGGGTTCAATCCCTGGTCGGGGCATGTACGAGACACAACCAATTGATGTTTCTCTCTCACATCAAGGTTTTTGTCTCTGTCTCTTTTTCTGTCGCTCTCTTTCTTTCTCACTCTTCCCTTCCTCTCTCTTTAGAAGCAATAAAAAACGTCCTCAGGTGAGGATAAAAAATACTACAATGATGAGGGATTGGTACACAGGATGCAGGAGCCCCGTCTGACTCTGCCTCTACCTCTGGAAGTGGTGGGACTTTGCTTAGGCCACAGGCCTCAGTTTCCCCGTTTTCTCCAGGTACATTTCTGGCCAGTTGGGATGGAGGGCAGGTCCACATTGTCTAGCGAGGAGCAGTTTCATGGGAGCTAGGTCTTTCCAAACAGGAGATCAGGGAGAGAGTCAGGAGTGATGCTTTCATCGCCTCTTCCCACCCCACCAATGAAACACAAATGTCCCACAGTCAGTCTAATGCTCCCATGCCACCACCACAGCCTCCCATCTGCCACTTGTCACATGCTCCAGTCCCTGCCCCAGCTTTGTTGCTGCCTTCGCTGCTCAGCTCCCCAGACAGCTCAGGGGCCAGCATAGCACAGGCGGTGCTCACTGATTTGGTGCCTGCACCCAGAGTAGTGCCGGCTCACTGGCTTCAGGCAGCTTGTTTTCTGCCCGCCGCAGGGATCTGAGATTGATGTAGCCTGTGTCTGTGGCGGCTGGCTGCAGTGGCAGCATCTGCTTGCTCACGAGGCTGAGTGAGTCACAGCCGCCCATGCTACCCCTCGATACCACACAACCCTGCTGGGACTACAGGGAGTAAGTCAGCGGGAATGTTAGGACGTGCTTTGCAGTGCCTGGTGGCTTTTTGTCCTGGGTCTCAGGCCTGGTACAGATAGCACACTGGACATAGGGCCCTGGGCTGGGCCTACCCACCCAGCAACCTCACAGCATCTACCCATGAGTGCTGTTAGATCTGCCTCAATGACTTCAGAGTGGCTAGTCTTGGCTGCTGCCAGCAGCTGCAAGGCCTTATGGGAGCAGACTGCAGGTTTCTGGACTCTGAATCCAGTGCTCTTTTCACTCTCCAGTGATTGGCTCTCAAACTTGTCTCCCCTGACCACCTCTGCACTCGTATTGGCCTTAGCGTCCTCCTGCTCTCATCCCAGGACCTTCCTTAATGACACCCATCAGCCCTCCTTCCGGGCAATAACCCTCGAATTAGATTTTTCCCAGACCCTCCCCTCCCTGCAACTTATCTTTCCTCTATCCCTTCCCCACTTCTGATCTGGGCAATGTGAATAAAAATGAGCCTGTCCTGTATCCTTCACAGCTGATAGCATGTAGTAGTGCTCATCTTAGTGGTATGGCATTTAACCTTGACACTGAGAGGCAGAGCACTGTTTAAAGCAATTGTTCCACACAATATAGTCCCGGAACCAGGAGCAGCAGCACCCAGGAGCTTGTTAGAGATGCAAATTCTCAGGCCTCACCCCAGACACACTGCGGAGTCACAAACTCTGGGGGAGGGCTGGCGATCTGGTTTTGAATAAGCCCTCCAGGTGACATGAGAAGCCCTGGATCTGTAGCGGTGCATTTCCGACCCTGTGGGGAATGGAGCGTGTTGGTCCACACCTCTGTCTACACTCACAGCACAGCTGCAAATGTCTCTGTTTTGTGTGAGCCACACCGAGGGGCTTGGGTGGGCAGAGACCCCAGTTGCTTCAACTCTGGGGGCCTAAAGATGTCCTAAATCATCTCCTCTCTCTGGGTTGTTTGCATCACATGGAAAGAAGCTGGTGTGATTTGTGTCCCGTGTGGAAAGGGCAGCATTACCTCACCACAGAGATGGCCTTGCGTGTAAAAGGAAACCCACCCCTTGGAAACGAACAATCCAGCCATTGAGGACGGGCCCAGGGCCCCCAGGAGTACGTTCCCTAAGAGCTGAGGAATGTCCGCAGAGGAAAAATGCACTGATACCACTTATGAATTATGATTGCTAGTTGCTCTCTCATCTCTCAGTTCTTTTTTACTGAATACCTCTGTGCTGGGCTGGGTAACTGGCCCCGGGGCCAACGTCTAAGAGTTCACAGGAGGGTGAGAGCATTAGTCAGGCAGCAAGCAGCAAGCAAACCCCAAAGCCTCAGCGGCTTAACATGACAAAGGCTTATCTTGAAAATGCTTCATAGCCAGTGAGGGTCTGCTCTGCTCCACAGAATCACTCAGGGGCTCTGGGTGATAGAGAATCCGCATCTTGTAGCTGCCTTGGTTGGCAGCAGGAGAAAAAACCAGCTGGAGGTCAGATGCCCACCAGGTGGGGTGAATCCCATCACACTGATGTTTCACTGGGCAGAATGAGTCACGTGGCCCTACCTGACTTTAAGGGTCCAGGAAGTGTATGCAGAAAGTGGGGCGGGGAGGACGTTAAAACACCTTACCACAATGAGAAAGACCACTTACTATGTCATTCACTCATTCCTTAACACTGTTTCTAAAATGCTTACCACATATCAGGCCTTGGGCCAGACCCTGGGGCTATGGTATTACCAGGGCGGCTGCTCTTGCACAATCCAGGGAGCACCATTAACATTGTATCCCGTAGGAATAGCGCCCCCTGGAGATGTGCAATGCAGGAGTCCTGCCTTTATTTTTCTTGTATATGTTATGTTTTGCCATTGTTATCTATCTTCCACACGAGAAAGCAAACTCTCAGCAATGATTTTATGGGTTGCTCACTGCTGTATTCTTAGAGTTTACTACAGTGCCACGTGGGCTCAGTCAATGCTTGTTAAGTGAATGATTGAAAATAATTACTGTGTTTCCCACTCGTCCCTGCCTTCATGGAGCTTATAATCTGCTGTGTCAGAGTTGTGTAGACAACTAACTGATGTATAAAAAAAATCGCATGTCAGATAGAGGGAAATTCATGTCAAGCAAAAAGCTGAGCTACGTGCCTTTGGAGCCCAGAGAAAGCAGGGGTCATCTGGACCTTAAGTGGGGTTGGGGAAGCTGTCCGTGTTTTGCAAGTGAAAAGACGGAGGTCCAAAGAGGTTAGGGGGCCTGTCAGGGTGAATTGCAACGAGAGTGGAAGGACCCTGCCATTTCTCTTCATCTAGTGTTTTTTCTCCTCCTCACACTAATGACCAATAAGCCTTTATATTCATGTGGCAGCTTACAGGTTTCCAACAGTGTTCATGAGTAACTGTAATACAGCTTCTCTTGAAGGTTTAAAAGCCCCCTGCCCAGGCACCCAGCCTCAGAACTTGGTTAGCTTTCAGTGTTTTGTTCACCTCTGCCAGGACACATGGGATGTGTTTTGTTGTGAGGTCAGAACGCCTGCCTCTCCCTGCCCCGTTCTGCTGCACAGCCAGCACCTCCCCACGCCAGCTGCATTAGCCATACCCCTTTCAGAGGGCACCTGCAGAGCCATGGGGGGGGGGCTCCAGCTTCGCAGTGCGGACCGGAGAGGAGGCAGGATGCCTGGACCTTCCCCTGCGGGCAGTACCAGGCTTGTTATTTTCAGTTGAGCTTACAAGTGAAAACAATGACATAAGCTTCCCATCTGGCTTCCAAAGCACTTTTGAAATCATTCCATCACAAGCCCATTAATTTTACAGGGGCCCTAATGACAGGGCGAAGTTAGAGTTCATCATCTGGAATCTCCCTCGTTTAGGCTTTATCATCTGTGTCCTTCCTCCCCGCCAGCTGCTGCTCTCCTGCCTCTCTGTCCTTTCCTCTCCCACCTGCCTCCCTTCCCTTCTGGAAACCTCTCCCGGCCTGGGGCCCAGCTATGGCTCCATTCCATCGAACAACCACTTCCTGAGCGCCCATGTTATGCACGGCCCGTGCTTGGTGCTGGAGATTGCAGGATGAGCAGGACACAGCCAGAACCTCAAGGCGCTTGCTGTCAAGTGGGTATGGCCCAGCCAGGACACCTTCCCACGATGCCTGCCCTCCTCCTGTTCCACCTCCTGCCCCCTCCCCTCACAAACACTTGTCTTCCTCCGAGTCTGCTGTGTGCCAAGCAGTGAGCTAAGGGTTTGTGTGCATTCTTTCACTTGTTTTCACATCAGGAAGATTCTATGCCCATTTTCTAGATAAGTAAATTAAGGCTTAAGAGGTTATACAAATTGTCCAAGGCTACACAGCTAAGGAAGGGCCCCCGGGGTTCCCTCCTAGGTTGGCTGCCTTCGAAGCCCATATTCTTTCCACTCTGCCATGCTGCCTCCCCCAAAGCTCGGCAGCTGGCTGTCTGCACTTAGAAGAGAAAAAGGACATAGAAATGTTTAGAGCTGTAGCAATTAGAAACTCTACTGATTCTTTCTAAAGAATCACTGGGAATCAAAGGAACTTGGAGATCATTGTCTCCTATTACTGGGGCTTTAAAAACTGGATGTTTTTATCATTCCTTTACCCCCAGCTGGTAGGAGAAATCTTATCTGATGCCACCACGTTAGCATTCTGGTTTGACAACTGGGCAGTGGCCTCTGTCGCAGGGGTCATCCTGGGAGTCCTGGAAGCTGCACGGATGCTGGGCCATCTTTCCACACCCTCGTATTGGGGTTTCACTGGTCTATGAAGGGACTGGTGTGGCCAGGCTACTGGCCAGCTTCACGCATTGCCCTCCTTTCACCCTTTGGTCCCCCAGGAAGGGCAGGGGATGGCAGAGACCTCGGGGAGGTCTCTGAAGGGTCACCTCCAGGAAAACAGGAAGCACTGGACAGCCGCCTGCTGGTTGCCCTGTGCTTTGCATGTTGCATGTGGTTTCCAGGCATTTTTATAAACTAGTCCAATGTACTTACAATGGAATCCGTGGTAAAGTTTTGTTATTCTCTCAAATCTTGATTTGTTTTTTCATATTTCACCTCACGTACTCACTCCAGCCAGCCCGAATTCCCTATGCCAGGAGTGCGGAGAGAAGAGGCAGTCAGGAAAAATGCAACAACTCCCCAGATGGTCTTTTGGGGTCCCCCAACTCTCCCAGACAATTTTGGGGCTGACCGCCTGCAGCAAGGTTAACTCTCAGTCTCTGGCCGGTCCACTCGTCCATCGGTGCTCTGCCAAGCCTTGGCACTGAGCTTTGTCTTGAAGGCAGCCTTTCTGGGGTGGTAATCATGGCTCACTTCATGGCCCCAGGGAGGGGGTCAGACGTGGAGCTTAAAGCATGGCGGCAGGAAATCCAGGAAAAGGCGGGGAGTCCTGTGTTCGTGTTACGGAAGTCCACAGCAGATAGTGCAGCTTGGGGCATAGGCCGGCTTCAGGGTAGAGACCCCAGTCCCCCACGGGTCCAGTTCTAGTGTGGTGCAGGGTGAACGACAATGTCCAGTTTCAACAATCCAGGTGGGGATTTGTTATTTCATCCACAGCTCATTTTTTAGGACCAAGGCTTAATATCTGCATCATAGAAGTAACAGCAACAAGCCAATGCTGAGTGGCAGGAAATTAAAGTTGAGCTACTAAAATCTCTCTGGCTGAAGTCAGGCATACCGGACACGTATTTCTGTCTGTCCAGCTCCTCCCACCCCATGACTATACTCTCCACACAGTTCCCTTCCCCACACGGCCATGGCTGCTACAGAATCATCAGCTATTTTCTGTGACATGAGCTTTGCCCCAGTTGACCGGTCCCAGGGTGGCATATGACCAAAGATAGGCTGACCAGGGCCCTTCTCAGAGATGTTTGAACTTGGGATCCAAGTTGTTGAGGCGGGTTGTCCATGGCGAGGCTAGCTGAGCCTGTCAATCAGTGCTTGCTACCTATTCTGACTTAACATGATGAATCGCCTCTCATGGAGTCTTACACGACGTATTGACCGGCATCTTCTCCAAATGGTTAATGTGTCATTGATAATCTGAAGTTCCCGCCTTGCTCTTGTTAAAAGCCAGATGATCAGGAATGATTTAGTCACTTTCTTTGCTGGGTTTCACACAGCTTCTTTCAGAGCAGTCGAAAGAGTCTGATTCATTTGGGAGCAGGAGGGTTCCTTTCGACACTGCAACTCCCCCCCCGCCCCCAGGCTCCAGGATCTGCCCCAGTGTTCAGACCTTCTCAGTGGCCCTTTTTATGCCACTTGCCTGAGCCAAACCTTAGCTAACTTCACTTAATCCCCTCGGGGTTTAGGAGTTAGGTGAGCTTAGGGTTAGCTGATTTTTTTTCCTAAACAGCTTTATTAAGGGTTGATTGAGACACAAAAACTGCATATACATGATGTATACAATTTGATGAGTTTGGATGTATACAAACACCCACTATGCCATCAACCTAATCAAGGTAACAGACACATCAAACACCCCCCCAGGTTCCCCTGCGGCTCTTTGTTTGTTTGCTGACTTAGTGGTAAGAACATTTCACGTGAGATCTGTTCTCAAGAAATTTTGAACTGCAATTTTGAACTGACTACCACTAGTCAGCTGACTTCTTAAAGAAACTGAGCGGTTCTGATACGGAACCACATTTAGCTGCTTTGTACTGTGTGCTTATTTCATCTAGTTGACTGTAGACTTTGGGAGCCGTGTTAAATGTCTGTATCCCTTGGCTCACGACCCTACACTTAGTAAATATTCAATAAATGCAGGTTTAATATATAAATGAATCAGTCAACCAAATTAACATTCCTCATGCTGAGCATAACATTAATTTAGGTACCAATAATCGAATTGATAATGCCACTGGGATCCATTTTAAGGTATACTGTTATACATTACAGTGGCTTCATAATAGATCCCAATATTAATAAAATTGGGCAAAACGAACTGGCATGTTTCTTTGGCATATGGCATACCCAACTGCTAAGGGCTCAGTTTCCAAATACGTGTCCCATATAATGAAAATCTGCCTGGCTGTCAAAAAGTTGTTGAACCCTCTGAAGGAATAGGGAAGGTTTACTAGCAAAGCAGAAATGGAGTCAGTCTGTCCCAGGGAGTGGCCAGGCCAGAGCTCAGAAACAACTTCTGAGAGCCCTCTCTTCACCCCAATCCAGAAGGCAGGGGTCCCAGTACTCCTGACAGGGGCATGAGGGAGAACCCATAGGAAGTGGGTGCAGGAGGGTCCTGCCAGGTGCAGGCCTGATAGCATGTGAATGGGGACGGATCGACCCTGTGAGCCCATGGAGAGAAACAGTAGCTCCAGGGCAGTGTGGGCTCCCACAGGCCTGGGACTCAGGGCTTCTCCAGCCTCCCACACACGGCAGGCCAGGCCGCCAGGGCAAAGGCCTCCTGTGGCCCCAGGTTTTTTGTGTGTTGGGGGAAAGCAGTGCACTGTCAGAGGAATGTGGGCACAGGGGCACCTTGGAGCCGAGAGCAGAACTCCGAGGGCCTGGGGTTGAGGAAAGTGTGCTATGAACTCACACCTTGTCTCTGCTTCTGGGCTGTGACTTGGATGACAGGCATACACACAGACAGATGCACATTAGGATTCGGGTGGCTCTGTGGAAGCACAGGGGTGGGAGAAACCCTCCACTGCTGACTGCCTCTCGGGGTCTCCAGTGTTCCGACTCCATCCCTTGTTAGCATAGGTCAGACTGCCGGAGGGCATAGGCCGCTCTGGCCCGCCCAGTGTCCATTTCAGCAGCTCTGTCAACAGCACCCTGTTCTCTTCTAGGGACTCACCCTTCCCCCACCCTCTGTCCATGTCATCTTGTACTCCTGCTCTAGGAGTGGCCATGTGCCCCTGTCCTGGCCAAATGGTGACTTCTATCTCCCTGGCCACAGTGCTGATTTAAGAGGAGGGTATGTGACCCAAGCCTGACCTGCTGGCACAGGGCAGATGGCTGGAAAAGAGGAAAGAGGCACCCTTTCCCCATGGGGTAAGTCTGGAGATTTGGGGTGGGAATGCGGGAGGTGAGGGGCACTGTATGGGGAGTTGGTGAGGTTGGAACCAACACAGGGTGGGTCAAAGGGAACCAATTATCCAAGCCAAGAAACAGTATTCTTAAACCAGATTGAGTGAGTGGGTCCTTAATGCAACAGAGTCCTCTGGATGAAGGCAACTGCTAATGGTCCCGCCCATCAGAAAAGGGAACAAAGGGAGGGCCAGCTCTGCCACTGAGCCCCGTACTGTGGTGCCAGCCCAGGGGGGCTCCACTTCTGTGCCTTTTTTCATTCTCCCCTGAGAGCAGGTCACACACAGGCACTTCTCTAGAGGCTGCTGCAAACCCAGCAGCCCAGAGCTCTGGCTTCCCTCCCTACTTGCGCCCCGCAAACCCCAGCCTTGGCTGGGGCAGGGGTGGGTTCCTGTGAGTGTCCGGAAATACCTGCGGAGCCATTCTTAGACTTTCCATTCTATAGGCCAGAAAACGACTGGAATTGGGAGGAGATATTTGGAGAGGCTCTCCATCGAGCCGGGAGAGATTTCTGCCGTCGCCCTGTGGAGAGGCGGGCGGCGGTTTGTTTGGGCTGCGTCTAACTGTGACGTGGTGAGTGCAGGGCTAAGCCCTGAACTCCAGCTGGGAAGGAGGAAAACAGCAGCCGCACCAGCGTATGTGCCCTGGAGATGATCTGTGGAGGTTGGGGGACGAGGTAATACGGTTTTGTGTTAAATAGTGCTAAAATAACAATGTGGGCAGAGTAGCTTTGCATTACTATGTACACTCCCAAAGGAAACTACAAAAAAAGGAAGAAGAAAGGAGGTCGTGTATTAATACAAAAGAAAAATGTAATCAACAGCCAGATAGAAGCTGTTTTAAATAAAAAGACCCAGGTGATGTGGTCTGATCTATTGTGGAAAGGAGATTTTATTAGTTTTCTCTGCAGTGTAAAAAAGTGGGTTAAGATAACACAAATTAATTTTCACAAGTCTCTGCTCAGGGTCTCACAAGGCTGAAGTCAAGGTGTTGGCCGGGCTGGGGCCTCATCTGAAATGTGGGGTCCTCTTCCGAGCTC
This sequence comes from Trachops cirrhosus, assembly GCA_028533065.1. Classification (NCBI taxonomy): domain Eukaryota; kingdom Metazoa; phylum Chordata; class Mammalia; order Chiroptera; family Phyllostomidae; genus Trachops; species Trachops cirrhosus. Next base: position 172,828,108 of record CM052538.1, read on the forward strand.
ACGTGGCTTTGGACAGAATTTAGCTGCTTGTGATTGATTGTGGGGCTGAGGCCTCCACTTTCCTGGCTAGTATTGCCTGGGACTGCTCTCAGCACCCCCCACCACTGACCTGTTGGCTCCTTCCAGGCCCCAGGAAGATCCCTCTCCTGCTTCCAACCAACCTCTCTGACTTTTTCCATTTCGGACCTCTTGATCCTCTTTTAAAGGGCTCACCTGATTGGGTCAGGCCCTCCCACCTCAAGGGAGGGGATCACACAGGGTGTGCACCCCAGGAACTTTGGAGCCATCCTGGAATTCTTTGTCTACTTCAGTGATCAGGCTTCTTACAAAAGCTGAGCCCTAAAACATGTAACCGTAATACACTTCTGGTGTGGGCTGGATGTCTCTGTCTCACTAAAATTCCTGTGTGGAAGCCCTGCCCCAGGGTGATGGTGGTGGAGGTGGGGCCTCTGAGAGGTGATTAGGTTCAGATGAGGTCATGAGGGTGGGGCCCCCATGCTGGGATTGGAGTCTGTGTAAGGAGAGAAAGAGCCCAGGGCTCTCTCTCCATAGTTCGAGACAGTCTTCAAGCCTTTAAGAGGGTTCTCACCAGAAACTAAAGCAGCCAGCACCTTGATCTTGGATTTTTCCAGCCTCCAGAATGGTTAATAATAATAATAATAATAATAATAATAATAATAATAATAGGTCTGTTGTTTAAGCCACCAGCCTGTGGTATTTTGTTATAGCAGCCCCCGCTAACACAATGCCACTATAAAAGGTCCCATTCATCTATGTCAACATGAACCTCTGGCAAGCAGGCTGTCCAACAGCTGCGAAACATCCAGTGTCTAGAGTTTTTCAATGAGCGTGTCCTTCCCCGTGCACCTCATTTGTTTATCCGCTCAGCAACTGGCTCCTCATCCCCTCTTGGCACTGGGCTTCATCTTCGGGGCCAGAACTAGGGTGTGGCCAGTGAGGCACCTAGGGGACGGAACTGAGGGAGGTGCTCCTGCGCATGACCCTGAGGGTGAGGGCCACCTGATGTTCTGCACACCACACTTCATCCTGCTTCAAGTCCTCCTAGGCACAGAGGAAACAAAGATTTTGTTTTCAAGCTACTTTCTTTCTCACTCTGGCCGGGTGGCTCAGCTGGTTGGAGCACTGTCCTGTGCACCAGAACACTGGGGGTTCGATCCTCTGTCATGGCAGCTACCTAGACTGTGGGTTTGGTCTCCGGTCAGGGCAGGTACAGGAGGTAACCAATTGATCTCTCTCTCTCTCTCTCTCTCTCTCTCTCTCTCTCTCTCTCTCCCTTCCTCTCTCTCTGAAGTTAATAAAACATAGCCTTGGGTAAGGATTAAAAAAATAGAAAATACTTTCTTCCTCAAGGCACACACACAGTTTAAGGAGACAGCCAGTCAAAAACACTACACCACCATTTTTGGAGCCCCAACTGCCAACCTCACAAGGGCACAAAATTTCTCCTGAACAGTGCAGGTGAGTATAACAGATAATGTCAATGACACCTTCTGAGCCTCGATGATTCCATCACTAAAGGTCTACAGTGCTTTATAACAATCTGAAGATAAAAACTGGACAGACCCTAGTAGGAGTTCTGTTCCTTTTTATTGAATCATAACTCTGATGAAACCTTGGCCACTTGTGGTTCCATCAACATGTTGGTGCAGTTTTCTCATATCCCGAGGAGAAGGGTTCCCTGTGGGTCTCCTCATACCCTGTCTCTCCATTTGTCATTGTAGCAGCAGCTGGAGGGCTGTTGAGGGAGTTTCATGAACCTCCTTTTTCCCTACTTCCATCCACAGCGTAGAGGCGAGCCACTCATTGCATTCTGGTTCACCATCCTGTAGGTTGTCCCGAATCGCTCATCTGGTTAAAAATCCCTGGCTCTGTCATGAGTGTCCACTGGGCTATGACAGTCGTTAGGCACAAAGGCTGGCTGAGCCTTGGGACCCCAGCCCAGAAGCACCGGAAGCAGAGCTGGGGAAAGGAGACCGCCTCCAGTCTCTTGCTTGGGACCTTCTGGGCTCTTTTGGTGAACCTGCTCTGTTCACTGTTCTTAGTTCACCTGCAGAGTGGGAAGAGGGTCTGGGGCTGGGAGCCCTGCTATACCTCGCTCAGGATAAACTTGCTGAAGTAACCAAGGACAGATCTGAGTTAGAATTCCTAGGGCAGTGGTCCCCAATATTTTTGATACCAGGGACTGGTTTCATGGAAGACTTTTTTTCCACTGATGGAGGCAGGGGTGGGAGGTAGGTAGGATGGGGGCAGGGCATGGTTTTGGGATGATTGAAGTGCATTACATTCAAGCTCACCTCCTGCTGTGTGGCGGGGTGGGGGCGGGGGGTGTGGCAGTCCTAACAGCCCTGGAGGGGTACCAGTCCTTGGCCCAGAAGTTGGGAACCCCTGTCCTAGGGCATTTCCCTGTGCTGAGGGCTTAAGCCAGGATAAATGTTAGAGCTCATGGTAAATACGTGACCTATTCCCCAACCACTGCAGTCACAGAAGGGACTTGGCACCTTCTGAATCACCACAACCTAGATCTGCTTCTTTGAGAACAGCAGACCTATTGTGAGGACTTTTCCTTGCCCCCACCCTCCTGCCTCAAGCAAGTCAGATGTTTACTTTCAGCACTAGCAGAAGGAGGGTTGGAGGCAAAACTGGGAGGAATGCTAGCCAGAGCTAACCCAAGTCAGATCGTCAGGCCGGCCTCTAACCAGCTTCTGTGACACACTCTGGGGACAGCGTAAACCAAAAGATGATCTGTGCACCCTGCTCTGCTGGTTGAAGTCTGATTCAAGACTTATTCACTCCCTGCCCAAGGCTATTCCTTACTGATCCCTTTGCAGAGGAGGTGACAGGGTATACACAACAAAAAGAACTAGAGCCTGACTCAACCTCAGTGTCCTCATACAAAAAAGGTAGGGGTGATCACAATGGGCTTGTAGGATCTTTTTAGAGAGTTAGAGATTATAGAGCTGGTACGATTCTGGGAAACTACTGCCCCTCCCCAACCACAAAGAAAGGGCTACTACTGCTATAGCTTTTGCCCTGCCTCTAGGAATGTATTATTGATCTAGGCTGAGTCTGAGTTTTGCCCCTGTATTGCTGATGGCAATTACAGTGCCTGATACAGAGGAGGTGCTCAATCACTGAGTCAGTGTTGAGAGTCTGGAATTTGAGTCAGGGGCAGCAGCCACCAGGAAATAGGAGTCCACACGCAGTTAGTTACCTGCTCTATTTCCTGGAGCCAGTCATTTTCAGTTTTTCGTGTTCAGGGCACATCCAAAGGGACCGACATATTCAGACAACTGTGCATCAGCACGAAGTGCAGTGCAATCCTTACTTCCGAAGAACAGTGTCTCCCAAAATCTTTAAAAGCAGCCCCTGTGGTCCAACGTTGGTTAGAATGCCCCTCACCCTGGGGTGCAGTGGGTAGCACATTTGCTGTCCTCACCTCCTCCACTAAGGTGCACAAGAAGATTTATTAACCACCATATTTCTTGGTCCCTGGTTTGACAACACGCCTTTTACCTTTTCAGCACTGCAGGTCTCAGGTGGGCACATCAACGTTGCCCTTGGAGTCCCAGAATTTAATCTTGCAGTTTCTATTTGTCAACAGCTTCAAAGGCCCTTAACACGTAGTCATTTGTAATTTTAAGATGGCAATTTTTTAAAGTTAGTTTATTCGTAAGTAATACATTGGTGTATGGTATTGGCAGATGCTCATGCAATAGAGAAACAGACAGAAGAAAACCTGGAGACACCTTGCTTAATTTGTATTAGTCAGGGTAGGTCATGTTACACCAGAGTAACAAACACACCCCCACATCTCAGCAGCTTATAGCAACAAAGGTTTATTTCTTGTTCACCCTACACATTTTTCACAAGTCAGCTACAGCCCTGCTTCTTGCCTTTTTCACTCCAGAACCAAAGGTGATGGGAAAACCCAACCTCTGTCTGGAACATTGTCGGTCTCGTGGGAGAGAGAAAGAGATAAGGCGAATGATGTCCTGACTTCTAAACCTTTGCACACAAGCGACCCATATCACTTTTTTTTTGGTGAAAGCAAGTTGTGTGACCATTCCTGAGCTCATGGGAATATATCTTCACACAGAGAGGAGGACTGCAAGAAAGAAACTGGAACATTTGGTGAGCGAGAACTCATCTTTGCTACTTCCTCCTCTGCTGCCTTCTCTCCCAAGGTAATGCTCTCAACAGTTCAGTCTCCTTTCTTATGTACTTGCCTAAATACATATGTAGTCAATATTTACATGTATATAAATACAAATACATAATACATGCGAGGTCTGTCCAGAAGGTATCTACCCCTGTAATATGAAAAATAGAGATATGTATTGAAGAAGATATAAAAAGCATTGTACATAGGACAACAATGCCACAGTCCCCTTCAAAGTAGGCACCTTGGGGCCTCACAGTTCTCCCAATTGCCACCAGCTTCCCTGTCATGGTTTCCTGAATCTTACTGATGGTCTGAAATCTCTTCCCTTTCAAAGGTGATTTTAGTTTTGGGAAAAGCCAGAAGTCTCAGGGTGCCAAATCTGGGCTGTAGAGGGGCTGAGTCACCTGGGTGATTTTATGTTTTGTCAAAAAACTCTGCATGAGACATGACCCATGAGCACTGTCGTGATGAAGCTGCCAATCACCATTTGCCTATAGCTTCAGCCTTCTGAATCATCTGCATAGTTTCCATGGAGGAATGTTCAAGCTTAACACAAAATTTGATGCCAACTTGTTTCTCTACTCACCCAGTCATTTTGAATGTGATGGCCACACAGTACACATGCTCACTCAACAGCGTCTACTGCCCCCACTGACTAGTACAGTGAAGTCGTCATTGTTCACACATGGGCATTCCAGTCCACTCTCCTTGGCTGCCAGGTTACATCAATATTGCGTAAACCATTCTCCTTATATTAACAATGGCTGGACTTTTTTGGAATAGACCTCATTTGCATACACATATGTACATACACATAAATGTGGAATATTGTGTATATTGTTCTGCAGCTTTCTCTGTCCACTTAAAATGCCTTGAAGACCTTTCCATATCAGTATATTTAAGTCTATTCCACTCCTTCTACCAACTGTATGGCATTTCATGCCATAATACATTTTCAATTCTTGGTATACTTTTGGATCTTCTCAAAATGTTTTTGCTGTTACAAACAATGCCATGATATTTATCCTTGGATGCACATATTTCTGAGCACCAGTGTATTTCTGAATAATAGGTTTCTAAAAATAAGTTAAAGTAGAGCATATGTACATTATGATTTTAATAGATACTGCCAATTTGCCTTGAAAAATGCATACAGCCATCAGCAATGTAAAAATTGCCTGATTTCCTAAATCCTCAGCAACTCTTAATATTATCAACCTTTTTCTTTTTCATCTATCTGGTGAATTTTTAAAACAGTAGTTCATTGTTTCGTATGTACTGAGTGCATTTTCTTTTTATTAGCGAGTTCGGGTATTGTTTGTATTTATTGGCAATTTCACAATTAGCGGTGTGTGGATTGTCTGTTTCTGTTCTTCTCCTATTCCCTAGTGGTTGTTTGTTCTTTCACATTTGAATGAGCTACTTCATATTTTTTTCCTCAACATTAATCTTTTGTCTGTACTCCTGGTTGTGAATACAAACATCTCTCTTTTACCATCAGGAGCCTTCCCCAAAACCAGACACTGAGCTAAAATGTAGACCAGCAGCCCCTTTCCTGTCAACCCATCACTACCAATCAACTTCCTAAAACACAGAAAATGTCTGTATGTGTAACACATCCCTCAGTGTGTCAAATGCACAAAACACTGCTTCCTGACGACCGAACAGTGAATGTGAGCATCATCAACAGTCAACACCCATCCCTTTGTTGACATTCTGTGCTTTTCAAAACATCTGCATGTAATTCTGACATTCCTGCATTATATTTGGAAAGTAACTGGAGAACTCCTGCCCCCTCAAACAAATGCTACTTTTTAAAAAAAATGATTCATTGAGTTTTGGGGATGCACAAATAAATTTTTCCACATAATCATGGCCCCAAACATGCTCTGTTGGAGAGAGAGGTCCGCCCTGTGAAGTCCGAGTGTTAGAGAATCAAGGAGTTCCACTGAGCACGCAGTGCCCGGGAGGGAAGCGGGGAAGATGTCGCTCTATTTGCTTCCAGTCTGGCCCTTTGGTTTTTTGGCTTTTTCCCCAGCTTTACGGAGATGTGATTGACATACAACATTGTGCAAGTGTAAGATTTCCAATGTGATAATTTGATATATGTATATATTGCAAAACGATTGTTACAATAGGGTTATTTAACATATCTACGACCTCACATAATTATCGTGTGTGTGTGAGCGATGAGGACATTTAAGATCTACTCTCTTAGCTACTCTCAAGCCTACAATGCAGTGTTGTTGACTACAGTCACCGAGCTGTGCATGGGTCCCCAGAACTTACTCAGCTCAGAACTGGAAGTGTGTGCCCTTTGGCCACCATCCCCCCCTATTTCCCCAACCCCCAGGCTCTGGCCACCACCGTTCTATTGTCTGTTTCTCAATTTGACTTTTTGAGATTCCACATAAAAGTGTGACATACAGTATTTGTCTTTCTCTGACTTATTTCACTTAGCATAATGCATGCCCTCAAAATTCACTTGTGTTTTCGTAACTGGCAAGATGTCCTCCTTTTATGGCAGAGTAATATTCCACTGTATATGTGTACCACATTTACTGTATCTTTTCACCTGCCGAGGGACACTTAGGTTGTTACTATGGTTACTGTGAATAACACTGCAAAGAACATGGGAGTGCAGCCATCTCTTGGAAACAGTAATTTCATCTCATTAAGATATATACGCAGAAGTGGAAATGCTAGTTCTAGTTTTAATTTTTTGAGGCACCTCCACATTATTATCCCTAATGGCTATACTATTGTTTTTAATTTTGTTCATGCATCTTTTTAGTTGCAAAGTTTTCTATTTTCATATAATCAAATCTGTCAGTTACTTTGTTTAAGGTTTTTGAATTTGGAGTCTTGCTTCAAGAGAGTTTCTCCATCTCAGGATTATTTCTAAAAAATTCTCCTATATATGTAGGTGTTAGTTTTGTTTTGTGTTTAGTTCTTTAATCATGAGGGATTAGTTATTGGGTAAGGCGTGTGGTGAGGTAGAGGGAGTTTACCTTAGCTGGGATCCAGGCAGGCAGCAATTCAGCCAGTACCATTTATTGAATATTTTCTACTTTTTCTAATTGGTTTGAAATGCACTGTATATTAAATTCTCAGTGTTTTAAAAAAATGTGTTCGGTGTTGTAAGACATCACACTTTATGGTGGAGCCGGTACACAGGAGTGCACAGCTCAGGGACCATGATGTTAACAGCCAGCATCCGTGCATCCGCACAGGTGTTCTCTGCTCACTGCAATCATTGTCACACAGGTAAAAACCCTTTGAGGTGTGAGAAAGTATTCTGACAGCAAGACCGCTGCTAGTGATGCGTGTCAAGGGATCTAAGAGTGTGAAACTTCACTATACATAACCAGAGTCCTGTAGTAAGAGATCATTAAGGTTTTTAAGGGGTTATTTTAATTTTTCAGTTATCCTTTAGTATGTGTCACTTAGGGCCTTTATAGGTTTGATGATGTTCAGAATTCAAGGACTTGATAGTTATGAGGTGAGCCCCTGCAAACATTCAGGTTCCTCTGTGTGGCGCTTCCCTGGTCCCAGAGATTCAGAGATTCTCCTGCAACCGGTACCATCCCGGGGAGCAAGGGGATAAGATCTCTCCAAGTGTTCCTATGCCTCCTGCTCAGTGAAACTGGAGCCTGCCCTCTCTACCTCCATTTCCATTTCTCACATCAGTAATTCCTCACCCCATGGCAATCTGAGCTCCCTTCTCCCTGCCTCAGAGATGCCTAGTGCAATCCAGACAGAGGTTGGAAGGTTCTGGGCTGGGTCAGGATAGGGAGGGGCAGCTGATGGCATGTGGCTGCAGCCTTTGAGCCCCCTGTATCCCAGGGATGGACTTAAACCAGTAGTTAACGCATGAGTTGACAATGACCCAAAGAGAGAGATGAAGAGAGTTCTTCAGCAAAGGGAAGTAGGGCAGATACCTGTCCCCCGCACCCAACCTCTCCTTCGCTTGTGAGCCCCCCAGGTCCTCAGAGTCCCAAGACAGAGAGCTTCATAACACCTTGAGGGAAGACAAGATAACAACTTAAAACAAGGGGGGCAGCCTGGGCTAAGGACACAACAGAGAAATCGGTGGTGGCTGCAATCTGGGCCAGGAGTCATCAGACCACGGGTTGTCCTCCAGCTGGCCAGTAGGTATTCTTCTCATTTCTTTAGAGGGCTTCACTGCTGGGGCCCAAGCCTTCAGTGCCCCAACCAGGGCTTCTCAACCTTTTCCTCCCCAGCTACCCCCAGCAGCTGGAAGCCTCATCCCTGACCTGTGCAGAGGTGTAGCCAGTCCCACCTCAGACAAATGGGGTGGTTCTCTGCTGTTTCCAGCTTTATCATCATCATTATTAATATTTTGCAGGCAGCTTTTATACTTATTAGGCCAAGAAACCATAAATTTGTGAGGAATTGACAAGACAAAGAAACTTAGACTTGGGTGCTTAATTAGTGAAGAATCTAAGCAGTTCGGGCCCTGAGTCCCCTCTCTCTGCCGATAAGGAGACTTACTGCCTGCTTCCAGGGACAGAGGATGGTCAGTGTCCTTTCTGCAGCTGCTATTTCTTAAGTAACTTTAATTCAAAATGTGCAAAGTGGCATTGTGGATAAAAAAGGGGTTCTACGGAAAGTACACTCCCAGGCTGACCTGATCATAGATTCCTAACGAGGCAGGTCATGGTAGGTAGTCACGCCCCAGGCATGTAACTTCTTTCCAGCTTTATCTTTAAAACGGAAGCAAAGTTTGTGTTCTACATCCTGTATCTGTGCTTGTTTTAATACAAAAATTTTGTTTTCAATGTCATACCTAACCCTCCCCAGTATGAAGTCCAATGCTGCTCTGCACTTCGTGGGGCTCATTACAACGGTCATTCATTCACATTCGCCCAATTACTCACGGGCTGTCTTTCCCAATCAACTGTGAGCTCCAGGGAGGCAGCAGCCATGTCTGTCCTGCTTAGGGAATTCTCAGTGGCTCGCCAGTGCCTGTCTGAAGCTGTGGCTTGTATTTAGTCCTGTTAGCCTTCTTATAATAAGGCTGATGGGAATTCCAGTCCTCATAGAGGTCAAGTGTCTGTGCTTCCTTTCACAAGCAGAAAGGCCTGGGCAGTGGCCTCACAAAGGGGTTATTGTTCACGAGGGGTTCAGGTGAGAGGTGCAATCCATCACTGCCTGGGGCCCAGCCCTATCACAACTCCTGGCAGTCTCCCAGTGACAGCGAGACAATGACATCACCTCCAGATATATACAAAGGACAGCCTATTCTGTGAAGCTCTCTGAGGAGATTACTTTAAGTTCATTCTTGCTGTATTAGGTATATGATACCATAACTCACAGTTTCCTAGATTCAGTTCAAGTGCATTGATAATTTGAAGGCATTTCATTTATCAAAGTTTTCTCAAGTCGGAGAAGTTGAGTATGTTTTGCTGAGGTTAGGAAAGCAAGCCTATTTGGAAGAGGAGCTGATTTCTCAAACAAGTGTAAATTATATCAATCTCCCTCAACTTTGGGTCTAATTCTTCCATCTCCTACACAGATTTTCAGTGACAGCCCTTATCCTAATTTTCCTTTTTTAAAAGACTTTATTTATTTATTTTCAGAGAGAGGGGAAGGAGGGAGAAAGAGAGAGAGAAACATTGATGTATGAAGGATACATACCTCCATCGGTTGCCTCTTGCATGCCCCCAAATGGGGGCCTGGCCTGCAACCCAGGCACGTGCCCTGACTGGGAATTGAACTGGCAACATTTCAGTTCGCAGGCCGGCACTCAATCCGCTGAGCCACACCTGCCGGGGCTCCTTATTATTCTTAATATCCACAGAGAACTATCCAGAATATTTATTGGCTAAAAAATGCAAATTCCATAAAATGGCATAGTGCTGTCTTCAAATTTCATGCAAAGATGTGTCAGCATTTGAAGACAATGCTAAAGAAAAAAATAATAGGAAACTTGAATTGTGGAATAATTATTACCATAATTACTTACGTTTATTGAATATCTGTTATATGTCAGATACTAAGCTGAGTTTTTGCCTAAATGAGCTTGTTTAATCCTCAGGACAGCAATTTGAGGAAGGGAGAATCATTAGTGCCATTTCAGAGACGAGGAAACCAATTCTTGGACCACTTACATAACTTTCCCGAGATAGCGCCCAGCGGGGAGCAGAGCCCAAGCCCTGGTGCTGACCTACGTTACTTTGTGGTCCAGTCTCTTACCACTGGCCATGAACAAGCAATGGACGTTTGTGTTTTAGAAAGAAGTAAACTTCCATTCACGCCAAGTACAAGTGCTGGTTGGCTTATGTTGTTCAATTCAGGGCCTAATGGACTTGTTTCAGTGAGCAAATCCATAAAGATCTGTTCTAAGTGGCTCGTTTGTTGCCTTTTTTTTTTTTTTTTTTTTAGGTGATTGAAATGGTTGTTCTCTTAAGGATGTTGAGCACTGCCTTTTCCATCCAACCCCGTTAGGATCTAACCAATGAAATTTTCACAAGTGAGTTTGGCTCATTTCTGAGTCCCAACAAGACCCACATTTCTGATCGACCAGCCATCAGATAGAGCTTCTGATTAGCAGTGCTCTTTCGGACAATGCACTGACGCGCACAGTCCCTGCTGTGATAACAGCAGCCCTGCAGTTTCTCTCAGTCACTTGAGTTAGTTGGAGTCTGGTGGCTGTTTTGTGCTCTGTTTATGGAAGACTCACTGCAGACCAGTCGAGCACAGGGTGACCCTAGCCCTGTAGTCACTGGCCATCCTGTCCCAACCTGGTCCACAACACCCTCCACTTGAAAAACATTTCCATTCCCGTTCAGTTCAGTGCAACAGGGACGGGTTGATCAGATATTATGTGTCCAATGTTGTGCTACTCCAAGTAGTGGGAGGAGACAATATATTACATATTAATAATAGCTAACATTTATTAATGCCTGCTTCTCATCAGGCATTATCTCATTGCCTGCATCATCTCATTTCATTCTCCCTGTCACCCTTTTGGTTCCAGTTTTTCAGAGGAAGCATGCTCAAAGTGGAAGAGCCCCAGGCCACACAGCTATTAGATTGAGGATCTACACTGGCAGGTTGACATCACAGTCTGAGCTTTGAATCCCTATTCTTTAGTACCTTTTCAGTGAGTGCCAGGAAGTCTCGAGTTAGGAGTTGGAGCAGTCCTGGAAGATTCCATGGAGGAAGTGGGAGCTGAACTGGATTTTGAGGATTCACTGGAAAGATGAGCCCTGCTCTGCGGAGGGGGAGGGCAGAAGGACAAACTGAGCAGATTCTCTTGCTTCTGTTTTCTGCGGAGCCGTGGGGAAGGAAAATTGGACCATTTTGCAGTTGGCATTACAATTAATTTTAAATTCCACACCTGCCTTGCCATTTGAGCTTAATCTTATTATAGCAGATCTCTGCACATTTCTTTTGTTTGTGTAGATTTTATATGCAGGGGTTTTAAGTCAATCAAAGAGCATCTGTGCTGAAAGGAATTTTTGTGTGTGTTAAAATAATTGGCCCAAGTCTTCTCTGAACCAACAAGTAAAACCTATCTAATTCCTGTTTAAGAGGTAAAACAATGCAGTATAGGAAGAAAGCATCAGCTAACTACCTCATTTTTACTTCTAGTCCATGGTATGATGTCCAGGAAAATTAACTTAAACTCTTTGGAGGAAGAACTGAGATCAGCATATCTAGTCCGACCTTAGCATTGAGATCCCTTGGGAGTAATGCTTAATATGCATGATGTGTGAGCAAGGTATTCCAATAACAGAAAGGAGGCCATCTGAGAAACAAATCTGAATTTAAATATCCTACACATGGCGTCTGGATACACCATTGTTCTCTTTCACTCCACCTTTTACCACCCCACCATGAAAGTACCTCATATAAAGTATTCTTTCTGAAGCATCTAGACTTTGTTTGCAAGTCATTTCATTTCCCCCAGGTGGGCTGTATGTCCTTGTCTTTAAATCATCTACTTTTTCCACAATTTCAATCTTCTCTTTTTTGCAGAAAGTAATTTCCCCAAAACCATATTTTAATGCATATACAGGGGAAATTATTTGCCTTTTATTTAGCATCTCTAAAAAAACTTTCTCTGTTTCAGAGAAATAGAAGCAGGTGACTTTCTTCCCTGTATCTGGGCAACCCAGTCTCTCCATCCCTATACAGAAATAAGTGTCATTGGTGGCAGCTGTGTAGCATGGGTGGGACCAAGCCTACCTTCTGCTCCAGCAGATAGCCCTGATTGGTCTAGGCTACTGGCAATCTAATTGTTAGGGTCACAGGATTTGGTTCAGGGATGAGCCAATCAGCACAAAGTTTTGTGTTGCCATTGACTGATCATGGGTGAAACCTTTCCTATTTTGTGGAAATAAGGCAGTTTGTAGGCCTGATTGCCGCCAGTCCTCCCTCGATCACCAGGAAGTTAGCCCTGGGAGGCAACCCACATTGGGTATAGAAGAGAAGTGAGGCAAAAAAGAAATTGAGTCTCCACATCGTTTTAGCAATCAGTGCAGTCCCCTGTACATCTGGACTCCCAATTAGCCAATAAATCCCTTCTCCATTATAAATTTCAACGAGGTTTTTTTTTGTTACTTGTAGCCCAAATACACCTAGCTACTGGGCAGTTGAACTAAAATGCAACACTACCTTCAAAAGCAGTTTATCTATTCTGTGTAATCGTAGCATATTGGGTCATTAAATTTCATCCACTGGTGGTGTATTAGCTAGGACAGATTAGGCTGCTATACGTAGAAATGTACTTTTCATTTGCAGAACAGTCTGAAGCAAGTGTTCCTGGTCAGCACTCGGCTCTCTTTCATAGCATTCAATTGGTTTTCCAGAAAACCAGGCTCCTTCTCCCTTTTGGCCCGCCCACCTTTTAGGGCCTTGTCATCCTCCTCATGAAGCTGGCAGAAGGGGAAGGAGGATGAAGGGGACCCCCCTGCTTCTAAAAAGCCAAGGCCCAGAAATGGTACAAACCATTTCCACTTTCCCTTGGCTGAAACTCAGTCACCTGGCCTCATCTAACCGCAAAGGAGCCCGGGAGGAAGAGATGGATTTTTGGTAATAGATGGAACACTTAAGGAGATTACTAAATTACGTGAGAAAACACTAACAGAGCAGTGTGCGTAGTCATCAGCCCGTTTCCTAAAGGCCCATATCCGGAAGTGCGGAAGGAGTGTCTCTTTCAGTTTCGGCCCTATGGCAAGCCTTTGTTCTAGCTCTTCCCCCGCCAAGTTCTGCTTCTGGCACCCTCAGGACAGTCCTGTATTTGCAAACAATCTTACTGAAGATCTTGTATGGAGACACAGGTGTAATCAAATTCCTCCATGAACTCCTGCTCTCTCCTGCACAAATCTCTTCCCATGTCATTAGTCTCTCCTCACTTGTTACTCTTCTCTGGCTACACATTTCCTTTCCACCACCACCAGTCCTAAAGGTCTCCTTCCTGCCTGAGCAACTCGGCTCTTGCCTTTTGCAATATGTCCACTCAGCCAAACAAACACCTGGTAGTAAACCAAACACCACGAAAATATTTTTTTTCTTCTCACACACTCCTCAGAGAACTTAGCAAATAATTCACTAAATGAAAAAGGTCTCTTCTTGGGGCACAGCTGGGTGGGGAGTTACTAAATAAGAAAATTCATTTTTGCCATAAAATTCATTTACGGCCCTGGCCGGTGTGGCTCAGTGGTTTGGGCTTCGTCTCATAAACTGAAGTGTCGCGGGTTTGATTCCCAGGTCAGGACACGTACCTAGGCTGAGGGTTTGGTCCCAGGTTGGGCGGTGTATGAAAGGCAGCCAACCGATGTACACACTGATGTTTCTGTCCCTCTCTGTCTCCCTCCCTGCCCCTCCCAGGAAAAATAAACACACCGATGCTGGGTCCCACCCTCAGGAGATTCTGATCTCACCTTTCAGGGGTGTGGCCTGGGCATAAAAAACTCATTTACATAGTAAAAAAGACTGGAAGGCTACTCCGAAAATGTCAGACAGTGTTTATGTTTAGCTAAGCAAATTACCAGTGAGGTTTTTTTCTTTTATGTTTCTGGACTTTAATTTTTGTTTCTGTAATTTTCAATTTTTTATAGTACATGATGTATTTTTTAATAATCTGGAAAGACATAGTAAAGAAATTTATTTTTTTGCTCAACTTTACTGAATGTTAGGGAAATGTAAATCAAACTACAAGGAGATACCACTTCACACTCGCTAGGACGGCTATTATGAAAGAAAACCAGAAACTGACAGGTGTTGGCAAGGACATGGAGAAATCAGAAATCCTGTGCACGTCCAGGGAACATCATGGGATGCTGCCACTGTGGAAAACAGCGTGATGGCTTCCCAAAGGATTAAACAGAGTATTGCCATGTGATCCAGCAATTACCCTCTGGATTTATAACCAAAAGAATTGGAAGCAGGGTCTCAAAGAGTTCTTTGTACACACCCATGCTCATAGCAGCATTATTCACAAGAACCAAGAGGTGAGAGCTACCCAAATATCAATCAACAGATAAAAGAATAAACAAGATGTGTCATTACATATGATGAAATATTACTCAGCCTTGAAAGGAAAGAAATTCTGACATATGCCCATGGGTGAACCTTGAGGACATTGTGCTTAGTGAAATATGCCGGTTGCAAAAAGACCAAGATTGTATGATTCCACTCCGCTGAGGGGATGAGAAGAGCCCAGTTCATAGAGATGGAGGTGGAATGGCAGCTGACAGGGGCTGAGGAAGGGGGACATGGAGTGGTGATGTTTAACGGGAACAGAGTTTGAGCTGGGAAAGGTGAAAACATTCTGGAGATGGATGCCGCATGACGGTGCAAGTCATACAACAGTGTAAACGTACTTAATACCACTGAATTGTATACTTGAAAATAGTTAGAATGCTGAATTTTGTTATGTATATTTTACTCTAATTTTCTTAAAGGAAATTTATCTTTCCCCAGGCACTGTTACGAGAACTTTTGACTGGGAGAGCTGTGATCTCTTTTAAATCGCAGATATTTCGCTAGATTGGGCTTTCCATCTATACAGTATTCCTTGTAAAATAAATTTGTAAATGCCATAAGGAAAAATACTTATACCCGTTTACACAAGGCTTAGGGGTTAATAAGCTATGGCTTTTCTTCTCCAAGGACCTGCTGTCTAATAAATGGGAAAGGCAGGTAAGCAATTAACTACAGTCCACAGGGAAATGAAATAGTGGGCCAAGTGTAGAGATTCAAGCAGCGAATTCCACCTGGGCAGTTAGGGAGGCTTCCCAGAAGAGTGGTGTTTAAACTGGACCTTGTAGAACAGGTAAGAGTTTTTACTAATGGAGAAGATGGGGCAAAAGTGGGGGACACACTAGAAGGTGGGATGAAGAGAGATGGAGGGACAGCACTGGGATGTGAGGAAACCAGCTGACGCACCAGGGCCATCCCCTGAGGCCTGTGCCCAGTCATAGGTCCTCATGGGACTCTGAACATGGCTGGCTGAAGGCCAGCAGGAAGGCAAGCTCAGGCCTGCGTGTGGCAGTGTTGTTTCTACTGGAGAGATGACCCAGGAAGTGGGCTGACCTCAGAAAGGAAGGTCAAAGTCAGCCGTGGGTCAGGGCCAGAGTTAAGACCATGGCTGGCTGGGTGGTGCAGTTCTAGGGAAACACGGAGCATGCCAGGGCTTCCTGTGTAGACGGGGAGATGTCTCCCTGCATGTTGGTGCCTGATTGTGTGCAACTGTTGGTTTTGTAGTCCAACACCAAAAGAAATAGAAGCTTTTTTCATCACATCCAAAAGTTTTGTGATGTTTCCGTTGGCATCTGGGACTTAGCCAATCTTCAGCACACGTCTTCCCGCAGTACCCATGTGCAAGGACTTAACATGAGATGAGGGCATGGAAATGGCGCAGTTTACAACCAGCGCCTTGGGCTGGGTTGAGGGGAGAACAGAGCGTGCTTGTGAGCTGAAAATCCGTGGGTGCTGTGTCAGTCATTCTGAGTCGTGGGATGCAGGGAGATGAACTTGCGAAAGGGAGACAGAGGGCATGTAGAATTATATGCCTTGGATCTGGAGGATTGTCAAAGTCAACTCATTCACATAGTTAGCTGGTGTGTGTCACTCTTGTCATTATGGCTGCTTCTGTTCTTTGAAGTCTTTGTCATGTGCTAGTCCCCTGCCTCCTATTGGGTACCTCTGGCCCAGGCAACCACCAAGATGGTCCTCACAACTCTTTTACACATCTCCAGGCCCCCCTGAGGGGACCTTTGACCCTGCTCCCAAGGACACAACCGTGTCTAGTGTCCATGAGCATCCACAGCCATCTCTCCTCTGGCCATGGCTGGGGCACAAAGCCTAGGGGACAGGCTACGTGGAGAATTGCACAAACCCACCCCTTCTTATTTGCCAAGTTCCCAGGATTCAACCACCTCTCGGGGGTCAGGCCCTGAGACTTCCTTACTCACAACAATCTCTTACTCTACCCTCTTCCCTTTTTGGAAGGCTCCTGAATTCCCACAGGTGGGCCTGACTCACAAAGAGCTGGAAATTCCCTGCCTGAGGTCAGGGCACCCAGGTCTGGGAACACAAAGTCCTGGCGGCCTTTCTTGGAAGGGAAAGGGGAAAATTATCTTTCCATTAGCAAAAAAGATAAGCTACAATTAATTTCTCAATATCTTACCTCATTGCCCATTGAAGGTCTCCCTCACCGGAACACCTGGACTCACTCATCTGCTCCCATCAGTCTTCATTTTTTCCAGTTGTACTGAGATACCCTTGACATGCAGCACTGTGTAAATTTAAGGTCTATGGCATAATGACTTCATATGATTTTAAAACTGCTTGTGAACTCAAAGTCCTGACATGCCCAACCCAGAGAAGCACTGTCATTTGTGTCAAGCCAATTGTCCCCAGGCCCCGGTCAAGAAACCCTGGGATCAAATGACCTGAACTCAGCTCATGCACAAGGCCCTTCTTTTGAGAGCCTTGGGATGATTAAGTGGCTCAGTGAAGGCATGTTTCTTTGTTCATCAAAGGACAGACTTAGTTGGTTGGCTTTTTCCAGAGTGTTCTTTAAGGAATCTGCCAACCTGGCCGATTCTGTGTATTTGATTTTCCATCTTGACCGGGTTCCTAGTGAAGCTGAAGCCAACCTTTCCTCTGATGTATGTCCACACTCATGGACTTTCCAAGTTCCTTACATTGGAAGCTTTGCTCACATCGGGGCCTCTCCTAGGCTCCCTTTTCCAGCTCGTCCCCACAATCTCTGAAGCTGAATTCCACTTCCGTCTCATGTCTGAGATGTGGGTTCTGTGTCAACAGTCTGAGGGCCTCTTCTGTGTGTCAGCTCCCGACCCCCTCGCCCACCATTCCCGGGTCTGGAAGCTGTGTCCTTTAACCTCCTCCTCGGTGTGGCCCTCAAAGAGTCAGAGGGCGCATCGGCGTGCCTGCTGCAGCCTATGTGCACGAACAGATATAGCACCGAGAGATCTGATTATATTTTCCAGATTTATCACATCACTCGCATACCCAGGCCGGGCCGATATTTTAGGAGCATGAATCAGGGTGTCTGGCGTGGCTTCCTCTGCAGCAGAGCTCCGGCTGCAGGCATAATGAAGCTGGGAGGCGGGAGAGCTCACTTCCCAGGGAGCAAATGCGTGTCAGTGACAAGTCTGCCTGGCAACAGCACCGGGAAAGAAATACTAGACCCCAACATCAGAGCCAGAATCTTCACACTGGTGGCTGCACCGCACTGCACATTTTCCTCCCTACTCAGCAGACTATACTCTTTAAAAAAAAAAAAAAAGGAAAGGAAAAGAAGTGTTTGGTGCTTGCATTCTCTAAATAATACCCCCTAACCTGCCACCAAGCAGGGAGACTGATACCAAAATGTCACCGGGCTGTGGCTGTCCATGGCTATGTTATGAATGAATAATAAGAAATGAGCCTCTGCAGTGGAACGGGAGGCACAGAGACAAAGCCACAAGGGGCAGAGCCCATTGACCCTCTGACTAAATGAAGGACTCTGCTTGAGGAGTAGGGCCCAAGACCAGGGAGCTGGGGAGATAGCCTTTTATTTTTCCCCCAGTCTCTCGGTCATGAGCTGCTAAACAGAGTTCCCTGTTTCTCAAGGAATCCATTCACACTGAGGAAGAAAGTGAAACAGGTCTGATTCGGACATCCAGACACCTGGGGCTGCCTCGCGGGCAGTGGTTGTTTCTAGTTTACTCTGGGTCACAATGCCCAGAGCAGTGATAGGTGCAAAGTGGAAACGTAATACAGCCTGTTGAACTGAGCCTGGCCTGGCTCTGTTCGCTCATTGAGTGCCCTCGAGTGTATCTCTTTACCCATCCAGGCATCCTTTTTACCACCTGGGGAATGAACCAGTGATCTCTTAGAGGTTGCCCCAGGATTCCAAGGTCAAAACAAGTTTTACAATCCTAAGAAAGCAGCGAATTAAAAACATTCCCATACATGTTTATATCTCAAATGCCTGATCTCCGGGCTCTGCTTTATTATCACAGTGTGTGCATGCAAAACTTCAGGCTTAAATGTTCCCGTGAATGCATCATTTAGTGGTATCTGGAATACATTTACATTTTTAGCATCAGTGTAATTCTATTTGGTTTTATGCCACAGGAAGTTCAAGCCTGATTCAATTAAGGGATTTCATAAAATGAGTTTTTAAAAAGGGAAGACAATGCATTGCATATGTTACACCATTGTTCTCTGAATTATTATCCAATCCAGCATGTCGGGGGTGGCTCATGCTTCAATCCAAGAATCTGTTAGCAATCCAAAAGTTGCATTTTTACTATCTTATTTGGAAGCATGGAATTTACCGTCTGGAATGGACCTGTGAGGTGGGCAGGAACTCCTACTCAAACAAGGGCAGAGGGCCTTTTTGTACATCTTCGCATACCTCTCAGCTCCTCAAGTACAACAGACTTCCTACTGTGGGCCTGAACAACCGAACGGAAAAAGCCCTGGTTGCTAAACCTGGGACTGAGGAGAGCGTTGGGGGCACAACACAGAATCGTGTCCAACCTGAAAGTGCTTCGCTTTCCACCCAAACCAGCCACAGCAAGGTTTCCGTTCCTGTCTGTCAGAGATGGGGCAGAGGCAACTGCGCGGAGGGGGAGCTCTGCCCAGGTCACAGCTGCAGCTGGCTTTTTCCATATGGTGCACACTGAAGAGAAGCAACCATCTGTGGAAACAGAGCTCAAGACTACTCAGGACCTGACGGGAGAATTTGAGCCAGTTCAGACAGAGAGACTGAGGAATCGTAGCCAGTGCATAAACACTTCTGGTCTGAGTAAGTAGACAAGGCAGCAGTAGAACCTGGAGAGATTCTCAAACCAAAGAGGACAAGAAGCAAAACTCCTGAGATGACCCAAGTGATGTATGAGGTGGAAACAGAAATCACAGAGACATTTCCCTGAGTCCTGCTGGGGCTGTGTCCTTGCAGGGAGACACGGAGTCTTAACTAGTGGGAAGTTAAAACTGTAGTGGACAAGGCAGTACTCAAGGTCAAGCCCAAGGAAGAGAGGAAGTGGAATGCTGGCTGGTGGAAACAGAAGTCAAAAGCTGGGAGAATCAGGAGCAGGAGAGGGTAAAGGCAGCAGATTCAGAACAAAGATAGCGAATCTTAAGTTTCTGGAGTTCTTTTCTAGGATGCTTGACCTCATATAATGAGGGAGACTATTTAAAGGCACTACACAGAAGTCTGGGCAAAGACAGTGAATGGAATAAGAGGATCCAGATGGGATCAGGACAGAATTATTTCCTTTAGGACATGTCCTTACATATTGGAAGTTAACAATCTGTATGTATCTGTCTCTGTGGTACTTTTGGCCACAAGAAACAAGACCCAGCAGGAAGGAGTCTGAACTATAAGAACTATTTATTCTCTCGTAACACAAGAAGTTGGGCGAGATAGGGCAGTGCCAGGGTTCTTCCATTCAAGGGTCCCGTACCTGCTGCAAGGGCCTGGTTCTTTCCATTTCCCCTTCTCATCCTCAGACTGTCCCCTTGGGATGGCTCTCCTCACGGCTTCTGCAGTTGTAGGCATCCTTGCAAGTAATAACACTCAAGACTGTTCAAAAAGAAAGCCCCTTCCTGTGTAACTTCTCAAGCGCGAGGGATGCCTTCCCAGAAGTGCCTCTCTTACCGTCGCCCATCTTTTCAGCCACGGCTGCGCTGCACGGCCATGCGACTGCCCAGAGCCGTCTTTTGGTGAGGGCGGCACTGGACACACACAGGGGCTGAGACCGGTGACGACGACGACTCCTTCTGTGGGTCTTTCCCCGACGCGCCTGGCCATTCAGGCCAGGAGAGCAGACCTGGGATTCAGTTCGTGAAGGAGAAGGATTGAGGATTCAAACTGCACCTGGAATTAATCGCTCTGGGTAAGGGCGATGGGATTGCAGGGTGGGGTCCCCGAGCCAGGCCTGCCAAGCCCCTGTGTTGACTCCTCGGAGAGCCAAGGCTGGGCTGTAAGAGATTGAGTGACACACCAGGGCCTCTCAGACAGGAAGAGATGGCCCCCACACTGCGCCCCCTGACTCAGCCCTTTTCCCCACACCTCTGCTCTTTTCTGGTAACCTTCTAAGCCATCTTAGTTAAGGCTCAAGAAAAGGCAGATATTTTTTTCAATTTTATTGAGATATAATTGACATTGAACACTGTGTAACATTGAGGTGCACAAGGCAATGATTTGGTACATATATATATTGCAAAATGATTACCACAATAGGTGCGTTAACATATCCGTCACTTCACATAATTATCTTCGTGTGTGTTAAGAACATTTAAGATTTCCTCTTAGCCACTTTCAAGCACACAATGAAGTATTGTTAAGTGTAGTCACCGTGCTGTGCATTGGACCCCCGGAGCTTATTCATCTCACACTGGAAGCGTGTACCTGTAAACCAACATCCTCCCAGCCCCCTACCCCCACTCCTTGGCAAACACCATTCTACTCTCTGAGTCTCTGAGTTTCTATGAGTCTGGCTTTTTTCAGATTCTACATGTGACTTCATACAGTACTTGTCTTTGTGTGATTTATTTTGCTTAGCATAATGCCCTCAAGGTTCATCCATATTGTTACAAAGGACAGGATCTCCTCTTTTTTAGGCTGTGTGTGTGTGTAACATTTTATCTATCCATTCATCCACTGATGGACACTTAGGTCGTTTCCATACCTAGGCTATTGTAAATAATGCTGTAATGAGCATGGAAGTACAGATATGTTTTTGAGATAGTCATTTCATTGACCTCAGATATATACATGGAAATGGGATTGCTGGATCATATGGTAGTTCTATTTTTAATCTTCGAGAAACCACTGTACTGTTTTCCATAATGTCAGTACCAATTTACATTCCTGCCAACAGTTGACAAGAGTTCCCTTTTCTCCACATCCTTGCCAAAACTCGTCTCTTCTCTTTTTGATAACAGCCATTCTAACAGGTGTGAGATGATATCTCCTGTGGTTTTGGTTTGCGTTTCTCTGATGATTAGTGATGTTAAACATCTTTTCACATACCCACTGGCCATTTGTATGTCTTTTTTTGGGAAATGTCTATTCAGCTCCTCTGCCAGTTTTTCAATGGAATTATTTGTGGCTTTGCTATTATTGGGTTGTACGAGTTCCTTATGTATTTTGGGTATTCACCACTTATGTGATATGTGGTTTGTGAATATTTTCCCCCGTTCCATAAGTTGCTTCTCCATTTTGTTGATTGGTTCTTTCTCTGTGCAGAAGCTTTTTATTTTGATGTGGTCCCACTTATCCATATTTGCTTTTGTTGCTTGTGCTTTTGGTGTCATATCCAAAAAAATCATTGCCAAGACCAATGGTTAGGAGTTTTCCCCATGTTTTCTTTTAGGAGTTTCAGGTCTTCCATTTAAGTCTTTAATATATTTCCAATTACTTTTTATGAGTGGTGTAAGATAGGGGTCCCATTTCATTCTTTTGCATGTAAATATCCAGTTTTCCCAGCATCATTTGTTGAAAAGATTATCTTTGCTTGCATTGAGTATTCTTGACTCCTTTGTCAAATAATAGTTGGCTGATTAGGCATGGATTAATTTCTGGGCTCTTGATTCTATTTCACTGTTCTATGTGTTTGTTTTTATGCCAGCACCACAACTTTAATTACTGTAGCTCTGTACTGTAGTCTAAAATTATGAAGAATGATGCTTTCAGCTTTGTTTTTCTTAAGATTGCTTTGGCTATTCAGGGTATTTTTATGGTTTTATAAAAATTTGATGGTGGTTTTTCCCAGTTCTGTGAGAAAAAAATGCCATTGGAATTTTGATAGGGATTGCATTGATTCCATAGATGACTTTGGGTAATATGGACATTTTAACAATATTAATTCTTCTGAAAATACAGCTGTCTTTTCATTTATTTGTGTTTTCTTCAATTTCTTTTATCAATGTCTTATAGTTTTCAGTGTATAGATCATTCATTTTCTTGGTACATTTATTCTTAAGTATTTTATGGTTTTGATGCTATTGTGAATAAGATTTTTAAATTTCTGTTTCAGATACTTTATTGATAATGTGTAGAAATGCAGCTAATTTTTGTGTGATGATTTTGTATCCTGCAACTCTACTTAATTCATTTATCTGTTCTAACAGTGGTGTAGTCTATAAGGTTTTCTATACATATAATCGTGATATCTGAAAACAGAAAATTTTACTTCTTTCTTTCTAATTTGGATGTCTCTTATTTTATTTTTCATGTTTGATTGCTCTGGCTAAGACTTCTAGTACTATGTTGAATAGGAGTGGTGAGAGTTGGCAACCTTGTCTTGTTTCTGATTTTAAAGGAAAAACTTTCAGTTTTCACAGTTGAGTTTGATGTTAGTTATGGATTTTTCATACATGGCCTTTATTATGTTGAGGGATGTTACTTTTATACCTAATTTTTTGAGAGCTTTTATTGAGGAAGGGAGTTAAACTTTGTCAAATGCTTTTTCTGCATCTACTGAGAGGATCGTATGATTTTTATACTTCATTCTATCAATGTGGTGTATAACATTTATTGATTTGCATATGATAAACCATCCTTGTATTGTTAACATAAATCCCACTTGATCATGGTGTATGGTTCTTTCAATGGGTTGCTGAATTCAATTTGATATAATTTTGTTGAGAATTTTTACATCTATATTCATCAAGTATATTGGCCTATACTTGATGGCCTATACTTTTCTTTTTATAAGAAAAGAAAATAGTTTCTTTTCATCTTTTCTTTTCAATATTTCTTATCTTGGCCTTTTCTTATAGTGTACTTATCTGGCTTTGGTATCAGGATAATGCTGGCCTCATAAAATGAGTTTGGGAGTGTTCATCAACATTTGGGAGAGTTTGAGATGGGCTGGTGTCCATTCTTCTTTGAATGCTAGGTAGAATTCACCAATGAAACCATCTGGTTATGGGCTTATCTTTGTTGGGAGGTTTTGTTTACTACTTTAGTTCCTTAGTCATTATTAGTCTGTTCATAGTTTTTATTTCTTCATGAGTCAATTTTGGTAGGTTATAAGCTTCTAGGAATATATCCATTTTTTCTAGGTTATCTAGTATGTAGGTATATAGTTGTTCATAGGAATATCAGTTGTAATGTCTCCTCTTTTATAATTTTTTTGAGTTCTCTTTTTTTTCTTGGTTAGTCTAACTAAAGTTTTGTCAACTTTGTTTAGCTTTTCAAAGAACCAACTGAGTTTCATAGACTTTTTCTATTGTGTTTCTACTCTCTGTTTTATTTATCTGCTCTATCCTTTAGTATTTCATTTCTTCTGCTAGATTTGAGCTTAGTTTGTTCTTCCTTTTCTAATTTCTTGAAATATAAATTTATGTTGTTTATTTAAGATCTTTCTGGGGTTTTCTTAATGTAGGCAATTATCGCTATAACTGTCCCTCTTACAACTGCTTTTGCTGCATGCTGTGTTTTGGTATATCGTGTTTGCATTTTCATTTGTCTCAAGATACTTTATGATTTCCCTTTAGATTTCTTTATTGACACAATGGTCATTCAGGAATTTGTTTAATTTCCATGTGTTTTTAATTTTTTTCTGTCTTCCTCCTGTTACTGCTTTTTAGTTTCATACCATTGTGATTGGAAAAGATACTGACATAATTTCAGTCTTCTTAACTTTGTTACGGTTTGCTTGGTGGCCCAACATATGACCTATCCTGGAGAATGTTCCATGTGCACTTCAGAGGGATGTATATTCTGTTGTTGATTGGAGTGTTCTAATATGTCTGTTAGTTTCATTTGCTCTATAGTGTTATTCAGGTCAGAGCAAACTTATTTTGCCATGAAATCGAGACATATCCAATGTGGTGATGATGAAATGTTGTCATTTGGTGAAAACAAGAGGTTCAGAATCGTACAGACTTGGTTTTATTCTTGAATTCATTTTCTGGTTGAGAGGAAGTGGGCAGTTACTTCATTTCTCTAGACCCGTATTAATCACCAAACTCCTTTGGCATGTGAGTTATCTCGTGGGAGGCAGAATTGAGAGCAAAGCATGGCAATAAATGAAGAATTCTGTACAGCTACCAGAAAGACAGTGCTGGTCTGAAGGCTGTGTGCAAGGAGGCAGAGGAAACAAATGTCCCCATTTTTTTCTCCTCCAATGTGCTGATCTCCATTACTAGCCCCCTACCTTGACCAAACCCAGCAAGAAGCCAAAAAGATAAAGAAGGATGGAAAGTAGATGGGGTGGGTGGTAGTATTATAAAGGAGAATAGCCAGTATTATAAAGGAGAATACCTGGTATATACTGCCAGATGTAGGATATAAATGGATATTATTTGCATTTTCAGAATTCTGATGTTAAGTTTTCAAAAAAGAAAAGTTAAATTTCCTGTACATAAGACACAAACATGGCACACTCAACCATGTGGTAGGAAGCATGGCTTCTGGCCTTCCCACTCCTCTCTCCTTTCATCTGGAGAGCAAGGCAAGCTAAAGGAAAAATTACTGTCTACTGAAATTCATTTTTCTGAGAAAAGCTGTGAAATGTGTGTTTAGGTTGGTTTTGTGATCTTCCTGCCTGTGGAAATGCATTATGCCCGCCCCCTCAACCTGCCTTTGTGCCAAAAAGGTCCTTCCACTCTGACTAAACTGGCCTGTCAGTGTAGCCAGACACTCGATAAACAAGTCCGACAGAAGCTATGGTAATGACACCATGGAAGGCCCTTTGTCTTCTGCTGTGATGACAGCGTCCATCGTGATTGCCTCTTGAGTAGTTCTTCCTGAAGGGACGGTGACTCCAGCTGACCATCCAGCACAACCACACTCGGTTCCCTGAACTCATCAATGACCAGCGAGTGATGACAGGTCACTGTCCCGCTCTGAACTCAAGAGCCAGACATCTGTAGTCCGTGCGAGTCTCTCCTAGCTCAGAGATGAGTCACTGTGCGATGAGAGGAAATGAATTATGGATGGGATCCGATGAGCATGGGTGTTTAAACGTGCACCTTCCTCACAGCTCCCGTTCACGCTCCTACTCCAGCTGTGTGCTACTCCTCACCTTTTGCCGCCCCCACCCCCCACTGCCTCAGCTTTTTCTGTTGTTGTTAATTGTAGTGATTTTCATTATTTCCCTGGGTTTTCTCTTTTTTTAACATTTTTTAAATTGTTGTTCAAGTACCGTTTTCTGCCTTTTCCCCCCACCCCTCTCCACCACCCCAGCCCTCCCCACCTCCCTCCCCTGTTTCCGCGCCCCCCTTATTATTGTCCATGTGTCCTTTATAATAGTTCCTGCAAACCCTTCACCCTTTTCCCCATAATCCCCTCCCCTCTCCCCTCTGCCTCAGCTTTTTGCCCTCCTCCCCTCTCCTTCCTGCAGAGCTGCTGACTCCAAGGCCCCTGTCTGTGGAGTCAAGTACAGTGAATCAGCACATCCAGCCAGACAGCCCGGCCTTCCTGGGTGGAGCACATTCCCCAACCCCAAGACAAAACCAGTTTAGTTTCTCAAGCAGATCAGTTTTCCTCACTCGATTTTACCCTGAGACAGTAACTGATATAGCCTCCAGTTTCGATTAAGACCTTGGGTATTGGTTCCTCGTTGTTAATTCCACACATTACACTTTTCAAGCAACTTGACTCATCGCAGGAATGCCAGATACTGACTAACTCTGTTCCAAGGGAACTAATGGTTAAATCCCTTCCCTGCTAACCCCTTACTCAACTGCTGAATAAGTTGAAGAGAAAGTATTTTTAATTGGATTCCTGGTAAAATTGGTAAAATTTTATGTGTTGCCTGTAAAATAAACACTAAAGGACTTCCTCTCCTGCTCTCAACATGTAGCAAAAGGAATGAAAGGAAGACACGTTGGGGGTGGGTGGACGGGGGACAGAGACAGGGGAAGGGGTGTTCTCTCAAAAATAAGAAATGTCTCAGTAAGTACAAATTAATTTAGAAATTTATAGATAATTCCAAAGGGAGGAAGCTTTAGTACAAACTATGTTTCTTCTAAAAGCAGCAGTTGCCTTTATGTAATGAATATGTGGAAGAGCTTTTTGTCATCGGTTCCTGGAGTTGCTTCAATTATCTTACTGGGTTTCAATTCTGCCTCCTCCTCTTCCCTTGAAAGAGAGAACATTGTTTATTTAAAAGGAGATCCAGTTCCCTTCTGAAGTATCAGGTGCCTGTAATGTCACAAAAAAAAAAAGTGTCTATAAACAGCCTGCTCTGCAGAAGTGGTGTAGGATCCTTGCTCAGATAAGATTATTAGGTCTTAGCATCACATTTGAAGAGGTACAAGCTTGAGTGTCACACCCTGAGAGCTTCCCAACCCAGTTTGCACATTAGAATCAGCAGGGGGCTGTGTGTGTGTGCGTACCCATACACTCTGATTTCCTGGGCCTCACCCCGGAGAATCTGATTCAATTGGTCTGAGATGGCACCAGGCACTCATAGGTTTTGAAAGCCCCCTATTGATTCTCATGTATGTACAGGTTGAGAATCACTGGCTTAGAGCTTCAAGAAGTCTGCCCATGCCTGGATTTGTCGCCCTGTGAACTAGATAAATTTCTTCTGAAATTCAAAGGATATTTTTTAGCTCTGGCCAGTGTGGCTCAGTTGCTTGGAGCGTCATCCCATAAACCAAAGGGTCATGGCTTCGATTCTCAGTCAGGCCACACGCCTAGGTTGTGGGTTCCGTCCCTGGTCAGAGGCACATACAAGAGGCAACTAATCAATGTTTCTTTCTCACACTGATGATTCTCTCCCTCTCCCCTGCCATTCTCTTCTCTCTGCAATCCATAAGCATGTTCTCAAGCAAGGATTTTTGCAAAAGGATATTCTTTAGCTGGTTGCCTATCTGCTGCTGATGACATCTAATAACAAAAGAGAAAGGAAATGTAACACCTGAAGCCTACAAAAGCCAAAATCCTGAGAAGTCAAATGTTCGAATCTGAACAATGGGCGAACTATGGTGATCCTTCCTGCCCTCCTTGCCCCCCCCCACCATGATATCCCCATGTGCTTGCCTGCACACATGCATGCATGCACACACAGTGACATACTATAGCTCTACCCACAAATTCCAGCTTTGCACCAAACACCGAAGCAGCTGGGGTCTGTCAAAACGGTCTTCCTGCCCTCATGGGGCTGCAGGTGGCCTCAACTTAGAGACAAGTTGTATTCCATCTTACATTATTTGTTTGGCTTTCCAACGCATGTTCCCATTGAAATGATGTGACCACGGGGATAACGCTCCTAAGTCAGCCTAATACAGCCTTTTAAGCCATAATACAGCTGAACCAAAGTGCACAAAAAGCATCTAGGGCAGTCACTGTGGGTTTACAGCGCTGACAACATGGGTCCTCTTTGCTGGATCCCTATACACTGAGGTGTTCCTGAAAGAATAATGGTAGAGGCAGAAAGAGGAACAAAACATGTCAATGATATAGGGAAAGGCGAGAGGGGTGGATCAGACTCAAGGGCAAGCACTGGCTTTGGAGACCAAAGAGAGAGAGCATAAGAGCGAAATATTAAGATCTAAGGGATAGGACGGGGTAGCTGTGAGTGAGGTGGTGTGAGAGCACGCTGCCTGTTCAGCAGACCATTGACACTCACAAGGAGATACTTGGAGATCTGAAAACTCCCAATACGTAAACAGGGAGCTGCTTATGCAGGCTCTGGCTTTCTTCACAATCACATGTCCATGGAGCTTTTTCTGAAGATCTTAGTATCCCTTGACCATGTTTTCAAATTAAACAGAAATGTTAGCCATCTCTTGATTGCCATTTTCCACCAACAGCTTCATTAACAGATAGAAAAGCTCTTGTGCCCTGGGTGGTGTGGCTCAGTGGATTGAGCGCCGACCTGAGAACTGAAGGGTCACCAGTTTGATTCCTGGTCAGGGCGCTTCCTGGTCGGAGCGAGTGCATGGGTTGTGGGCTAGGTCCCTACCTGAGAGGCCCTCTCTTTCTTTCTCCCTTTCCCTCTCTCTAAAAAATAAATAAAATATTTTTTAAAAAAGGTTTTGCTATGTTGTTAGGAGGTGACAATGTTGGTGGGTCCAATGTGGGGTTGTTCCAGTTATTTGCTGGAGGGGGATAATTAATGCAAACCTAGCAATGAAACAGCCCACCAGCCTCAGGTGCGGCCCTCAGCAAAGGCAGACAACCTCTTAGTAGGTGTATTATCTCCATTTCATTCATTCTCTAAGCATTTATTGAGCGTGTGCTCGGTACCAATTACTGTGTAGATTTAAGGGATAGAATTATAAAAGAAAATGTTTCTATGTAGCTTGTATCCTAGAAACAGAAAAAAGAAAACATCACAATAGTGTGTAGTAGGACAATAACTACAATTGTGCTTTTCAAAAATAATGTGTATGCAAAATCACCCAGGAGTCTTGTTAAAAGTATATTTTTCCCCCAGTAGGTCTGGCCATGGGCGAGTCTGTTGGGAATTACCATCTACAGAAAAAAGTGAAGAACCTCAGAAATAGTAAAGACATGGTATACAAGAAATACTACATCAGTTTAAGGTCTCCATGAGACAGCTGCCACAACAGAATCAGACGTGCAGGAGACTTACTGAGGGAAATGCCATGAATGATACAGAGCTTCCGACAGTGTAGGTCAGACACCTGTGAAGGGAGAGGGGAAAGAAGGACTGTGTAGGAGAAGCCTTTACTCTTTCTACGGAGAAGCTCTTAGAAAATCTTGGCCAGGCCAAGTCAAATCCCCAGAGCAAAGATTACCCATGAGAGGGGTCTCATGTCTTCAAGAATGGCCTGCCTCCAGGACGTCTGCTGTGGCGTCACTGGCTGGGAGCAGCCTGGGGTGCTCTGGTTTCTGCATGAATGCTGTAGCTGACCTGCAAGTGCCTTGGCTGGAAGCTGTCCATCAACCACTCTCCTTGCAGCAGCTTTCTTCAAGGAGGGTGAAGCGGTACAATATTAACCCTAAGTTGCTTGTGATAAGTTAAAGGTACATATTTATAGTAGGGCAACCACTAAAAAAAATTAATAATGCAAAGAAGTACAGCTACAAAGCCAACAGAAGACTAACTCAAATAGTTAAAAAACATTGATTAACCCACAAAAACAGGAAAGGAAGGACAGATGAATGAAAATACAGATGGACAAATGAAAAACAAATAGCAATTGATACACCTAATTCTAGTCATTTCCATATACACATCAAAAGCTAATAGACTAATACTCCAACTAAAAAATGGAGATGATCAGACTGGATAAAAAAAAAAGAAAAGATCAAGGCATACCTATATTCTGTCTACAAGAGACACACCTTAAATGTAAAAACTCAGGTTGAAAGTAACAAGATGAAAAAGACGTATCTTGCAGATGGTAAACATAAGGAAGTTGGAGTGGCTAAATTAAAATCAGACAAATAGACTTTAAAACAAAGGGTATTACCAGCAGTAAAAAGGGACATGTCATAATAATAAGAGTTGTAACTCATAAGGAAGACATAACAATTAGCAATAATTCTTAGAGAGTTAAGTCTATGGCCATACCATCCTGAACACTGCCCACCTTGTCTGATCTCGGAAGGTAAGCAGGGCTGGGCCTGGTGAGTACTTGGATGGGAGAGTTGAACACACTCTTATCTTTGGGCCATTAATTCTATTCCTAAGTAATTACCGTATTTTGCCGTGTATAATAAGTTTGGCCCCACGTTTTTGGCCCAAACTTTCAGGGAAAAAAATCTTTCATTTAAATTTTTTTATTCAATTGTTTATTTATTTATATTTAGAAGCAAAACTGATTATTGTATTCCAGAGTATTATTTTCCATATGGATATCATTATTGTTTTCTAGAGTTACACTTTTAATGCATAAGCATAAATAACAAAATTAAAAATATTTATATAGATATAGAATTAGACTACTCATGTATAATGGACATCCTTATTTTTCCCTCAAAAATTTGGGCAAAAAAGTGAGCATTATACACATCAAAATACAGTAATCAAGAGAATGGAGACATGTCCACAAAAAGACTTATACAAAAATGTTCATAGCAGTTTTATTGGTAATAGCCTAAAGTTGGAAACAGATCAAATGTTCATCACCAGGAGGATAGATAAACATATTGTGTACATCAACACAATGGAATACAACTTGGCAGAAAAACAAAAACCTGCTGATATACACAACAACATGGGTAAATTTTGCAGACATTATGCTGAGCAAAGGGAGTACATGCTGCATGAGTTTCTCATATAAAGTTTTACGACAGCAAAACTCATCTAGTTTGAAAAAATTTTTCACACAAGTGTACTTCACAGGTGGTGAAAATATTCATTATCTTGGTAGAGATATAGATTACCTATGTGCATGCATTCGTTAAAACCCATCAAATTGTACAGCAAGGGGAGAAAGAATTTGTAAACAAATACAAAGATGTATAACCATGGGATCTGGCCTCAAAACAAAATAAAGGAAGAATATTTTTGAGAAAGTACTAGACAAAAGAACATGTGGTGACTTCATGAGAAACAAAATCTTTCAAGCACTGTGGAACCTCTGCATTTTCTCTTGCTTGGAGTTGGCAATGAGTGATTTAAAGACATTGAATGGTAGCACCTGAATAAACGTGCATGGCATAGTTTGTTGGAGCCAATAAAACAAATAACAGTAATCCTGAAAGGAGCAGAAATGCAATCTATTCCAATCCAGTAGAAGGGGGAAAAAGTATCCTCAAATTTGCCATATCCCACAGACAATAGAAAAGGAGAAAGTAAGAAGCAAAGAAAAACATAGCAAACAGAAAATACAAAATAAAGTGATAGAAATTATTCCAAATATGTTAGTAATAGCAATAAATGTAAGTTAATTAATTCCACAATTAAAATAAAGACATTAACAAATTGCATTTTAAAACATATTTCATTGTGGTAAGAATGGTTCACCTGAGATGTACCCTCTTAAACTTTTAAGTATACAATACAGTATTATTGTTAACTGTAGGCACAGTGTTAGATCTCTAGAACTTATCTTGCAAAACTGACACTTTATGCTTGCTCATTGATTAGCAATGTTCTATTTCCTCCCTCCCCTCCACTTCCAGCCCCTGGTAACCAGTATTTCAGATATCACACAGAAGTGGAATCATGCAGTATTTGTCCTTCTGTGACTGGCTTATTTCACTCAGCTTAATGCCCTCAGTGTTCATCCTTGTCGTCACATATTGCAGAATTTAAAGCCGAATGGTATTCCAGTGTATGCTCATTGTATGTGAATAGAGCTGCAATGAACATGGGAGTGCTTACATTTTTCTGAGATCCAAATTTCAATTCTTTTGGATAAATATCCAGAAGTGAGATAGCTAGATCATATGGTAGTTCTAGTTTTAAATTTTTAAGGTATCTTCATATAGTTTTCCATGGTGGCTGCACCATTTTCTATTCCTACAAACATTGTACAAGCTTCCAAATTCTCCATATGCTCCACAACACTTATTGTCTTTTTGTGGTTTTAATTTGCATTCCCTTGATGAAGTGACACTGAGCATCTTTTCATGTATCTGTTGGCCATTTGTGTGACTTCTTTGAAGAAATGTCTACTCAAGTTTTAGTCCACTTTTAAATTGGGTTGTGAGGGTTTTTTAAGTTGTGAGAATTCCTTAGAAGGCTTGTAAATATTTTCTCCAGCTTCATAGATTGTATTTTCACTCTGTTGTTTCCTTCACTGTTCAGAAGTTTTTACTTTGATGTAGTCCTATTTGTATATTTTTGCTTTTTTTTTTATTGTGATTCTGGTGTCATATCTATGAAATCATTGTCAAGGCCAATGTCATTAAGCTTTTCCCCTATGATATTTCCCCCTAGGAGTTTTATAGTTTCAGGTCTTACTTTTAGTTTTTAATCTATTTTGAGTTGATTTTTGTGTGTATATTTTACAAAATAATGGTCCAATTTTATTATTTTGCATTTTGATATCCAGTTTTCCCAACACTATTTATTAAAGAGACTGTTTGTTCCATAATATGTATTATTGTCACCATCAAAGATCAGTCAACCATATATGTGTAGATTTATTTGAGGGCTTTCTATTCTGTCCCATTGGTTTATTTATTTATTTATTTTTAAAAATTTTATTATTTATTTTTAGAGAGAGGGGAAGGGAGGAAGAAAGAGAGGGAGAGAAAGATCCATGTGTCATTGTGTCTCACGTGCCCCCTCCTGGGGACCTGGCCCACAGCCCAGGCATGTTACCTGACTGGGAATTGAACCAGCAACCTTTTGCTTCACAGTCTGGCACTCAATCCACTGAGCCACACCAGCCAGGGCTCTGTCCCATTGGTTTATATGTCTGCCTTTATGCTGATATCATACTGTTTTAATTATTGTAGCTTTGTAATATAGTTTGAAATCAAGGACTATCATGCCTCCAGCTTTTTTCTTTTTCTTTTTTTTATTTTTTAGAGTTAAATTTATTTTATTTTATTTTTTATTTTTTTAATTTTTAATTTATATATTTTATCGATTACGCTATTACAGTTGTCCCAATTTTTGCCCTTTTGGCCTCTATCTGGGACCCTCCATCCCCTGTGGCAACCCTCCCTTAGTTCATGCCCATGGGTCAAGCATGTAAGTTCTTTGGCTATTCCATTTCCTATCCTTGTTCTTAACAACCCCCAGCCTATTTTGTACATACCAATTTGTACTTCTTAATTTCTGAATCTTTTCCCTCATTCTCCTCCTTTCCCCTCCCAACTGGCAACCATCCAAATGATCTCCATCTCTATGATTCTGCTTGTTTGCTTATGATTTCATATGAAATCATATGAAATCTCTATGATTTCTCTTCTGCTTGTTTGCTTAATTTGCTTTTTAGATTCAATTATTGACAGTTGTGAATTTATTGCTATTGTAGTGTTCATAGTTTTGATCTTCCTTTACTTAAATAAGTCCCTTTAACATTTCACATAATAATGGCTTGGTGATGATGAATTCCTTTAGCTTTACCTTGTCTGGGAAGCACTTTATCTGCTCTTCAATTCTAAATGACAGCTTTCCTGGATAGAGTAGGTTGTAGGTCCTTGCTTTTCTTCACTTTGAATACTTTTTGTCAGTCCCTTATAGCCTGCAAAGCTTCTTTTGAGAAATCAACCGATAGTCTTATGGGAACTCCTTTGTAGGTTAACTATCTGCTTTTCTCTTGCTGCTTTTAAGATTCTCTATCTTTAACCTTTGGCATTCTAATGATGATGTGTCTTGGTATGGCTCTCTTTGTGTTCATCCTGTTTGGACTCTCTGTGCTTCCTGGACTTGTATTTTATTTCCTTCATCAAATTAGGGAAGTCTTTTTTATCATTTTTTAAAATAAGTTTTTAATCTCTTGATCTCCTCTTCTCCTTCTGGCAGCCCTGATTTGAATGTTGGTATGTTTGAAGTTGTCCCAGAAACTCCTTACCCTTTCCTTGTTTCTTTGGATTCTTTTTCTACTTGCTGTTCTGATTGAATTTTTTCTTCCTTATGTTCCAAATCATTGATTTGATTCTTGGCTGCATCCCTCCACTGTTGATTCCCTGTAAATTTTTCTTTATTTCACTTAGTGTATACAACTTTCATTTCTGCTTGGGGTATTTTTTATGCGGTTGAAGTACCCAATGAGTTCCTTGAGCATCCTAATAAGCATTGTTTTGAACTCTGCATCTGAGAGATTGCTTATCTCCATTTTGTTTAGTTCTTTTTCTGGAGTCTTGTTCTGTTCTTTCATTTGGGCCATATATCTTTGTCTCCCTGCATTTGTTTCTATGTATTAGGTAGAGGTGCTTTGACTCCCTGCCTCAGTAGTGTGGCCAATTGTAGAAAAGCGCACCTGTAAGTTGGACAGGGCAGAGCCTTAGGTAATCACCAGGGCGGGGCAACCCGTGTGAACCAGGTTGATGGAGTCTCAGATATGGTGTCTCTACTCTGTGGCTCTGTGTGGGGGAGGGCTCAGAAAAGAGACAATGGCCACTGCCTGGGCTCTGGAGTTTTGTCCAGGAGGAAGTTGTACCCCAGCACTTGCGCTGATGCCAGACACTTCAGTTTCTCCCCATATGCCACTGGTGCCCTACAAGCTGCTGCCCTGGTCCTGGAGCCCAGAGGACTGAGTCTGCCCAAGTCCTAAGTCTGTTGAGGACCCTGTAAGAGGAGATGCCTGAGAATCCCATAGTTTCATCTGCCACCCCAACCCCCACAGGTTTTTACAGCCAGAAGTTATGGAGACTTATCTTCCTGGCACTGGAACCCTTGGTTGAATGGTCTGGTGAGGGGCTGGGATCCCTTGCACCCAAGGTATCCCTCCCAATTTTTGTCCACTACTCGTGGGTGTGGTTCTATGTCTCTGTGTCTTTGCCCCTCAAACCTGACTGAATGAATGTTACTTCTTTAATTCCTTGGTTGTTGGACTTCCATACAGCTCAATTTTCTGATGATTCTGGGTGATAGTTTTTTTGTAGCTCAGTTGTACTTTTTGCTGTTTGTGTGAAGAGATGTGCCGTGTTTACCTACACCTCCATCTTGACCAGAATTCTCAGCTTTGTTCTTTCTCAAGATTGATTTGGCTATTCAGGGTCCTTTGTGATTCCATATGACTTTTAGAATTTTTTTTCTATTTTTGTAGAAAGTGCCATTGGGATTTTGATATGTATTTCACTGAATATGTAGATTGCTTTGGGTAGTATGAACATTTAACAATATTATATCTTCTAATTCATAAAAACAGGATGTTTTCCATTTATTCAGCTCTTCTTTCATTTCTTTCAACATATTTTATCATTTTCCATGTACCAGTCTTTTACCTCCTTAGTTAAGTTTATTTCTACGTATGCTATTCTTTCAGGTGCTATTGTAAATGGACTTGTTTTTCAAATTTCCTTCTCACTTCATTGTTAGTGCAAAACCCAGGTAAATATAACTTAAGAACATGACTAAACCAGTAAACAAAGATCACCATGCAAATGTTTATCAAAAGAAAGCTTGTTAGCAAGATTAATAGCAGACCAAATAGAATTAAGATAAAAAGAGTTTAATAGGTTTTAAGAGTTATACTTTACAACAATAAAAATAAAAGCCACCCTGGATAGTGTGGTTCAGTGGATTGAGCGCTGGTCTGTGATCCAGAGGGATGCAGGTTCGATTCCCAGTCAGGGCACATGCTTGGGTTGCAGGCCAGATCCCCATTAGGAGGCACTCGAGAGGCAACCACACATTGATGTTGCTCTCCCTCTCTTTCTTCCTCCCTTCCCCTCTGTCTAAAAATAAATAAATAGATAGATAGATAAATAAATAAATTATTTTAAAAATAAAATATAAAAAAAAGAAAGAAAAGCCTACATACCAGCTCTGGCCAGGTAGCTCAGTTGATTAGAGTCTCAACCTGATATGTCAAGGTTGCAGGTTCAGTCCCTGATCAGGGCACGCACAGTAAACAACCAATCAACGCATAAATAAGTGAAACAACAAACTGACATCTCTCTCTCCCCCTCCCTTCATCTCTCTTTCCAAAATCAATAAATAAAAATGCTACCAAAAATAGCAATTGTTAAAATTTAGTTAAGTGTGAAGTGCCATACATACTGTCTGTAACTTACATCAAACGCCTCACCAGTAAAGAGTTAATGGAGAAGAAAGTATAGCAAGATGTGAATGTATACATCTAAGTAAGTGGTATACAGGTATTCATTTTACTATTCTTTTGATTTATTGTATAATTATCTCAGTTTTCCTATTGTTTTGAAATTTTTCAAAATAAAGTTAAAATTTTACAAAGTAAAATGTTGGGGAAAATTTAATTTAATAACTCATGAGATAAGAATAAAATTTGATGAAATTGTAAAATATTTTAAATGAAAACCAAAAACATTATATTTTAAAACTTGTGGAAACAACTAAAGTATTTAAGGGAAATTCATAGCCTTAAATAGGAAAGATTTTAAATAAATGAGTAAATCCCTATGTTCAAGTAGCTAAAAAAGATCAGATAATAGAGTAAGTCCATAGAAAGTAAAATGAAGTCAATAATTAGGATATGAGCAAATGTGGATAAAACAGAAAACAAACAATAAAGGGATTCACTACAACCAGGACTTTTACTTTGAAAAAAAATTGATTAAGGAATACAATATCTAGAAAGACAGAAAGAAAAACTCTAAAAGTTCAAATAACCAATATTAACTAAAAAGAGGAGATAACAGATACAGTAGATATATTAAAAATCATGAATATAATAATACAAATGAATGTTGCCATTGAGTTTTAAAAACTTAGATAAAGTGTGTTCTAAGAAACAATGACCAAAATTAACCTAAGAAGTAGAATACTTGCATAAAGCAATACCCATTAGAGAAAGTGAATCAGTAATTTCATCGACAAGCATCAAATGTGTTTCATGTAAGTTTTAGAAGACTTTAAAGGAACAGATATTTCTTTTTTTTCCCCCTTTTTCATCTTCAATTTGCCATTTTGCTCATGAACACATTTATGGATAAAGTCCCCGCAAGAAAGTTGCTGGGTCAAGGGAACGTGCGCTTGTAATTTTGATCACTGTTAGCATCAAGTTTCATACCAATTTATACTTTCATCCACAGTGTATAAATGGAATGCTTGTTTCCACGTATGCTTACCAACAATGTTTTCAAAATTTTTTAATCTTTGCTAATATGAGCAATAAAAACTTGTATTCCATAGCAGTTTTAATTGCACTTCTCTTATGAATAATAAAGTTTACCTTTTCAATTTTTAGAAGCCATACGTAATTGTTTTATGCATGCTACTTATATTCTTTGCCCATTTTTATGTTTGTTTTCTTATTGATTTGTAGAGTCTCTAAGTGAGATATGTTTCAAGTTTTTGCCCTATATTATTTGGATTTAGATTTTGTTAATGTTGTTTTTGACATGGAGAATTTAATTTTTAAGTCTTTCTAAAGTGGCTTTTATGTTTTACATCATAGACTTTTCCCACTCCAGGATTATTTTTGGTCCTCCTATCTTCTGACCCACTGGGAAATTACTGTGATGTATGGACTGAGGTAGGGATCTGATTTTATCTTTTCCCCCACAGAGCTGAAAGTATGGCAAAGGTGCCTTTTCTACGATGTTCATGGTCACGGTCACAGACGATGAGGGTGCTATAATGAAGCCTGGCTAAACTGCAAGGGAACACAGGCACATTTTCTTATAAAAGACCACACCTGAGCCAAGTCTTGAGGACTATGTGTAAATTAGCGAGACAAATGAGAACTGGAGAATTAAAATAATTAATTCCAGCCAAAGACTAGCACATGAGAGAAGGAATGACAGGAGACAAGTCTCAAAGGATGAGCCTTGGATGTAGAGATTTGAACATTATTTTGAAAGCAAATGGGTACCATTGTATATTTATTTATTTATTTTTTAAGAGACGGGAAGGGAGATAAAAAGAGAAGGAGAGAAACATAAATGTTCGGGAGATGCCTAGATCAGTTTTCTCTCACATGCCTCCTACTGGGGGCCTGGCCCACAACCCAGACATTTGTCCTGACTGGGAATTGAACCAGTAACCTTTTGGTTAGCAGGTTGGCACTCAATCCACGGAGCCACACCAGCCAAGGCTGAATATTTTTTTAAGTGGGAGAAAGTAACATGCTCAGATTTACATCTAAGAAAGATTATTCTGACAGCACTATGGAAATGGATTGGAATGGGGTAAACCTGAAGGCCCATTTAAGTGAAAAAAAATGTTTTTTTCTGAAGGTTACCTGCCTCACATCCCTTGGTTAATAAATGGCTGGATTGGGGCTAAGACCTAAGTACCTTAATTTTAATTATTTCTTCATAGTTTAGACCAAACCAGGAGCCAGCTTGCCAGGAAAAGGATAAAACCTGCGAATAGTGGTTTTAAGTGGGACTATTTTAAAGCCCAGATCTAGTGCACTTGAACTCCAGTAAGTTCGTCTGAAACCTGAGTGTACAGCCATGTCTAAGTCAGTTCAACTCTAGGATTTCATGGTTGGAGGGGAGCCCAGAGGTCCCTCTCCCACCAAGGACTGGAATCTCTTCCAAAACACACCCGACAGGTGGCCTCAGGGCCCTGCATGAACACTCTTCATCTTCAAAGGGAGCTCCCAGGCCTCCTGCTCCTCTGTCGGTCAGATCTAAATATAGACAGTTCTTTCTCATGTTGAGCCAAATTCTCCCTTCCTGTTACTCTCGCCCATCAGCGGGCATGTCTTCTCCCTGGGTGGGTCTTCTTTCCTCAAAGAAAAACCATTAGCTTGGAGAAAGTAGGCACTAGCAAATGCTATCACGTGGCCATCGTAACAGTTACAATGTTTAAAAGGTACCGACGGTTGCGCAACACTGTGAATGCGCTCAACGCCACTGAACTGCACTGAAGAATAGTCACGATGACAAATTTTATATTACGTGTTTTGTCTAATTTTTAAAACTTTTAGTTTTTGTAAATGCCAGCAATACACTGGCCAATTAAAACATGACATGATGTTTTGAACTTTAAATGCTGGTGACTCCTCAAAATGACACTGAATTTTGGTTTTGTCTCCTTCTAACTCACTCTTGCTTCCATTTCATCATGTTTTCATGGTTTACTCCCGTCGCTTGAGCCAGGGTCTCAATTTACCTCTGAGAATCAGGCTTTTCTCCCTTTGGCTGCCTCTGAAACTTGGTGGTTCATTGAATCATGTGAACTTGCTTTAAAAAAAATCTAAATTAGGGTCATTGGATCAGTTATGTCAGGACAAAAATTATGGTACTTTGAACCCAATAGTCTCATGTTGTTCTAACACAGTGCTAGAGAAGGAAAGATTTTTCAGATCATTTCATTCCAAAATGTTAAGATCTTTTAACTCATGCAAGAGGAGCTTCATTTTTATAAGAATCAGTGATAATAGTGGAGTTTTTTTCTTGCTTGTTGTTTATTTTAAAGTTTTTTATTGCAATAAAAAATATATATATAGCACAATTTGCCATCTTAACCATTTTGAGTGTACAATTCAGTGGCATTGATCCTTAGCAATGTCTTGCAAATAGTGGGGTTTTTAACTGGCTTATTTTACTAATCCATAACCCAGTCGCCTGGTTGAAGGACTAGCTTCGATTATG
This sequence comes from Trachops cirrhosus, assembly GCA_028533065.1. Lineage (NCBI taxonomy): Eukaryota > Metazoa > Chordata > Mammalia > Chiroptera > Phyllostomidae > Trachops > Trachops cirrhosus. The sequence goes on from CM052538.1 coordinate 172,867,872, forward strand.
TGATGTTAAATTTTTTATTTGCACCAGATATTTACTATAAAATTTTCTTGCCAGAGAGTGATCCTGAGTTTTTCTGTGGGGACAAAATCTGTCATGACCTCTGTTCATCAAACAGGCCGGTCCTTGATGGGCTGCTGCTCTCTTTGCCCGCCCCTTCCCCACCCCCCCAGCAGCCAGGACCTTGGGTCTTTGGGATCATCTGTACCCCACCACCCTCCGCCTCATTAGCTGTGTGGCACCTGTTTTAGTCACAACCTCAGGGATGCTGTTGTTTGTCATTTGTGATACGAATGAGGTGGGATCAAACCAGAAGCCATCTAACATACCAACTGATCCCAATTTGTTTAAAATCTGAGCCTTTGAATTAAATGCAGCAATGCATAAATATCTTCAATGTTAAACAAAGTCTTCTATGAAAAATACCAATTTTAAAATTGACATAATAGTTTGGGGGCTTATTCCCTTTTCCATTTTCTTTCCCTTTTGAAAACTAACATATGCACCTCAGAGAGAACAATGTGATTTTCCATATAGGTTTATACTTCCCTAATTTTGATAATATTCCTAGTAAATCTCGATTCTTTCTAAAAGCACATTCTTAGGAGATGTCATACCAGATCCCTTCCCCATCAGATCTTTGCGACTGTTGTGTTTAAAAAAAAAAAACTCTTTAAAAACAAATTTTGGCTTCTTTTTTTAAAACATTTTATTTATTTTTACAGAGGGGAAGGGAGGAAGAAAGAGGGGGAGAAACATCAATGTGTGGTTACCTCTTATGCTCCCCCTACTGGGGACCTGGCCTGCAACCCAGGCATGTGCCCTGGCTAGGAACTGAACCGGTGACCCTTTTGTTCACAGGCTGGTGCTCAGTCCACTGAACCACATTAGCCAGGGCCAGATTTTGACCTCTGATTATAGCAGAGGAACTGGGTTGGAATCAAATGGAAATTTTAGAGTTAAAAAGTACAATATTTGAAATGAAAAATTTATTGGATGTTTCAAACATTTTTGAGACATTTGAAACAGTGAACTTGAAGATAGATCAATAGAGATCATTTAATCTGTAAAATATAGACAAAAGTCTCAAACATTTGAAAATTAATCAATGCTTACAAAAATCTATGATTTATTTCACAAACGAAATTTGAAAACATTTGAATGGGATTATAATGTGTGATGCACCAAAGGAGGGCTCAGAAGGAATTTCAGATCTTTAAATGCTTACACTGGGAATGAAACTTAAAATCAATCATCTATTCATCAGCTGATGACTAGATACATAAAATGTAGTATATCCGCACTGGAATATTATTTGACAATAAAAAAGAATGAAGGATGATGCATGCTACGACATGGACGAGCCTTGAAAACATCGTGCTGAGTGAAAGAAGTCAGTCGCAAAAGACCACATCATGTGTGGTTCCATTCACAGGAAGTGTTCAGACCAGGCAAATCACAGGAACGGAAGTTAGGCCAGTGGCTGTTCAGAGCTGGGGGAAGGGCTAGCAAGGGGCGGGGTGACTGATAAAGGGCATAGAATTTCTTTTGTGGGGTGATGAAAATGTTCTAAAATTTATTTGATGTTGGTTGCACAACTCTGTGAATATACTCTAAACCATTGAACTGTATACTTAAGTGGGTAAATTGAATAGTATGTGAATTATCTCAATAAAGCTGTTACCCCACAATTTTATCTAGACATTCAACATAGGAAACTGGAAAGTGAGCACATTAAACCCAAAGAAGTAAAAACTAGGAAATGATAAAGAGCACGAATCAATGAAGTAGAATCAGATGAACAATAGAAAAAATAAGGCTAAAGGGGGGTTCTTTGAAATGATTATTAAAAGTGGTGAAAGTGGCAAGACTGATAAAGAAAAAAGAGAAAACTCATTAAACTATATGCTTAAAAACGGGTGAATTTGATTGTAAGCAATTATACCTCAATTAAGCTTTAAAAGAAGCAAATGGATGTAACCCACCTGATGAACAGACCTTTTAAAAAGTATGATGATATCAGCCAATGCCATTTCTCTGGGCCTTGAAATAAAGGGCTTTTAACATAGTTTTATTCAAACTGATCGAAGCATCTTGCTTGCTGGTTGACAACAGTGACATCCCCCCACCCCCCACCCCACCTCTCCACTCTGTGAGTGTCCACTTTTCAAAGGCTGTGTCATTAAGGTGCCCCATGGTTTGTAATAACCAGGCAATTCTGCCACTACCCCTTTTTATTATGCACTTTAAAAAGTCCCAGGTGAAACTGAAGATTTACTTGTGTTGCCATTTCTGTCTTGGCAGGATTCTAAGAACTAGTCAGGGACTAATAGCTACAGCAGTGTGTCGACCTTGTTACAAGAAAATCCATACTCGGAGCACGGGTCAGTCCATTCAGCGGTTTCTTTCCCCTCAGCGGGTCTGTGTTACAACAAAACAAAGTTCAGTACCTGGATGTGTGAGGGAGAGCACATCCAGAGAGGATCAAATCCGCGTCAACCGGGACCTGTGGGAACCTCACCTTAGGTCTACGACAAAGAATGAGAATGGCTCGAGATGTTCTTTAAACATGCAACCAGAATACAGTTAGTTGCTACTGAATAAAGGAAAGAAAAGGGGACAATAAACTTCCTTTATTCCTATGTCATTCACCCTGCTGAAAAATATCAAAGGGAGGTCTTTTATCCTTCTTGAAGGTTTTGTAAGTGAATGTTGCCATTTGTGGCTTTATGGTGTCTCAGACTTATTCTAAGCAACACTGCTGTCTACCACATTCTAGCCTTGGCAGTGTTAGGGCATCTGGGCAGAATCTTGAGGCAAGATAGAGAGATCTTTCTTTGTTTCTCCACGTTAACTACAGACCCAGTAGGGAAAAATTGTGAGGTAGTATGGTTCAGGGTGTAAGAGAATGGGTTAAGACAAACCTATGGTCCAGTCTTAATTTTGCCACTGATTAAGTGTATGACTTTGGGCAAGCTATTCAGCTTTTCTGAGCCTCAGTCTCTTCATCTGTAGGATGGGCATAATAATACCATCTACCCCATAAGGTAGCCAGAAGAGTTATGTAAAATAATGATCATAAAGGGCATACGACAGCCTCTGGCAAAGGATGAAAACATTCATAATACTATCTATTTCTTCATGTTTACATATATTTTCTGCTAGGGAAATTGACGCTCTAGCACATTGCTGGAATATAAATAGGAAATTTATAGGAATATAAATTGGTACAGCCTTTTTGGAGGGCAATTCAATCTTTTCTGTTAAATTGTTTAAATCCCATGGGCTTCAACCCTGCACTTGCACTTCTTGGTGTCTATATTAGAGAATTATTCATAGGCATATATTTATGTAACTCTGAAAAACTTGAATTTGGTATACTAATTAGCCTTTTCAAACATATTATGCCTGTGGAGAGTATTTTTCCTATGTTCTGCACCGGGTCACTCTGAAGAGGCTAGCTTTATTGAAGAAAGGTTTTTTACACTTCCAAGAAAGTCAGTTCTAGAAATGATATTATGTAAGTCCTTAGAATTGTAGATGGTTTATTCTTTCTTTAAATCTTAGAAATAATATGCCTAAACCATCTTCTTTTATAGATGAGCAAATCTTAGGCCCTCTAAGGTGAGACAACTACCCCCATTGCCCAACTAGCTGATTGTGGGACCCCAGTCTGTGTTCTCAAAGCCCAGCTGTGTCCTGAGAATTCATTCTGGTCTCAGTGCAACAGGCAGAGCTAGTCATTGACCCAATAACCATTCTCCCTTTTTTCCTTCCTAGGAGCTAAAAACACTAACTACCCAGACTCCCTTGCAGCCACACCTAGCTCTGGCCAGTGAGATATAAATGGAAATCTCCTGGATGGGATCCTTCAGAAAAGCCATTGTTTTCCTGACTTTTTTAAAAAAGAGGGATATAGCTGGCATGTATTTTCTTCCTTTCTTTTTAATCCTCACCAGAGGACACATCCACTGACTGTAGAGAGAGGCAGGGGGCAGGGGAGCTTGGGGGGAGAGAATAAGAATGGGAGAGATCGATGTGAGAGAGAAATGCACCCCAACCGGGGATCAGACATTCGGTGTATGGGGTGACACTCCAACCAATGGAGCCACCTGACCAGGTCTGGCACGCAATTTCTTTACCCTCTCCATGTTCCCTCCTGAAATGCAGGCAGAGTGTCCGGAGGGTCAGCAGCCATATTATCTATATGATGACAGAAGTCACACACTAAGGCTAGCAGGTAGGAATGTCGAAGGAGTCTGGGCATGGGGCACAACATCGTGAAGCCTCTGTGTCAGCCATGGACTGGCCACCTCGTGTTGCTTCATGTAATGCCAGAAAAATAAACTCTTTCTTGGTTGAGCCACTGCAGTTCTATTTTCACTTCCCCTTCACTTCCCAAGGAGAACAGAGGCTGTGGCATAGACTCTGCCCTATCAAAATTCATCTCGCCTTGATCATTCCTGTCTCAGAGGAGGAAGGGGCCATCCTTCTTTCCAATTGTAACCATTTCCATTTCTTTCTGTCTCCTCCCATCTCCTTCTTTTCTTAAGTTCATCTGCCTCCTCTAATCCCTACTCCTTATTCTCAGAACATCTATTTTTCTTTCTGTTTTGACTCCCTTACAAAATACCATTCTTGCACTTTTCTTCATGTCCTAAAAATCTTGGGATAAGAGACTCCAAAAGCCTGACCTGCCTCCTGATGAAAATTGGCACTAGGGTTCTTTATGGATCTCTCTCCCCATTGATGTTAATAACCCCAGAAGACTTCTTCAATTTTCTGTTTCCAGCACTAGGAAGCATATGCCACAGACCTGACGCTCAGCAAATATTTGTTGGATGGGGTGGGGTGGGTCTCCTGGCATCCTGCCTATTGTGCTTTCCAGTATCTGCCTCCTTCTCCAATATCCGGCTAATTATGGAATCTTGGCATCAGATAAAAGGTCAAGGGGAGGCAAGGTGTCCAGGCAGTAAGTCCACAAAGCCATAAATCAGAAAAGCAGCCCAGACTGGTTTCCTGGGAGTGCCTCCTGGTTACCCAGAGTTCTTTCCAATGTCCCACAGCTGCTTCCATTCTCAACTCTGGCAAGAGCCTGGAGAAGATCTTCTGTCCATAAGTAAGGCGGTACCTGTGCATTAAATCCAAGTAGGAAGGTCAACATTCTGTAACGAAATTGGAGAAGGTCAACATTCTGTAATAAACAAAATCGGCAACTGAAGTACCAACAACTAATCACCGAAGAGCCTGAAACCGGAGCCAGATTTCCTTGCTGACAGTGGAGAGCTCGCTGGAAGAACAGCGTGATTCCTCACGTTTGCCCCACTGTGTGAATTCTCCCCGCATAACCGATTTCAGCTCCCAGCTGAACAACTGGCTGGTACTGTGAGCTGACTCCGGCACATTCTCCGTGCAGGGCAGCGCTGGCTCTGCTCAAGAGGAGAAACCAGCATTGGCCAAGGCCCTAGAATTCCAAACCACACGGCAGCTTCTGGTCCCCTCTCTCAGGAATGGCATCTTTATCTGCCCAGGTGCCCAAGGGCAAAAGGCACAGCTCATCTGAAAATACCAATCTGATCATGTAACTCCTTTAAAGGAAACCCTTCACTGGCTCCCTGTAACTTTAGGACCACGACCACGTCCTCATCATTCTGGACACAGCCGTGCAGGAACAGGCCCTCCCTCTTTAGTGTGAACCCACCAGCCTGGCCCCCGCCCGCCCCCCGCTTACTGTGCTTCAGTTCCCCCTGTTGGTCCTGTTTCAGTTCCCCCGACGAGCCTGTGGCCTCTCATGCCTCTCTTTCCATGTGCATTCCCCATCCCAGGAAAGCTCTTCCCCTCTGTTTTATCTCCTCTACTTCTGCTCACCCCTTAGATCTCAGCTGAAAAGGCTTCCAGGAAGCCTTCCCTCGGATCCTCAGACTAGACCAGATGCTAGAGATTTCCTATACATTCTGCTCCTCTCTTCCCATTTATTCTTTACTTGTCTTCCCCACTAGGCCATCCGTTTTCTCGCTGCTTATGGTTGGAAATGCTGGGCTCTGGAATCCGCACTCCCTGCACAGCTGCCAGGGGGCCTTCTAAAGCAGGTCCTTCTCAAAGGGAAGTCAGTTCTGCTCACTCCTCTGTTCAAAACTTTAAATGGCTTCCTTACTTTCTCAATGAACTTTAAAATCTGTTCGGCCTCTAAAGCCCTACAAGGTCTGACATTTTCCGTCTCTTTCCTCCCTCTTCCTCTGCTCTAGCCACACGGGCTTCCTTGTTCTCCCTCGACTACGGCAAACATGTTCCTGCCTCAGGACGTTTGCACGTGCTGCTACTTCTGCAGCAAAACCACATTACTCGCTCATTTTCTCCGGATCTCTGCTGAAATGTTACCTTGTCAGGGAAGCTTGCATGGCCCACCTATCAGACTCCAACACCATCAAGCAATTCACTAATCCTCCGTAGACACTAACTGGGTGTCCTACAAATTTGATGAAATTCTTTTTTTTTTAATTTTTATTTATTTATCTTTAGTGGGGAAGGGAAGGAGAGAGGGAGAGAAATATCAATGTATGGTTGCTTCCTATGCATTCCCTGCTGGGAACTGGCCTGCAACCCAGGCATGTGCCCTGACTGGGAATCGAACTGTGATCTCTTGGTTCACAGGCCCGCGCTTAATCCACTAAGCTACACCAGCCAGGGCTGATGAAATTCTTACACAGCCTCCCTAGAGAGAGCGTCAGATCCCACAGGGGAAGGGGCTCTGTCTCACAAGACTGCCCCCACCTGAGACACAAATCCTAATAATTCCAAGTTGTTCCCTGAGCTTCTGACCTACTGGCTATAAATGGTAGGTTTCAACAACTCCCCCCGCGGTTTGATTAATTTGCTAGAACTCAGAGAAACATTTACTTCCATTTACCAGTTTATTATAAAGGATAGTATAAGGATACAGAGGAATAGTCAGATGAAGAGATATGTAGGGCGAGGTCTAGAAGGGTCCCAAACACAGAAACTTGTGTCCCCATGGAACTGAAGGACACAACCCGCCAGCACAGGGATGCACTCACCAACCCCTAAACTCATCAAATCTTATTGTTCAAGAGTTTTTATAGAGCTTAATCTGCAGCCTCCCACTTCCCCTTCCCAGAGGTCAGAGGGTGGGGCTGAAAGCTCCAACCTTCTAATCACTGGTCCTTCCAGCGACCAGCTCCATCCCGAGGCCATCTTGGTGGGGCTCCTCATGAGTCACAAAAAGATACTCCTATCACTCAAAACATTCCAAAGTTTTCAGGAGGTTTGTGCCAGGAACTGGGGACAAAGACTAAATATGTTTCTCTCGCTTACCCTGTTTTCTTTTTCTTCACAGCACTATGGCCACATGACAAACTACGTACCTCTTGGTCCATTTGTTGATGGCCTGTCTCTTCCCCTCTAGAAGCTGAGCTCCATGAGAACAGGAATGTCATCTATTTTGAGCACCATTGTGCCCCTGACATCCAGAGCAGCACCTGGCTTAATAGCACTTCATTCACAATGATGCATTCAACTGCTGAGTCCTCGGAAGGTCTGGGGAAGCAGCTCAGAATGGCTTCTGCACGTTGCTTCTTATTTTTAGTAACAGTGCCCCCGGGTGTTACATTTACTTGTATTTTCTGATAATGTTCTTGCAGCACTGGCCACTCCACTTTTTCACTAATTCATCTCTTTGTGCAGAAAATAGACCCCTGGGCCAGAGTGCCAGCACTTAAAATGGACAATTAGAAGCAGCTTTTGAGAAGAGGAAATGCAAGGGTCTGAGAGGGTCTGAGAGGGCTGCGTGGGCTGCTGGGGCTGTGCCACACTCCGAGGAGACGTTGAGACACTAATGCCAAAGGTCAGAGGCTCAGTGTCTTTTATCGTCTTTCTTTCCGAAGAAATTACTTTCCGTTTAAAGAACATGCCCAGGTAATTTCTATCAGTAAACAGAGACTTTGAAAGTAAATGGATTAACATACCCGTATTTGCTCAGTGCAAGCCAATAAAAAGAGTTTCCTTTGTTTCTCCTTGTCTTAAGTAAAGTTTAGCACCAGAGGGTCAGGGCAGCTTTCTGGAACTCCTGACACTTGGAAATGACAAGTGATAGGTCAGACTTGGCCTGGGGAGGGGAGAGGCTTCACGTCCATTTAGACGGGAGAGGAGAGAGACACATAAGTAGAGAGGCACCTGATTCCTGACATTTCCCAGAAAACCGTTAGGATAGAACTGAACCCATTTCCGGCCGACAGAGGATGACTGGGTCTGTTTCTACTCCGTTCTGTCCGTGGTTCTGCCATGACTTCCAGCTGTGGCTGGAGAAGTTCTTTAACTTCCTTGGGGCTTTGCTTCCCTATTTGTGAAGCGAAGCGCAGACCTCGCAGAAGGTGATGGTCAAGTGCGCAGGCTCTAGAGCTGGACCGCTTGCCTTCTTTCTAACCCTGGCTCTGTCACACGCCAGATGGCAGATCTGGGGCAAGTCATTGGTCTCTCTTGGCCTCAGCGCTCTCACTTGTGAAATGAGGAAATGATCTTGCCCACACACTTCTAATCCAGAATCTTTACTTTCCCTGTTTGCAGAATGATAGGCAGCAGTTGCCGACACACCTGCTCCCAGGATCGTCAGTGTGGGGTGAGCCTGCGAGGGTGGGAAAGGGCCTCCTCCGGCAGTTCTGGGGCTGACGAGGAGCTTGGCGGTGGTGTGAGCGCTAACCCTTCGCCCTGCATGGACTAATTATTTAGTCCTAGCTCGGGGATGATGGCCGTGTTGCCACACAGTGATGTCAGGGGCTAGGACCATGTGTGTGAGATGAGTGAGTCACAGACCCCAGTGAGGATATGTGCACTCTGCAGAAATAAGGGAAGGAAAAAATAGCAAACTCCCACAGGTTATGTCATCTGATGCTAATACCTGTTCTCTAACCCTCAGCGGCATTTGCCTGCAGGGATGGCAATGAAAGTCATGGCCTCACTCATTGGACAAGGGCTGGAAAATGTTTGTGAATGAAAATAAAAAACAGTGGGGAGGGGACTAAAGCTCAGGGGTTCCATAGGATAACGCTGTGGACTCATGGATTAAGCAGCAGTTGCGGCTGTTATTCAGCGGTAGGGGCTGATCACAGAGCAGAGAGTAGAGCTCCGAGTTCATCAGGGCACTAGTTGTGGCCTCGGAGGGCATCAGGACCTGGAGCCACAGGGGCTGAGTGACACTGGGTACACTCCAGGAGGCCCACGGCTCTACAGAAGGAGGGAAAGGAGTGCTCTGGCCCCCGTCATTCCTCCCTGCTGCTGGTGGGCCCAAACCCCCACTGACCTCACTGCGCACAGAGCCTGCGAAGACAACTGCTGAAGCCATCTTGCCTTGCACTTGGAACAGAGACCTACGTGTTAAACATTCGGAAGGCTTAAAAGACAAATAAATAAGTGAGAGAAAGAGGACGAAGAACAGAAGTCCAGCGAAGGAGGAGAGGAGGGAAAGGATGGAGACCGAGTCTGCAGGGGGTGGCAGTCCCACCTGTGGACACCTTGCGCCAGCCGCGCACACGAGATCAAGTCAGCCCTCCGGGAACCAGGAACGCGGTTAGGGAAGCCAGGTACATAAACAGGAAATGTTGCGAAACAGCCATACAGCAAACGCCAACTAGTACGACATAATGAGAAGCCCAAAAGAGGGTCTGCATGAAATTAAAGAGCATTCTGGGGCGGTTAGTGAAGTCTATTTGAAGACGCGAGTTCCGAGCCAGACTGAGTTCCTAGGAGGTGAGAGATGGAGACTGAGTAAAGGGGAGACACGGAAGGTCAAAGGCACCGTTTCAGGGGAGGCTAAATTTTGTAACATGCTGCAAAGATACTGGAAAGACAAACTTGGATATGAATCCTAACATTTTCATTTTTAGCTGTGGGACCTTAGGATTTTCTAAACTTGAATTTTTTCATTTGCAAAATGAAGGTTATAATATCTCCTTCTTGGGTAATTGTGGAGAATAAATAAGATATGCATTATTCGTTGAAGGCCTAGCTTAGCACTGAGCATGCAATTGGCATTTACTATATTCTACTTCTCTTTCTAGTCTTTTTTAAATTTAATCTTTATTGTGTTGTTTTCCCATTACCGTTTAGTACCCTTGTACCCCCCTCCCCCCAGCAATCACCACACTGTTGTCCATGTCCATGAGTCCTTTTTCCTTTTTGCTCAATCACACTGCTCAGTAACTGCCTATTTGTTTGTCCGTATCACCCAGCTTCTTGAGAATGGGACTCTGTGTTAAAGCCCCAGGGCTCAGCCAGTGTCAGGCACACAGTTCAACCTTGATGAATATTTTTCTAAGTGAATGAAGGAGACTGGTGAGGAAAAATGGGAGGATAGCTAAAAATTAGGTATGATGATATAGGGGTCACCATAAGAAACTTAGAATGAGAACAACAACAACAACAACAAAAAAAGCACACACACAAGGAAGAAAAGAAAGCCTTAAAAACCCAAAGAAGATTAGAAAGACCAGCACATATACTTGGTTTAATGACACAAGAAAAGAGCAAGAATGGAAATGAGAGAAAGAGAGGGTGGGGAGAGAGAGAAACAACTCTCTCCTCAACTCAACTTGTAAAAGCCAGAGGCACTCTAAAACCCCAAACAGCTGGGCCCTGTGTAGACAGTGAAGCTAAGACAATGAAAAGAGCTTTTTCAGTTATAGGAGGAAAAAGAACAAGGAGGATACAGTCTCTCTGCTTGGGGGCAAGATGTGTCATGATAGCAGACCACAGAGGAAACGGAGCTCCTGGGTCCTGGCCTTCTGCCTCCCTGGCGGAGACTAAGCTATCCGCCCTGAAGGGATGCTGCAGGAGGTGGTGAGCGGAACTTCGAGGAGAGGCGGGGTCAAGAGCTCTGTGCATCTCAGGTGGACTGGAGTCTCTTAGGCCGAGTGATTTATGTCCCAGAGGTCAGAAAGAACTTGGAGATAAAGTTGCTGCCTATTCTTAGTGATTGATCTTTGACAGACCATAAAGAACTGGACCATTGTTTTTAAACTCAAGAGGAGCAAAGATGAAAAAGGTGAGATCTCAAAATAGCAAAAATCAGTTGTTTTCCAGTGTTGGCTTTCAGATCCCTCCTGATGGCCTTTTTTAAATAGATGCAATTTAAATCTCTGGAACAAAGATATAGAAAACTGTCAAAGCAGAGATGTTCTGGGTGTCATAGGAACAGGAAGCCTAGGGACACCCCCTGTGCGCCTCCCCCTTTTTTCCCTGGGAAGAGGGTATACCCAAGGCACTCTGTTGAGCCCTAGGGTGAAAACCACCTCCCTAGATCAGTCAAGTGAACAAGTCATTCATTAGCTGCATCAGTCATTCATTAGCTCCCTATGAAGGGAAACAGTGAACCCTGGAGGCCAGGAAGCAAGGGTCCCCCAGGAGAGAGGAAGGCCAGACCAACCTCAGCTCCTTTTCCATAGGCCGTGTGTGGAATGCCCCAGTACTGGTCATATAGATTTGAGCAATGTATTAGACAGCATCTCTCAATATAACCTTACACCCAGAATCAAGTTTCTATGATGGTGTCATTAGGTGAATGCAACGGTATGAAGACCATTCTCAAAGGCCATTGGTTAAAGACACAGTGCAAACCTTGGCAGTATTTCTAATGGCCTGCCAAGGAGCTCTTTTCTCGTCAGTGACTTTTTGGCACTTCAGTCAATGATTCTAATAATATTACCTTTTATTAGATGCTAAGCACTTCATTTAATCCTAAAGGTAGATATAATTTTTATCATTATTTCATAGATGAGAAAACTGAGGCTCAAAGGGAGAATTAGCTTGTTCAATATCATATAACTAGTGAGTATGGAAGCAACGACTTAAACCCATGCCTAACGCATTCCAAAAACCTTACTATAGCCAGATTAGGACATTGGTGACACTCTTAAGACATGTACTTTCAGCATAGCTAATGCATGAGATCATAAAATTATTATCCAAAAAATCAACAGTTCAAAGTGATAGACCTAATTTAAAATAATGAATGTAAACAGAATGAGTAACTGAAGGTCTAAAACAAAAACGAGAGCAAAAAAGCAGCTACACAAACAAAAAAGGGGAGAGACATGGGTTGACAGCAGCACATGTAGAGAGTCTCAGAGGTTTTAATTAAAGACAAATTCATCATGAGTTAAGAAAAGGTTAACATGAACTTGAGCCATATTCATAGACTTAGAGGGTCCAAAGCAAAGGCAGGCGCAGGTCTGCTGGGACCCGCAGAGTTCGTTGTCATGTCTGTAGTGTTTCGTTCTGGGAATCACATGTTGTGATGGGTGGTGATAAAGAGAAGTCTGATCAAGACTGCAGAGGGTGTGGAAATGATCTGGGAATACTTATCTTGGAAACGAGAAGACAGAATAGCAGAGCTATCTTCAAACACATGAAGGTCCACTTCTCAGATGACTGCTTGCAACGGGAGTGTATTCTGCCCTGGAAGACAGACCGAGCCGCAGGGACACTCTGGCTTTGTGTGTCTTCAACATTTAAGGCCAATAGGGGCCCTAAGACCTGCTTACCAAAGGGAGCTACTTACATTAATTCTTAAAGTTTCAGGTAAATCTGGCAGTAAGAACTGGTTCTGAGATTAATATGCAATGATATGCAAATAATAAAATCTGCCTCGAGACAAAAAATAACCAACTATCAAATAAACATACAAACTTCACTAATAGTGACAAAACAAGGAGAAAAGTATAATTTATTGCCAGAATTTTTTTAAAGCCTTAAGAGTAAAGTCAAGTTAGCCAGGGGATAAATGGGTAAACTGTAGTTTAAAAAAAATTGGCACAGTACTCAATGCTAGGCAACAGTAAAACAATGTTTGCCCTGTTCTGAGGGAAAAGACTTGTGATCTAAGAATTTAACTGAGATAAGAATAAAGGCTCTATCTAGGCATGTAGTCTCAAGCATGCAAGAATTCAGTATTTATTACCATGATCCTTCTTGAAAAAAATAACCCGTTGATAAAATGGAAATGCAGGCAGATAAGAGATAACTCAAAATAAAGAAGTAAAAAATGGACAGGCCAAGATAAAAGAATCAGACATTAGCATTGAATCCTATGGAATTGATGTTACGAAAGTGAATGTAAATGGCCCTGGCTGGTGTCACTCATTGGGCTGAGCGCCGGCCTGCAAACCAAAGGGTTGCCAGTTTGATTCCCAGTCAGAGCACATGCCTGGGTTGCAGGCCAGGTCCCCACTGGGGGGCACTCGAGAGGCAACCACACCTTGGTTTCTCTTCCTCTCTTTCTCTAAAAATAAATAAATAAAATCTTTTAAAAGTGAATGTAAATGTTAAAACCTTGACAAGTAAAATTAGCATAATCAAAATTTGCCAGTATTAGGAGGAGAGTTGGGAACAAGCTCTAAATATATACTAGAAAGTCAAAATATCATGTCTAAAAATGAAACAGTTGTTTAGAAACACTCTAACCTAGTATATTTTGTTTTCAATAATTTTTGCTTCTTAATTATAGGTGGTTCTTGTAGGAAGCACTGTCTTGAGTGGTGAAAATATATTAATCTGAAGTTTTGCACTTTCTTCTTTTCATTTCAATTTCTTTTCTTTAAGCCATATTAAATTTAATAGCCTACTAAAAAATCATGCATAGGGTGATACATACAATGGATTACTTAACATCTCTTCCAATTTCAGTCTACTGGGACTTCCTGTTCTTCAGGGGCTGCAGTGGAAAGGGGAATGTTCTCCAAAGGCTCTCAGGGAAAATCAGTTTCTTGCCTCTGCCATATTCTGGAGGCTGCCAGCATTCCTTGGCTTGTGGATGCACCACTCTAGTCTCTGCCTCCATCTTCAATCACCTTTTCCTTTCCTGTATGGTTAAATCTCCCTTGTCTCCCTTTTATCAAGACCCTTGTGAATGCCTTTAGGGCTGCCTGATAATCCAGGATAATCCATCTCAATATCCTCAACTTAATCACATCTGTAAAGACCCTGTTTCTACTTAAGATAACATCCCCGGGTTCAAGGGATTAGGATGTAGACATCTTTGTGGGGGGCGGGAGGCATTTTCAGTCTACTACAAGTGGTATAATCCCAGAATTTGAATTTGGGACAGTAGCTTCCTGTCCCAAAGAAGTAACCACTACCTGATAAATCAGTTATGGAAGGTTCTGTAAGTCATTTCTAGAGGTCCAAGCCTGAAGCCTGCTCCCCTCTGCACTTCCATAATTGTATTTGCACCCAATTCCCTGTCTGCTTAAACTGCAAGTGTTTCTCCTATGTATGACTGAATCCTAATGAACATGTACAATGTGGCCACATTGTTGATACATTGTTTATATTTATCTCTCAGTACTTCTATCCGTGTATCTGTATAACAGAGCTACAAATATACTACACTCATTTGTACAAAGAAAAGTCACCATCTTTTTAAAAATTAAATGCTCTGATGCTGCTTATAATCTCCTTCTGCTATATGGTAATAGTTGTTGTGCTGGGTGAAATACAAGGAAAAAGGGATCTGAATTGTACTCCAATCTGGTAAGCTTAAACCACAGGTGGCAAACACAAGGCCCGCGGGCCACATCTGGCCCTTCACCTTGTTTTATCCAGCCCAGCACCTTGTTTCTACCTGGTTGCAGCGCCAAGCTCTCGCTTAACTGTTAAGGAGTAGTTACATGTATACAGTCCTAAAGTTACACTTGGCCCTTTGAAGGCAACTGGGAGGCTGATGTGGCCCCCAGTGAAAATGAGTTTGACACCCCTGGCTTAATAGAATGAAGTGATTTAAGGCGTTCATTTCAGTAAATTTTCAGTCTCTCAGATTTCCTCTTTCTCTCCTTGCTTCTCTCCAAGGTGAGATCTGTTCTTATAGGGTAATGTGGATTATATGAACTCATGGTGGCCTCAGTGGGGGTGTGAGGGTGGGGGGAAAGTTCTGAAATCCATGCTCAACGCTCTGATCACCTAGATCTCTGGTTTGAACCAGCTGCTGTAGAGTCTTTCCTGAACCAGTCCCTTCTGAGGCATCCGCCCCTGGCATTTATGATCCTGGTCACACTATCAGGCTTCTGCCTGTCCACAGACACTACTGACCCCTCTGCATTCCTGCCCTCAGACATGTAGGAACTCCTGGGCCCCTTGCAGGACCCACACAAGCCATGGGAAGTAGGGAATGATGCCTCAGGTTGAACTACCTACCTGGACCCCACCAATGCCCTGCAGCATTGCCGAGTGCTCTTTTGGAGGTAGGGGCATTCAGGGCTGCTCTAGAGACCAATGGCCTCCTGCAGGATGGGTGGGGACGCCCTCCAGTTCCTGGACTTCTCCCTGCTATCTGGACATTCTAAACCTTCTCCCACACACTCGACTTTTGTTCTGAGTCAGGTTGAAAACCAGAATCTCATGTCTGACCTCAGTCCCTTTCTGATCCTTCTTTTTCTATAGTTTCTAGGGTCAAAATTGGGTGGATTTGAAGACTTCCGTTTCCTCTGTAGCACATCCTCCTTCTAGCATACTCTTCCTAGAACAGCCAGACTCAGAGCACAAGCATCACCGGAAGGAGGGATTCCCCGCTGTGCTAAGGAAGAAGCTCTGTTATTTAGCACTGATATTAAAGGGGGCGATGGCACGGCTTAAAAATCCTTTTCTCTCCTGATTATGTCAAACTCTCATGAACTTTTTCATGAAACAAAAAGGTCAAGGAAATCAGTTGTGATCAATCTCCCTGTTCTAGGTAGTATCTGTAATGTCCCAGGAACGATAAGCCTTCTAACTCAACAACTCAACACTGATGATGGAAGGCCATCGGGGAAGCAGTTCAGAAGAGAATTAGAATAGGTCAGTTTATATTTAAAATATTGATCACGAACCTCTGTGTTAAGAGATGCCTGGAATGACAGCAACCAAATTTTAATCATGGTTACTTTTGGACTCAGGGAATTTGGGTGTGGTGATTACTTTATTCTTTGCACTTTTGGTTTTAGCTTGAATTTTAAAATAATAAGCATCAGGCTAATAAAAGTATCCTTCACAATTAGTTTTTTTTAATACACATTTAACTTCATCGTTGTCATTTAAAGCTTGATTTTAACAATTTGGTTTGAATCCTTTCTCCCTGTACCTACCCCCCTTTTTACCCCACATCAGGAATTATCATCATATAGATTCTCCATAATTCAACATTCACTCATTCATTAATTGATTGGACATCTACAGAACTCCAGGCCATACATCAGTTATTAAGAATACAGAAATGAATAAATGTCATGTTTGCCTTTTAGAAAACCACAACTTAGTAGGCA
Organism: Trachops cirrhosus; assembly: GCA_028533065.1. Lineage (NCBI taxonomy): Eukaryota > Metazoa > Chordata > Mammalia > Chiroptera > Phyllostomidae > Trachops > Trachops cirrhosus. Next base: position 172,884,170 of record CM052538.1, read on the forward strand.
ATGCTAAGCACACAACTGTAGCACATTCTGGTAAGTTGGTTACATGATTTTATGACTTTACATGACTCAATTTTACAACACATCTTTACTAAGCATCCACATAAGAGCCAGGCCCTAAGTTAGGTGCTGGGGACAAAAACACATCATTTCCTCTGGAGGGGTTTTCACCAGGAGGCTCTCAGGACCAGCAAGACAACTGCACTCCCCCCACCGCCCCCAGAAAGTCTGCAGGGCAGAGTCCATAGATCAAAACTCCCTTCATCTTCAGCCCCCAGCCAGCTGGTCTACCTGCAGGAAACAGGAGCCATTCTAAGAAATCCTAAGTGACAGGTTCTGTGTCATAGATCAAAGAGAACAGAGGTGGCAGGATGATGTGGCTGCATAAAGCTTGGTGGGATCTCTCCAGGCACCGAGGAGGAAGTGACTCAGGCAAGGAGTCAGAGTTCTGCACTGTTCTACCCAGGAGGCCCCTTCAAACCCTCTCTCCACACGGAGCTGACTCACTGGCTCCCTTCTCCTCCAGCGTCGGAGCTGCCGCTCCCTGAACTGCAGTGCTGAGTTAATGGGCAGATTGCTTGTTTCAAGGTAGACTGCTGAAAACTTGTTTCATTCCTCGTTTCCATTTCTAGGTATGCCATTGACCGCTGAGTCATATTTGGCAAGCTCAGGATCTCTCTTTTCCCCCCGGTGTTCCATCTGGAAACATAGTTTATAAAGAGCTCTAAGGCATTCTCAGAAAAAGTATACACATATAAAAATAATAGTGTTGTTTACCAAAAGGCTTTTACCTGTACCTAGTTCAATGAAAACATTATCTGATGGCAATAAAAATATTTTGCCTACTTTGTTCTTCGCTGGGACGAAAGCTCTTCAAAAACAGGGACCATTTGTTTTGCTTGTTTCTAGTCCCAGCACTCAGCAGAGTGCAGCACAGTGAAGACAGCTATGTTCTGCCTGGTCCCGGACCCCAGTGGGAAGTCCACGCACGCTGACAGACAGCCCGGCAGTGTCGTGAAGTTTCACGGTGCGTGTCTGTAGCTCTCATCTGCCTTTCCACAGTGTGAGCAGAACGAACAGCCGAAACCCGTAACAGGGGCCCTTAGCGTCTACTTCTGGAGTGATTGATCGTGCAGCTCCTGCTCTTCTCTCTCGACATTAAACAGTTAATCCCGGTCATTCCTCAGAAGTGCCGGAGTTCTGGAGGGGCCTACACTCTGTCACAATGCCCACATTGTCTGTTTAATACCAAATTCGAAGGGAGGAAACAGAAAAGGAGGGGTTGAACGCCATGACAACATTTGTTGAACAGCATCTTGTTGACATCGAAGTAAGAAGAGATAGGAGGATGGTTACTTCATATCCATATTATGCTCTCGCCCTAGCTAAATGGCAATGCGCCCAGGCTACTTTAATTTAACAATTATCAAGCTGTTGTAACACCCTCAACGCGGCATCTTACAAAGAGAAGATAATAAATACTTGATGATGATAAGAAGGAATCAAGATGGCCTAAAAATAAGACTACAAAGACATCACCATAAAAGTTTTACTAGAACTTAATTTTGTCATAAATATTTTAAGAATAGTTTTGGACTTGGGATATGAATATGACTTCTAAATTTATACTGTTGTAAATTTTTAAAGAAAATAAAATCTATTGAAGAGAGCAATGAAAAGTATAGTTCATGTTTCTAATTTTATGTGGCTTTATTTGAAGCTTTAAAAAAATTCTGCCTCTCCCCAGCAGACCAAAAATGCCTTGGAGATTCAGGTTTTCTTTGGAAGGCAGCTGTGCCCACCACTGTACCACCAACCCACACCGAGTTTTATTTTGTTTCTAACTCCGAACATTTTATGCCGAGTATAGTGCTTTACTTTTATTGGTGCTTCAGAAATATCACTGGTAAATATAAATGAAATGTGTCTAGTTATAAATAAGTTGTTACATGTCTCTCATCTGTGAGATTGTTCCATTTCTCAGTGATGTATCTGATTTCTGTAGAAGGGAACGTGATAGCCTCAGGGAGTCCAGAACTGAAATACAGACTGTGTATGTGATGTATGAGACGGGTGTGCCATGCCTAGTCTCTAGGTTTGGAACCTGAGGAAATCACTCAATCAGACTGTAAACATTAGAAGTCTATATATTTGTTTAATGTGCAGAATTTTAATTTTTAACCTCATTATTATAAAATAAAACTCGGATACGAAAAAATCATTTAAAAAATGTATAGCTAAATGAATTATAATAAGGCTAATATTCTCTTAACCAACACCAAAGAGATAGAACCGGGCCTGCCCCCTGTCCTCATTTCTTCCTGTCCCAAGTCACCACTGTCCTGATGTACAGCAGTGTGGTCTGTGGCCCAGAGGTTTTATCACTACCTGGCAACTTGACTGTAATGCACATTCTTGGTCCCTATCACAGACCTGCTAAATCAGAAACTCCAGGGGTGGGGCCTGGTGATCAGTGTGTTGAAAAATCCTCCAGGTGATTCTGGTGTGTTTCGAGCTTGAGAACTATTGTTTTATAGTAATCACTTCCTTGTGTTTTATAGTTTTGTCATCAAAACGTGTATCTCTAAACACTGCCAAGGGTGTCCAACCTTTTGGCTTCTGTGGATCACACTGGAAGAGTTGTCTTGGGCCACACATTAAATACATCATGACACATAATCACCAAAAAATCTCATAATGTTTTAAGTAAATTAGTGATTTTGTGTGGGGCCGCATTCATAGCCATCCTGAGCTGGACACTCCTGCTAGTCTATTGTTTATTTTTAATATTTAATGTGTCTTTTAACTGTCTTAATTGAAAGGTTTCCCATCCAGCCCTTTCCTTTCCTTACAATTTATCTGTTAAAGAACCCAGGCTGTGTGACCTGTAAAGTTTCCCACAGTTTGACTTTGCTGACTAGCACACAATTTAAATTTGAATACGCAAATCTGCTGATTGAATGCACCAGTGCAGTTCAACATATCTTTCTGTCCTCTGTATTTCCTGCAAATTGGCAGTGGGATCCAGAAGCTTAATTAGACTTCACTGTGATCTTGCTGGCAAAACTATAGGTGGCGTTCTGTTCTTTATTCAGGAGGCACAGAATGTATGGTTGTCTCTCCTTTTGTGATGTTAGAAGCTGTTAGTAATATGTAGATTCATTAACTCATTAGCAGTTGCAAAATAATGATGTTCTCATTCTATCATTTCTTTTTTGTTTATTAGCTACAATATTTTCATAAAGAGATGTTTCACTCTTCTATTAATATAGTGGTGCAATTTATATAGAAAGGTAATAAATACTTGATTATATCCCATTTTTAAAACCAGTTTTGAAGATAATAAATTCACTCCCTATTATCCTCCAAAGGTGACCAATTATTTTTTAATATCAGTGATTCATGGGTTATTATTATTGAAACTCAAATCATCCCACCTTCGGCTAGTGCGAGTCACCTGAATTGACTCCTAAGTTCTTCTGAGGGGGCCCTAGTAGTCTTTGGTAACTTCCTTGCAAGCTGGAATGATAGTATGTTCAGGTTCATTTTGTTTCTTTCCTACCCGGGACCTGAAATCACTGCTCCATGAAGCCCTGGCTCCTGTTAGAGCCAAGTGGTATTTCAAGGCCAGCCTGAGCACTAGGGGCGCCTCCTCGGAGAAACATTGTTTTTATGCCTTGTCAGTATGTGGACAAAGTTATAAAGTGTGTGTGTGTGTGTGTGTGTGTGTGTGTGTGTGTGTGTGTTATCTAGTACTATGTAACAAATCATCCCAAAACATAGCTGGTTAAAACAATAAACATTTAATATTTCAAACAGTTTCTGTGGGTCAGGAATTCCAGAGCAGCTTACCTGGGTGGTGGCGACTCAGGGTCCCTCAAAAGGCTGCAGTCACGATGTTGGCCGGAACTGCAGCCATCTGAAGGCTTGTCCGGACGCTCCACGTCCAACCAAGAGCATGTTGGCAGGAGACCGCAGTTCCTGGCAGGCAACCTCAGTTCCTCACCCAAGGACCTCTCCAAAGCCTGCTTAAATATCCTCATAATGTGGCAGCTGGCTTCCCCCAGAGCAAGTGATCCAAGAGAACAAGGCAGAAACCACAATGTCCTTGATGATCTTGCCTTGGAAGCCACACTGTCATTCCCAAGTTATTCTACTGGCTATGGGTGGGTACTACATGAATCCATGAACATTCTGAGGACAGAATCACTGGGGACTGTCCTGGAGGTCCACCGGTATTTAAAGATAAAATACCTCACACATCTATGCTGATACTTCCATTTCACATGAAGGACTAAGAGTTTTTATTTAATTTATTCTACATTATATCTCCTTGTTTTTGTACTGAGAATCTTAGCAATTAGGATATCTCATAATCATCCCCTTTGTTTTTAGGTTAGTTCAGGTCTTTCAAAAGGCAAACATCAAGATGGGCTCAGACATGTAAGAGATTTTGGAGGGGAATGATCTTCAAAGAGTAAAGGGAAGGATGCAAGAGTAGCAGGGACAGCCTGCAGAACACAAGGCCAAGTCTAACGCCTGTGAGAAGGATGGGGGAAGGAAAGAGGACCGGTAGGAGGAGCCCCAGACTGCTGCTCAGTTCTTTTTTTTTAAAATATATTTTATTGATTATGCTATTACAGTTGTCCTATTATCCCCCCTTCATTCCCCTCCACCCTGAACACCCTCTCCCA
>CM052538.1:172889360-173021511 GCA_028533065.1 Trachops cirrhosus
CACTTAATTATTCTGGGAGCACAGGTTTTAGTCTGGGTTTTGTGTCTTCCCTCCCTTTCTTATTCATGGCCCCAGAGTTTTCACAATTCAAAATGGCTCTGTAAATCAGTTAGGTACACAGAGACAAATCCAGGCAAACTCATGTGCGTGAGAGGAATCCCATTAAGATTCCCAAAATGAGGGCTCTCTGTGAGAAAGTGCTGTTGACATTTCTGATGGTTTGGCCTTGGGTGAATATGTGGAAAAGTTACAAAGGATCTTTGGCCTTCCGTACGACAACTGATGAATTTTTTTCTCTCATTTCCTTGATCTTTGCCCAAAACTGAATGGTGCTGGCCTTCCAGTTGCCGCTGATCTGCCTCAGTGTGCTCACCAGGCTGCTGTGGAGTCCACTGTGGGGAGTCTCGCTGGGCAAGGCAACTGTTGCCTGGTGTGGGGACGGTAACTACCCAGGCAGAGAAATTCATTTCCAGTGCAACCATGCCCACTCCTGGTCTCCATCCTCCCTACCTCTTAGATTTAAGAATAAGGATCAAAAGGCAAATGCGTTTCTGGCTTTGGCTCCTGATTTCTCTTCAGGGCTCAGTTCTCCTCACTCAAACCAAACACTTCCCACCCGCCAAGAAAAAAACAATCTGGTGTTAGAAGAAATCAGAATATGGGCTGATTATTTTTATTACAAGATTTTTCATTTTCAAGGAGAGCATTTGCCAATAGATTCCTTTAAATAACCAATTCCCTGGCATGTCTAAAAGGAGATGTGATTGACAATGGCATGAGTTATGTAGAACTCTTTTGGTAACATATCCTATACATGTTGTTGGGCGGGGAGTGGGGGGGGCTTGCCAGATATGGACAGTGGAAATCCAGGTGAACCAAGGTTGCATTAAAATAGCATTTCTAGAATCGCAGTGGAGAGAATTAATCTATGAACACCGGATGTCTGACTCAAATGTTATAAAGCCAGGTTGTGTCCTGGTCCCTGCCCCTTCAATCAACACTTATTTAATTTGATTTGGTTTGTAGTTGGAGGCTACGGTAAGACTTAAGGGCACAAGCCCTAGAGATTGACTGCCTGGAATTTGGTCCCAGCTGTGCTCCTTACTACTTCTGTAACCTTGGGAGAGTTATTGAATTTTTCAGAGCCTATGTTTTCTCATCTGGAAAATGGTTGACATGAGGATCAAATGTGGTAATATATTAAATGGGGTAATATATGCAAAACCCAGTCTGCCTAGTATGTACCCAGTTATTAATAACTGTTAGATGAGCAGGGTGCCATTTCTCAGGCCCAGCAAACAGGGGGACAGATGTCCTGTTCTATTCTGATTACACAATCCATGAGCCAAGAGTAGGCTCAATCAGCAGCTCCTCCTAATATCTAATTAGCACTGAGAGAACAATTCTAATTAGTTAGACTACGCTCCAAACTGCTGTCTTCAGCTAATACCTCCTTAGAGTTCAAATGGTCAATATTGAACAACTGCTTCAGGACACCAGTTTCTGCAGAGCACAAAGGGCCAACTCTACTCTCACTTCCCCTCCATCCCTGACAGGTACCATTAGTGAAGCTGAGCATCTTTTCCATTGAGTCTGGATGAAATCTCAGAACCCTTTCCAACACAGTGCCCACAGCAACTACTCTTCAATCAGAGTTGGCCTGCCGGGTCAGTGGATGGTACTCTGAGGTCTCAGGTAAGCATTCATTCAATTACTTGAATTTCCCTGAAGGAACATTGTAGCTTTATCTTAAGCAGTCAAGAGACCCTCAGAACAATAAAAAAAAAAAAGTTGAATTTCTGAACTTTTATAATCAAACATCATCCCTGACATGTGCATACCCAGTAACCACAACACACGAAATTTCCCCCAGTTAGCAACACAGGCACCACGTCTGTAGTACAACCTCTTGCCAGAAAGCTCAACCTTGATATTACTGCCATTCAAATATTGCTAAACCATGTTAAATGCTCAATTGACATAGTATTAAAGTCACATGTCACTGACCTCTTTACTTCTAGTTATTCTAATAAGCTACATTTTGTAAAAAGCTAGATCACAAAAAATTTGTATAACAAGAATTGATTAACTTCAATCCCTTTGGGCTGTCCCCCTTCAAAAAAAAATGAAACAAAAACTATCTTTGTAAAAAGACTGTTAAATGGCCTTCCATAGCCTATATGTAAAATAAACTGATAAAAACCCAGAAAATCAAAAACTTAGCAGAATTTTGTGGGTGGCACCGATACCAGGTTGTGCAGAATTCTCAGCTGTGAGCTACAGAGAAAATGATAGGTTAAATAATTCTCATTATCTGCATAAAAGAAAGTATGTCCACTCTTCATATGAGACACTTTCCTGGAATATAAATGTCAGGATTCATACATGATGTTATCATATTTGCTACTCTGTTTTTCTATACGTTCTCTGACTTTCTGCTTTTACTTCTTTTACCTGAAAGCTTAGTCATCGAATCTTCAGCGCAGATTGGCCGTGCAGCACAAGACCAACCCCTATATTCAGACGTGTCCTGTTTTATCACTGTCTGATTGTTGTTGGGGTTCATTATGCAATGTATGAAACTTTCAAAAATTTCTTTCTTAAAAATGGAACTTCATTTATCTGTGACCATACTGCCTAATAAGTTGAACTTAACTTGCTACAAATCTTCATTGAATGAGGTCACTTCCTTAATAGCGTTTCTGACAGATGGCTATTGCTGTTTGTAACAGCGGTTGACATCCTGGGAATTTAAATATTCAAAGCAATTCAACAAGAATTTATGTAGTAACCTATTTATGTATCATAAACAATGTGGCTTGAGCTTCAAGGCATGCTAGGGGTTCCCAGTTAGGAAGAGGATTTGAGCTAAAGCCAGCCAGACCAAAACCCAATCCAGGCCCAAGTCCAAAATTAAGAAGTCTGAACTGGAAAGGTAAAATAGGGCATGAAGCAGATATTCATGAACAACAAAAAGATCTAGTTCTTAGGGGTCAAGTCTGAGTCCAAGATCAGGGATATTTGGTGAGATTGCTGAGAGTTGTAACTGGTTGCAGGGTCCAGAGAAGGAGATTGTTAGGAATTAGCTGAATTCGTGGCTTCTATTTATAGCTGAATTTTAAGTCTAGCAGGGAACTGGAACAGATACCAGTAGGGGAAGGAGGGAGGCTGTACCAGGATGCATTGCTGCCCAAAGACTAATTTCATCCCCAAGCAACTTAGACATTGGCTATAGGGCCGAAGATGACTTTCATGCTCTACCATGGCAGACACTGCAATACACCTCTCTGGTATCCAGGACCTTTTCCTTCCTTCATTCCTTCCTTCTTTCTTTGTTTCTGGGCAGCAATGTGCCCAGCCCCAGGCAATGGGTAATAAAGGGTCTAAGCTAGTCATAGCATTCATGTTCTCCAGGCTCCTAGACTCCCTTGCAGCAGTGAGTGTCATGTGATCCAAGTGTAGCCAATGAGACAGGGGAAGTTTGCTGAAGATGCCTTTGGGAAAGTTTTTATTTTTCTTTAGAAGGAACAGAACAGGCACAGTCCTTCACTCCTTTTTTTTCTTACTTGCCTGTACTTGTAACTAGGAAGAAAGGCCAAGGGAATTGAAGCCAGCTCTGCCATCACTGGGCCACTGAAATAATGCCAGCAACCCCTTTTGTCTTGTCTGCTATTATGTAAGAGTTATAAACCCTTTTGTTTAAGCCAGTGATAGATATTCTATTATTCACAATAGAAAGCATTCTTAACTGATACCCTACTCATAATGGAGATGGAAACCCTAACCATTATCACACTCAGAAGTGAGTACTGAGTGTACATGTGGCAGAAGGTGGGAACTGATATGTGCTTGGGGCTGAGAGCCACAGAAAAGAGAATGGCAATGACCCTGGCTTGAGAGCCTTATAATTTCATTTGGGAAACCAGACTTATGACATGGTCTAATCAGATCCCATCTGAGATATTTGCTCTAGTTAGGAAGATCATGTTTTAAGATGGACATTATCTAAGATTAGCCTAATATAGTCAAGACGTTGGAAAGCATGTCATGGAAGAAATGGTTAAAGTAAGAGGACTGCAGCAATGAGAACGTTGGTATGTGGAAGGTGTTCCCACAGAGGTGAAGTATTAGTCACTCTTCTCCTGTGCTCTACTGGGCAGCAGAGTAGTGGTCTCTAGCCTGTCATAGCTGGTCCCAGTCTGGGTTTCAGCCCCTGGTGGCTATATGATCTTGACAGAGCTATTAAAACCCACTATGTCTCTAATGTAAAACATGATGACTACAGTTGATAATACAGTATTGTATAATTGAAGTTTGCTAAGAAAGCAGAACTTAAATGCACTCTCAAAAACAAGAAACGGGTGGGGGAAAAGGCAGAAAACTATATATACTTGAGCAACAATTAAAATAAAAAAAAACAAGAAAGAGAAAACCTCACTATCTCTGTTTTCTCATCCTTTAAAATGGGACAATAATAGCACCTACCTCACAGATATGTGAAAAATAAATAAAATAATCCATGTAATGATTTAAGTAAATGCCTGGAACACAGGAAATATTCAATAAATGTTATCAGTATTATTTTGAGTAATAGTTGAGTATATGGACTCTGGAGTCAGACTACCTGGATTCAAATCCTAAATTCATCATTTCTGGCCATATAACCTTGATAACTGAGTCTCAGTTTCCTCATCTGTAAACTGGGGGTAATGATAGCACCAAAGGATGATTGTGAGAATTAAATCAAATAGTGCAGTTGAAGCTCTTGGCACAGTTAAGTGCCCAGTAAATGCTGACTTTTATTATTATCATTAGCTAGCCCTTGAACAAAGTGAAATGTATAGGATTGACTTCTTATTCTCAAAATGCTTATTATTTTAGTTTCTAAAAATTATATATGTGCAAGAGGAGATCAGGGAGGGAAATAATCAGCCGAGAATGAAAATGTTAGGGAAAATACCCTGGAGGAAGTTTTCCTTAAGTGATGGGTAAGGTGGGGAAACTGGGGAGAATGGAGAGAGGACAGGGATTACCATTATCTTCCATTTTCAAGAGACCACTTTATACCCATTATTACTCTTCCCTCTCCTAGCCTTATCTTCCTGGAGTAAATGGAATATTTTAATGATGCGATTTAGAAAACCACAACATGTGAAATAGTTTACTGCTTATTTCATAACTGCTCATCTAAGAAACCCAATGATATTTTAAAATCCTTGTACAATGCACAGTTCAGATCATGTCTAAATGTAGAAATGTGTAAGAACAAGCAGTCAGTGGGCTCAGGGACTGGTACCAAGGCCCAGTAGGTATTTGATCTCGTATATAAATTGTGCTTAACAGTGATGATAACGGAGTTATATGTAGCATGCAAATGATATTCTTTTTTTCTGTGAAATATGGCTTATGACTTTGGAAAGGGATCTATCAAGAGTTCTTTGAAGCAAGCAAAGAAATTTCTACTTCTAGGGTGAGGAATACTCACTTCAGAAACTTCAGTAGAGGACTCAAGTCTCTTCCTAACTTGGCCATGCCTAGGTTGCTAACCCTCTCTCCCAACATTCTTCAATCACCCGTTGACACTGGTGCTGGGATAATCTCCTCAAGGTCTCCTGAGTGTGTCCTGGTGTCACACTTTGCCAACGTCTGCCATGAAGTATATGCACAAAAACCATGGCTGGAAGCACATTCACTTCTTACATGTGCTATTTTGTCAGCCTGGAATCTTCTCCAACATCTGTGATTAGCTAACGCTTATATACCCTATAGAAGGCCTTTTCCCACCAAGTGGGTCCTCACAGATCTCTCTCTTGTCTAAATCATGGCAGTTGTCATCTGCATCACTGTTGGTAAAATATGTGCCTTCCAAACACTGGGCTACTTGAGGCCACTATTTTAGTCCCTACCAGATTCTCATGTTTTCCTTTCCCTTTTCCAGTATGACCCAGGTGTTCCAGGTGAGACAGGAACATGGGTGAAGGCCAGGGGCCCAAAAGAACATGGCATTCAGGGAACAGTTTATAGGTCAGTGATTTGATGGTCATGTCCCTTAGGAAACACCCCCAAAAAGCAGAATCTAAACCAGTTACTCCATAGTCAAAATCTTTACTATATTTTTGCTTTGTAATAGGATATTGCTTTCCTTGTAATAGGATATTGCTGAATATAATATCCTATCACAGTCTGAACATATTATAGCAAACTCTTGCTAGAAATCTCAAACCTTAACTAATTGTGACATGTCAGTCTGTTAAGCTAAGTGGCTTCATGCCCAACAGCTCTGCTTTGGGGCGAGGCAGTGCCCCAGCTGTAAGGCTGCTGCACTAGAAACGTTGTCTTCCCTCTTCTCCTAAGAAGATGATGGGTGATTGCTCTGTCTTTCCTTTATGATCCTAACAATCTGTTACAAGAGTAAGCCTTCTCTGTGATTGACAGGCTTGCCAAGGGTGATAATTGGCTTAACCCCTTACCTTGCAGATGAGAACTAAAATCATTTGGAATTCATTCCTCTATCACTGAGCTTGGACGGCAGTTTCTTAGTATGCACAAGATCTGTTCCTCAAATAAGTTATCTCTGTCATTGATTTTTCCCTTTAACACTTCAAGCTTCAGCTCCACATCACAATTTATTTGCATGCCCAGTATTGTCACATAAAGACATTTGAATTATGAGCAACTGGAGATTATTAGACAGTGGATTTTTTTCTCTTTTACCTTTAAAACTATGTCCTTCTAAAATTCATTCCTAATTTCACTGATTTATTGTCTTGGAGAATTCCTGAAAGATTGTGAGTAGGAACTAAATAACACATCGATTTCTCCTCTAGACTGTATGCTTATTAGTGTCAGGGAATAAGTTGACTTTCCTCTGTGTTCCCAGAGTCTTACACTGAGCCTGAGCCTACATGCTCTACAAATGTTTGATGAATAATCTCTGTGATGTGATTAAAGATGGCCACATATTCTTTACTATTCCTCTCTCTTACTGCACAGGCAGGACTGTAACTACTTGACAAATAGAATATGACAGAAGTGACATGCCATTTCCAGGCCCAGGTCTCAATGAACTGGCAGTTTCCACTTCCTGTGCTTCAGAACACTCAGGAAGTTCTGCCAGTGAGACTGACTACCCCGAGACTACTTTGCTGAAGAAGCCAGTTGGCATTCCTAGCAAAGTTCAGCCTTCCCCCCATCCCTACCAGGGTGTGGACTTGGGAGTAAAGACTCTAGACTACCAGCTGGATGCCACTTGGAACAGAATTGTCTGGCTGGGCACTGTCAGAATTCCATGAGCCACAAAATTGTGGGATATAATAAAGTGGCTATTGTTGGGAACCATCCTGCCTGGTTTCAGAAGCTGTAACCCCCCATGGATAAGGCTGAGTAAAAAGACCTTGGGAACCATAAGCCACTAAGGACACAAAGCTTATCCTCCTAGCAGGGGTGCAGCCTCTGTCCCCTTCACTTCACCCTGCTTGGTCTCAGGTAGATGACTGGTTAGCCTATGACTGGTAAGATTCCTCAAGGGAGGGACAACCTAAGACAGGCATGGTCACGAAGGGGCCATGAGGGAAGGATTTAGTGGACTATAGAAAAGGGGTGGTGGACTCTCACCTCTCAGCTTTGTCAGAGCCTGAGTCCTCATTCTATCTGTAAGAAGTCTCCTAATGTCTTGCCTGCCTGACTTCCCCTGCCTGACTTAAGCCTAAAACAATGCCAAAGGTGGGTTTGGCCCTGTGCTGGAAAAGGAAGTTCCCCTGAGCGATCAAGCCTAAGAAAGAATGCATAAAATCCTGTGAAACCTGCTTTGCTAAGAATACCCTCAATTTAAATGATAACGGTCCAAGCATAAAATGATTTTTTTCCCAAAGTTTTGTGCCCTTCGGCTATCTGACCCTCACTCAGAATAAGCCCTCAGAGTTCTTTGAATGTTATCTGTTGTTTGATCTTTACTGCCTGACAATGATTGACGAGCTTTACCTATATTCCTATGCAAATGAAACCCAATAAAAGCCCATTGAGGAACAGGCTCCTGGACCTTCTCCTCTGAGAGACTGGTCACCTTTCCTCCCCACAGATCCTGCCTTGGTAGACTTATTCTCATCCACAGCGGGCAGAGCTCCCCCACAGGCTGTTCTTCGAAGCTTCTTAGTTTCAGGGTGATTTGTTATACAATTATAAATAATCAGCACACAATCCTGGGGGAGGCTTCATGTGTATTACTCAGAACCCCAGAGATCAACCCCAGAGATACCTAGAGCTGTCATTCGCCTGGCTGGATCAGGATGGCACATGTGTGAGAAAAGCTGAGCTAATTCACTACAGATAACAATGGCCCAATAAATGTTGTTTCTCCTCTTGTGTACTCCTGGGTGAGGAGACCAGAGAACTAGACCAACAACAGGACACAGAGATTTCAAATAGGATTATGTCTGGCCCTTGGAACACAAGAGAACCGAGTCATTATAGTTGTTTCTTCTGATTATTGGAAGGGTCAACCACTGAATAGAAATAACATTTCTAATAGAATGGAATTTGATAAAAATTAAATAGAACACCCATAGTCTATTCATGGTAGAGTGATCACCACTGGACTAAATGAATATAATAACAGAAGACAGATGCCTTTCCTTTCTTGTCCTAATGATAGATAGGTCCAGAAAAATATGGTTGCAAAAATCAAACTGGGAAATAAGACAAGGGATAAGGTTAGTTTGAGCAGAGAAGGAGGAAGATCTAATCATTCTGTGCATACTTAGAATTTCTGGTTAAAGTGACTGAAAAACATCTTATTAGCATTTAAAATTTTTCTGAAAACAACCAAAGGGAACAATTCAAGAATAAAATAATGACAAGATAATGGCTTAATAAGAAAACCTCTGGGTGGAGTGGTAAGAAAACTCAGTTACAGTCCCAACACCTTGAAAATGATTTGACTTATTCTTAACTCTGTTTCTTATTGTAAAATAATACTGTAATAGAAATTATGTGAGTTGAACTACAGGAGAGGAGATAAAAAGTGGCTTAGAAAGAAAAAGACATTATGTGATTAATAAATATCTCAGTATCAACTCTTGAGATATTTAGAATAGAAAATCTTCCTTTTCAAACAAACAACCTCTTCTTTAAAGAAAATAAGGTAAACAAATCACTCTTTTATTATTATATGAATACTGATTATCAAGTTTATGCAAACATTAACTGTGGTTAGATCATGAAAGATAAATGAATGAATTAGCGAGACATAGAAAGAGCAATGTTGTCTAAGAAATCAACATCTAGACAGTTTCTGTTGCATCACAGGCTGTGTGATGAAGGTCAGATCAGCTGGTGATCAAGTGGCCCCTCTGGGGATTGAGGACATCAAAGAGCCTAGGAGGTAGCCATAGTGGCGCTGGCTAAGAACAGCTGTCCTGGGCCATCACAAGGGTCCTCATAACCTGGTAGTTAGCTGCTGTCACCCAGGGAACACACTCAAAAGGAGAAGCCATTTCTTTTGCCTAGTAGGCAGCAATAGTGTAGACACCAGTGGTTCTCAAGCTGTGCTCTTCAGACCCCCTGAGGCACAACCCCTAAGGTGCTCACTGACATGTCCCATCCTGGGACCCATTCCAGACCAACTGAATGAGAATCTCTGCACCAGGAGCCCAGGAATCTGGGTGCTTTCACTGCACACCCCATAGCTCGAGGGCCGCTGCTCTGTGCTCCCTTGTATGCTCACTCCAACCTCATTTCCTTTGTTCACTGTATCACCCCCAGGACCTCTCTAGCCCCCTACACCTTCTTCACCGCTTGGGCCAAGCTGCACTGGCTTCATAGAACCAAACTTCTCGATCTCCTTTTCATAGCTTCTAATTATGCTACTTAATCCTGTCTTATTTTCTAATGTCTTTGTTGTGTAGAGTCAATCCCTCTTCATAGTGTAATGCCATTAATTCCTGCCCAGGGCAGATAGGTTCCACTTTAAATATTTCTGACTAGGCCTGTTTCTTAGCCATCTTTTTTTTTTTTTTTTTTGAAGTGCTTTTATTTCTTCTCTCCCAAGGCAGAAGGAAGGGCAATGCCTATGCACCATACCCACTGTTGCATTGGGCTTCATTGATTGGACTTACAGAAGCACGAGATTTCTTCTACCACTATTGATTGTTTTGGGGTTGTTTTTAAACATTATTTCTCTCAGCATCAAAATCAATTTTAACTGAAGACTCAATGTTTCTTAATGTTTTTCAACTCCATGATAATCTCTTTAGGGGCTAAAACCTAGTTTTCGCCTCTTATGTAACTCTTCCACTCTACACATTTATTGCTGTCTGCTCTTTCTCTTCTCTGGGAACTGCCACCCCCCACAGACTTGTCACGGTTCCTCTATGCAACATGGCCTGGGCTCTTGGTCACAGCTGATTGGTCTAGAGGCAGGCACCTGATCCAAAGCTGGGTCAGCCGGGTCCATTTCTCTCCAGGTATTTTGTAAACTTGGAAGATGTTTGAGTTCAGAATGAACCTAGGAGGTATCTTCTCTATGTGGACCAAAAAGTCAAAGAAGCATCCTACAGAATGAGGAGAATGCTATGGAGGCAGCTGCAGAGAGAGGGACACACACATGAGCGATGGAGAGAGTTTGGGGGGCACTATATTTCTAGCTCTGGGGGGCACTATATTTCTAGCTCTGGGAATCTGTTGGAACTCAGAATTTTTAGAATCAGGTCCCTGTTTTGTAGCCAGTCCTGGTGGCTTCAAGGAAGTCTGGAAAGAATGAGGACAAGAGAAAAGGGGGCGTGGATGGCTTTTAGGCAGCCAATCCACAGAGCCTAACCAAACATGTATTATCTCACTTAATCTTTAAAACAACCATGTGTTTTAAAGTATTATTATTATCATTATCATCATAATTATTGTTATTGCTTTAAGGTAAGAAAACTGGGTTTTCTTAGAGAAAATAAATAGAGAGGTTAAATAACTTTTCCCCAAACCACATAGCTGCTAAGCATGGAGGTGAAAATGGGACTTGTGGCCAGGCTGACTCCACCGTGCAGAACTGCCTTCACGTGAAGACCAGTGGGCATGACACTTTCATTGTTGCTGCCTGAGTATCAACCCAGGCTAGGGGATTTGAATGAATTCCACAAGTCAGTCATGCATCTTTGAGTTGTCCCCAACTACTTGGCAGGGACTGTGATTTGTGCTGCCCTCTAGAGGAATTATGGAGCCAGTGACAGGTAACTGCCCCTGTAGCCTAGAGACCTAGCAGCTGGGAGGCAAACTAGCAGAGGTGGGAGCAGCGGGGTGCAGCGGTCCTGAGAGTTCCACTGCCAACCAGAGCAGCTAGTGTGGGCTGGCCATGCCATAGCAATGATGGAGATCCATTGTAGCAGTGCCAACCACAGCCGCCAGAGAGCACTACAGAAAGGAGGTGACTGAGAATTGTTCAGGGGTCCCACCCCCCTCACCCTCCCAGCAGGACTGATGGTTGCCCTTGATATCTGAGATGGGGTTGTGGAATGTGAGTAGGGGGCAGAAGAGGTGAGGTGAGGGTAGAAGGACAGCACCAATAAGAATGGAGGGAGGTTACGGAAATTTTTTCTTTTCAGACCTCAGATTCTTGACTAAGAGCATGTACAGACAGGCCCCTGAGAGACGGCAACATGTCAACAACATACAAATGGTTAGTCTAGAAGGATGGGTCCTTAGTCCTCTCCTTTTGCGTTTAAAGAAAGAGAAGTCCAGAAAAGTTAAATCATTTTATGAGAGTTGAGCTGGTTGAGTCAGAGTCCAGAAACCCAAGCCAGAGCCTAAGGTCTAGTAGAGCTTCTTCCACTCCAGTGGGTGATATTTTCTTCGTGTATCTATAGGATACATAAAAAATTACATCTAATGGCCTTGGTCATTTCTCATACCTGAGTAAATGTACTTACCACTATGCCCCAAAATGAAAAGAACAAATATTATGAGAAGACACTTTTAAAAACTTTAATTTCTAAAAACTGATTTTTAAAATGCAGGGTGAGTGCTGAGCTGTTTTAAGGTCCTAAAGTATATTTGAAGTATCAGCATATTTTTTGCTCTCTTCCCTTAAATAAAGGTTCTGATGGCTTCACCATTCCAGCCATGATCCTTGGTATGCCCGCAAAAACACTGTCATCACATCCGCTTCCTGAACTCGGGAACATGCAAGGTTTGATTTCTCCTGCAGACTCTCACTGCTCTCCTCTTGGATGCCATTAGGCAGTTGCAACTCAAGTGCCCTGCAGCTCCTGGGTTCTTGTGAATGTTGCCTTGACTCAGGCTGGCAATGGAACAAGCCAGATGGTTCTAGGAGGCCTCAGCCCACCACTTCCAAGTCATGAGCAAGCCTCTTCTCATTTCTAGGGATTTAAAAAAGACAAGGGAGTGCAGAGAGATCTTTTTTCCCTGACATTCTCGACTATGGAATCTGATGAAAGGAGTAGAGACAAGGGTTATTTGGAAGAAAAATTCCAGCTCCTGAGGAAATATTCAAGTTATTTTAAACAGTGCAAAGAACTCCTTGAAAGGAATTACTATTGGAGGGATGAATAAAATTTTTTTGAAACAGTTCAGAGAAGAATTCTTTAAAATATTAAAGCTGGAATAGCATGTGCTGTTGCCCACATAGAGAAAGGTCAAAAGGATTGGTGAGCCGTGGGATTTTTACTGAGCCCGTGTTAACAAGAAAATCATCAGAAAACCAGGAACAGTGTGAACCATAGCTCAATGGAATATGTTTCAAAAGAAGGTATCTCTGAGAAGAAAAGATTATTTCTGAGGGTGCTTTTAATTAAAATGTTATCTAAATGTAAAAATATGTCAGCAACTATAAGCTCTTGCCTCCTGCATTTATGACTCTAGTTCTGACCTTTTCTCTGACCCATGAGTTTCTAAGTCTCATGCTTTAAATAGACTATCCTTACTAAATGCAAATTTGATTTTGTCTCTGCCTTGCTGAAATCCTTCAGTGGCTCCCAGTTGCCTACAGAATAAAGCCCAAGCTCCTTAAAATACCACACAAAGTCCCTTGTGACTTCTCTCATTTCTATTGCTGACACTGATGCCTAACCCCTGGGTTTTCTCCCTGCCTGGGACCCCTATATCTTCATGGCTTGAAAAGCTCAAAGAGGCTTCCTAATAGCAAGGTGTGTTCTTCCCTTTCTGAGGTCAGGTAAAGCCAGTTAAGTGATTTCACCACGCTATCAGGATGGGAGCTCTGATTCTGTTTTGCTATTAAATATAATTTTTTTAATCCCACAAACATTTATTGAGTGCCTTGCTTGTGAGAGGAACTATGATAGACATCAGGGATTTAATAGTGAATAAGACCTATATCCTGCCTACAAAGAGTTCACACACTGAGAAAACTCTGTGTTAGTTTCCTATTACTGCTGTACTAAATTACCATAAATTTAGTGCCTGAAAACAGCACCAATTTATTATCTTACAGTTCTAGGGGTCAGATGTCCAAAATGAGTTTCATTGGGCTACAATAAAGATGCAGGCAAGGCTCCACTCTTCAGAAGGCTCTAGAGGAGAATTCGCTTTGTTCGTCTTTTCTGGCCTCTAGAGGCTACCCACAGCCCTGGGCTCATGGCCCCTTCCTGCAATATCAGAGCCCGGAGGGTAGCATCTGCAAATCTCTCTCTGACCCTCTATCCATGGCCATATCTTCTTCTCTGACTCTCACTCTCCTACCACCCTCTCATGAGAACCTTGTGATTATATTGGGTCTGCTTAGATAATCCTGGATAAACTCCCCATCTCAAGATCCTGCACTTAATCACATCTGCAAAGTCCCCTTTGCCATGTAAGGTAACATCCACAGGTTCCAAACATTAGGGCATGTACATCTGCGGGGAGATCGGTCTGCCCACCACACTCTGCTAGCCCTTTCACTTTGTCCTAGAAACAGCCCTGTTTGCTCATTCAGCAAACATGTATCGGATGCCTCCTATGTGCCAGGCACTGTTCTAGGTGCTGGGGATACAGAAATACTATATAGCAGTAACACACAGGCATAAAGCTACTGCTTTCATGGATCTTACACTTGAGATGAGAGATGGATGATAAAACAACAGTTACGCAGTATGTCAGGGTGATGAGGACTCCAGGGAAAAATAAAGTTGGGGGAGGGTCTGGGAAGAATGGGATTGGGGTGATTGCTGTTTCATAAAGGGTAGCTGTAACAGTCAAAGTCCAGTTAGGAGGATGGAAACCATCTTGGTCATTTAAAAAGAGGGACTTTAACCCAGGGGAACTATTACACAGGTGGTGGAAGGGTTGAGAAGCTAACGAGGATTATAAGGCAACCCAGAGGTTCTTAACACTAGATAGCAGCTGCTATCACCCATAGGCTAAGATGTGACCAGAGCCTGGGAATGGTGCAACCTGGGGCCAACCGGGAGATGCATCTGCTGCTAAAACACTGCCCAAGGCACGGGTAGAGGAGAAGACAGGCTGGCCCCTTCCAGCTGTCCAAATTCCTCTCACACTTCTCTTCTCAAAGACTAAACCCAGCAGTAAGCCCCTGACAGAGGACCCCGGGAAAGAGTCCAGGGTGGGGCTGGCGGGATGGGGCGGTGGGGGGGGGAGGGCGGGGAGGGGGGAGGGGGTTGGGGGTGTTTCAGACAGAGAAGGGGAAGAGAGGGCGCCAGAGAGCAAGCAGGAAAATGACTTAACACAGCGACTTTGAACAGACACCTAAAGGAACTCAGAGAATGAGCCATAAAGAGATCTGCGGAGAGAGCATTCCAGGCAAAGGAAACAGCAAATGCAAGGCCTGTGCCTGGTGTATTCTGGGAACAGAGAGAAGCCAGTGTGGCTGGGGTGGAGAGGGGGAGGGAGAGAGGGAGGAGATGAGACTAGAACTCTAGGTAGGAGTCAGAGAATAGCACACAGGTCTCTAGAGCAGAATGGGAACGTTGGCTTGTCCTCTGGGTGAGATGAGAAGCCCTGGTCACGTCTCCGCTCCAAGGCCTTCCATGGCCTCTCACTATGTCTTAACACAGAAGCCACGCGTAGAAATCATTTCAAGGATGACAGTGATCAGCTTCTTCCCTGCTACTGAGCCCCACAGTGAGGTGAGGGTGCGCACTGACCACTGGATTTAGAAAGGAGGCAGTCACTAAGAGCCCTGAGAAGTTTAGTTACCTTCTCCCTGGAGTGGTGGGTTTGAAAGGCTGCTCAGAGTGGATTCAAGAGACTGGGAGGAGAGGAATTGAAGATATGAAAAACGAGTGTGGAAAAACATTTTGAAGATTCCAGTGGTAAAGTGAAGTAGGAGGAGATATGAAATCTAGAAAATGTTTTATTTTTACCATGAAAAATATTACAGCATACCTGTAAGCTGTTCACATGATTGAATAGAGAGGAAGGATTTCCTGATGCAAGAGAGAGGGGCAATTTCTCCATCAGTGTCCTTGAGTTGGAGGGGATGGGACTCGAACACAGGTGGAGAAGTTAATCTTCGTTGGGAGCACTGAGAGTGCATTCTAAGCTCCAGGAGAGAAGGATATATGCAGACAGAGGCAGGTAGGTTGGTAGAGAGGGAGTGTGTGCTGAGTTCTCTTCTGATTGCTTCTGTTACACCGACGAAAGTCAAGCACAGCTGTTAGCTGTGAGTAAGCTGGAGGTTTGCTGAAGGAGGAGAAGCTATGAAATAGTCCTTGAGAAGAGTGGGAAAGTGGACTAGAAAGTGTAGTATCTTTGCTGAGGAATATTAATTGACTGTAAAGTAGTTGATGTTTTAAACATGTAATAAACACTGTTATGAAGATGAGAGACTGAGGTGGTTTAAGACATCTAGTAGTATCCAGGCAAATAGTTATACCACACAGGGCTAAAACAATAAAACCCTTGAAACAGCATTGGATATCATTTAATCTTTGATAATTTGGAGGCACTCTGGTTCTTTTTAATAGTTGAGTCATTTTTCTGAATATTAGTTAATGATGCCCTGTAGATATTATATATAGGCAATAACAGGAAGTTTTGAACTTACATAGGTCTATCCATAGGATGGATAAACCACCTTTTAACTGCAAAACATGCAGATGTGAATCGATGTTTATGTTATTTAAAAATATATATCAATTTTCCTTGCTTGGTAGACTTCCATGTCAAAATTCTTTTTGTATTCAATATGTGAGGGCATGTTATGGAGTAAGAGTGAATAACCAGAGGGTAATGAATTCAGCTGCACTTGAACAGACTAAGAAGTGAGCAGAGAGGGAGTGAGACCATAAAAGACTGGATGCTCACCTTATCACTAAGAAAGGTTACATAGCCCTTAGGTGTGTGGGGGAGGGGTTGTGCAGAGATAAGAGGAGCCCAGAAAAGGAGCAGACAGGAAGTGGGCTGAGATCTAATCTGTGCTTGGCAAACTCTATTCTTCATTTCCTTTCTCTGCCGCCCCTTGTCTGCTATTTTGAAACCTCTGGAAGGTCATGGAGGATATAGAAGGAGTCTCTGACCCAGAGAATGTGCAGAAGCTGGAACCTTAACTTCGGTGGATCTCGCCTTTCATTTCCTTCAGAAACATTGGTGAAAGTTCTGCCACTATTGAGGGATAAACAGTAGCCCTTGAAAGAACAGTATTTTCTCTGGAACAGTTTCTACTAGTTTATGACGCCTGAAGGTTAGGGAAGTTATCTTTGTGATCTGAGGCCAATACCCATTTCTTGAGCCTCATAAGAAACACTGAATAACGTGAATAGATTTGGCTAGCACTTGGGGCAATTATTTCAAATGTATCAAATGGCTACCTGGAAGTCATAAAACTGAATGGCACTGAAATTGCACTGTCTGGTGAATACAGATTGTCAGCCATCCTTTTAAGGACAAAACTACGTTGAAAGTTGAGCCAGAGCGAAGGAGCAACTGATTGTGCGCTGTACTATGAAAGATGGTTCCTTAAATAGATCAACAGCTTGATGGTGATGCTCTGAAAATTTTATAGTAAAAATACCAGCTTGTGGCCCTGGCCAGCTAGCTCAGTTGGTCAGAGTGTCATCCAGATACGCCAAGGTTGCAGTTCCATCTCCCGTCAGGGCACGTACAAGGATCAACCAATGAATGCATCGATAAGTGGAATAAATCAATTCTCTCTCTCTCCCCCTCTAAAATCAATCAATTAAAAAAAGAAATCTGTGAATTTAAGGCCTTCTTTAATTTCTTCCTTCCTTTCCTCCCTCCCTTTTTCCTTTCTTCTCTGGTTCCATCCTTCTTCCCTTCCTTTTCTCCCTCCTTCCTTAGTTATTTTGGTGGGGGTGTGGATGTATTTAGCTTGGGTCTTTGGTTTGAGTTAGCATACTTATTAAATAATAAGAAATGTGTTTTGAGTTAGTGTAAAAGCAAACCAGCAACAATGGATTTCCTTTGAAATTACTGTAACATGGTCAATATTTTTGTTGTTTTTATACTTGAGACAAGAGAACTTTAAAATCAACTTGTCAACATGTAGCTAAGCTTTGTGAAACTGACCTCTATGAAATGAAACACTCATGTTGTTTTTATCCTGTTTGATGTAAAAAGAAAATATCTGTTATTTATTGAAACTTGTCCTATGTCTAAGAGCTACAGAATTTTAAAGCTGTAATGCCCTAACATCTGGGCTACCCTCATTTTACAGATGAAGAATCAGAAAGATTAAATAACTTCTCACAGATACTCAATTATTAGTGACAGAAAAAAACCTCAAATACTAGTTTCCTGACTTTGTTTAGTGCTTTTTATCACTGTATCACAGGTTTCTAATAGAAAAACTTTCATCCACGTAGCATTTAAGTTTGTATGTTAGTAACCTAAAAGAGTCTTTACATACTTTTTTAGGTTTATAATTCTATGGGATTGAGTTAAATAATGGTTTCCCCATATTGATGTAAATAGGGATGGAATCTATTTATAAAATTGATATATAATTCATATACCATGGAATCAATTTTCACTGATCCATTTTGAAATCTAAAGTTTAAACTTACCTTCTACTTACAGTATCTATTTTATTTAGATAGTGGGTATATAAAACCCCCAAAGAAAAGTTTCTAAAAGTAAAAGAAAAAAATTAGGGATGAAAAGATTTCATGTTCATCCTTAACAGCATTTTGGAATAGGTATGAAAGCATATAAAGAAGCTTAATGATTAAAATAAAATGCCCCCCAACCGTGCTGATTAAGATTTTTATGAAACAAAGATGGAGAAAGGAGGGATTATAACTATTAAAAATAGACACATTCTGTGTGAACGGAATTGAGAGGTTAGTTTAGTAGATCCAAACACAACTGTGGAGCAAAAACTTACATTCTAAGCCTAAGTGTTTTTCCAGGGTAGGGTGAAAGAAAAGTTCCGGGACTTATACAGATTATTGCGTTCATCCCCCACGTTCCTCGCCACGCACACATTAAGTAAATACCTATTATGTACCAAGCCTGTGGAAACGCTGAGAATACCAAGATGAATCAGTCAAATCCTCTAGGAGCCCAGCCCGGTGGTGGTGGTGGTGGCGGCGGCGGCGGCGAGACTTTGCACTCGGGGTGATGGGTGGGGAGGGAAGAGAGCATGGAGTGGGAGGGCATGGAGTGGGTGAGGGTTGAAGGATGATATTGAGGGGGTGGTTGAAACACTGAATATATATATGGTGGAAATTTAAGGTACAGATATACACAGACTTCTTTGGCAGAAATCTGCCCCAGAAACTCTTAAAAACAATTAGCCTCATTTGCCAGATTTGGCCAGCTATCATGACGCTGGTCTTCTACAGATGTCTTCTCTGAGTAAGTCTGAAAATCCTCCTCCCGCTTCTAGCCCTCGCTTTCCCCACCATTGGGGCGTCGGGTAAGGGAGGGGGCAGGTTGAGAACTGCAACCACGTTTGCTGCCTCTGCTCTCTGCAGGAGACAGGAATCCAGGGCTTTGTCGTCGTCATAGCAACTAGGAGTTTCCGCGGTCCTCCACCTTCCTCCAACTCCTACTTCCCCCGTCGCCGGGGCAGAGCTGCCACTTCTCTCGCGAGATTTGAGCGCAAGGCTTGAGCAGCCCAGCGGTGATCTCACCCGAGACCTGGGGAGGGGGCTGTGAAGGAGGGGGAGGAGTGGGGCGGGGCGGGACGGGGCGGGGAGGGGAGGGGCGGGAAGGGCGAGTGCAGCGCCGCCAACGCCGGCAACTTTGTGAACGAGTTCTGTGCGTGCGTGAGCGAGTGAGCGAAAGTCAGTGCGGCGCTGAGTACCTGGGAGAAAGGTCCCCGGGGAGGGCCAGGTCTGGGCTCCGGAGGCCGCCCCCGCCCCCCACCCCGGCCACTCTATCCTCTCGTGCCTCCCTCCCCATTTCCTCCCCCCACCGATCTTCCCTGGCCTTCCTGCCCCTGTCAGCAGTTACCTGTCCCCCTCCCCCACTAGGCACTCATCTCCCCTTTCCTAGGCGCCCACCTTGGCGCTCTGGATCCCTGATCCCCAAACACCCCGCACTCGCTTCCCGCGCCGGCCGCCCCTCCAGCTCTTTCTCCTGAGGGTGGGGGCGGGATGGGGGGCGCTAAGTATCCAAGGCGGCGCGAGCGGGGACCCGAAAGCCCAGACAATAGTTGATGCTCGGGGACGGGGCACCTCTGCCCCCTACTCCGCCAGAAACGTGCCCCCCGCCGGCTGCTCTCCGATCTGCATTCGGAGTCCCCTTCAGAGCCCGGCTCGGGAGTTTGACTGATTCGCCCCCGCCTCCCCCGGGCCCCTCCGAGCTCGGCGCCCGCCCCAGCCCGGCCTCGCCGCCTGCGGTTCTCTGCAGTGGAGGCGGCGAGTGAGCGCGCGCCGACGGTGTACACGGTTTCTCTTTCTCCCCAGGGAGAGCGCGCGGCGGACCCGCCCGGGACGCGCGGCTGCACGGGGAGGCCGGGCCCAGCGGTAAGTGGCTCCCGCGCTCCGGGTCCCGGCAGGGGAGCGGAGATGCAGGACTCTTGACAGCCCCCACCCCATTTCTTGCCGGGATTCGGGTTCAGGACCCGGAGCAGGACACCGGGAGGCCGGTCAAAGTTTTATTTCCGATTTGGTGGCGTGCTGATAGCTCAGCCGGGCGGGGGCGAGTCCGGGCTGTGCGCGCGCGCACCTTGGAACCCGAATCTGCACAACTATCCGACTGGCGCCTGCGGGAGAGGCTGGGAGACCGGCGCCCGGGTTGGGGTAACTGTGTCCACTCCGCGGCTCTCGTCTCCTCTGGGCGACCCTTCCCTTTCATTCACCTGGGTGAGCGCTTTGCAGGCTGAGCTAGAGGGGGCAGGCCGAGAGGTTCAACCGTGAAATGCGGAGAAGAAGAGCTCGGTGCTGTGGGTGGTTAATTTCTCCCCTGGGGGTCTGGGGGGGAGGTAGTGAAATTTTGGGATGCTCTAACCTGCTGCAAGTACACCGCAAGAGCGCTGGGGAGGCGTGAGGGTACTGCAAAAAGAACTTTTCCTCCCTCGCCCCATCTGTTTCCAACTTCCCTCCTGGCCGTAAAGAAATTCGCGTGGCTTTTTATCTTTCCACGGCATTTGTAGGAGGACAAGTAACCGTGCTGGGCAGGTTGAAATTTCATTGGGTTCACCATTTGGAAAACATGTAGACAAGGGAAATGGCTCACTTTCAGGGAAGATGTTTAACTGAGTCGTTGGTATTCGTTTTGAAGGGAAGCATTTGGGGGACTGATAGCTCGTAGACGACATTTACCTGATACTTATTTTTCATGACTGGAGACATCTGTCTCTGAAATTGTTACTATTTGACAAACGATTCTATTTCTAAACTGTTACTACGTGCTAAACGATTCTATTTCTAAACTGGAAGCCAGGAATGCGATGCAAATTTCAGAGTAAAGGTGTGGACTTTCATCAGGTTCCAGGTCTATCTGGATGAACTGGGGTTGCAGTTTCCTCTAGAAAGCAAACCTTTCATGTTGAATGAAACTCTGACTCAGACTCTTAAAGCAATTGTTTTTAGACTAGTACTCTGTGGGAATTAAGTGTCAACTTTCTCTTGTTTTCTCATAATGGGCTCTTCATCCTAGGCAAAGGTTCTCTGACTTGATCTTTTGGAAGAGTACAAGATTAAGTCCTATGGAATCAACTCTCTGTAGCAGTATTTTTTTTATTTTATATAATCTTGATTGAATGACTTTCACTTTTCGAAAGCTGCAATTAAGCCACATTTATGAAGATGGAACGAAAAGCTGATGGGAATAATACAGAACAGTGGTAACAGCAGTAGTTTCAAATAAAAGGTTTACATAAAGCAGTTTATGGTCACTGATGCTCTATTAGATGACATCAGTTATTAACAGGAATATCAAATTAAAGCATTTTTCCCATAGAATAAACTATTGATACTAAAGCATTAGCAATTAACAATGGATTTAAAGTGACTTGGGTTATGATTTGCACATAAATGGTTAAGGAGCAAAATGAGAGATTTGGGGGGATGAAAGGTTTCATGTGGCTGATAATTTATTTTATCTCATTATGCTTAAGTAAAGGACTCGAGAAGTTGACTGTATCATTAGATTTCTCTTAGTTGACTTGAGAGAACAAGTTTGGCAAGTGGCTCAAGACAGTCAGTAGGTGTTGCTGTTAGCTTCTCTGCAGTTGCTGGAACTGCTCCTTGAGTGTAAAATTGCAACTCTCCTGCAAGGAGCTTGGATCTGAAGCATCAGGCAATGTTAGTGGTGACTTCACTGTAGAATTCCATGGCAGAGTTGACTTGAACTCTTGATAATAATTTCAAAGCAACTCACTGAAATTGTACATTGAGATTCTTTTAACTTCAAACTTTCACTGTTTTCTGGCGTTTGTATTTGCTTTTGCTTTGAATTAGGTGTTTAATTTTGGTGTCCCCACCCCATTTTAAAACAGCTTTTTAAAAACTACCTCTTAGTAACTTCATTAAAGTTACAGATTGAAGATTACTTGAGATCAGTAATTCAGTAGACTTGGGGGGATCTTGGTTGACTATGAGTTGAGGTATGTATATTTTCGGGTTTACAGTTTGAGTTGTTCAATACATGGCTGTTTTCTAGCTCTTTGAGCTGTGAAGCAGGAGCATGAGAAGAGATGGGACAGTATTAGGCTACAGATGCCCTGAATCTTTCCCATTTAGGGGGAAGTATATGGTGATTAATGATAACATGGTTATGCTTCCTATCGGTCCTCACTGTCATGTTATCATTTCTGTTGGTCCACAGTGCTGCACATAAGAAGTTTGAATAGTCTGAAGATTTTCTGGTGACATTTCAGATTTGAGGCTTTGGTTCACTGACAAAATTGGACTTTCTCCAATGAGGAGATGAGGAAGACAACTAGACTCATCCCCGTTAATGGAGAGTTAGAGCTCTGATGTCGCATGCTTCTTTCTTCCTTTTGACTCAAATCACACAAGTTCATATCTCAAATTCAGACACCCCTCCACCCCCCCAATAATTTACTTTATTCCTAACCTTTTGAGATTTGTGGTGAGTCAAAGAGTAGTTAGTGAGTGCCGCTGTCTGGAAAGCATGCTCTTGGTTACAGTGTGTCCCTGGCCTCAAAGAACTTCTTTGCAGTAGGGCCATTTGTAGTAACCTTTCCTGTTTGGTGTTTTGATACCCTGACACCCATAAAGGTTTTGGATAGCAGGCAATTATTTTTGAATTTTAACTTATTTAAATTAATTTTTGAAATAATTTAAAAATAAGTTTTTGTAAAATAGTTCTGAAATAATGAAATACTAAAGTATTTGTTCTCAAAGGTCTGGGCTTGAATTTTCCAGAATCTTAAAAAATAATTGAACCTTTTTCTGAACTGTTTTTCTGAAAAGTTTTTTTTTGTAGAGATGGGCACCATACTTGCCTCACAGCTTTGCTGCAAACATTGTGTGACAGTACTTTGTAAACCATAAAGTCTTACTTGCAATTGCATTTGCTTACTTTCTGATGAACAGATTCGTAGATTGTTGGGAGCTAGAAGGGATTTTGAGCAAAAATCGTTTGGCCCATCTTCCCCATTTTACAGATGGGTAAACTGACAACCAGAAAGTTGAATGATTTGTTGAAGGTTATAGAACTAATCGGTGATCAGGCAATTCATGGAAGGCAGGTTTTCTGAGTTAACCGTACCCCTGTTTCCTGTTTTTCTCCCCCTGCCTTAGAGCCTATTATGTTAAAATTTGTTTATTACTTTTTTCCCTCTGCACTTAAGTGATCAGTGTCCATTAAATGTCTGAAATGAGAACAGCAAATCTTAAGGAAACAAAATCCGCATAAAGGTTGAAAAGCGATGAAAACAGTATTGATACAGTGTTTGGTAACTAAGCTTTAGTTAGAGTTACTCAAATTACAAAGTTATGGAAAAAGAAATTATGAGTTAGTTGAAGTATTTACATGGTAGAGCCTGTAGGCTTTTTTTTTTTAAAAAGGAATCTTTGTTGACTCAAAGGACAATGTACTTGTATGTTCTTTAGAGAAGCCACACTTAATTTATTCCAGTTTTCCATTTTCTTCCCTTTTTAAACTCGTTTTTCATTTGTAAAAGAAGTGGTTGTTATATTCCTCATTCCTGGAACAGTGGCAACTTTTAGATCTTCTGTTTCAGCTATGTGTAAGGGTCCCCCGGGGGCACGGGGTGGGGGTGGGGAGGATCGGTCAGGTGGAAGGATAACTGCACAGAAAACAGGAAAATGTAGGAACTTCCTGTTGAGAACGTGACTGATTTATATAGCACTGCCCTACCTTCCACTGGGGTAATCTGAGCCAGGAGACAAGAAACATTCCCGCCAGTTGGGTGACTGCCCTTTGAAGCGGGCTCTCCTGGTTCCGGGGGTGGTTAGGTCTTACGGTATTGCTTCAGTGCTCACTCGGAACTTTGGGTCTTGTTCCCCATATTTAAAATATGGATGTTTCACTGTCACTCGAACTTGACAATCCAATCTTCTGTCTACTGCACTTTTACCTTTTTTTGGTATAAAGTAAATTGTCCTCATTGGAATTGGGGTTTTTGTTTTTTTCTAAAAACAAAACAAAACAACCCCAAAACAACCCCCCCTCAGACTAAAGACATAATTAAAACAAAGCCCATGCACTCACACTTCTGTGGCACTTTGTTTTTCAAAGGTTATACAGTTTATCCTTGAACAACACAGGTTTGAACTGTGCGGGTCCACTTACACATGGATTTTAAAACAAATACTTTGAATGTTTTGTCTCTTCCTTACAATTTTCTTGATAAGGTTTCATGTTTTTCTAGCTTACTTACTTTATTGTAAGAATGCAGTATATAATACGTGTAGAAAACATGTATTAATTGACTGTGTTATCAGTAAGATTTCCGGTCAACAGTGGGCTCTTAGTAGTTCAGTTTCGGGGGAATCAAAAGCTATAATCAGAGTTTTGACTGCACTGGTGGGGGTGGTTGGAGCCCTTCACCCCTGCATTGTCCGAGGGTTAACGGTATATAAGTTGATTATTCTTAGATGAAGCTAATTTATTCTTTTGATAGACTCTTGATGAGCCTTGGAGTGAGCCAGAGAATCTGGGTAAGACTCTCTTTTGTTTGGCTCCCTTAAACATCCATGATCTGAGTGAGTATGGACTCGCACGAGTGTGAGAGGGTTTGTGATCATAAAGGGTAAGACGGTCCATCCGGTGCATCTTTTGAGGGTGGAGGCCAGTCCACACCCATTTTCTCCTTTCATTTGAGCTTGGGGAGAGTAAGGTGAATTCAGCTGCAAATAGAACGTGAATGTTTCCTTGAAGATATAGAGAGATGACACCAAAATTACACAGGGGGACTGTCAGGGGCTTCCTTAGTTGGACCTTAGTAAATAGCAGTGCTTGGTGGGTATGCCACTGAGTCAGGGAAAGCTGTTTCGCTTTGCCTCTGGAGGTCTGTGATGAGATTTCTAATTTGTTACTTGTCCTGTTGCACTAAGTTCTCCCTTTAATTAGGATTCTGGCATGCCTAACTTTAAACTGTGGGAAATGGGCAATTGCATAATGTTAGATTTCCCTTTTCTTCAGTTCAGGAGAGGCAGGGGGAGAATGCACGCTTGTTGAAGAATGCCAGCTTGGAGAGGGAGAGTTACCTTTGTACAAACTCAGGGGTCACCCAGAGGCAACTTGAGCAGATAGGACAGCCATCCGTGGCCGCCCCTGGATTCCTTTCTCCTCTTCTCCCAGAGAGCAGGTCCAGGTTGAATGAATTTCACAGACCCAGTCGTGAATGTTGATTATTCCTCTTTCCTCTGTCCACTTTTCCCACAAAACCTTTTACCGAAGCTACAAGTATAGTCATTGATTGTTTTTTTGTGGTTTAGCATCTCGTTCCCTTTTAGAATGAATTCTGAACTTCTCAGAACAAAGCTATTGAGAAATAAAAAGCAGAAGGCTATGTGCTGAATGATTGTGTTCCTGTAATCAGGACTTGACTATAATCAGTATCTTTTACTTTGTTTGACTCCTCTATTCTTTTTCCATAATTAATTTTTTTCATATTCTCCATTATGTGCCTGGGTAGGAAATCTAGTTTGATACATTGTGAGATCCTTGCATTTCCTCTAACAGTCTTAATTCCCAGAGCTGATAGGCTATTTATATTTATAAGTTTATTTTCAGTTCTTGATGCTTGCAGAGAAGCAACTAATAATTAAATGATGGTATTTATCACACTGCTTTAAGGAGAGAGAGTACTTATAAGGAGATGCCTCTGAGGTATGTAATTACAAATCTATAAAATGTTCTAAAATTTTCACTGCATTTGGCTGACTTTTATTTTTTGTTTCACTGGTGTGTACTTAGGGAAAAAATGGAAAGCAATATTTTTCCATTTTTTTTGCAAGAAGTGTAAGATGGTGACTTGTCAAGAACCATGCAACTTGTCCTTTGAAGACTTCAGAAACACATGTTCTTGGTCTTGAAATGAGGGTTAGTGTGTAAGTTGATTTGACGCGTCCCTTTTCCCTAACCATCCATCCTTCTGGCTGTTCCAGTGAAGACCTCAGAAGTTTCTGCCCATCTACTTTGCTGTCTAACCTCTGAGTAGCTGGCATGTCATGTGTAAAGAGAGTTTACTCTGTGCGTATGTATGTTTGGGGTGACGTTTGACTCC
Organism: Trachops cirrhosus; assembly: GCA_028533065.1. NCBI lineage: Eukaryota > Metazoa > Chordata > Mammalia > Chiroptera > Phyllostomidae > Trachops > Trachops cirrhosus. Next base: position 172,915,453 of record CM052538.1, read on the forward strand.
TGGCTCAAGGTGTGCCCTTGGAAAACCCGTTAGGAAGGCTTTCCCCGATTGAGCCTGAATGTAGCCCCTAACCCTCTCTCTTTCCCAATTTGAGAAATGGCTGTGATTCTTCCAAGAGTCTCAGTTACTTTATTTTTAAAATTAGGATCTTAGTGCTGATCCTTTGTAGTAGGAAATGAAGGATAATAATTGCAAAGCTAAACTGTTTCAGTAGATAGAGGTTTTGGATTGCTGCACGATCCACAGAAAAGACTTATAAGTCCAGGAACCTCAGCCCTAACAATGGCTTTTAGATTTGCAGAATTGTTCTACAGGCCATTTTCAAGATATGTTTTTAAAAATAATGGTTTTCATTGACTTGGGTAGGATGTGTTTGAGGGAGCAGTGAGTGCTGGGTGGAGAGGGGGAGAGAATCACAGTGAACGCTGAGGCTTTTCTCTGAAGGAGCATGGTAGGTGAATAGGTGGTTTGAAGAAACTCAGTGGGTGGTTCTGTTATGCTTCTCTCCCACCCAGTTGAGAACACAGTGGCTTTTATACCATTTTTGGGTATGTGCTTGACAATAGGTAAATAAGAGCAGGCCTAACTCAGAAAGTAACTGCCTGGGGATTGTGGGAACTTAATGTTGGATGGGAGAAGAAGAGGGCCTCCTACCCTCTATACAGTTCATTGATTAAAAGAGACAAAAGACAACTTGGAGGAAATTTGGAAGTGACTGTCAACAGCCGAAAGGGCCAGGCTGCTTAACCCCTGTAGTGGAGGTAGAACATGTAAATCCAGTTGGAATTGCATGTTGGCTGTTATTTTTTTTTTAAATTGGGGGTAAAACATATAACATAAAATTTACCATGTTAACCATTTGTGAGTGTATAGTTCAGTAGTGTTAAGTATATTCATATTGTGAAACAGGTTTCCAGAATGTTTTTATCTTGCAAACCCTTTACTCTACCCATTAAGCAGCTTTCCATTCCTCCTTTCCTCATCCCTGGCAACCACCTCATTTTACTTTCTGTTGCTATGAATTTGAGTGTTTTAGATACCTCATATAGTGGGATCATGCAATATGTGTCTTTTTGTGGCTTCTTTCACTTAGCAAATGTCTTCAAGGTTCCTACATGTTGGCATGTGACGGGATTTCCTTTCCTCTTAAGGCTGATTAAAGCTCCATTGTATACGTACACCACATTTGTTTATCTCTTCGTCTGTGGGTGGATGTCTGGGTTGCTTCCACCTCTTGGCTCTTGCAAATAGTGCTGCTGTGAAGATGTGTGTACAAATATTGATATCTCTTTGAGACCTGAATTTCAGTTCTTTTGGTTATATACCCAAAAGTGGGATTGCTGGATGGTATGGCAGTTCTATTTTTTATTTTTTTAAAAGAACCTCCATACTGTTTTTACAGTGATTGCACCATTTTACATTCCCAGCAGCAATATACAAGAGTCACTCCTCATCCTTGCCAGCACGTCCTTTTTTTTTGGATAGTAGGCATCTTAATGGCTGAGGTGATATTTCATTGTGGTTTTGAATTGCATTTCCCTGAGGATAAGTAATATCGAGCATCTTTCATTTGCCTGTTGGTCATTTATAATCATCTGTGGAGAAATGTCTATCCAAGTCTGCCCATTTTTTAGTTGAGTTACTTGATTTTTTGTCACTGAGTTTTAGTTCTTTATATATTCTGGATATTAACCCCTTAATGGATAAATGATTTGCAGACATTTCTCTCATTCCGTAGTTTGCCTTTTCACTCTTTTGATCATACCCTTTGATGTGGGAACGTTTTTAAGTTTGGTGTAGCCTTATATGTCTATTTTTGGTTTTGTTGCCTGTGCTCTTGGTGTCACATCTGAGACATCATTGCCACGTACAGTGTCGTGAAGCTTTCCTCCTATATTCTAGGAGATTTATAGTTTTGGTTCTTATTTTAGATCTTTAACACATTTTGAGTGAATTTTTATATGTGGTGTAAGGTAAGGGTTCACCTTCATTCTTTTGCATGGATATCCAGTTTTCCCAGCCCCATTTGTGAAAGAGACTGTCCTTTCCCCCCCGAGTGGTTTTGGCATCCTTGTTGAAGACCAATTGAACATTTGAGTGATTGTTTATTTCTGGGATCTCTATTCTATTTTGCTGGTCTATTTGTCTTTATGCCAGTGTCAGTTTTTTTTTACATTAGCTTTGTAATATATTTCAAAATCAGGAAGTATGAATGGCACTTTTAATTTATGCTATTGTAGGGGTTGAGTAATAGAGAAGTAATAGGGAAGTCAACAATAGAAAAACAATTGAAATAATTCTTCATTTTTTTGAGGGAACTAGACACACTTAAAAAAATGAGGTAATGTGATTTAAATGGCCGAATGTATGTGAGGCTATCAGTTGGCAACCAGTACAGTAAGAGCAGTGGGCCAGCAGTTCCTAGTTAACAAATGCTTTCACAGATATTGAGTCCAGTGGCTTGGGAAAGCTTCAAAAAGGTGATGGACCTTGAATTGCTCTTGAAGATTGGATATGTACTTAAATGTGCATGAATACCCAAAACCATCTGTGTCAGCTGCATCACAGTGCTATAAGGAAGTCTTTAATGAAAGCTTCTAATAGTCATGTCAAGATTTTCAATGGGCTCAATTGTTATAAGAACTGTCACTTGTGATATTTTTTCCTTGACACTATATTGACTTTCCTATTCCACTCTAGTAGTTTCTGATTTTTCATATCTGTTCATTGAATAGCAGTGGGCTACATACAAAGATAAGAGTACTTAGCCACAGCACTGTTTTAATTTGTATAATGTGCAAAAAACAGAAAATTAACCTGTTTGGGTTGTGTAGGATGAATTGAAGGAGAGAGATTTACCACAACAGCAAATTGAGTGGCTGCTTTAATAAATAATGTAGGATACTTAAGACCTACTTTCTCACCTTTTTAATAAAACAGTGGGGATAATTTTGATTGGGTGTATTACTTGCACGGACATTTGTAGAATTTCTACGGAGGAGAATTGTAGTATGCTTACATATAGTAGGCCTGTAGTAGAGAGTTATTTAACAGTGACCAAATGAAATTATGTTCACATGGGTAGGTCACTAGGCAGTAACTTAACTCATTTATCCCATAAATATTTATTGACTTCTGACTTTTGGTCAAGATGGAGGCATAGGTAAAAAACAGTTTGCCTCCTCGAATAACCACAGCAAAAATTACAATTCAACTACAAAACAGCTATCACACAGAATCATCAGAAAATTAAGCTGTATGGAAGTCCATACAGCTCAATTAACCAAGGAATTAAAGAAGTCACATTCATCCAGATGGTAGGAAGGGTGGAGATGTGGAGATGTGGGGAGGTGTAACTACCGGTCCCACACCCATGTGTGGTGATTGGGAGGATACCTTGGGACAAGGGATCCCAGCCCCACACCAGACCACCCAACCCAGGGTTCCAGTGCCAGGAAGATGAGTCCCCATAACTTCTGACTGTAAAAACCTGTGGCAGTTGGGGTGGCAGATGAAACTGGGATTCTCAGGCATCTCCTCTTAAAGGACCCACCACAGACTTAGAACTTAACACAGACTCTTTCTCTCTGGGCTCTAGAACTGGGGTGGGGGTTGGAGTGGGGGGCAGCAGCTTGAAGGGCACCAGTGGCATATGGGGAGAAACTGAAGTGCAAGTGCTGGGGTACAACTTCCTCGTGGACAGAACTCCAGAGCCCAGGCAGTGGCCATTGTCTCTTTTCTGAGCCCTCCTCCACACAGAGCCACAGAGTGGAGACACCATATCTGAGACTCCATCAACCTGGTTCACACGGGTTGCCCCGCCCTGGTGATTACTTAAGGCTCTGCCCTGTCCAACTTACAGGTGTGCTTTTCTACAATTGGCCACACTGCTAAGGCAGGGAGTCGAAGCACCTCTACCTAATACATAGAAACAAATGCAGGGAGACAAAGAAATGTGGCCCAAATGAAGGAACAGAAAGAACAAGACTCCAGAAAAAGAACTAAACAAAATGGAGATAAGCAATCTCTCAGATGCAGAGTTCAAAACAGTGCTTATTAGGATGCTCAAGGAACTCATTGGGTACTTCAACCGCATAAAAAATACCCCAGGCAGAAATGAAAGTTGTATACACTAAGTGAAATAAAGAAAAATTTACAGGGAACCAACATTGGAGGGAATGAAGGTGAGAATCAATCAATTATTTGAAACATAAGGAAGAAAACAACTTCAATCAGAACAGCAAGAAGAAAAAAGAATCCAAAAAAAAAAAAAAGAGTAAAGGGTGAGAAGCCTCTGGGACAAATTCAGACATACCAACATTTGAATCATTAGGGATGTTGGCAGGAGAAGAGAAAGATGAAGAAATTGAAAACTTACTTGAAAAAAATAACGAAAAAAAAAACTTCCCTAATTTGATGAAAGAAATAAATATGTAAGTCCAGGAAGTGTAGATACATCATAATTAAAATACCAAAGGTTAAAGATAGAGAATCTTAAAAGCTAAAAGGAAAAGCAGATATTTACTTACAAAGAAGTTCCTATAAGACTGTCAGCTAATTTCTCAAAACAAACTTTGCAGGCTAGAAGGGACTGGCAAAACGTATTCGAAGTGAAGAAAAACAAGGACCTACAACCTAGATTATTACTCTACCCAGCAAAGCTTTCATTTAAATGGAAGGGCAGATAAAGTGCTTCCCAGACAAGGTAAAGCTAAAGGAGTTCATCATCACCAGACCCTTATTACCTGAAATGTTAAAGGGACTTATTTAAGAAAAGGAAGATCAAAACTGTGAACATTAAAATGGCAATAAATTCACAACTGTCAATAATTGAATCTAAAAAGCAAACTCAGCAAACAAGCAGAAGAGAAACAGAATCATAGAGATGGAGATCATTGGGAGGGTTATCAGCTAGGAGGGGGAAGGAGGAAAATGGGGAAAGGGTGTAGGGATTAGGAAGTACAAATTGGTATGTACAAAATAGGCTGGGGGATGTTAAGAGCAAGGAAAGGAAATGGAGTAGCTAAAGAACTTATGTGCTTGGCCCATGGTCATGGACTAAGTGGGGGATTGTGGGAGGGAATGAGAGGTCCCATGTGCAGGAGGGTAAAGAGGGAAAAATTGGGGCAACTGTAATAGCATAATCAATAAAATGTATTTTAAAAAAGGATAAATACAGGGTTCCTGCTTTCAGGAGGCTGTTTCTGTTCTGGGGATTGTTGTAGTTCTTTTCAGTGTTCTGTCTTCTCAGTTGTTAGAATTTTCTTATAGTCAAAAGCTGCTTAAGTTACTTCTGATCTAAAACAATGGTAATTGTTTATTACGAAAATAGGCCTATATTAAATATTCTTTGTGTAGAGGAAGAAACACTAGATAATTCTGCTTTTTGGTTTCCAAGGAGATATGTCTTGGCTAAGTTTATTTTATCAAGTGCTTTTCTAAGTAACAGCTAAAGGAAACTGGCTTTAATGAGTAGTGGTTAAGGTTTTCCTGAGGAACCAAACAAGGTTTTTAAACCTTGGTTTCTTCTTTCACATCTGCTCCAAGAGAATCTATAAACCTAGTTTTGGCTAATTTTGGCTTTTTCCATCATCAGATCTTAAAAGAGCCATATACCCTTTTTTTTTTTTTTTTGTCTTCTTTCATTTGCTCATTTGTTTGTTCATGTAACAGATTTTCAATGTGCACTTTTTATATGCCAGGTAGTATTTTCATTTGCAAAAGGAAGAAAGTTGAGGGTTGAAGAAGTTAATTTCCCCAAAGGCCATCTGTTAAAAATTCTGTGAATATTAGTGTGATTTAGTGATATTTGGGGCTTTTTGCAGATAGAAATGTTTTTGAAAGAACTAAAGATATACAAATTTAGAGTCTTTGTTTTGAACTCTTAAGACATTTTAGTGAGAAAATTCTACAGTGCCGGATAATTTCAGTATTAGTTTCACTCCGATCTGACAACAATCAACATTTTAACTCAACTCTGAGAGTCTTTCCTTGTATTTTTGGTAGAAGACAGTTCTGAGTCTAATCTTTCTGCTGTTATTTGTAACACCCTAGAAACTTAATTCCTGTTTTGGGTGATTGGTGTAGTGTCTGTGTAGGAGATTTAGAAATGCTTATCACCTCTAGCTGCTCAGTTCCGAATCTTTCAGAGCTCGTGTCATTTATGTGAGTGGTGGCCTTGAGATATGGTGACATCATGTAACTGAATGCAGAAGTTACACAGAAGATAGAACAGCACTGTGATAATTCGCTGGCAGTTGCCCATGTTGCCAAGTATGTGATATTCAGATAACCCAGCCCGAGTTCTTGTGGTTTTATAAAATGATATTTTCATTTTAATTTGTTGTTAGAAATTCAACAGAGTATTGCTTATCTGTTACTAGATTCAGTTATGCAAAGGAAAACAAAAATTTTCTCTGATGCGTAGTGTTGGCTATTGGAAATCTGGTCTCATCGTCACTAAAGAACATTGGAAGATTTGTTGTAGTTCTGGCTCTGATTTGGCCATTTTTCTTTCATTACTAATCAGCAACGTTCATTGAGCACCTTCTAGATAGCAGGTCCTGTTCTCACCCTGGATGTACATACAGCAGTGAACAGAGTGAGATAGGAAGCCACTAGATGGTTCAAAGGGTTTTGATCTGACATGTTTTTAAAGGACAGAACTCTGCTGTGTAGAGAGTAGAATGAAGTGGGGCGGGGGAGGCAAAGGTGAAAATGGAAGTGAAGATATTCGGGGGTCCCAGCGATAATGTAGGTGAGATGTGATGATAGCAGTAGTGGAGGTGATGGGAAGTGGCTGCATTCTGAACTGAACCCAAGTGGGGCTGAAGTAATTCACTGACGGGTGAGATGACTAGAGTGGAAAAGAGTGAAGTCAAGGATAACACCGAAGTTTTTGGCCCGAGCAGCTGGAATAATGGAGGTGCCATTTATTGAAATGGGGAGGACTGGAGGAGCAGGTCTGGGTGGGGAAGTAAGAGCTGATTTGTACATGTTGGGTAGGAGATACCAGTGGGTGTGCAGGTGGAGAAGACGAGTTGGCAGCTGGGTAGGTCTGTTAATCTCCAGCTTTCTCCTTTGTGACATGGGGAAAGTGGAAAGTGGAAAGTATTTGCCTTCTCAGAGTTCTTGAGATCAAATGAGGAATGAAGAGGTAAAGCTTCTAAAGTTATATCCTATAGTGGTGATAGTATTTCTGGAAAGTAGACTGTTACCATCTTAGGTACTTTGTGGTCTCTTTTGAGTTACTGAACTCTTAGGCTAGAATGAACTGTGGACAGTTGGCATTTGCCCTCTAAAGGCTGGCTTTCTCTCTGAGTGGATGGAAAAGATTTCTTGGGTCCATTCTGTGATTCCTGGGCAGCTTCTGGGAGGACTTGGTATTTTGGTCCCTTGCAGGGTGTCACGGGCTGCATTTTGTGTGTAGCTGTTGGAGCACTGCAGGTGTGGCACCAGGCTCGCCCCTGCATAAACACGGTTTCAGGCGAATGTTATTTTATTTAGGTGGGAGGATATGGTAGTAGGAAAACAAAAAGGCCCTTTCCTTTCTCAAAGTCTTTATTATTTTAGACTTTCCTTAACTTAGCTCAGTTAACAAGTAAGGTCTCATAGGTCAAAATTACTGGGGAGACCACTGTCCATGTTTCTTGGTTCAGAACACCTGCTTATACCAGTATATTCCTAGATTTTTTTTATTGCTTAAAACTTTGATATAAGCAGGCAAAATATGTGAAATATATGTATTTAAATCCACTGAGTTAAAATTTAAGACACAAGTAACAATGTTGAAAGAATCAGTGTTACAGTTCAACAAATGGTATTTTTGAATTTATTAAATGTTTTTCCTTAGAGGTCATAATATAAGTAGTTATGTCCTTAAAATGTAGTATTTGTTGGTAATGGATTTCTTCCCACCAGTGAGAGGTCGCTTTAGGAACATCTTCAGTCAAGGGACGCGGTGCCGGTTCTGGGCTCTGCTCGTCCAAGAGGCGGTTCAGACAGACACACCGCTGCTTTCTGCTCACCGCCCTGCTGGTTTCCTCCTCTGTCTGCCGCAGAGGTTTTCGCCCCAGGTGCTGCGGGCCATGCCTGACTCGTCGGGGGCACTGGCCTCTTTTCCCTCAGATTGTCGAATAAAGGACAGCAGTCAGCACGGCAATAGCCGCCAGTGTGAATGAATCAAAATGATACCTATTTTCTTCTCAGATGGGCAAAAAATAACCTGTTTTGGTGTGTCGCAGAATTTAGTCACTAGTTTTTGTGTGCCACGAGATGGAAAAGGTTGAAAATCAGGGGATTACAAGATTCAGTTGGGCATTGGCTGTCTGTGCCCAGGGCAGGTGATGTGACTGAGAAAGTGAAGTTATGTGCCTTTGAGCGCCTGATGCATGCTGATGAGTGACAGTCGCTGGGGACTCTAAGTAAGCACCCTGCGTGTTCAGTGGGACAAGGCCAGCAGTGGTTTTAATGAGGGGCCGTGTCAGGTAACAGGAACTGTATTCGTCAGTAGGTGTGGGGAGGCAGAAATTATTTGGTTTATTCTCTGGTGTCTTTCGAATGAGGGCATCAATGTTATGGTTTTTGTCATATCTCGAATTCATAAAATAGATGTACTCATCTGCTTGGTAATTGTTATATAATCTGCTTTTCACTGAATTGGCTAACATTATTTTATTTCAGCTTCTAAAAAACTGAGCCATAGGTATCTAGTATAATGCCACCTGACGTAATTGTTGGAAAACAAACCCATGCCATTGCCTTTTCTTTTGTAGTACATATTAGAGTATTTAGACCAATTGTGAACAGTAATTTTAGAGGAATATATATATATGTTTATTTATCTATTTTTAAAGAAAATTTTTAGAGTTTTATTTATTTATTTTTAAAGATTTTATTTGTTTTTACAGAGGGGAAGGGAGGGAGAGAAACATCAATGTGTGGTTGCCTCTCTCATGCCCCCCCCTCCCGGGACTTGGCCCACAACCCAGCCGTGTGCCCTGACTGGGAATTGGACTGGTGACCCTTTGGTTCCCAGGCCGGCGCTCAGTCCAGTGAGCCACACCAGTCAGGGCAGGAATATATACGTTTAAATCTCTATGTTTTCTAAGCTTGATTCTCTCTAAAAGGAATACAACTTACTTAGACTTTCTAAAATATCTTTTAATATTTTCCAAATCATCTGATGGTTTTCATTTGAAGTCTAATAGTCATTTTTATTGGGGGGATAGTCTAAGTTTCTGAAGTCACAGTACTTATTTATGCACCCCTGAGTTTTTTTTAGCACCTTTATTGAGTTACAGTTTACTTACTATGCAGTTCTCCCATTTGAAGTGTACAAGTCCATACTTTTGAGTGCATTTATGGAATTGTGTAACCATCTTCATAAACAAGGTCAGAACATCTTCATTACCCAGAAAGAAACTCCAGCCCCACTGGAGCCCCAGTCACTGCCATTTCTCCCCAGCCCCTCTCCACCGCCCCACACCCCTCCCAGGCCACCATTAATCATCTTTCCATTTTTGTAATTGTGCCTAGTCTGGTTGTTTCACATGAAAGGGGTCATGCAGGATGTGGTCTTTTGTGACTAGCTTCTTTCACCTAGCTCTGTCAAAGCACATGTGATTTTTTTTTTGTAAGAATTTTAACTTTGTTGGTAAAGTTACAGATTTCAGATTCAAAACCAGATATTCCCTGTGTGCCGACACAGAAACTACAGCCTGTGCTGGTACCAGAGAAAGTAGCAAAACCACATTACCAGGTGTGTTTGTAGCGTGGGGAGTGAACTTGGAAGCTTTCCTAAGCAAAAAGCCACCCAGGCACTAGTCCACAAGTGCCCTCAGCACACCCGATGGCACAGTGGTGCTGCCTCTCCTTGCCTGGGCATTGCCTGCTTCTTCCTGAAATTTTCAGATACCTCTTAGAAATCCCTTCTGATTCTTTTCTTTCTCTTTTACCTTTGGTCTGGTCCGGGACTGAGCTCTGCCACTTTTTCCCTTTTGCACTGATTCTCGTTTTCACTTGCTCCCCTTAGTTTTATCAGCAACATCTCAGAACAGACTTGACTTTTACATCGAGGTGGCTGTAGTGGTCTCGTTTCTGACCACCTCGACACCTGCTGCCCTGTCTCCAGCCCTTCTTGTCTAATTATTTCTAATGTATTACTGAGGTACAGGTGCCACCCTGGAGGAACTAGTGGTTCCAGCACCTCACCACATTAAACTCACACTCTTCTGCTTGCGTCTGTGACCTTTCTCTTGGGTCTGTCCTTCCCAGTGTATCTGAGTCCTTTGGCCTTTTCAGGACAGTGTGTTTGCCTTCCTGTGCTGGGCCGCTGCTCTCTTCTCTTCCCAACTGTTGTGACTTCCGTTGAGCCTTTGTTCATTACCAGTTTTAGTTCTGTCCATTAAAACAGTTTGTGAAGTCTACTAAGTTCCTCACTCATAGCTTTATCTCTCTTATCCACTTCCCTGCGTGTGAGGCCCCTTATCATTGCTTTGTCTTCCTGTCCCCTCTGATGCAGTAGCAGCTCCTGAACTCTAGTTTTATCTGTATCTTTCTCATTCTCCAAGTTCCACCTCCTTCACTGATATCTTTTTGGTTTCTATAACGCACTTTAATTTCTCCCTTTTCTGAAATGCTGTTGTACTGTGTTGTGTACTTAAAAAGCTTACCATTTAATAATTAATGCATGACCTGGCTGGTGTGGCTCAGTGGATTGAGTGCCAGCCTGCAAACCAAAAGGTTGCTGGTTTGATTCCCAGTCAGGGCACATGCCTGGGTTGTGGGCCAGGTCCCTGGTTGGGGGTGAGTGAGAGGCAACTGAATGATGTATCTCTCTCACATAGATGTTTCTCTCCTTCTCTTTCTCCCTTCCTTCCCCTCTCTCTAAAAAAAATAAATATATATACAAATAATTAATACTTGGTTCATCGAGAATGTTTAACCTGGAAAAAACTCAGAAGAGAAGTCATCCACTGTCGGAAGACTTGAAAATCTGTCATATGGAAGGAGGTGAGATTACCTTTGTCTCCTCAGATCCCCGGGGTAGGACAATGAGTAAATACAGATATTTGAATGAGCACCAGAAAGAGATTTTCTCGTAGAGCTGTGTGCAGGTGTGGCGGGCGTGCACAGGCGTGGTCATGCTGGACGCGGTCGTAGTTAGGGGCGTTCAGATCGTCCGTGGGGGCTCAATGGCGTTAGTGCTTCTCAGACTCCACCCAGTGTCACAGCCACCTGGGGAGCATTTCAGGTACCCAGGTCCTCAGTGTTTGGAAAGTTTAGATTAGGCAGTCTGTGAAACCCTGCTTGGAAACTCTTGAGATTCTGCGAGTGTCTCATTTGTTTACCAGATTTATTGAGTGCCTGCATGCGCGACAATGGGAAGTTGCGGGTTTTGCCTTCAGAGGGCCCCGAGTCAGGGGGGAATGAAGAAGACGGGTAAAATCATGTGATTTCGGGTGAGGCAGATGGGGATTCTTGGAGGACAGGGACCATTTCTCAGTTCGTGGGTTTATTTGCCCAGAGGAGTGGGCACGTTGGCATTCATTCTTGGGCGGCACACCTGCTGTTGACTGGTTTGCTCAGTGTTGTGAGGCTTGTCGCTGGTGTTCTTTGCTGTTTTCACACCTGAATTTCTTGATTGAGAAGGAGCCACTCTGTCTACAGTTGCTTCATGGCAGGTTCAGCCTTTTGATTTTTGGTGCTTCCTAGTAATAAGATTAACATGGACTATTATTTATTGAGTATCCAGTGTGCCAGCCACTTCATGTCACGTTACTGCCAGTCTTTGTAACAAGCTGCAAGATAGAATTAGGACTCTGAGTGGGAGCCAGGATGTTGAGTTCCTGCTGTAGACTTTCTTCTTATATTAACATCCATTGCAGCAGCTACTGAGTTGAGTAATGGTCCAGTGCAGTCATCTGTTGGGACTAGGGCAGTGGCAGTCCTGATTTGGCTGTGTGCATAGAATATATCTTACTGTTTGGGATGCCAGAAAGCCTGTCTACGTATAATAGGGTAGCAGTGACCATCACCCTGTTGGTTAACTGGTAATTTGCTTTAAACACTGCGCCACGCTGATGACAGAAGCTCTCCACCCATTTCTCTAATGAAAGCCTGGTAGGTTTTTAAAGCTGGGTATGCAGCTGATCACTCATCCGTGTGGAGCCATGGAGGAGAGCCAGGGACTGTTTTTCTCCTGTTTTCAGGGATGATCAGGATTTCCCGGAACTGGCACGTGACCCATTTGGCATGTTTCCCCTGTACCAGGTGCAGGACTTTGGCCTGTCAAGGTGACCTCCAGAGTGCTCAGTTCATAAGGCTCGTAAATGTCTTTTGCTGAACTTTACCAATAATTAATTCTGTGTTAGTTTCTTTATTTATACCATCTCATTTTGTCCTTATGAAATTCCTGGGAAATACACACCAGCATTTACCTGACAATGAAACTGGAGCTAAGGAAGGTTCATCACTTGCCTAGCTTTCAGGCTCCCATCTGTTCACGTTTTTCCAGGGTTTGCACAGGAGTGACACCATTTCTTTTAATTTCTCTCACCTCTTACTGTCGGTTTTAGTAAGAAAAGTTAAGTGGCAGGTGAGTAAACTTAGGAGGTGAAGAAGGCGAAGACTCCTAGAGCAAATTCTTGGATACTGTATTTGATTTTCTTACCTCCAGTGGAGTCAAGGTCATGGTTGTCACTGAATGTTCTCTCTGACCCCCTGAACTTAACTGTGGTCTGGGAAGCAGCCTCGCAGCGGGCTCACACGTGTTAGAGAAGTTCAGGGCCTGCAGTTGCAGGTGTTTCTACTACAAATTGCTAGGTGAAATGTAAATATTTATAGTTGTGATGAAATAAACATAAATCTTCACAGAGGTTGTAATAACCACAGAATTTTTTTCCTAGTAAGAACACTTTCACTTTACCTCCCAACTGAAGGCAAGACAGGAAATGTGAGAAATTTATATTTTGGGAGACATGCTTTCTTTCTCATCTTGCAGCCTGGGTTCTGCTGTGACATCGTCCTGTCATTGAGTTCTGGCTGTGGCCCTAGAATGATCATGCTGTCATCAAGTCAGCATCTGCTTGTTTTGAAATTAGAGTCTTAAGAGTCTGGAATCCTATTAGAACTATATAGATTTTTAAGGAGAGATTAATGAACTGAAGTTAATTGAAAACACAAAACAGGTGTAAGATCAATTTTGGCAATCAGGTGTGCTTCTAGCAAACATATTCAATTCATCCAACAGAATTGAAGTCACTAGTAAAAGTTCACTTAGAGCACAGGTGGCAAACACAAGGCCCATGGGCTGAACCCGGCCTTCCACCTTGTTTTATCCAGCCTGGCACCTTGTTTCTACCTGGTTGCTGCGCCAAGCTCTCGCTTAACTGTTAAGGAGTAGTTACATGTATCAGTCCTAAAGTTATATACGGTCCTTTGAAGGCAACTGCGAGGCTGATGTGGCCCCCGGTGAAAATAAGTTTGACACCCCTGACTTAGATCATGGTGAAAAAGGAGAACATTTTTACTGCTTTAACTTGCCTACTGAATTGTAAGCTTTATAGGTTTAGTGAATCCATTATACCCTTCTTTAAGTTCTATGCACAGGTCATTTCTCCAAAGCCAGTATTTGAGACTTCTCTTTCCTTAAATAAATCCTCAAGATTTTCTGCTTTGGCTTATTAGATAAGGATTTTTGGTGGCTTGATAACATGGTTGGGGTGGTTTTATCTTAATCCCCTGCTTGCTTTAGTATTCAGGCTTATTATTTAATATTAAGAACAGAGATTAATTTTAAAGAGTATTGTTAAACTTTGGTGGCTGACCAGGGCCAAAATGCACCTTCTAAATGGGGCAGAGAGCTTGGAGGCTGTATAAGGAATTCAATTCTGGGTGCCCTCATTAGAGCAAGAAGCACGCAGTCCTTAGGTTTGTTCACCGTCCTGTTCTTGGTTGACCACTGCAGCAATGAATCACTTTGAGCAGCTCACCTGGTCTTCAGGTTTAACTGCTTTGATTGTTTGAAAGCTCTCTTTTTAATAGTGATGTACAATTGAAATAATCTAAGTCCATTAAGGGCATGCCCCATTCTCTCCTCGGTCTACCTGCCATCGGGTGGCAAAGTCCATTTTTAAGTATCACCTGAATATTCATCATTCACCCAATGAAGACTTACTGAGCTGTTTTGTGCCAGGCACCTGCTGTGGATGAGGGGCTGTGCTGAGTTTTGTGCAGAAAATTTAGCAGTGCGATTCTCAAGATGTTTCTGGCTCATTAGGGAACTTGGGAAGAATAGAGGAAAATGTCCAGCAGGAGATGAAGGAAATATTTTAAATATATTGTCTACTTTCTTTTTATTATTATAAACACGTTGCTAAGGCTTTGTGGAAAATTTGGGAAATATAGAGAGTCTGAAGAAGAAGAAAAAAGTCTTCCATCCTCCTACCACCCAAGGAATACCGTCACCATTAACATTTTCGTGTTTCCTGTCTTTTAAAAATGGCTTCTAAAAATAAGCAAAGCACAGAGGTCTGCCCTGTGAAAGAGGGCTTTCAGGGGACATTTGATGGGGAGGAGAAACGAGGCTCCCGGCAGGCAGCAGTGCGTGCTCCGTGGGGGTCTGCGGCATTGAAGGCGGCATTGAAGGCGGCAGCCAGAGGGAAGGGTGTCTGGGATTCCTCGGGAGGAAGATGCTGGGAGCAAAACCAGCAGCAGCACTGATCTTAGATGCTCTGCGCCGAGTTTCCGCTTTACCAGTGCGTTGTGTCCTAAAACTTTGTGAGATGGTAGTTGGCATTCCAGTTGCTTTTCTCAAACATTAATTTCATTTTAGTCTATTCTAGATGAGTAAGACAGAGCCTGCCCTTTAGGACGGGATGTGGGAGATGATTTATAGATTACGGTGTGGCCACTGCATGTCCGTGGTTTAAGGAACCATATGCACTGGAGAGTTCATGACAGAAAGAAGGAAAGAAACAGTTTTAGGTTTGAGGGTCTGTTATGTACTAGTGCTTTTTTTTTTTTTTTTGGTATATTGTCTCATTCGTTTCCATAGTGAATATTTGAGGAAGGGCTTTTGCTCATTTTTCTAGTTTAGATTTAAAAAATGGATTCAGAGGCTAAGTTGCTTGTCTGGGTTACATAGTAAGTGGCAGGCTTTGGGATCAGAGACCTGGGTTCCAGCCTGCTAGTGTGACCTCAAGCAATTCCTTCATCCCTGTCTTCTTTTTAAAGACAGGGACAGTGAAGATGCTTATCTCACAAGGTTATTGTCACCATGAAATGAGACAATGTATGTGACGCCCTTCCCACCGTTTGGATTCAGTTCCAGTAGGTAGGAGCTCTTCTGGTGCTAGTTGCGTGGCAGCACACACAGTGCCCCGCGTGGAATAGAGGTCCAGTAGGTGTCAACTACCTGCCCTGCCTTCTGACAACCCTTGCAGCTTTTCAGTTTTCCTCGAAGTGAATGATAAACTTCATTTGGGTTGTCGTGGTGGGTTCTTGGGATTTGTAAGATGAGACTCATCTGCGTAGACAGGAGAATCCCATCTCATCAGAAGCCGTCTTTTGAAAGGTCATCCTGGACATTTTCCCTGGGTGTCAGACGGCAGAAAGCTCTAGGGGTAGGAAAGCTAAGAGCTGAGATGGGGAGGAGGGAAGGGAGCAGAGGGAGGGATCTACTTGGGTACTTTCCAGTCTTAATTTGCTACCTGCCAGCCTTAGCAAGGAATGTACTGTGGCCAGGTGTGGCTGGGGTGTGTAACAGTGAGCAGAGGTAAAGAGGGCAGGGTAGGTGGCTAGTGGGAGGAACTTGGTTCTCCTTGCATACTCGTGCATTCACAAACAGTTCAATCGACAGTTCATTGAAGCTCTCTCCTCTGTTCAGGGCATTGTTGGTCTTGGGACCCAAAGGGAACATCCATTCTAATGAGAGGAAGCCATGTTGACAGACAAGTAACAGATTACAATTTGCTTTTTAAGTGCCAGGGTAGAGGGAAGCTGGGGGAGCTTTGTCAAAATATATTAAAATTATTTTCCTGCATTTGCTTCTCCCATGAGACCTTGATGGCCAGGACTGTGTCTTTTGCAACTTTGTATTCCCAGAGCCTAACCTTCAGTGCGTCCCTGAATAAATATGTATAAGTTCAAAGCTAGCACAGGAATAAGGCAGTCTATAAATAGTGCATTTTAACTACCTGTATATTTGTGGAAATTGCAACCCTGTAAATGGAGACATCTGGCTTATTGAAAATTCTAGTTTTGGAAGAAAGGTGGGAATTGTGACTAACTGATTCATGCTGAGAACTCTGGATGAAAGTGGCTGTTTCATCTTGGGGTTTCTTGACCATGGAAGAGAGTCTTATGGCCGAGATTTGTAGAAAGAGATTTCACAGAGCTCAGAGAAGATAGTATACCTTCAAGGCCAGCAACAATATAAAAAGGAGTATGGTTTCATCTAGGTGGGTGGGAACCTTCAAGAAACAAAAATTATGATTGTGCAATTTCAGATCATACTAATAAGCACAAGTGGGCCCACCTCTGAAGAAGGCAGCACAGCTTTTAGGGCCATTGCAGAAGAAGCCAGATTCGTGCACATGGACCACAGGGGGGTGATTGCTGGGAGGAGGGGAGTATGAAGGGACTAAATGGTAATGGGAAAAATATAATAAAGATTATATATTAAAAAATAAAAAATAAAATAATAGCTTTATTGATATGTGTAATTCACATACCATATAACCAGTCCATCTAAAATGTAGAATTCAGTATTTTTCGTGTATTCACTGCTACGTGCAGCTGTCGCCACAGTCAGTTTTAGGATGTGCTCATCGCCTCAGAAGGGAACTACACGCCCTTTAGCCCTCACTTCCCCTTCCCCTCCCCTCAGAGTTGGGAAACCACTAATGTCTTTTCTGTCCCTAGAGATTTGCCTACTCTGGGTGTTTCATATAAATGGAATCATATAATATGTGTTCTTTTGTGACTTGCTTCTTTCACTCAGCGTGATGTCTTCAAAGTTCATACGTGTATCAGTCCTTAATTGTTATTGCTCAGTAATAGTGCACGGATATGTAACATGTTTATCTACAAGTTGGACATTTGGGTTGTTTTCACTTTTTGGGTATTAGGAACAATGCTTCTATCATGTACAAGACTTGGTGTGCACATGTTTTCATTTCCCTGGGAGTATACAAGTACATACGAGCAGGATTGCTGGCCTCTGTAGTAACTGCCATACTGTTTTCCAAAGCAGCAGTCTTCTTTTACATCCCCGCTGGCAATGCGCGAAGGGTCAGTTTGTCCGCATCCTTGCCAACACTTGTCGTACTGGCTTTTTGTTTTAGCTCTCCTAATGGGCATGAAGCAGTGTCTCATTTGATTTGCATTTCCTTTTTTTAAAACATAAATTTTCAAATAATTTTGAAATAAACTATCCTTTTTTAATAATTTATTTTTTACAATTACAGTTGACATGTCGGTTTCAGATGTACAACATAATGATTACACATTTATATAATTTATGAAGTGACCGCCCCCGTAAGTCTAGTTTCCCTCCGACACCATCCACAGTTCTTACAGTGTGGTTGACTGTCTTTCCTGGGCTGTACTTTACATCCCCTTGGCTGTTTTCATAACTGGCAATTTGCACATCTTAATCCCTTCCCTATTTTTATCCATCCTCTAAACCCCTCCCATCTGGTTGATTTGCATGTCCTTAATGACTAATAATGTTGAGCCTCTTTTCATGTGCTTATTGGTTATTTGTATATCTTCTTTGGAGAAATGTCTCTTCAGATTCTCTTTGCTTTCAAAAATTAGTGTTTTTATTATTGAGTGTAAGAGTTGTTTATATGCCCTAGATACAAATCTTTTATCAGAGATGTGATTTGCAGTCATTTTCTCCTATTCTGTGGGTTGTCTTTTCACTTTTTCAGGAAGCCAGATTTTCAGTGGCACACAGAGTGGAGAAGGGCACATCGTAGGCCTGGGAACAGAACAATAGACCGACCAGCTACGAACGTTTGAGGGGTCACACCTAGGATGACCTATGGCTTGTAGGAACAAATCTGAAAGTACAGTGATTAAAAAAACCTTTAGAGGTGGTCCACACGTCAGGCACACAAATGATAAATATACAGCTCAGCAAATTATCAGAAAATGAGTACACACGTGCCGTCACCACACAGGGTCAAAGGGAGGACGTCACCAGCCCCCCAGAAGCCCCGTGTTGCAGTCCTGTGGTCGCTAGCCCTGCTTCTGCCTCTACAGTGACCATCCTTTTGACTTCTAACAGCACAGATTAGGTTTTACAAACACACAGAAAGTGCGGAGAGCACAGTGTGCAGTGGGACACATTTTCACGAAGTGCATATATTTGTGTAATCAGGCTCAGGTTATGACACAGATACTGCCAGCCCCTCAGAAGGCCCGGTCAAAGCTTCACCCCTCCACCATTAACACCGTAGCTTAGTGTTTTGGGCCACTTTGTGAGCTTTATACTAATGTGATTATACATAATATGTTAGTTTGTTTCTGGCTTCTTTCCCCCAACGTTGTGTTTGTGAGCTCCATTCATGCTCTCACAAGTGTCCGCGGGTTACTTATTTTGTTGCTGTGGAGCATTCTGTGGTGTGACGACACCACAGTCGTGTCCTGTTTCTGACTGGTGAGCGGCGCTGCCGTGGACGTCCCAGCGTGCGCCGTTTTGGTACAGACATCTCAGGGGACATAGTTAGGAGTGGACTTGCTGGGTCCTGTGGGGTGTGTGTATTCACTTTAGCAGTCCATCAGCAATCTGTGAGAGCCCCATGTTCTTGGCAACACTTGGTATTGCCTGCCGTTTAACTTAGCTGTTTTGGTGGGTGTGTAGAAATATTCCATTGTGGCTTTAATTTGCATTTCTCTGAAGACTAATGCAGTTGCGCACCTTTTCATGAGTACTGGCCACCTGATTCCACCTTTTGAATGGAAGTGTTCTGTGCTGGTGAGAAGTGGTCGACTACGGACACATTTGGAGAGTGAGGCTGATAGGTTACGCTCAGGGCCTGGAAGAGGGGTTGGTGGCGTCAGACCAGACCTGGGTTCAGCAACCTCCATACTTGAGTTCCGGCTAAGAAAGAATTCAGAGTCAAGACTCAAATATAAGGACAATTTTATTTAGAAAGTCACAGAGGTAGAAGAGGTGAACCGTAGAAGAAATAAGCTCAGGAAACAAGTTACAGGCAAAAGAAGGGCCCTTGGAGCTTAGGAGGAAGAGAGGCAAAGAAAATGTGCCTGGGGGAAGGGGGCGGGGAATGGCAGGGGCTTGCTCCAGAGAGAGAGCCCCTCTGGGTCCTCCTTCTTGAGGGCATCTTTCTTATCTGGAGGCTCAGAGGCGGATCCCAGTGGAATATTCACCAGCTTTCCAGGTGTGTCCTTTCATGGTCATGGTCTCTACTGATTGGTCGGTGCCGGAGCAGGGGGTCATCAGTCAGTGCAGCTGGTCCTGATGTCAGCCTGGCATCGATTGTCTGATTTTGCTGTTTTTCTGGGCCTGGAGCTGAAATACCACTGAGGCCTAGATGTCACCCCAGGTTTAATGCCTAAGGGAGTGGTTGTGCCAGGGCCCGAGTGGGAGTTGCAGGAGGCCCCTGTTCCCCTTGGCTCCTTGTTCCTCTTCTAAGGTTGTCTACCACGGGAGTAGTGACGTGCCAGGGGAGGAAAGGTCAGGGCGGAGACTGAACCCCATGACCAGCAATGTGCCAGGGGCGGAAAGGTTACCCTGGGGGCAAGGTCGTGGTTTCCCCAGTTTGCCCTTTGCTAGGCTCCTGGGGCTTTCCACCCCGGTGACCTTCTGTACCCGGGGACCTGCTGTGCCCGGCCCATTGTCCTTGTTCTGCTCGTGTCTGTAACTGCCAACCACAGGGTGTGAAAGAGAGCAGTCAAGAATGGCATTAGGTTTTATTTTACTTATTTTTACTTTTTGCCTGAGTGACTGGAAGAAGGGGAATTGGGATGTGGGAGATAGGAAAGGCAAAAAAGATGTGGAGTTAATTCTACCCAAACCTTTGCATTTTATGCATGTAATTTAAAAAATGTCAGCATTTTATAAAAGGCCATTTGACTGCCATAGAAATTAAAAAAAAAATGGAAAGGACATAATCTCAGAATAAAAGGCAGCCCTTTAAATTGGATAAATTTAGCTGTGTGAAATACTCATGAACAAGTTTTTTTTCTCATTCCTCTGAGAACGTACAGATGCCGGTATTGTTTTGTAGAACGGCTTTGGGAATCACTGATGTGTAGCATTATGTATCCTTTTTTCGTTACTGTTAATAAATGAGCATCATATCCACCCTGAAACTTTCACTGAGATTGATTGAGGTTAGGCTCTAAACATGAGAAACCATAAAAAGCCTCACAGTAGGCCATGTGTCATTTCTAGCCCAGGAATACTTCATTTCTTAAAAAGAGAGAGAGCCAGATGCCTCCACGGAACACATATGGCACACGTGCAGTCATAGTAAAGCCGACACGTATCTTGGTAACTTCTTTGCTCACAGGCTCTGTTGAATTATTGTTTCTAAAAGTTTGTTTGGAAGTAGCCCAGCTCAAAGTTTTCTTTAGCAAATTGATTTGCCTTGTCTTTAGGGACAAATATAGTTATGTTTTAACTTACAGATATTCCCCTCCCCCACATCCCCCATCAGTGTTAAAGCTAAGTGACTACATACCCTGGTGGGCGGTCAGTTGCTTAAAGTGTTGTCCAATTACACCAAGGTTGCAGGTTCGATCCCGGGTCAGCGCACATACAAGAATCAACCAGTGAATGAATGAATAAGTGGAACAACAAATTGATGTCTCGCTGTCTCTCTCTCTCCCTTCACCCTCTTTCTAAAATCAATAAAATAAAAAATATTAAAGAAAAGCTAAGTGTACTAACAAGTGTTTGGTAAAAGCCATTCGGGGCAGCAGAAGGGAGAGAGTGGTGCTGAAGTCACAAAGGTGGAGGCGCGTGCCTGTGACCCAGAGCTTGGTTGGCACCAACAAGCAGACTTGTCTTGAAATCTCCTCTGAGGCATACTTGCACTTTCCTTTGAATTGAATACCCATCTTCTGTTTGGCAGAGCGTTGGGACGCCTTCTCAGTGAGTATCAATGTCATTAATTGGCTTCAGAAGTGTGTAAGTGATCTCTGTGTAAAAGTGTTGCCTTTGAGTATTACTTGAGAAATATTTTGTGCAGTTTGTTAGTACAGAGTAATTTGATTATTCAGAGATATCCAATGTCTTTTGTAAAAATCTGTGACTATGTTAAAGAACAGTATTATTAACTACTTTCCCATCCTGGCCAACTGGTTCTATGGGACTTAACGTCTTTCTTTCAAGAAGAAAACTTTTAACATGCGTAATCACTTCTTAGCATTTCCAGTCTGCTTTTGGGGTTAGATAACTTTGTTACCTGATGTGTCTCTGGTTTTAACTTGACTGTCTCGCCCTGAGGGATGGGAGAAAATAAGTGAAAAGTTCATTGCTGCTTTGTGAATCAAGTGGTGCCTTGGCACAGGGTGCTGATCATTTTGGCATTCACACACAGCATGAGATCACCTTGTCTGCAGTTTGGGAATGTTCTGTGACACCGAACACTGCAGTATTCTCCATAAACTCAAGCTGGTAAAAAAAGTGATGTTTATTGTATTCCGTTCTCAAATATCTTGCCAAGTTACTGTCATCAGACTCTTTACTGATAGAAAATTAGTTAGGCAAAAATCATTTTCTTCTCCTTGCATGGCAGAGGTGATGAAATTTATGAGAAAGTACCTAGAAGGAAAGGCTAGACCTGTTGATGGTGGACTTGAGCCCGGGCTCGAAACAAAGAACTCTTGACTTACAGTGGAATGTTCTGTGCATCACTCGTTTCTTTCAGTCCCAGCGCTTGTATGTGAAATAATGAAAGGAGTATGTGCTACGTGGATCGGCCAGGGTTTTTAGTTACAGACACTAAGATCTATTATACTCCAGATCGTGTAAGCACAAAGGGGTTTACTAAGGGTGGTAGACAGCTTAGCAGATCATCAGGAGGGCGGAAGAAAGGGGCTGTAGGCCCGGTTTCTGGGAATGGTGGCCAGTACCGCACTGTGGGGCCGGCCCGCCGAGGAGCTGCTGCCCCCGCCTAGGCCAGAGTGCTGCACACCAGGAAGCCAGAGCCAGGGTCTCCTGCTTTTGTCTGCCAGCAGACTGGATGCCACATACTCTGCCGTCTTGCTGCTTTCCCCAGGTAGCTCCATTCTTAAGGAGTCCCCTGTGGTGTGTCTGGTTGGCAGAATGGAATTCCTAAGTTTTCCTGTACTAAAGGGTGGGGAGGCAGGACACATAATCCTCCCATCTCTGATTTGTTCATTTGTTTCTTTTTTAAACTCTACACGGGGAAGGTGGGCTTTACACAGTAGGGAACGATTACACTGTGGTGAGGATGGATCAAAAGTTTTGAGTCCCTGGAATAACAAATGCTCATTACAACATGCATTTGAAATCATAAAACTTTTATGTGTCAAGTGAATACTTGGGAATCTGTTCTTGAGCTATAAGGAAAATGGATCACAGAAGTAAGAATTTTGTTCAAAACCACCACACTTGGGAAAACGCACGATGAGCATATCTGGTCGAAGATGTATGTTTCACCTGGTAAACCAAGCCACACACACGAAAGGGGTTTGTACGCAGCTCTACTCTTCTGGGCTGTTTGTAAATTTGCCCGTACACAGCTCTTTGTGTAAGGCATTCGTCATTACGTACATAGTCAGTACGAAGTCAGAATTACTAGGAAACTTCAGTCTGCTCATTTGCCACCTCCTCCAACTCTTTGCTCAGAGCCGCCTTTGCAGTGCGTCGTACCCTGACCTGTTCTGTCGAAGATTGTAGCCCACCTCTCCTCCATTCATTCCTGAACCCCCTCATTCTGCCGTCTGGCCTTTTTCTTTTTAATAGCACGTATTCCCTTTAACATTATGTGTGTATGTGCCATATAATTTATACACTGATGTTTATTGTGTGTGGTGTGTCCCTTCCAGGCTGCCTACAAGCTCCATAAAGGGAAATTTTTCTCAGTTTGTGTAGCCTCAGCGTGAGGAACAGAGTGCCTGCCCTATAGTTGATATGCAATAAATTAGTGTTAAGTGAGTGAACTTGGCAAACACAGGTACTCTTTAGGATTCCTACTAGTAAAGACATAGATTCTCAACTCTAGTGATTATTTATTCATGAAGTCATTGTGGACGGCAGTATCATCAATTGGAATATAAAGAAAATAAGTGTTAAGTTGTGTTATATACAGTATTCTGGAACCCCCTTGCTTTTTTGGCAATCAACAGGGAACTTGGATTCAGATTTTTAAAAAATCATAACATTTTCAGATATTATCAGTGGAACACATTCTTTAGCTATTAAAATCTAGATTACTAAAGAACACATTCTTTAGATATTAAAGTCTAGATTACTAAATGATAAAAACACAGAGTTATTGAAATACAGACTTGAATATTAGCTGGTTTTAAACAAATGATTGAGGTTTTCATTTTCTTTTTTTCCACTTCTTCATTTATTTTTATTTTCAACATTGTGGCAAAAACAGATAGGTTTTAGAGTATCAGGGAGGGAAGAGGAAGGAACCAGGGTCTCTGCAGAACGGAAAAATGCTTTGGCAGAGTCGTCCAGACGTGAGAGTGCACTCAGAACCTTTTTCGAAAAGCTGAGACGCGAGACGAGGAGGTACATTTATTGCAATTATAGTCTGTAATGTTCTAAAATTTTCATTTAGCGAAGCTGGCAATAGTTTCCTAGTAAGTTCTAGGGTATAAATATAGTTTATAAAGGCTAATTTTATTATTTAAAGATATGTTTGACTTTTAGAATTCAAGGGAAATAAAGGTGATACTCAGTGTTTTAGGGAGATGTTAAGCCCAGAGCTTAAATGACATTCCTATAATTCATGGCAGAATTGCTGCTAATTTTTGTCACAGATTTTTACTGAAGTATTCTTAATAGGAGAGGCGTGTATCAACCTGCCTTTCAAGATAATCCAGGGAACAATTATAAATTTATGTATAGATTTATGGTTTATCTTAAAAAAATTTAAAAACTCATGCAGATATCTCATTCTATAGAAGTTATTTATAGCCTTCTCTTTTTGTGCATATAAGCATGTATGTTTTTTTTTTTGTTTGTTAGTTTACAAAAAATGTGCTTGTTTGAGGAGCTGTTATTTGGAATTTGAGGAAGTGAACCGAATGAAAGACCAGGATTACCGAGACACGCATTAGGAGTACAAATTCTTGCACCCCACTCCTGTTGAGTCGGAAAGGCTGGGATGGGCGGCCACGGGATTCCCCTGTGTGCTAACATTTGTGCACTGCTATCAGTGGTGAATGAGCGCTGCTTCCCTAGCCACAGGTTTCTGCTTGCTGCCAGGCCTCAGTCCCCAGAGCTCTGTCAATTCCTTCTCTGAAAGCACAGGTCACTCCCTAGCTGTGGGTGGCTACACAGTGTCAGGAAAATGGTGTTCAAAGGGGGCGCATTGCTGGCTGGATATTGGGAAGCAGCACATTACCCGACTTGAATGTGTCGTATCCTATTTGATTACATCCCTTTCTATCAAACCTAATAAAGAAACAAAAAAAGGAAGCCAAAAAAGAAAAATCACCTTAGGTTGTTGTCCTAGAATGTTTAAGAAGAAATCAGAGTTTTATTAAAGAAAATAACAGCAGGGAAATAAATCTATTTGAACTCTTTTGATGTTAAATATATTACAATAGAGGGGATGGTTATAGTACAATGACAATATCCTATGTAGAAAATATTTTAAACCCCAATTTGAGAAGAAAGGATTACTGTTTTTGTCATTTCAACATTCTGTGTAAATGAACTAAGATATTGTGTCTTTGTATCTTTTCGATAGAGGTAGTAATTTGGAAGTGATTGTGTAAAAAGAGAGAGAGAGATGATTTGTCTATATAATTTGTGCATCCTTTTTCCTGACCATGAAATTAGACCATACTTGTAAGGAGAAAGACAGCCAATCCCCACCTACTGCTTCCTCAGCAGCGGATACTCTAATCTTCTATCTGAATTGTTTTGTAGTACACCGTTAAATGAGATTTATCATGCAGTGAGTAGTGACTTCATTTTGATATGCTCCAAAATATTGATTAGAGAGCAGGCGTAGGAAGAACACTAAGCTGGTAGTCAGGAGATCTGGACTTAATATTGCTTGTAAAATGAAGGTTTTGCAATGGTAAATGAGATATTGAGGTCTCTTCCAGCTCTGAACGCTGTGGGCTGTATTTGCTCAAGATCCGCTTAGTGCCTCCATACACATAATTTCTAAAACTTAAACATACAAGCTGTTGTGAGTATTTCAAATGTCATTGTCTCCACACAAAGCACTTCCTTTGAGATGACTATTCCGGTTGCTAGTGCCCCTTACTTTAGTCTGGTCAGTGGGTTCTCCTGCGTGACTACCTGAGGAATCATGCGAAAGCTTGCCAAGCAGTCACAGGTGGGTTATGAAAGGTCCTTCTCTGCCAAGCAGGTGACTCTGTGAGCCTCTTAGCATTTTCGAGGCAACCTCCTGAGACGTGGGGAATTTTCACATCGGTAATGGACAGTTGCTACCCCTGAGCAGTTTGCCACTTGGAGTCCTAGCACTCACGTTGGACGTAGCCATCTGATTTTCTATTGCCTCGTGTTCGCAGGGTTTTTGTTGTTTGTGGATGTAAATGTAAGGAGGCCTCGGCAGATGTGTATGCAGCAGGTCCTCTCATAATGTCCCGTTATAACTTAACTTTTATTTGTAACAGCCTGTGGCAAAACTGGTTTCATTATATGCCATTTCACTTAAAGTTGCAGAACCTATTGATGATGGTAAGGGGGGACTTACTGCACACGATGGTTTCACCGTGCTGGTATCGTCTACCCGTGGTCTTTTCTCCTGGAAGGCGTTCCGTTGTGTGTGTTTTCAGTTAAGTCCGCATCTCACCAGCTGGTGTACTAGCTCTCGGTGGAGATGCAGACGTACCCTACCGAATTATTGGAGTCTTACCCCAATCTGGCAGAGTCATGTCTAGAAGTTAATATATGGAGTGTGTTGACAGGCACGTCTTGACAAATGGTGAGTGAGTGACTTGTGGGTGGGGAAGAAGTGCAGCTGTGGTTCAGATGACTGGGCTGGAAGCTCCTGCTCTGCAGTCGCGTTGTCATTGTAGCTTAGTACCCAAAAGAGATTCACTTCTCATTTTTTAGAAATCATAGCTCTAAAGTCAGAGAATTATTTTCTGATTTTGCTCTCATTATTTTTTACATCTGGTTTGGAAGTTTTGAAGAACTTGGCAGTTTGCTCAGATATGGTCTAGATAGAATAAGCCATTAAAGACTTATTGTGAGCATGACTTGTGTGGGTCAGTGGGTTGGGCATCATCCTGCAAACCAAAAGGTCACCGGTTCAATTCCTGGTCAGGGCACATGCCTGGGTTGCGGGTCAGGGCCCCAGTTGGCGTGTGAGAGGCAACTGATTGATGTTTCTCTTGTAATTGATGTTTCTCTCCCTCCCTTTCTCCCTTCCCCTGTCTAAAAACAAATAAATAAAATTAAAAAAAGACTTATTGTGAGGATGAAGAAAGCCTTTATTTTGCTAAGGTATGACAATATTAGAACAGATGGAAGGCTAGAGTTTGAGCTTCATTTGTGTGAAAACTTCATCAGCCAATTGGCTGACTCTTAATAGTAAGACAGGAAGAACCACCCACGTTTTCCATTTTGGATTTGAGTCACAGAAAACAGGTTTCCTGCAGAAACCATTTGGCTTTAACAAGTGTATGGAAATTTCATCTTTGATCAGATTGATGTTTTTATCTTCATTGTGCATGTATTTCAAATTAATTATTCCCCTCTTTTCAATCCATAGGTTCAGTTTCAAATTTGAATCTCCTGTAGTACTGACTGTAGCCTGATTTCCAAGATATTTTTATAAGAAGTAGATCAAAAGGACTGTATTTTCAGGTAAGGATCTAATTTTACTTTATCTAAATAATACACAGCTACTTGGGCAGAAGTCTAGAGTTACCCTTACCTTCTTTCACATGAGTAAAAGTATAGGTGAAAAGATGGCAAATTGAATTCTCCAGATAGGTTTTCACATGTTGGGGATTACTTAAGAGGTATTAATGGGGTTGGTTACTTAAAACATTTAGAGAAGCAATCTGTGGTGGCAGTTAATACACAGACACACACACACACAGACGCCCATTTAAAGTGGCTTGTAAAACTGTGTTTAAGTGTTTTTTTCTTTTTTTTAGGGGAAGGAAATCATCCTTTCTTTTAATATCTGCCATTTCCCTCCCAGGTTGATGAATTGATCTATCATTTGCCTATCTGTCTGTTTGTCCATCCACCCACCCACACACCCCTCCATCCATCCATCCACCCACCCACCCACCCCTCCATCCAGCCATGTCTTTAACATAACATGGATGGTTTAAGGTTAATATCTCTACTTTTGTGACATCCGAAAGTACTTGTAATAGTTCTGGGCATGAGAGGATTAGAGAAAATGTCTGTACTTGAAATAGTTTACAGTTCACAGGGTTAGTACTTAGAAATGAAGTTTCCCCAGGAGGAGGGGGAACTATGCAGACCAAAACCAAACACTCCCTCTCCCACAGCCAAACTCCAGAAAAACCTACGCCTCCACCCTCGCAAAAAACCAAACCCCCCAAGGCAGACCCCACAAACCCCACCCACATTGATTGCACAGAAAAAATTGTGCTGAGTTGGGATTGTCATAGTGTTTCTGGATACAAATGAAAGCACATTTCAGAAAAGTAATATATTGGCTTTTAAAGCAATTACCTAATTTTCCTAATTGATTTTGAGGTATTGAGTCTAAATTAGTTTTTATACCTCTTTAGGATGGTGATTTTCTAATTTTAAAATATGTGAAACTCAGTTTTAAATTACTGACATTGTTTGAAGAGGGGCTGTGGCAATTAGCTCAGTTGGTTAAAGCGTCATCCATATACGCTAAGGTTAGGGGTTCGATTCCCAGTCGGGGCTCATGCAAGAAACTACCAATGAATGCATAAGTAAGTGGAACAACAAATTGATGTTTCTCTCTCTCTCTCCCTGCTTCCTTTCTCTCTCTAAAAATTAATTAAAATTTCAAAAATAACTTATTGGTAGTGCATTGTAAGATGCCTTTTGTAGCAGATTTAGTTTCCTAACTATATTATCAGTTAACAGGATTTAGTCTGCAAAACATCAGCACATCAACAAAGAGACAGCTGGCTTGGGAGAAATTGGCTTGGGATTTATAACACAGTAGAGATAATGTGTGGACATAGTTTCTCTCCAGTGTACGCTGGGATCAGCCTTAATCAGAACTTTGTAGCACCTTCTTAACAATTTCCCTGTACCATTCTTTGTAAAGTTGGGTCCTGTTATTCTCTGCTTAGGATACTTCAGGGCTTCCCCATTATCCATAGCAGCGATTCCCAAACTGTTTGCTCTCAGAAACCCTTTATATTGTTCAAGTATGGAAGCCACAAGAGAGCTTTTGTTAAGGTTGATTATATTCTTCACTATTTACTATATTAGAAATTACAACGGAGAAAAATTTAAAACATGAGAATATACAAGCTTACATTTCCTTAGTGCAGAATGATGACATCATCACAGTCATGCAACTTCTGTAGAACATGATACACTTAAGAGGAAGTAAGAGTGAAAAAGGCAAATGGCATGGTATTATTTTTAAAAGTTTGTTCTATTGACGTATGACATATATAAAGTGAAAACCACCTTTTTTAGTGTACAGGTCTTCTCTCGGTTTTGACAAACATGTGGTTGTGTAACCACAGTGAAGTTATAGAACATTTCCATCAGTCCAAAATGTTCTCCTGCCCTTAGCTTCAGCACCCTCTGACCTATTTTCTAGCCCTCTAGTTTTGCTTTTGCCCGAATGTCGTCAGTGGAATAATACAATCTGTAGCCTTTTGAGTCTGGTTTCTTTCATTTAACATAATGCGTTTGAGATTCATCCATGCAGTTGTGTGTATCACTAACTTGTTCCTTTTTGTTGCTGAGTCTTATTCCAGTGTATGAATATACTACAGTTTGTCTATTTACCAGCTGGAGGGAATTTGGGTTGTTTCTGGTTTTTGGTGGCAATGTATCTTAGTAGTATTATCAAATAGTTTTAAGCTCACAGACCCCCTGAGAAGGTCTCAAGTACCTCCAGGGCCCTGACACCTCTCTCTGAGAACCTCTGGCTATCCTGGACACTTGCCTGGGTGTGATGTGAGTGCCAAGATCTAGCCTAAGGTCTCCTCTGTGCAGGGCTTTCTAAGCCCTCTTCTCACCATCACCCCTGTGCACCTTCAGGCCCCAAGGCTGGGCTGGCCGCCATGTCTTGGTGCTGCTGCTCTGGTTTTCTGGCTGCTCACGA
This sequence comes from Trachops cirrhosus, assembly GCA_028533065.1. NCBI lineage: Eukaryota > Metazoa > Chordata > Mammalia > Chiroptera > Phyllostomidae > Trachops > Trachops cirrhosus. The sequence goes on from CM052538.1 coordinate 172,944,930, forward strand.
GTAATTTGAGGCCGTGGTAGCTTCCCAGCTTCTTGAGGGCAGTGCCCTTCCTCTCCATCCCAAGCAGGTGCCTGGCCATAGAAGATGCGGTACATGTTTGAATGAATAAGTAATAGTTCACTTACATTTGTAAGGTGTTTACTGAGTATAAGAGGCTTTGCCATGTAGCATTCACCCCTCATTTCAACTCTGAGAAGTATTGTACCTAGCACAGGTGATTTTTATATCTTACTTTTTTTATCAGATAAGGATGTTAAGTCTTAAAGTTGTGGTCTTAGCCAAGCTGCACCTTAGAATAACCTGGGGAGCTTCTAATAAATGTGCTGATACCTCACCAACTAAGTCTGCACTATGAACTTTCACGTGAGGAGAGAGAAGCACTGTGGAGATTTAGAGAGCCGTGGCGTAGATGCCAGCATTTCCAGTTTGTGGGGGTGCTGCAGCCTGAAGACCACAGCACTGGATCTAGAGCCAGCAGACCATGTTTCCATTTGGGCCCTGCGTTTATTAATTGTGAATTGATAAATACTTGAGTCTGTTCTTGATTTTTAAAGTGAGGATGTGACCTTAAGTTCTAGAAGCTTATTGTAGGGATTGAATTAGGTAATGTGCTCAAGGATTTATTTAAAAGATTACAAAATCCTTTTATAAACTATGTAAGTTTTTTTGTAAAACTTATTTTTACTTGATTTTAGCCTAAAGTATTTATTGCCTAACTTTCCTTGGGGTTCATGAATTGCACAAATACAGTGGTACCTCAGTATTCGTCGTTGATTTGTTTTGAGAAACTGACGAGCAGGGAGCAAGTGATGATTGATGGAGCATTTTCTTCTGTGGGGAGGCGTCGTGACTGCTACACGTGCTAGGCAGCGTGCTGAGACCCAAGCGAGCACCAAGCACTGCAACGTTTCTTCGTTGTCAAAATGCGAGGGGTATTGGGTTTGATGCGGTCTGAGGCCAGCGAGTACTGAGGTGTGACTGTGTTGCGTGAATACAGTCTCGTTGAAATAGTCACATAACAGAATTATGGAGAGTAAAACCAAGAGGTCATTGGTTGCATACTTTTGATTTTTTGTGTATAAACTTAAGTGCATAAATATGTATGCATGTAACAGAAGTTATTTTTGGTTGTCTAAACATAGTCATGCTTTATGTTTTGTATTTTTTTAACTTGACATCATGTCTTAGATCCTGCCATATTAGTGTACATAAATCTCTCTCATTTTGTTGTAGCTGAAGTTTTTCACACTGATAGACATTAGCCTGCTTACAATGTTTTACTTTTGGAAAAAAATGCTAATGAACATTCTTAGCTCTTTTTCAATTAAAGTATTAGTTAATTCTTATTGAAAGATTTATTCTGTTTTCAGGATATTGAGAGATGAAGTGACAAATGTCTTGTGTATGAAATCTTAGACTTTGTATGCTCAAATCAGAACAGAATTTGGACTTTTTAAAAAAATTGTGATAAAATACACTAGACTTTGGAGAATAAATTTATATGGTTTTTGTAAGTTTTGCTTGTTTTATTTTTGTGGTGTTCCCATTTTACTCTTTGGGTGGACCTTTAAAGACTGGTGTGTGTATTGCTCGAGTTTAGCTCCTCCAGGCGGGGTCGCTGCCTGCTTTTCCCAGCAGTCATCAGGGCAGCACAGCTGTGCTGGCCATGGCCAGCACAGCTGTGGCGGCCGGCGCTCCTCAGTGCCGGGCACTGGTCTGAGCGCGTCTTACATGCATGGTCGCATTTCTTCCTCACGGTAACCCAGCGCAGTTGGTGGTCTTCTGCAGGTTCAGCATGTGGAAATGAAGAGGAGTCAAGTCACTTGTGAAGGTTAGATTTAGGACTCAGAGGTTCTGCGTCCAACTCTAGTGTCAGGGTTTTGCGCAATAGGAGATGGTACTTTGCATCTATGACATCACAATTCCTTTCTAAATTAATTCTATCTGTATATTTTGCTTGGTAATACCAGTAGTAATTTAACATATGCAGCAATAGTCTGTGCTCTGGAGTTCCATTTTATAGAAAGTATTTACAATAAAAGCAATATACTAATGTAATATAATTCAAGCAAATCTTATTGAATTTAATAATAAGAATGGTGTTTTAGAGTAAAAATGACCACTCAATGGAGAGTGATTTTGAATTCTATTAACTAATAGGATAACCTTGATAGAGTAATGCTGTTTCCTCACTGGCAAATAAAGTGGACTAAATAGTTCACTCTGTGCTTAATCTGCCCTCAGTCTTGAGTAATATTAGCGTGAGTAAGAAACACTTGCTAGAATGTTTGGCAGTGGTAATCTGGATGAACTGCGAAATAGAATTCTAGTAATACTTCCCCTTACCTGGAGTATGAAGGAGAACATTTCTGGAAGGGCTTGTTTATTCATGAGAAATGAAGGGTTAAAAGGATCTGTCACTATTGATAGAAATACCAGAAGACAGTGTCAGATTTTTTAAAGCACACTGAAATGTATATTTTCATAATTTTATTATAGGCATAATTGAGTGTTTTAAGGAGCCATGGGTGGCTATTTCTCAATAATGATTATTATAAATGGAATTTTAGCAAATACAAGATGGTTTCACACGTATTCTTTGTATACTCCTTTGCCACATTTCACTTGAATGATAAAATAAAATGGAGGTTTATTTTTATTTTTTAAAAATATTTTATTTATTTGTATTATTTTTTCAGATCTTTTTTTAAAGTTTTTTTGTGTATGTATTTTTAGATAGAAGGGAAGGGAGGGAGAAAGAGACGGAGAGAAACATCAATGTGTGGTTGCCCCCAGTGCACCCCCACCAGGTACCCAACCTGCAACCCAGGCATGTGCCCTGACTGGGAATCGAACCAGTGACCCTTTGGTTTAATGACATGGTCTGTGTGAGTCCATGTGATGGTGCTTTGTAATCCTTACTCAATCTCCTTAATGAATGAGACTCCTTTTTAAGTTGGAAATATGGTGTCTGCATGGTTGAAGCAGACCTTTGGGTGGGCTTTCAGTCTTACAGACTGATCTCTGCATTTTGTTAAGAAGTGAGAAAATGTTTGATAGACCACAGTGAAGACATTACCATACTGTCTCATTTCTGGTTTTTAATTTATGAGTCTTCTTTAAAGAAGTATTTTTGGCCCGCGCCTATTTGCTGACTGACTGACAGAAGAGAATGAGTGCATTGGCTCACCTTCCCGTGTTGACTTGTTCACTAAAAATTAGTCTGGCACCACGGAGAGGGTTCGCATCACAGGAAGGATCGCTTCCTGCGGTGGTCCTGACGTGGAACTCACGTTGGCACGCAGTAGTTCACATCAGTAGCCTAGTGCCATCTGCTCTAAACAATACATTTAAGAAATTGTTGCACACTCTTCTCCTATTTCTAGACTTGCTAATTTGCTTGGCTAGATCCAGAAACAACGTTGTACTTTATTGCCACCTACTTGGGGCTCCTTTCTGAGATAACACACTCCACCCTTCAGAGGAATTCATTCCTTTTCCCAAAACTTAGTTTTTGTTATTTTAATTCATGTTCTGTACTTACATTTCCAGCTTTTAGAATTTAAATACTCATGTACATTCTGTCCTAGTGACTAAGGGGCATTATGTAAGGATTTTCTTCCCCTCGTTTAATATGTGGACATTACATTCCTTGGCCTAGTATTTGTTTTTGCATCTGTATTTCGGTGTAATGCTAACAAGTTCATTCAAGCAGTAGTTGAACGAGGTTAAGTGGTATTGTGGTTGTTTGGCAGGGTATGGCCATAAATACTTCTCTTAAAACACAGAATGGCGTGGGGTGTCTGTAATATTCAGTTGCATAATCACAGATTACACTTGACAAACACTGGGATGAGTACATGGGCCAAACACATCTTCAGTGAGAAATTGCCCCGCAGGATGGAGTCTACTTTAGAAACCATCTGTAGAGTTCTTTTGAATGTTTCCTAAGACAATTATAATTAATATTATGCATTTAATTAGAATGTTTTTGATTGGGTGGCTCTATGAGTAGTTTGTCAGGGTTTCCAGAGGCTCCTACCTAACACGTAAAGGAATAGGTTAAAATGTTACCAGTGTTTTAAATATGTGTTGTACAGATTAAAATTTTTTTATTCTATTTTCTCCTCTTTCTTTCCTCTCTTCTGGTATTTTTGTGATTTGAAAGCTGCTTTGCAAAAGATACCCTCAGAAGTAATTCACTCTCTGGAGACGGGATGGAGTGGGTTTAGCATCGTCGAATTTGAAATGACTGGTAGTGTGTCTGTTCAGAGCGACTCCCCGGTGGATGTGAGGAGCTGCTCTTCAGGGGTATTGGACAATGCTCCACGTTACTGTGGGCAGCCAAAGAAATGAGACGAAAGGCCTGCTACACTGGGTAGAAAGGCCTTCTGGCCGTATTATTTATTTGTTGAGCCTGATGTGAATATTTTTGAAAAAAATTTTACTTCCTTAATTTTTCCTTAATATTTGCAATATTTATCAGAAAATTGGATATATTCGAGATGGGACTCATCATTTCCACAGACTTGACTTTTACTAAGTGTTTTTTTTTAACCATTTGTTCTTTAATTTACAAGTAGGAGTTTTAATTTTTTTGTAACTGTTAAGATATGTTTCTCATGTATTTTACTCATACTGGTTTTGTCTATAATCTTGTTTTTAGAGCAACCAAATTCAGTTGGAAATATTTCCTTGACAGAGGCCCCAAAGTTGGACACTATAGATTTTTTGAAAGTATTTATTATTTTAAATTTAATTAGTATTTTTAGCAAAGTTATAATATATCTGGTTTAAATAGTAAAATAGTAATACATCTTGAAAAGAAAAAAATCCTGTGCTCCATTCTTCTTACCTCTCTTCAGAGGCAACCGTTTTTAATTTTACTTTTATTTTTTAAAGCTGTTTCTTCTGGCATATACTGCCATATATCTAAATAGTTTATTTTTGCTTCTACAGCTTGAGTTTTTCAATTCTAAACATTATCTTCTGACTTCATTCTACCGATGATGAGGAGGATGTAGCTCCCTGACTTTTCTTTTCCAGTCTGGCCCCCACAGAGTGGCCATTTGGGGATGTCTCTTTGCCAACATTCTGGGATTCTCTTGGGGTTACTCTCCTTTGTGGGTCTTCTATTTTCTGGGTTCCGTGTTACCATCTTTGTTTGTTCCCTCACTTTGGTGGGAGACACATGGATATATACGTGTGTGTGTATACATATACCAATATCTACACATCCATGTACGGGATTTAAATTAAAGCTTATTTTTTAATTGTTGGCTGCTAGTATGTAAGAACACACTTAATTTTTTTTATCTCAACATTGTATTGTGCAATCTTTATAAATACATTTATTAGTTCTAGTAGTAGTTTTGTGGATTCCTTGGAATTTTCTACATAAATGATCTTATGATCTACAAATAAGTTTTAATTCTTTCTTTCTAATCTTTATGCCTCATTTCTTTTTCTTACCTTGCCGCAATGGCCGGAACCTTCAGTGTAGCATTGACTAGAACGTGGTAAATGTGAGCATTCTCACCTTATTTTTTCATCTCGGGGAAACAATTTAGTTGTTCAGCTTTAATTCTGCTGTTAGTTTTGCAAAGATTGACCTTTTTAAGGAAGCTGTAGGCCTTACCCACTGTGACCTGCCCAGTTATGAAATCATGATGAAAGCATCCTGTGTGGTTGCTTCCGGTCACCGAGCTTCTCAGTCCTGCCCCGTTGCCCTCTGAACTTGGAAGGTTTGCCATGTAGCCCCTTTTTTGTTCACACTGGTTCCTTACGCTAGGCATTTAAAGTTTAAGTTTCCTGTTGAGAACTGTTTTAGCTGCAGTCCGCAAATGTTGATGTTTTATTTTTCTTACCATTTGGTTCAGACTACTTCCTATTTTTTAAAAATTTTATCTTTGATCCATGAACTCGTCAGATGTATGTTGTTCAATTTCCATTTATTTGGATATTTTCCAAATTGTTGTTACTGTTATTATTATTGTTACTGATTTCTAACTTAAGTACCTTGTGATCAGAGAATATACTTTATGTGATTCTGATCCTTTTAAATTTATTGAGACTTTATAGTGTACCACGGTCTGTCTTAGTAATGTCCCACGTACATTCGAATGTGTATTCTACAGTTGTTAGATTTCCTGTGAATGTCGGCGAGGTCAAGTTGGTTTATAGTGCTGCTCAGATCTTCTTTGTCTTTCCTATTTCTTTTTTGTCTAATTATTCTATCAGTTACTACGATGGAACATATAGATCCACTACTATAATTGTGTCATTGGCCTTTCCTTTCTTTAATTCTGTTTTGCTTCATGTAACTTAAAGTGTATGTACATTCATAGTTGTTAAGTCTTCTTGATAAATTGTCCCTTTTATAATTATAATGTTCTTTTTTTTCTCTGATAGTACTCTTTGCCTTAAAATTAAAAGGTGATTGGATGGTCTTTATGCGTGGCAGGCTGGTGTTTGTGGTGCTCTACTCTGAGTCACTAGCTTAGGACCTGCCATTTCATTGGGAGTCTCCTGATGCCCATGTCTATTGATCTTTTCTGTCAGGTTGGTCAGTATTTCTGGAAAAAAGCTTTCTATTCTGTAAATCTGAAGGGGGCCCCGTATTTTCAGTACAGAGAATCAGTCCTGCTCTCAGTCAGGCCTGGCCAGATCTCCTCCTTAGTGGCCTACAGAATAAACCCCAGCCTCATGCTCCTGAGCTGCTCAGTTGTTGGGTTAGGAAATGAACTGGTCCTTGATGCAGACCCCAAACCCAATTCCTTTTGTTTTTAGCTTTACCATTTACATAGTAGCACAGTTTCACAGCCTTTCTGGAGTTCTGCATCATGAGTAGACTTTTTCTTTTAGCTCAGGTATCTTCCCGGTGACCTCCTCACCTCCACCCCAGCACTTGGGTTTTGCTAAATCAGTTCCTAGTTATGCATTGTTCTTCCACCTTTCAGAATTCTGCAGACATCGCTCATATGCCATTGTTTCTTCTCTCATTTTTTTATTTGGCATTTTTGGAGGGAATGAAGGTAAGCATATATTCAGTCATCTACTTTTATCCTGTAGGGACTTTTTAGTTGATTTACATGAAGACTTTTAATTAACATACATTATTGTTAACCCAATCTTTAGGGAATAAAACACCAACTCAGGGTTATCTTTTGTTATATGTGGAAAAAAGAAAATAGGTGTGTGTGTGGGGAGGTTCATTGTATTTTAGTGGTTTGAAAACTAATGTATTTCTTGCTATGGATTTCATTTATACTAGAAAGTGATAGTGGTGTTTATGCTTGGTTTGGTAAACATTGAGCAGTAATGTACACATTTTCCATTTTACAGTTTTCATAGTACTGTCATTTTTTATTGATGTTGCAGGGGGCTAATAATTGTGTACAGTGCTGTAAATGATAAGTTATATTTGTATTTTGAGAATGTATTAATTGTTACTGTATTCTTTCAAATGCCTGCTTTTTGAAAGTAAGCACATGAGGCCTATTATGTAAAACGGAGATTTCCTTGACCTGAGTTACTGTTTTAATCTGGGTAAATCAGTTAAATGCATTGCCAGTTTAACCTGTAAATTAGAAATATAAAGTTTACAGGATGTTAAGGGTGGGTATCTTTTTTTTTTCCCTAGGGTCCAAATCATCTTGTTTTATCTAAGTGACAACATATAGGAAGATCTAGAAATTTTACTTTTGTCAAGTTTGTCATCTACGAGGATCTTCAGGTACTTCAACATGGTTTTGATAGCATGAAAGTTAACAGATGTTTCTTTTTTTTTTTTATTTCTCTTGTTTACATTTATTTATTTATTTTTGCAAATGAGTCTGTCTAGAATTTTTCCAACTTTTTATTGCATAGTAATTTTTTAAAATTTTAATTGTTGTTCAAACACAATTTTCTATCTTTTACTCCCATCCCAGCCCACCCACCCAGTCCTCCCCACCTCCCTCCCATTTCCACTCGCCCCTAGTTTTTGTCCATGTGACCTTTATACTTGTTCCTGTAAATCCTTCCCCCTTTCCCCTGAAATTCCCATCTTATTTGTAATAGACAGGAAAGTTTTTTAAGAATTATAAAGTAGGACTTCTGTGTAAGGTAGTGTGTTGAGTAATTAATGTGTTCTTGGGCATTCAGGAATTAAACTGCTTGTGTTTATGCTCCTTGGTAATTGAATGCTTCTTGCAAGTAACTTTTAGTTCAGTATTCTTCATGGTGTAAAACTTGTTCTGTGCTTTGTAAAATGTTGCTTATTTCATGATGCCTGTGTAGCCCAGGTTCAGCCCTGTGTGAAGGTTGAACAGGCATCTGCCTAAATGCTGTTTATGTAAAGGATGCTCAAGAACTCATAGATCTCCAAATTGTTCCATGTTCAACCTGGGAATTTTGGGATGCTTTCCAAACACTCCTGTTAAGTTGCCAGTATTATCACTAGAGAAGTTATACCTTGAGATGTCATCTGTTTATGGTCTGCCCAATTAGTTTATCTGGAGAACAGGATCTTAAAGAATAGGATATAGGTCTGTTTTTTGGAAGGGAGGTAGAACATAGCTAAAATCTAGAGCAGTGTCAAGGTGGTAGAGAGCCATAGACAGCTGCTCGCCGTGGGAAACAAGGAAATAATCTCACGTAGAAGGGATAATATGGCTATTTTGTAGTACTTTCAGATCCAGCCCTATCTCATCTCTTAACCATGATACTTCTATGGTTATGGTTCTGGTCTTTTTCAAGCATAAAACCCATGGCACTTGAATCCCAAAGATCTAACAAATACCAGCAACTTAGCAACACTTTTTAATAAAATTTTATTTATTTATTTTTAGAGAGAGAGGAAGGGAGGGAGAAAGAGAAGGAGAGAAACATCAATGTGTGGTTGCCTCTCATGTGGCCCCCACTGGGGACCTGGCCCGCAACCCAGGCATGTGCCCTGACTGGGAATCGAACCGACAACCCTTTGATTTGTGTTCAGTCCACTGAGCTACACCAGCCAGGGCTTAGCAACACTTAATATATACCTCATGTAAGCCTCGTAAAGCTTTTTTTTAGATGTGAGGGAAAATGGAAGTTTTCCTATTCTCAATTGGGAGAACTGGGGAAAAAAGGATATTAATAAATGGCTGTTTCTACCATCGCATAATTAGCATTTAGACAAAGTATAAAGTATTAATTGGTGTGTCACTTATTTAATGTTTGCAATCTCTCCTTCCCCTGACTCTTCCGCTCTTGTTTAGTTTATTTGCAAGCAGCTAGATTATAGAGAAAATGATAAATTTATAGCAATTTTGTCAATTTTGAGATAATAGTGATCAATAATACATTAGAAATATTTTTAAAAAATAGAAAATAGACTCATTTAGCTGTGACCTTTTATGTTTGTTGACAAGGTATAACTAGCTTCAGTGCTTGAAAATTCATGGGCATATTGGTTTGAGAAGCCATTCGAGTACATTGCATGTGCTTTTGATTATTTGGTCCTAGAAATATTCAAAATATTTACTGAAAGGTAACATTATTATTGAATGGCACAGACTGACTTTGTGGGCAACTGCAGTGTGATGATACTTTCATCGATTTCTGATTCACTTTGTGTGTGCTGGTCAGGGTGCTCATTCTTGGTACCCTAGTCTCAGTGATATATTTCTGGGATGGTGACCTCACTTCTTTTCTTTGTCCAATTCCTTCTTTTTGAATCCACGATATTCATTGTGATACTATGGAAAATAATTGCATGCATACATATTTTTACTCCTTCACTCATCCCCCCGCCCCCTCTCTGGCAACCACCAGGCTGTTCTCTGTGTCTGTGAGCTTGTTAGCATGTATGTGTATTTTAAGGATAGGGCAGTACCATTTGAATTGTTTATTTCGTTTTCTCTTTCTTGTTGTTTTGTTAATCTTAATTTTTAATGCTCTTTTTTTTTTAGAAAACTCACCAATACTGCATAGTAAATGAAGACTGTTTTTGAATTGCTTGCATGTGTTTGAATGTCAAAATGTTTTTATTGTAAGAGGAAGCCAATCCTAGTTAACACTTTTCTCTGCTAAATAAAGTTTAGGCTTTTAATCAAGTTATACTTAGCAATAAATACGTTACTGAGTTAGGTCAGTGATGATGCTGGCCTTGTAGTGTATTTTCAGTAGGGACAGGGCCACCAAAGGTCAGAGTTCTGTGTGGTTTGGTATTGACACTGTTGTGTAAGGCAAGTGTTCTGGGTGGTGCCAGGCTAGCCTTCCTTCACATGGGCAAGATCCAGATACAGTGGGCTTGAGAATCTGGATAAGCAATGAGAATGGCATTGCTATGGAAACTTTGTCCCACCTTTTGCAAATATGTAACAGAAAAGTAACAATAGCTTAAACAAATTTATATTAGAACAGTGTTCAGAGAATTAAGGAAGAGGATTTGTTTACCCAGCAGCAGTCCAAAGGTGTGACTCAGGTTTGTCAGTTACTTAAGAACACCATCTTATTATTGCCTTTTCTTTAGAATTCAGTAACAAAGGGACTATAGAAAGCTGCTCTGAGCTTCTCTCTGGGTAAGAGTTTTTATTAGGAAGAATAACTTGGTAGATGTTACAGCAATGTAAATGCTTTAGTCTGTTTGTTAATTGAGATGCAGTCCTTGCTCTTAAAGGTTGTTTTGTAGCCTCGTAGGGAAATTGGACATGAATATAATGATGGTAGAGTGGTGAGTGCCCCTAGAGAGGCCAGGAGTTCAGAGGAGGGAGAAGGACAATCAATTCTGTAGTGAGTGAGGGGAGCAGGCTCAGTAAAGCTTCCTGTAGGAAGTGGTATTTGCGAAGTGTCTTGCTGCTTCGGGTCTGAGCATGTGAAGAGCTCTTCAGATTGAGGCATGGGCAAGTGCTGGAAATAGGAACTTGCTACAGTGTCTAGCACGGGAAGTAGGTAATGATGATGGCAGCATTTACTGAACGCCTGACTTGTTCTAAGTTTTAATTCATTTCCTCCTAACAATAACACAGCAGCCCTCTGGGACAGATCATCCCCATTGTACAGACCACAGACATTGACATACAAGTAGGTTAAGAAACTTAAAAGGGTTAGGAAACATCTTCTAAGTAGAACTTAGCAGAATGTGACCCCATACTGGTTCAGAGAGCCCACCCCGACTTGCTGTGTTACCCCATGAAGTGTAGCAAAGGTAGGTTGGAGTTTATGTTAGAGTCTCGAATGCCCACATGAATAATTTAATATATTGGAAGATACATATTTTTTAATGGTTTTATGTGACCGTTTTTAACACATTCTCTCATTTCTTTCAATGTGCCCTGTTTTGCTGCCTTTGGAATGCTTTTCCCACTTTAACTGGTTAAGCTCTACACAGTCTTCAATTATTTGCTCATCTGTTACCTTTTCTGTGAGGCTTTTCCCAATTTGCCACGGCGGGGATTCGCACTGTGGATCCTTTTTATATCCCTGGTGATAAGCTCATCTTTGTGGTTGAATGAAGCTCAGATAAATCTCAACTGATGGAAAGGGAGGGTGATGAATTTTAGACATCTTACTGACTTTTTTTATTGCTTTCTTTCTGAGTTATATGTGCTTGAAATACCTAGAGAGGAGGTAAAGTAATATCTGATGCAACACCTTGATTAATTGGGTTTCAGTGAGCATGGCAGATATTATTCTGGAAGGCAGCTATGCTTACCACTGTACCTCCAACACCAACGCCAGAGATTATTCTGGATTTCGGGTTACCGCGGGTGGTTTGAGTTAGGCTGGACTTTGGGCTGGGTGTTGAGGGAGGTGTAACATTTACATTGGCAGAGGGGACAGGGCATGTCCAGCTGAGAGAGCAGCATGAACAGAAGACAGAGATGGGGTCACATGTGAAATAATGCTATCTGCCTTGAAATGGAGCCTCTTGGCTTCCTGCTACACCCGGTGGAGCATTTTGCAGCATAGGGAAGCTCTTGAAAGCCCTGATTTTCTTTTAGAGTCTGCGAGAGGGATGTCTGGGCCAGCAAAATATTTGCCTTAGTGTGGTTTGAATTTAAGGTAAGTTCCTAACACTTACAATATAAAATTCAAATGCTTAAGATGCCTTTTTGGTAGAAAAAGTGCTGTTGAAAAAAGTAGGCCCATTTGGTCTACATTAAACTTACCCTCCAGAAATTCCTTAAAATTGTAAAACAAGTTACCTGCCATTTAACTGGCATGTTGTCAGCCTGACTTGAGTTTCCTCCGACTCTCTTCCTTAGACTGGGAGAGACTCGGGTTGCTGTAATGGGTGTGTGGGCTTGAGTCAGCCCCTTGCTCTTCGTGTGGAAGCATCTGCCTGTGACGTGGGGAACTAAAGAACGGTAGTGAGGAGAGGCAGGGTTCACTGGACCGGTGTGGAGGAGGAACGACGGAGAACTCTCCCAATAAAGGAGGGTGTTGGAATTCAGAGAGAGGGTGTCTTTGTTAGGAAACATCTCCCAACGATTGGAAACCTTTAAAGTGCTTTTGAGGCATAACCCATAGTACTAAACATGATGCCTTGAAACTACCTGTGCCCCAAACTGAAAAGCCATACAAAGTTTGGGTTAAAAGTGGTCATGTTGTTAGAAGCACCCAGCAGGGGAGGAGCAGCCTTCCTCAAGATGGTCAAGGTTATAGCTCACCATTTGATGACTGATTTTTCGGAGGATCAGGGTTCTACCTCTGGTAGAATGAAGGACTGCCGGGAAGGCGTGCCCAGCTCCTGTGGGTCCGGCCTCATCCCAGGGGCCTCTCTAGACACAGTTGCTGTTTTTCAGTTTTCCTTTTCTACTGAAGATTTTAGGGCCATAGATGTTTACATGTAAGGTCCATGAGGGTGTGGACTTGGTCTTGTTCCCTAATATATCCCAAGGTCAAGAGTAGCATTATCAAACAAATATAATGTGAGCTTCCATCCATTTAAGACTTCTAGTTGCCATGTTAAAAGAAAGTAAAAAAGAAAGAGACAAATAACTTTAATAGTAGATTTAACCCACATATCCAAAATATTGTCATCTCAACATGTACTAAATATTTAAACAATTGAGACATTTTACCTTTTTTTGTTCATACCGACTCTTCAAAATCCAGTGTATATTTTACACTTACGGCACGTCTCAATTTGGACTACTAGCATTTGGGGTGGGGGGAAGTTTTATTCTTACAGAAGGATGGGGAGAGTGGAATTGTAGACATTGGGAGATAGGAAGTCTCTGCTGAGTGTTGTTGCATATTACTAAACAACTTTATATTCTATACAGAGATGATCTTTAAAAAGATTTTATTTATTTACTTTTAGAGAGGGGGAAGGGAGGGAGAGAGAAAAAGAAACATCCATTTATGAGAGATACATTGATCACTTGCCTCCTGCATGCCCCCAACTGAGGACCTTGGCCTGCAACCCAGGCATGTGACCTGACTGGGAATCGAACCAGCAACCTTTAGGTTTGCAGGCTGGCGTTCAGTTCCCTGAGCCACACCAGCCAGGGCTGGACTATTAGCATTTTGAATGCTTAGTAGCCACATGTGACTCCTGCCTACTGTATTTGACAGCGCAGGTCTGGAACTATAGTTGATACGTAGAAGAAGGGCAGTAAATATCTATTAAATTAAGGAAGAAGAAAGATAGGGAGAGAGGTAGGGAGGAAGGGAAGAAGGAAATGGCAAAAGTTCAAAGATAAGAAAACAGAAAAACAAGATTTTACTTGTTTTTAGTTGGAAACTGTCCTGGCAGTTTCTAACCAGAACAGCAGCTGAATGATGCTTATTAAAATTTTAGTTTAAAGTCATTTGCAAATATGTTATCTTGCTGATACATACCTTTTAGGAACCTTGTTTAGATAGGTCAAGTTTTACTGTCTTTAATTTACAGGCTTACCCTGGTTAGATGAATTGTGTGGTTTAACCAGGATTAAAACTCTTTTGAGTCCTAGCTCAGTACTTTCTCTTCCTACTCTGTACCTTCTCTTTGGTTTGTGTTAAGCATGCCCTATGAACTCTAGCTGGTACTTCGATATGGATGGGTATTAAAAGGTAGGCTGAATTAATACCGTTAACACAGAGCTCTTTAAAAACCAGTTATTAAGGGCCACATCTTACCCCTGGCCAGGTGGCTTAGTTGGTTGGAGCATTGTCCTGTACACCAAACACCAAAAGGTTGCAGATTCGATCCCCAGTTGGGAAAGTATGGGAGGCAACTGATCGGTGTTTCCCTCTCACATCGATGTTTCTTTCTCTTTCCCTTCCTCTGTCTCCTAAAATCAGTAAAAACATATCCTTGGTGAGATTAAAAAAAATAAATAAATGCCACATCTTAATAATCAGAGACATGTCTAAATACATAGCCAAGACAGTTGTGTGTGTGGCTAGGTATTAGGATCTTCTGAATTATAAAAGGCACCCAAAAATGTGGTGAGTAAAAAAGAGTATTTAGAGCAAGATGTGGGGATATGTGTTTGAAAGTATTGCTCTGTGTAACCATTTTACCCCTACAGACATTGTTCTCCAGTAGGAATGCGTCATAATTTCCCGTTCTAGCACATGGAAGGAATGTCTTGTCTCTTACACAGTGAGAAAGTGACTTCACCAGCTTAACACCCCTGCAGTGCTTAAGTTATTGGATTTTGTGGCTTCTTTCTCCAGCCATTAAAATGGTTGGTTTTATTGTGTTTAACATTTAAACAAAATTGTAAAGCAGATACTTCTGGTCTGATTCAATTTGCAATGTCTAAAATGTTGGAGAGGAATTAATTTCTAGTGCATCAGTATGGTTTTATGGAAATAGTACATTTCAACATCCTTTTGGAAAGAGGCCAATACTGATCACTTCTGTACTCACATCCTACTCTGAAGAGCAGTGCGCTAATGAGATCTGTGCACAGTGCATATGTTATACAAGGTGTTCAAATATTTGACTTTGTGAGAAACAACTTTAGTTTGCAGAAATGGCATTTATTGAGAAAAAGATAGACCAACAATATAATTTTTAAAAAGTCTTTACCTGAGGGTATGTTTCTTGATTTTAGGGAGAGAGGAAAGGAGAAAGGGACACCCACATGGATGTGAGAGAGAAACATTGATTGGTTGCCTCCCGTACATGTCCCAACTGGGGATCGAAACCTAGGTGTGTGCCCTGACTAGGGATTGAACCCACAGCCTTTTGGTGCACAGGACAATGCTCCAGCCAACGGAGCCACCCAGCCAGGACCAATATTCCAATATTATTTTAGCTTTTTCCAAAGTCAGAAGATACTGCAAAATATTTTGTTCACTGTTATCAATTTAAGATAAGGTACCATGAATTTGAAAAAAGTGAAGCAAATGTTATTCAGTAAAAAAATGTATATGCAGGTCTTTGTTACAACACAATGCACTGCCTAGATTTTGATTGACCCAAGCTGTAAGCAAAGAAGTTAATTCTCATTTATCTTCCATATGTGGGAGATCAAATCACAAGGAATTTTCTACAAAACCATAGATATCATTTTCTACCATGTACACTAAGGATTTGAGTGGATAGCTCCAACACATACTTCTGTTTCTCTTTTCATAGCCTGGAGGAATGCTGTGAATTCACATAAATGAATTTTTTAAGCGACTGAAGCTCGCTCTTTCTCTGCCAAATCCCAGACTCCAGAGGCACTTTGGTGGCCTGCAGAGTCACACCTGCTCTTCTTTCCTACTAGGATAACCTAGAGTCTGCACGGACAGGGAAGCCTGGAGGGCCTCCCTGCAGAAGGTGGTGGAATCTTGAGGTACACTTGAGCGCATGAATGACAGATGACCGAAGGTCTGGGATAGCAGTTCCCAGCTCCGGCTGAACATCATCACCTGAGGAGCCTTAAGACCTTAAAGCTGCCAGACTCCTCTGTTTTACATCAAAGTCTCCCTAGTGCATGCGACAACTCAGCCAAGATATTACGTTCTCATTGAAGAGCTGTCTTGCATCTGTAACCATGGTGTGTCATGTAATTTTTACCACTTTACCTCTTTATTGGTAGTGATTTTGATGAATCTCAGAGACAAGGAGACTTGGTAAAGGGTGAGACAGGGCTGGCTCCTTGCAGGAAGTCCTGAGGCGAACAGGCTCCTTGGCATTGGGAAGGTGGTGGTAGCTGGAAGGCAGAGGGAGCAGGAAGCCAGATCTTAGAGCCTGTAAGGGCTTTTCTGTTTTTCTTTCTTTTTTTCTGTGTGTGTGTAGGGGGGATACTGTTTTGTATCCTGTTTATTAATTTAATATGAGCAGTTTCCCATGTGAATATCTGTTTTTCAAAAGCATGGCTTTTATTGGTTGTTTTGTTGCCCATACGTTTTCTTTACTTTAACTATTTGTTGAAACACTGTATAGGAATTGGCTTGGATGCCTCGCCTGCACAGGGGACGTTGAAGGAACCTCCACTGGGTTCCCATAGAATGTTGACTTTATTGTCCCTGTCACACTTACCTTGTCTTGCGTCATGTGATTTTTTCGCATACACATCTCATTCTTCGTCTAGCATTTATTGAACCCTTCCTTTGAAGAGGTACTATCTATGATAAGACCTCACAATGCAATGGCAATGAAAAGGCAATAAAAAACAAAAACAGTTCTGTGCCTGCATTCAGCATACTTAGTCCATAGGCTGGAGAGATGCAGACATTATTCAGAAAATCACACCAATAAATGTTAACTTACAACTGTGTTACAGGATTTGAAGGAGAGACAAATGGTGCATATGAGAACGGTGCCAATGAACAAGAACAAGGTGTTTTATTTGACTGCAGGTTAATATGATCCAGGTCTTGTGCTTCTGTAAGGTCAATGCAACCAAGAAATGCCTCGTACACTCCAGGAACCTACCGTGCCGGAAGTACCCTGCTGTGGTTGAGGATGTGGGGGTTCTTTGTGCCCAGCTCTGACCAGCTGGAGCACAGTCAAAGGAGGGGTACACACTGAAGAAGACGTTAGAAAGGGTTTCAAATGGTGTCTGGTTAGAACAACTGTAGCAAGTGATTCTGAGGAAAAGACACAGGGAGGACGTTTTAGCTGTTGCCCAATATGCAGTCAGTGATCACGGTATATAGAAGGGATTCTGACAGTCAGTGGGCAGTGAGACTGCTCTGCCGGTGCCCTCTGCATTCTAAGATTTCACAATTTTTAGATGATCTGAAGCCATTCAGTATCCAGGGAAGACCCTGACAGTTGTGTTCAGCCTGTGTAAATTTAGGCATGGAGGAAGAGTGTCCACTCCGCTGCCTGCCCAGTGAGCCCTCCAACCTTCTAGGCAAGAGAAAGCCACAGAGGCTTGGGGACCTCAGGGAGAGCTGTGATTCCCAACAACCAGTGTCTCCCAAGGACAGGCTCCTTCCTACAGGTAGGTAAGGGAGTCAGGGATTCCCCATAATCCATAGGATGGCGTCTGACTGCCCTCCAGGGTACCAGGCTGTCTTGCTTCCTTGCCGACTCCTCTCTCCTTGCTGTCTCTCCTCACCAAGCCTTGTTTGTTCCCGTGATGTGGAGATTCCTCGCATAACGTGGCACTCTTGTCCTTTGGTGCCCTTGCTGTTTCTTTTTCTTAAACGTTCCTTTTTACTATTGAATAAATTATTATTATTATTTTTTTAGGAGCAGCTTATATGTTAGCATCTGTAGTTTTCTGGCTTTGTAGCATTAGTTACTTTATAGTGTATACTTCCATTATAGTATTACTGGATTTTAAAATTTAATTGTTTAGCTTGCTTCTCTAGACTGTAAAGTCCTTGAAGACATGGACTAAGCATTCTCTTTGACTTTTCAGTATCTACAAGGCACTCAGTAAATGGTACATCCTGGGCATTCAGAATGAGTGATATAGTTCTCATTTGGTTTATCATATTGATAACTTATTGTGGCTTTGGCTTTGGAACTTATCATACATGAGATAAATAGTTGAATTTAATAAATAGTTGACTAAAATCTTGAGAAGTACAGAAGCACCGTTTTCTTAAATTCTTTATTAAAGATGCCGGTATAGTGAGGCATTTCTAATTTCTGCTAAAAGTATTTTGGGTTATCTCCTTTTAAAACTCCTTCAGAGTTATCAAATTGTTGTATTCACATTTTCATGAATAATTACATCTTAATCAGGATTAAGAAAGGGTAAGAAAAAATGGAAAATTAAAAATCGAAAATTACTGTTTTTTAGGTAATTTTGGTAAAGAGGTGATAGGTATTTATAGAAAAATACAAGTATTTGGGATTGAAGGAAATCTGTAGTAAGAAATGTTTCAAATAAAATTGAATGTGTGCTATGTACAACTAAAGAACAGATTGTGTTCTGATACGATGCAGAGCTCAGAGTTCGCAAAAGCTGATTTCTGAGATGTTACTGGGCCACACTCATGCTGGTAGGACTTGCTTTAAAAAAGACTTCGTAATTCATCGACTCCAGTGGTCTGCTTACCCAGGGCCCATCAAACCTTGGAACATCTGATGTGCTTAAACAGATACTTTTAAACATTGATGTCTACTAGAAAATCAGTTGTTGCCGTGCAGTGACAAACATATTTCCAAGCAGACGAGTATTTTATAGTGTAGTAGGCGAGTCCTGTTCCCAGCTGATAGATTACTAGAGCAGTATTGTCTTCAGAAAGCTGTGAGCTATGTGGCATCAAGGTTGGCGAGGGCCGGATGAAGGTGCTGAAGTTGATCAGAGACTCCAATAGGTGGGGCATAAGACTTGCTACCCAACTTTGGTTCTTTGTTCCCAGCCAAAATACTGTCCTAGATTTCTTCAGGGAGTTGTTCTACTAGGCGCTAATCTTTTTGCTCATAGCTTCTGGATGATTCTGATCAAAATAGGGTATACCTTCCATAGTATTCTAAACAACTTCAGTTCCTTTGTTCACCAAATTGCACAGTATTCATTTTTAAACGTTGATTTATTAAATGGAATCTCTGTGAGGGACTATTATTTTGTAGGTAGAAATTTTGTAAATTGGCTTAAGTTCTCAGAATATTACTAATTTCTTGTTCTGTTGATCTACTCTCTAGACTTGATGATTGATACTCAGGTTTTTATTTATAAGAAAGAACTTTGTATTTGAGAAGCCTTCTCTGGTGTGGCTGTCTCCCTTTGTCCAAATTTGTTCTGTTCTCCATCTCTCCAGCTATATCCATCCTTTGTAAAATGTTCACTTAAGATCAGCAGCAAGTAAAGTTACCTTTATCCAGAAGCAAACTATTTAACTGCATGTTTGAGTTGAGTGATTTGGATCCATGTTTCAGCCGAGTGATATGAATTCATATTGATCTTCCTGAAGCTTACAGTTGAACAGGATGCTCAAAGCACCTTCTAAAGTTAAGATAAATTCCTCATTAACTCAGTAAGAGGAAAGGTATTGCTATTTACTTCACCTGATAGTTAAGCAATAACTAGAAAGATAGGGAAAGCAATTTGTGTGATTTATTTTCTACTGACTCATAAGAGGAAACTGTATTAGAACTTGTCAAAAATTATTTTCACCTTTTTAATTATGGATAAGAAGTTTGAGGGTTTTAGTCATGTTTGGGCTGCATTGTATAATAGAATGCTGTTGAATTATGAAAGAGAAAATGTATAAGGGGCTAATTATACACAAATGTGCAGTTATTCTGGTCTCCTCGAGACGAAGCCTGGAGAAAGGCCTTAGGAAATTTTTCTTAAAAAGAACCCTCAGCCCAGAAATAAACCCAGAACTTTATAGTCAGTTAATATTTGACGGAGGAAGTGAGCACATGCGATGTGCTAAAGATAATTTATCCAATAAATAGTGTTAGGCAAATTGGGCAGATATGTGCAGAAAAATGAAACTAGACCACCTTCTTACACCACACACGAGAATAAATTCAGAATGGATTAAAGACTTAAATGTTAGACCTGAAACCATAAAAACTGTACAAGAAAACACAGGCAGCAACCGCGCTGCTCGTAGCGATGTTTTATTGGATGTGTCTCCCCAGGCAAGGGAAACAGGAAAAAAAAACAAAGGGGACTACATCAAATTAAGGAGTTTTTGCACAGCAAAGGAAATCATCCACTAGATAGAAAGACAACCCACTGAATGGGAGAATACATCCTCTGATACATCTGATAAGGGGTTAAAATCCAAAATTTACAAAGTACTTACAGAACTCAACACCAAAAAACAAACAACCCAATTAAAAAATGGGCAAAGGACCCAAATAGACACTTCTCCAGGGAGGACCTATAGATGGCCCATCGACATATGAAAAGATACCCAACATCACTATAATCAGAGAAATGCGCCTCACACCTGTCAGAGTGGCTGTATCATCAATAAATAACGAGCAAGTGCTGCTGAGGGTGTGCAGGAAGGGGAGCCCTGTGCACTGTTGGCGAGGTTGCAGAGTGGTGCAGCCACTGTGGGAAGCAGTGTGGAGATACCTCAAAAAATTAAAAAATGGATCTGCTTTTTGACCCAGTGATCCCACTTCTGGGAATGTAGCGGAAGGAACTTGAAACAATAATTGGAAAGAACGTAAGCACCCCTACGTTCATGGCATCGTTATTCACAATCACCAAGATACGGAAGCAGTGCACGTGTCCATGGTAGATGAGGGGATAAAACAACTGTGGGACATTTACACAATGGAATTCTACTGGGCTGTAAAAAAGAAGAAAATTTTACCCTTTGGACAGTGTGGACAGACCTGGAGAACATTGTATTAAGTGAAATAAGCCAATTAGAGAAAGACAAATATCGTATGGTTTCACTCATATGTGGAATCTAATGAACAAACTAAACTGGCAAGCAAAACAGAGACAGACTCATAGGTAGAGAGCAGGGTGGCAGCTAAGGTGGGGTTCGTGATGGGGTGGAGGGATGGAGCAAAGAGGAAAAAGGACTCATGGACACTGACAACGGTGTGGTGGTTGTGGGGGGAGGGGGAGTGTAAGGGAACTAAATGATGATGGGAAAAATACGGCAAAAAAAGGAAGAGTCCTTGCTGATGCATCATTTTATCAAGTCAGTATAATTCAGATACTGTTAATAAAGTAGCTTTGACAGTAGTGGAGACCAGTATGCTGAACTGTGGCACGTGTGAAGTCGCCGAGCACAGAGCATATGCTAGTTGTTCAGTTCTGCGTTTTGTTGCACTGGCAGAGTCCAGTCCCTCTCTGAATTCTGTGGAGGCTCGTGCTCTGAGTGTTCATTCCTCCAGCATGTGATGAGCTGGGCCTCTGCACTGATAGTTAAAACGACTCTGTGCCGTCCTGCTGTCCTTTCACTGGGACTCTGTGTCAGCACCAGGCTCATTTCACTTGGCCCAGTACCTGGAGAGATTTATGTTTATTAAGTACTAATTATGTGCCAGGTACTTGCTAGGTATTCAAAATATGTTATTTCAATTAAGCCCTTTTACAACTTCAGGATTAAGGAGTTAGTCTGTGCGTTTCAGTCATGGACTGGTAACTTGTCCAGGGACACACTGAAGGCATGTCTGACACTTGGCTTCCTGTCCAGGTGTGAGGACGGAGCCCGTGCTTTTTCCATTCCGCTACGATATTTTGTGCTTGAAGAAGGAAACACAGTGGCTAGAATAACATTTTTGTTTTCTCTTTCCTAAGGTGTCAGGATCTTTTTGCATACTTGAGCCAGATCAACATTGTTATTAAAAATACCTGTTCACTCATCCATCAGCCCTAGTCATTTAGCCATCCATTCACTTATGCATCTAACAGATTTTTATTGAATACTTACTGTGTGCATGCTAGGTGCTGTTTGAGAACCTGGAACTGTGCTGGTTTCCAAGCCCTCCCTGGTTTCATAGAGCTTATACACAGTTATCCAAAGACTCATTCATTACACAGCGAGGATGAGGTGTGAGGGGGTCTGGAATTCTCAGCCCAGTCCCAGACTTACAGGAGGCCCTCAACAAGTCTTAGCTTATCTGCCTACCCATTTTTACCTAACATTTACGCCCCTGGCCAACTATTGTCCCGTTTGTTCATTTATGGTTGCACTTTGCATCGTTGACTTGGGTGTCTGTGTTTCCCACGGTTCCAGATCAGTCCGTTCATTTTTAGAAACTGTATGCTCCACAGAGAGACTTGGTCTCAGTGGTTAGTACCCTGATATTGAAAGTAACAAGGCGGCCTGGTGCACAGACTTTCAGTTACAAGAGGAACGTGGTCTGAGGATCTGATGTTCCACACGGTGACTAGAGTTGGTGACACTGTATTGTGTAAGTAAAATGTGCTAAGGGAGTAGAACTTAAATCCCCCCCACCCAAAGGTGGATATGTGAGGTGATGGATGAGGTAATTAACTTAATTGGGGGAATCCTTTCACACTGTGTATATACAGGGTAGGGAAAAAGTAGGTTTACAGCTGTTCATATGGAAAATAATACAATAGTTGATAAATAGTAATGCAAGAATAAACTGGGTTTTGTGTACTCACAAAGTATTAAACTTTACCTACTTTTGCCCCACTCTGCATATCAGATAGATCATCAGGTTGTACACTTTAAATATCCTACTGTTCTGCCAGGTATTCCTCAGGAAATGTGGGGTGGGGGGAAGGAGGGTGGCATGATAAAAATGATATAATTTTGTTTTGAAAATATTATCATTGTAGCTCTTGTATTAGGCATTAACCCTGATTATGTTGTGTATACATACTTTTGTATTGTTTCGAGTAGCATTGTTAATAATTTATCATATATTACATCACATGTGCTTTTTTAAATGATTTACTGTATTTTAAAGTGTGATGTAATGAATTAATGCTGAAACTCATTTAGTAGAACATGAAACAGTCTATTATGAAATAAGTTCATCCAGCCAGTGCTATTCACTATGGAGAACTTGAGTTAGTCCTATTTTTAGAATGCTTCTTTTGTAGAATACCTTGTCTGTTTCGATAATTCTAAACCATTTATTACTCATGGACCTTTCACATAAACTAAATTGATACATTTCCACATGAGCATGTAGCGCCGAGTCTATTTCTGGGACTGGTGTCTGTGCGGCTAATGGATGATTTCAGACTTCATTGACGTTAACTACTAGTAATCTCAAAGATCAGCTAAATGTAACCTTTATAGAAATATCACTTTTGAGAGTAGTACAGTGGCGTGTTTTATGGTGGTGCAGTCCCTCACTCGGACAGCAACGGCACCAGGCTCTCTAGTTCGTTGAGATTTTAGTTGATTTTGGTTCCCTTTTTCTCAGGCATCACATGTCATTGGTTTTTAAGTGTTGTCAGTTTTATCTCTAAGTCTCTCTTCATTCGTTCCTGTCTCTGTTCCCACTGGCTCGGTTCAGCCCCAGTTCTCACCTAGGAAATAGCAGCAACCTTGTTGCCAGCGCTTCTTTATTGAGTGCCTTCCCTCTTTCAGGCTCTCTTCCACTTCACTTTGAACTTGTTTTTGGCAGTGGGGGGTTGGAGAATAAAATGCGGGTGTGTGCGTTTGCATACACACACCTACACATTCGGTTCCGATTGTAACAATCCCTAATACACTTTTGGTGGTTCCTTGTTGCCTGCAGGGTCATCTCAGCTCCTTAGCAGGTTGTTTAAAAACTCGGTGGAATGCTCTAGCCTTCCAGCACCAGTCCCTCAGTCCTCCTCGCCTTCCCAGTTAGTTCCAGTCAGTGAATTACTTTCTTAGCAGTTTGATTGTTAGCATCGATGCTTTGTTGGCATTATTTGCCAGGTATGGTGTTCAGACTCTTTTGTCCAGGTAGCCCTATAAACGTAAAAGCCGTATTTCATCTTCTTTGAACATCTATGTAAGTACATGATGAGACAATTCTATCATCTAAGGTAGCAATGTTTGCATTCTGCTTTATAAACTTATTACACAGAATATTTATTTATTTATTTATTTATTTATTTATGTAAAGATTTTATTTATTTATTTTTAGAGAGAGGAGAAGGGAGGGAGATAGTGAGGGAGAGAAACATCCATATGAGAGAGAAACATTGATCGGTTGCCTCTCATACACACCCCAGCCAGGGACCAAACCTGCAACTCAGGTATGTGCCCTGACCGGGAATTGAACCGTTGTCCTTTCGCTTTGCAGGACAGTGCTCAACCAACTGAGTCACACTGGTCAGGTCTACAATATTTTATTTTTATTGGAAAGCTTATGGCCTAAATTGAATGAAATAACTAACTATTAAAAGAATTTAATTGTAGTTCTTTAGACCAATGTGTCAAAGTTATTTTCCAATTTAGGCACTGTTTGAACATTCTAAACTATTTTTTTGTATGTAAAGTTAACTTTTCAAACGCATCATTAGAATGATAGCGTTTTCTTTTATAGTAAGACATACTCACTTGGAATGTGTGAGGAGATAGATGTTAACTAAACTTACCATGGTATTCGTTTCTCAGTGTATACATACATCACATCATTATGTTGTATGCTTTAAACTAATACAATGTTATACATCAGTGATGTTTCAATAAAACTGGAGAGAAAAACCCACCCACACTTGCTCGCTCACTCTGCTAGCCTGCCTCTTCTTATACACTGAACATGATCACCAAGCCTCATAAGGCATTAGCACCACTGTAGATTTGCAAAAAATGACATTTATAGTTTAGCTGCCTGATAGAATTGTAAATCCTCTAGATTCATCTGAATACTTCTCCGTCTTGAGAGTGATTACTCACACTACAGCACTAACTCCAAATGTGGTGCTGTGTGCTGATCACTGATGCCGTTTGGATGATGAGATTTGACGATCTTCTCAGTGTTCATGAGATGATTGATCCCACACAAGTACACAGATGCCAGAAATGACATTGAAATAGGCATCTGGCTCCCTGGCTTTATGAAGGTCAAGGCCAAAGCTAGATGACAGACACTGAATGGAGAATGAAGCCAATTCATCTCCCCTGGCTCTTAGAGAAAATTTCCATGCAGCCTTTAGAGTTTAAGTGTTGCTTTGTATATTTGATATTTAAAATGTGTTTCCATGGTGTATACTCTTTGTTTTCACAAACACTATGTGCACAGAAGACTTTTCTGTCTTTATTCTGTTTCCTCGCCTGAAATGCTTTCCCTCTGTTCTCTTTGCCTTTTGGAAACTTACTCATTTTCTTCCCTCATCCCATTGAGTTCATCTTCTAACCTTTGTGTTCTTTGCCATCTGTGAAGTTGTACCTACCAACACTTCGGTTGGTATCATTGCTGGTTTTTCATTTCATCTCCCATGAATTAGATGGTAAACTTTTTGAAAGAGGCTATGCCTTTGTGATCTTTGGAACTCAGCAGCGTTTTGCTCAGACCTTTATACCCTACCCTGTTGATGTTTAAGTGTTTGAATCAAAGTAGATACTTGTTTTTAAACACAGCAAATAATTGTATCTCAATTAAGATTTGATTTGCGTGGCTGGTGAGAGTACACATGGATCTCAGTTTTAATTGAGGCTGTGGCAAGTGTAGCATGCATTTTTGAGAATAAGGAAACACATAGGTGAAATGTTCTTTGTCGTTTTTAGGTCTAATCAGTTTGTGATGCTCATAACATGTTCCTTGATATGTATTCAGGTCCTGCTTCAGCTACGAACTCCTGCATTTCTAGTTTGTTTCCTTATTAACTGAGTGTTTCTTAAATCCTAGTGAAAAGAAGAGGGAGGCAGTTGATTATCTCGTTGCGTTCTCCAACCCGTCTGTTTCCTGTATGTGACAGCAGGTTCCACTTCTTGCTTTTGCTCATGGAGTCAAAAGCACCATGCAAATGTGGTTTCTGGTTCTTTCAGTGAGAAGAACTTTGACTTTTTTCAGGCCACCAGCTTGCCCTTAATATATCTTCTTGTCACTTGAATACCCCAAGTGACTTTTTCTGATGTGAAGAGTAGGTGACACACTTTGTAAGGTGTCCTGAGAGCCTGCGCCTCCCTGTGGGGGATTAGGACCGTCTGTTCCGGATGGGTGCCATTTCAAGAGGCGAACCTTTCAAAGCAGGTCTGACCGCTCTGTGGGAAATGGTCATGAATAGAAAGGAGATGAATGAGGACTTGGGGGCAGTTGTCTAGTTGAGAGAGAATAGTGACTTGGGCCAATGTGCTGACAGTGGGGACATGGAGAAGAGTGAAAGATTCAAATCATCTTCAGGAGGTAGAATTTATAAGTTTTGATAAGATGGGTATGGGGAGTGAAAGAAAGGAAAGGAGAATGAATCCTATATTTTTGGCTCCAGTAAATGGGTAGGTAGAGGTGACTTTAACTGAGTTGGAGAAGCCTCAAGGTGAAGATAGTAAGCCTATAAAAGGACTTATTTCCTCTGTCATACCACTTCAGCCTTTTTTCCAGCCACTTGATTTGCCTGCCTCTCTCTGTCTATAGAATTTTTATGCTTAGAATTGCAGGGCAAGGAAGACTAAGAAGTAGTTTGTACAACTTGGTATCAAAGAAACATTGATATGTAGTTTTCTGGGAAGAACACTTTTCTTGTGCCTTCATGAGTTGTCAAATCCATTAAAGGTAAAAAATACAAGTCTTGAGTCCCTTTCATAGGTGGGTTGTCTCGATAACAAGTAAATTACATTAGCTTGTGAGGATTTATTTCTCAAATAGCTATATTGATTTTTTACCTAAAATTTATTATCTGAGAGTTTATAATAAAACTCTTTAAAATATTTCAGGGTTTCCCCTTTTTGATGTTAATGTAACACTTTTTTTCTTATTTATTTTTTACATCTTAAATTTCTCCTAAAGCTGGACTGTTCTTCCATAACTCTCAAGGATAATTACTGCCTGTCTTGGGATCATGTCAGCTTAGAACAGCAGGATGGAAGAAACAAGTGCCTGTGGATTAATTTATTCAGTTTGGTGACTTTGTTCAGAATTCCTCAGGATAACTTCTGCCGTCTCCCTAATGCCAGATGCTGATGTCAACAGCACCTGATTGCTTTTCGTAAAGAGAGTAACAAGCTTTGGGAAAAAAAGCTCTGGCCTTGTAGAGTTCTGTTAAATGCCTTTCCTTTTTATCCGGTGAGATTTATTTTTTGTGTGTGTGCTTCTCATGTGCTTATTATAGTGACAGGATGGTTTTACATTTCTTAACCTTTATGTGTTGTAGATAGTTCTAGGCTACCACGTGAAGTTTGCATGAGTTTTGAATTATTTTTGCACTGTCTTGCATGTGTCCCTTTATTACTTTTGTTCTGTACCATTTTCTTTGGTCTGTGACCTAGGTCTAGTTTTCCTCTTTGGAAAGAAAAAGTTGACAGGAAAGGTAATATAGAGCTTATATATATATACACATACACATAAAATATATATATTTTAGTTGGGGGAAGGCTAGGCTTAAAGTGATTTCTGATTGAATTTCTCCTTCACCCTCTGGGAATCAACAATGGGCCAACTTATCCCATTTTAAAGATAGACCAGAAAGCGTGAACTCCGGTTACAAAACGCTTCTTGCTGGTCAGGAAATGTTTCCAGGTGGCATTTGAGTTGTTGTCACGACTTTAATAGACTCAGGAGATATTTCCACCAGAAATGCAGTTCTTTCTGACTTTTTGAGAAGATAAATACACTATCTTTTTTGCTTTTTATTTTTAATTTTTGTGGAGATCCATCTTTTTGGGTTTTACCATTTGTGAAACGGCTCCAGGTATAGAGGGGTGTTTAAGCTTCCCAAGATGTCTGGTCTGTCCTTCAGAGAAGTGTTGTTGTTCTGCTTATTATCCCATGGTATGCATTGTTTAAAAAGAACTCAACATTTTGTCCCTAATTTCATGTTTCATGCTGTGCACTAAGTGATTTATAGTTTCACCATCAGCTGTGTTTGGAATTTCATGAGTGGGTTCCTGTCCTAGTCTTCTCTCCCTTGCCCCAGATTTCAAAATAAAACAATTAGTAATCAGATTTTACTAGGGGCCTTGGAGAGGAGATTTTATGTAGTGACTGAATTGAACCAGCATTTGTAGCCTGTGGATGGTGATGGAAACGCTCCCTGAAGGATTGTTCATATTGTAGTTTCAAGTGTGGCCCAGGTGTGTGTCTCTACCCCCTTTCCTTCCTTCAGGAAGACTTTACCCTCCTGGTTTGGGGCCTAGACTTGCCCATATCCTGAAAACCACTCTGGAAATTGTTCAGAGGCACAGAAGGAATCTGACCCTCAGAACCCTAACTCCCGTTTCTCCTGTCCTCTTCTGTTTGAGGACTAGTAGAGGATTTGAGTCAGACCCGGGTTTGCATCTGAGCTCTTGCTTTTTACTTACATGACCGTAGGCAACATGCTTAACCTTTTTAGGTCTCCAGTCTCAAATGTAAAATTGAAACTGCTAATGACCTCCTCATAGTTTGGTGATGCCCAGTTGTGTATGTCAGGGAGTTTGCAGGTGCTTACCTAACACTTACAGGTGCTCCCTGAGAACCAGCGCACGAGCCGTACTTTGGAGCTACTTGTGTTCCTCTGTGGTCCCGTCTTCCCACCTCCCCCTGGAGATGACCACTGCCCTGAATTTTGTGTTCAGCATCCCCTTGCTTTATAAAAAATACATACAAAAAAAATTTTAAAAAATATGAAAAAAATAAAAAAAATTAAAAACCCCCATTCCCTTGCTTCTTAAAATAAGTATATCTGTGAACAGCCTGTTTTTAGCTTTGCTATTTGGGCTCTGTAAAAATGGTATCTTACTATATACAGGGCGGGGCAAAAGTAGGTTTACAGTTGTGAGTACACAAAACAGTTTATTCTGGCATTATCATTTATTAACTATTGTATTCTTTTCCATATGAACAACTGTAGACTTCCTTTTGCCCCACCCTGTATAATCTCTAATAAGAGTGCATCATCACACCCAGGTGAGAATAGAGCTCCCAGCTCTGTACTCAGCATTTGCTGATGGGGGTGGGTGTAGGGTTGCAGTTTTTTCTGTGGGATTTGGCTGGAGGAGAGTGACTTACCTAAAACATTTTTGTCTTTTCCTGGCTGGTGTGACTCAGTGGATTGAGCGCCAGCCTGAGAATGGAAAGGTTGTGCCTGGGCTGTGGGCCAGGTCCCTGGTTGGGGGTGTGCTAGAGGCAACCAATTAATGTTTCTCTCCTTCTCTTTCTCCCTTCCTTCCCCTCTCTCTAAAAATTAAATAAAATCTTTAAACACGTTTTTTCTTTCTAGGCTTCCCCCTTACTGACCCTTTGGTTAGAGCAGGCATTTTCTGATAATGGGTCAGAGGTGGGGTAGCATTGTGTGAATCCAGTAAGGGAATGAGCTGAGGTTGATGGGAGCCAGGTGTATGCTCTTACAGGAAAAGGAGGGAGAGGTGAGAATGAGAGTGAACCCTGTGGTGCTGCGTTGGAATTCAGGGTGTCTGTGTGGCTCACGGTTTTCAGTACGCATAGACAGATGCAGAAAGAAAGAAAGAAGTAAGTGTGTGTATGTGTGCGTGTATGTGTGTGTTTCTACTCACTCAGGTGACGGGCACAGTGCTAACCCCTTTACAACGTGCACGCTCAGATCTTGGTTTCTGAATACCATTTTTTCTCACCAAAATGGTAGAAATGATCAGACTAGAAAATCACTTTTTGGCAGCTATCATAGGATAATTAATTTGGCCAACAACTATCAATGGAAAGGCCATTGAGAAATAGGACATTTGGATAGTCTGAAAGTATCACCTCACAAAATACTTACTAATTATAAAGTAACTTTACAGTGGGGAAATATGGCAGATACGACCTGAATCAAGTGATTTAAGTTCACATTACCAGTCAAGGAAAAACACTGAGATAGTGTACCACCCGAGGGCATACAACGAGAGGAGCTCTTCCTGCTGAAAATTCGTAACTTGAGTCTAATCAAAGGAAATGATCAGATAGACTTGAACTAAGGAACAGTCTACAAAACTAGCTTGGAATCTTCAAAGTGGTCAAGGAAAGTTTCAGGAATTCTTGATTGAAATAGACTAATGAGATGTGGATGTTCAGTGCAATGTGAGATTACTGGGGTAATTGGGGTCAAATCTGGTCTGCGGGTTAGATAATGATACTATATCAGTGTTAATTTCTGGATTTTGGTGGTCATCATTTTTGCACTTCTGTAGGAGAGTGTCCTTGTGTATAGAAATTACTCACTGAACTCGAGGAGTGACTGGCCGTTTCGTTGGCTACTTTCTCTCAGCTGATTCAGGGAAATCAAGTTATGTGTGCACTTTTTTTTTGTAGGTTGGGCTGATGTTATTAAACAACCCCCCTTCTGTTCGTTGTTTTAGCAGTTCAAAATTGTTTGCTTATCAAACAAATCATTGGGAAGGTTTAAGGGGTTTGCTTCTCTGGGCTGTCTTGACTTACAGCTGCCGATTCGTGTGGCTTCCCGTTACATCTGGATTGTCTTTCGGTGTTTGTTCTGCTTGTAGCCGTTTCCTGTTGCTCACTGATGTGTCCTTTCCCCAGTCCATTCGCGTAACCTGTGCTTTGTCTTTGTACAAACTGCTTCTTTCACTGGGACAGTACGGTTTACAAAAATGTGACATTTTACTTTGTACAGTTCTCTGATAATACGGCCTTTCATTGTGCCTTGCTGTGTTACGCTGTTCTTTTCTCCTCACTTGGCTGGTGAGCTGTTTAAGCTTTCTTTCCTTTTCACCACGCTGCACCTACCTCAGCACTGAGCATGTTTCAATAGGCTTTTAGTAAAAAGTGTTGGGCTGGTTGATTGCAATCTTAGAATTTAGAGTTTTCGTGAAGTGTCAGCAGGGCAAAGGGAATTTGATAGACACCGTGGAGAATGTGATGCTGTACTAATCCGTAATCTAGTCAGCTCACACCTGTGTTTGTGAATGTTAGTCCCCAAAGGTGTAGGATTAAGCATATTAGAACCAAGTTGGTCCTACTCTAAAAATGAGTGTAATTCGGAACGGGGGTGGGGTAGGTCTGGGGAGAAGGTTAATTGTCACAGCAGCCTTCTCTTACTGAGAACGCCACATGTCAGTTTTGTGTTTGGTAGAATCTGGTTTTTCCCCTCAGTCCAGAAAATCGTGGGCTGAAGGCCTTGAATTGCCGCCCCCGCCCCACCTCATACCTTCTCTTCTTTGGTAGAACTGAAGTCCATCTGAGGGCTTGTTTTCCTTAAATGCGTTGGATGACATACTTCTCTTCAGCAGCTACACTAATTTTCATGTTTCTCAGAAGGATCAAGGAATAAAGCTCTTAAAAACCCAAAGTGGCAATTCTTTTGCACTTAGTACACACCCACTCATACAGACTTTGCTTGAGCATTTTATTTTATTTCTTTTTCCTCACTGCCTCTACAGTGCAGGTGGCCTTCCCCGGATTGCTTTTGACAGGGAACTGAGCAACCTTTATTTTTTGGAACAGAATACAATAAATACATTTTACTGCTGAGAGAAAAGAAAATGAAGTGTTTGTGTTTTGAAATTTTGGGATGAGTTTTTATTTAAAGATCAATTTAAGTCTAGAAAAATGGAAGTAGGAGTTAAATTTCATATTGTGCACTAATATTTCTCAACCTTTGTAATTTTGGAGCCTTCCATTTTTTTCTTTTTTCTTTCTCCTCTCCTCCCCTCCCCTTCCCTCCCCTCCCCTCCCCTCCTCTCCCCTCCCCTCCCCTCCCCTCCTCTCCCTCTCCCTCTTTCTCTCCCTCCTCCCCTTCCTTCCCACCCAGCTTTGGGGCCCTTCATACTAGCTAGATCATCAGGGAGCTTTACTGAATGGCATGCCTTTGCAAAGGCAGGGCTAGCGCACCGTCTAGATTCACGATGCCTGTTAAAGCAGTGTAGGGCCGTCACACCTCCACTACAGGAAGAAGACAACTGAGGAAGGCAGCCTCATACAGAAGCCAGAAAAATACCGAACTGCTCGAAGATGACTGCTTAATATCCATCAATGACCAAGAGAACAAAACAAAGTAATTTTTGTTTTACTGAGCAAAGTAATGTTGTGGCCTTTGGACCTTCCTTTCTGTCCACAAAAAGAAAAAGAAGAGAGAAGAGGAGAGGAGAGCAGAGGAGGGGAGGGCCAGAGAATAGCCGCATAGGACTCCCATACAAGCCCTTGCATGACTACTCCCTCTGGCATTAAGCCCCAGGACAGTGAGGTTCTGGCCCACATCTAATAATCTTGCCTCAGGTGTGTTGAGCACACAGACAGAGTTTTGGTCAGACTAGAGATAACATCTAGGCCTCAGTAGTGTTTCAGCTCCAGGCCCAGAAAAGCAGCAAAACCAGACAAAGTGTCGCCATGGCTGACATCAGGACCAGCTTGCACTGACTCATGACCCCCTACCCTAGTGTCAACCAATTAGTTGAGAACCTGACCCTAAAAGGACACACCTGGAGAACTGGTGCATATTCTATTGAGATCTTCCCCTGAGACAACCCCTAAAATCCCCATCTTTGTAAAACAGATAAAACCTGTTAAGACAAGGACTCTTGAGCACACCCACGCTTTTCCCCACCCCCTTCTTCCCTCAGGCACTCTCTCTCTTTCTCTCTAGAGTGTGCCCTCGCCTTTTCTCCACCTTTCTCCCCTCAAGGGGTGTATCCTTGCTTGCTTTCTCCCAAGCTCCAAGGGGCCTTCTTTTGCTTCTTGAACTTTGTTCCTGAGTCCACACAGCCCAGCTGGCTCACTTCTACCGCTGTGACTTTCTAAATAAACTTTCACTTGTATTTGAGTTCTTGGCTCTGAGTTCTTTCTTAGCCAAACTCAAGGACTGAGGTCTAACTTTCCCAGTAACATCTGACGTTGTTTTGCCATTAACAGTTCTTGCTCATTAATTATGATTCACCCAACAAAGTATATATTTTGAGTCTTACAAGTTTCTTGACCCATTCTGTGGGTGCAGCCTGTAGGCCAATATGTAAAAAATGCAGGTCTTATTATCTGGGATATCGGACTCAGAACATCCTTTATAATTTTTCACCAAAGTTTTCTTCTGATGTTTATACCACTTGATGATGGTAGGATAGAAAAGACCTGTAGCAGGGTCTTCCCAATCTCTGTACGTAAGACGTTAGTGTGGGGACATAGGAGGCCTTTAGTAAGGCTCGTTTTCCATGCAGTTAAAGTGAGCTTTGAGGTACCTTTATTTTTGGCTGAATAACAATGGGCGTCCTACTACCCAAGGTGATCAGCTGGGAAGAAGAACTTTTCTTTTTTTCTTCACCAGGTGTTGGGACATTCTGTGAGTGAGACTAAGTTCTAGTTCTTCTTACTCTTAGCTTCTGTTTTGTATGTTTTGGAACAGGGTTTGGAAGTTAAAATAGTTCGCACTACTGTGTCACCTCTGCAAAGACTTAAAAATTTGTTTCTTGAAAGCTCTTATGGACATGTATAGTCTGAGTTATTGTGGTATTTTTAGAATAGGTACATGTACTGCAAATTATTAATATTGGGCATGTATGTGAATTCTTTTTAACTAATAATAAGCTTAGTAATCACAGGACTTGTTTCTGACTGCAGTGGGAACCTGTAAACTTACCTGAAGTGACCAGTATGAGAACTGGAGTTTCTATACAATCAGAATGGCTGGATGCTTTGGACCAAGGTTTCTCAACCTTAAGGTTATTGGCATTTTGGGCCGGATAATTCTTTGTAGTGGAGCTGTGCTGTGCATTGTAAGATGGTTGGCAGCTTTCCTGGCTTCTGCCTGTTAAATACCAGTAGCACATCCCCTCCTTCTCGTGACAACCAAAAGTGTCCAGGCATTTCAGTTGCCCCCTGTTGAGAACTGCTGGTTTGGAGCAGTGGGTGCCACAGGCAGATAGATGATGGACTAACTACATCAAAATCACCTTTTGTGGGGGAGGAGGGGTTTTTTGCTCATACAGGTTCTTGGGTTTCTCCCCATCTGTCTAGATACTAAATAGCCAGGTTTAAAAATTTGTTGTGTAAGCCCTGGCTGGTGTAGCTCAGTGGATTGAGCACGGTCCTGTGAACCAAAGGGTCGCTGGTTCGATTCCCAGTCAGGGCACATGCCTGGGGTTGCAGGCCAGGTCCCCAATGGGGAACGTGCAAGAGGCAACCACACATTAATATGTCTCTCCCTCTCTTTCTCCCTCCCTCCCCACCTCTCTAAAAATAAACACAATCTTTAAAAAAAATTTGTTGTGGAAGTGGGAGTGGTTATTAGTCGGCTTACATTTCAGTGTGTTGGACTGCACATAGAGAGTTTCCAAGTGAAAGAGGATTTTAGAGGTAAAGTATAACATGTCACAACTATGATTTGATTTGTAGCAGGGATTTCCCACCTTTATTCCTATGGAGTACAGTTGCATATTCTTTCAAACTCAGAAAATAACTTATTATACTGAAGTTTACAATTATTTTAATCTAGGTTGTGAGAAAATACCTCAAGTTGGACTCCAAAGCAAGATTTACTGCTGACTTTGCGGTGGAAAAGGGTGAGTTGGTGGATTAGTCACAAGTTGTGTTGGGGGAAGGGGCTGTCACTCACATGTTCATTCTTAGAAGACCTGCCGCTTATAGCAACATTTTGATGTAGCAAATGTGGACCCTATATTTTTTCCCCATTGGTTTTTCCTCCATTGTTTCGCTTCTGAGATGCAGAAATGAACACAAAGAGGGAAGCTCCTGCGCAATTTTTGGTTGTCATCTTTATAGATAAAATAGTTCAGATATTTTTCTGGCTATTTAAATTAGTACTCTGAAGGTTTTTGTGTATACTTGTGCTTCCACTCCATAGTAAATGCATTTCAGAAAAATCTTCTGTGTGTTTATTAAAATGTGATGGGAGTTTATACCTCAGCCCATGTTCAAAATAAGAATCGTGTTAATGCTGATGCATTATTGTATAATTTGGAATACCAAGCTTATCCTGAAAAACCGAGAGATAGTTGGATAACCTGTTTGACTGACATTTATATTTGATCTTGCAGTGGTTACGCTTGGGTACTGCTAGGTAGAACCCCTGTTCTGTCCTAGACCCCTCTTAACGTTTTAGTGGACATTTCTCAAAATATTTTAATCAGTTGTAAAAGGGTATTCTCATTGAGAAAAATAACAGCTTACTTTGAAAGAGACTTTTTTATAGGCTGAAAATGCTGTAATATGCTAAATTCATAAATTCAGCTAAAACAAGTGGTTTGGGGTTGCATAGGTTTCTTTGCTTTTCTTTGTACTTAACCTTCACCTCAGCAAGATGCTGAAAGAAAGGCCTTGGGATTTTTCTTATCAGCTGCGTTGTCAGGAGCGGGAGCCAACTGCCTAAGGAGTCAGCTCCTCTGGAGCTGCTGCTTCCCGTGAAGGATGGTCAAGGTTACCTGAAGCCCTCTGGGTAATTGGAGTCCTGCTTTCAAAGTGGCTTGCTATTTCTGACTTTCCTTGAATTTCGGTTAGAGAAATTGGGGAATGATTATCTCTGAAAATGTTTTAAACCACATTAGGACACTTTCTTGGTAGCATGTACTTGACCTTCCCAGCATCCATTCTTTTTTAATGTAGGTGGAATTTAGGAAAGAATTTCAGATCTCTATAATTTTTATCCATGAAGAGCTAATGTTTTTTATTAGCAACACAAATAAGAAACTGCCTTTGAGAGTGTGGCATCTTTGGAACCATCAGGAATTCCTTCGTGGTGAGCAAGCAGCCTGCAGGCATGCTCCGTGAAGGTAGCTGTGGAGGAAGGAAAATCAGTGCATATTGTTGAGGGAGGGGCCTCTGCTTTTCACCTCAATTTTGTATGCTGTTTTCAAGGTTGATTTTTTTCCCTGGGAACTTGTTTCTGGGAACTTGTGTAGGAATGTGCACCTTCAGTGCAGTCTCTTAAGGTGTTTTAAACACTTCTAAATAAATAATTGCTGGTCGATAGACTTGATATACTTGAATGTGACAGTTTTTATTTAGCACAGGCCTTAAGTTTTAGCTTTATTATGAGGCCAAGCTTGTTTAAGCTGTGATGTAGTAGCAGCTACACCTTGTCTTTTGAATTCATTGCTTAATTTAATAATCTAAGCATTTAAATCACTTTTTTCTTAGCGACAGTAACACTGATGAGGCTGGTACTGTGTGTCCATTAGGTCAGGCGGCAGATTGTTCTCCTAGGCGTTCATACTTACTCGGGTCTACTCAGACGACGGACAAGGGAGGCCAGGCGTGGCGAGTTTTCTGCACCTGCTGGAGGTGTGACTCTTTCGTGGCCTTCTAACTGTCTTTCCTAAGTGCTCTCTACTTAAGGGATGCCTAAAACAATTCCCTTCCTCTGAAAGAAAACAAAAATCCAAAATGACACACACACAGAAATCAAACCCACAAAACCTTATTAAATCTATCGTTCTTATACCTTTTTATTTATTTATTTTTTTGAGTAGTATTGTTTTAGAATTATAAAATTGAATGAAGGAAACACACGTTTCCCCTCCCCTTTAAAAACTTTTTAAATTGCTATATTCTTTGTAAATAGCCAGCAAGAAACATAGAATGATGTTAATTGATAGTGATCTCTAAATTATGCATTTTAAGTATTTTCCAAATATTATATTTTAACTTCAGATTTTCCCTTCATTATATAGATAATTATGTGCTCATAGGTCGGTTCGCTATTATTTAATTTTTTCAGTTATTTCAGCTAAGTTACTGCATCCCAGGCTTCAGATTTTAATTGAGGGAAATTTGGAAAGCTGTCCATTTCTTTCTTTTCTTGAAAATAAAAAAGAGTAACATTGATCACATTTACTTAGACTGGAGTAATACACAAAAGTAAAGACATACTTTTTTTTGTTTTATGGGAAGTTCCAACCATTTAGTAAATGAAAAAAGAAAAGAAAAAACTGCATGTTATTGCATTCTCCTAGACTTTTCTTGTGTTATATGTGGTGGTAGCAAGAAAGGTAATAATCATAGTGCCTTCCATGGGCCATCAGGCAATAGAATGACTATAGCGGATTCAAAGGTCAGTTAAAAAGTGGAAGCCTGGAGCCCTGGCTGAGTTGCTCACTCGGTTGGTTGGAGTGTCATCCTGATACCCCAGGGTTGTAGGTTTGATCCCTGGTCAGGACACAAACAGGAAACAACCAATGAAAGTATAAATAAAGCAGGAAAGAAATGTTTCTCTTTCTCCCTCTCTCTCCCCTTCCCTCCCTCTTCTTCTTCCTTCCCTTCCTACCTCTCTTCCTCCCTCCCTCCCCTTCCCCTTGTTCCCCTCTCTCTCTAAAACAATAGATAAAAATTTTAAAAAATGGAAGCCCAGAAATCATTTCTTCCCTATCTCTCCACCCTATCGACCTGTGATCTTACCCCCTCATGTCTGTTAGATGCAGCCTATCACTTTCCTCCTCATTATTCTTTTTTTAAATAAAGATTTTATTTATTTACTTTAAGAGAGAGAGAAAGGCAGGGGGAAAGAGAGGGAGAGAAACATTGACATGTGAGAAAAACCTTGATTGGTTGCTCTGACTGGGGACTGAGCCAGTCACCTTTCAGGTGATGGGACGACAGCCAGCCCACGGAGCCACAACGGTCGTGGCCCCCCTCATTATTCTAACAGATGATATCTTCATTAAAACGTAAGAGCTCTTCACATCCAATACAGTTTGCAATGACGAAGACAGTAAAATACAAAATAGTAAGACTTTGAATATATTAACTCGGAGAAGGATGTAACTCAAATGTTTACCTTGAGCAGACTTGTTAGATTCTTTGGGTCAACCTCAATTGAAGTTTCATGGTGGCACTGAGTATACAAAATAGATACCATTCTTTAACATAAATACTAGATGAAATTGTATGGACTAAATGCTGAGTACAATGTGACAATATTAAAAATGCAGAGTAGCAAAGAGGTGATTGCAGAGTTTTCTTTTTATCTTGGCCATGACTAATTTGAGTTGAGTTTGGCAAACCTTGAGGTCACTTCAGAATTATTTCATTATGCATATTCATTATGCAAAGCTTTCTTTGTTCTTAGAAAATTATATGAACTTTCTTGGTCTAGCAAATGTTTTTACCAGCTTCTAGGACTGTGATGTGACCCCTTCACATGCACTAATGCCGTCGTACCCTTTTCCTCTTCAGTACGACCCATTCATTGTCACCTGGATGGCCTTCAGAAACTTAAGAGGGCAGCTGTCCACACCAGATAGAGGGTTGCCTCTTTCAGTCTCAC
This sequence comes from Trachops cirrhosus, assembly GCA_028533065.1. Taxonomy (NCBI): domain Eukaryota; kingdom Metazoa; phylum Chordata; class Mammalia; order Chiroptera; family Phyllostomidae; genus Trachops; species Trachops cirrhosus. The sequence continues at coordinate 172,982,990 of CM052538.1, forward strand.
TGGAGTGGCAAACAGAACACATGGGGATAGGGACTGAAGTCAGTTGTCTTGGAGGAGCACCTTACTTCTTAGCACAGACCTCGCCGTTTTTCTGACCCTGGGAGTTGTGTGGCTGTGATTCTTGGTGATGCTGCCATGTGACCCACTTTTCTGACGGTCTAATTAATTTAAAATTTTCTGATAGGAGTGATTTGAACAAAAGTCTTAAGTAAGGAATCAGAAAGTAGAGAAGCAAGAACACGACCTGTGTGTGTGAATGTGGGTGGAGGTCAGGGTGGGAACTTGTGCAAACTGTGCTGCGCCCCCGCCACCCCCACCGTTCTTGCCTGCTTTCCTAAGTTGGGCGGGTGGAAGCATCTTTGAAGACCTGGCTTCTGGGACCAGATCATAGGGTGGAACTAGAGGTGGAACTTGAGGGGAGTTTGCATCTGCCAATTCTTCATGATATTCTGATGTTTCTGAAAGGGTTTAGGAAACTTAGTGCTGGTTTTTTTTTTTTAATTCTGAAACCTGGACTTTAATTAGTTTGTTAGTACCAAAGCACATTTTGTATGTGAAAGGAAGTGGGAAATATCTTCACTGTCACTTGAGTGGCTTTCATCAAAATTAGGCACGCAAAACGCCGTATGGTGGTGAAGTCCAGCATGCCGTGTTTTGGGGGTTTCGGTGCTCCTGGGAAAAGGGCTTTATTATGCTCTCTTGGAAAGTATCGTTAAGCAAGATAGTGGGGAGATGAAGAGGCTTGGGGAAAGCCACTGCTCATGTCTGCACAGAACATCTCAAAGCCCCCAGCACCTCGGTGATCGGGAGAGTGTGGGAGGTGTGGGTGTGCAGCCCTCCCATGCGCGTCAGCCTCTTCGGAGCACGGGGTGTTCCCGAACTATTCTCAGCACATGCCTAGCTCAGTGTTCTTCCCGTAACAGTTTCCTCAATTAAAAAAAAAAAAGGACTGACAGGTACTCTGGAAGTTAAATAATGAATGCTTACTGAAGAACTAATGGACTGATTTTCTTTTCAGGGAGTCTTTTTTTTTTCTTTTTATTCTTTTTAATAAAGTCTATAACTTAATGCAGTAACTGACCCTTTTCTGCTACTGACCAATGTGTTTTTCTCTGGTTAATTGGAAAATAAATGGTTTGAGAAATTGACTAGGTAACATTTGATGGTTATTGGTCTTTGTAGGGGGACCTCTGAGCATGTTCTAGCTTTAAAGCTTTTGTAGCTACAAGAGGTGAGATATTCTGCTTCTGTGGCCACTTGTTTCCTCCCTGGATTTATTAGTGGAACAACTAATTCAATTAAGTAAGTAATTATTTGACACCTATATTATAGAGATTTTTTTTTTTTTTTTACTTAGGATAGAAATACAAAAAGAAATTCCCCTTGTAATCAAGTTGTTTTTCTAGAAGAACATAATTAAAAGTTGTTACTATAAGTTACCAAATGTAATAAGGCTTATAGTGGAAATACAAGTAAAATGCATTGAGGTGTCTGTAGAGTGAGAATTAAATCCATGGAGCTGGATTTGAAAGATGGAAAGGTTGATCCATCCATCTAGCCATCCATCCACCCATCCATCTATGAAAAGAGGAACACTTATTTCTCCAAGTAATCCCAGTAATTCATATTTATTATATAAAATCTGGATGTTGCTAAAAGGCAAACAGATAAAAGTAAAAGTCACCCAGTTCCTAGCAGACAACTCAGTCTCCACCACCCAGAGGCAGCATTTTAACTTTTTGTTTGTGAGATTTTTTCAAACATGCATAAAAGCAGAGCGAATAGTGCAGTGAGGCTCCAGGTGCCCGTCATCCAGCTGCAACATTTACAGATATTTTATCATTCTTACTGCCTCTGTCTTCTTCCTGCTTTGACTGATTGATTGATTGATTGGAGTTTTAAAACTCAACCCACATATTATACAATACCACATAACCTATAAATACTTCAGTTAGTATTTTTAACAGATAATAACTTTAAAAAGTAGTCATAGTATCATTAACCTTAATGAAATTAATGGTTATTCTTTAATATTACTTACGAGCTAGTCCTCTAGTCCATGTTCATTTTCCTCCATTGTGTCAGAAATACCGTTTTGCGGTTAGTTTGTTGCCGTCAGGGTCTGAATAGGATGAACGTGTTGGCTTGCATTCCTCTCTCTTAGGTCTTAATCTGTAACATTTTCCCTTCCCTCCCTTTTTTCATGCAGTTTATTGTGGAAGAAACTGGGTCATTTGTTCTTTAGGGCTGCTAATATTTAATAGTTTTTCTTATGTAACCATGTATATATTTTAAAAGCAAAATTGGTATCATACTCTACGTGCTGTTTGTAAGTTACTTTTTATATTTAGTGATATGATGAGGACATTTACTCTTTCACAATTAGTTTTTATTTTCTGTTAAGTCTTACAACATTATAGTAACTAAAAATGAGAAAAATGCATTTGATTGTATTTAAAGCAAATCTTACATTAATGATATATATTATAACAACAAATTCCCTTCCTCCCTCCTTCCCTCCCTTTCTTCCTTCCCTCCTTTCCTCCTTCCTTCCTTCCTTCCTTCCTTCCTTCCTTCCTTCCTTCCTTCCTTTCCTCCTCCCTCCCTCCCTCCAGCATCTGTTATGGGTCTGTATAATATTGATGATGCAGTTCTCTGATTTGAGAGTTTATTTCCCCCCCTGAGGAATGTAAATAGACGGTTGTGTAAAAGGCAGCCTGGCTGATGGTTTGCTGACAGGTTTGGGTACAGAGGAGGTGAATGGTGTCCACCTAGACCCTGATTTTCTGGATAGTCCACTACACAAAAGGAACTCTCCTTATTATTGATACCATAAGTTGACCTTTATTAAAAAATTAAGTTTGCATTCTCATATCAGTGTAGGCTACTGGTAGGGAAAGAATCCTAGGGGTTAAAAGGGAACATGACTGTTTTTAGGGATGTTAACATAATTTTAACATTTCTATATTAGGTTCTCTTCCAGTTACAGCCAAGTTTCTAGCCTAGGAAGAAGAGTTGTGTGAAAGTTCATACTAGTAATAATTAACCATACGAACTGAAGCCTCGTGTGGCCATATAAGTTGACAGTCTTCCGTTCTTCAGCAAAAACAAACAAACAAACATCCCTCTCCAGCTTCATTTGTGAAGTTACAGTTGCTCCTGGTAGTTTATCTTCTTGCATTTGATTAGTTTTTAATTTAGCAGTAGTTACAGGGGTATCCTTATTTCACCTTATTCTTTTACACTAAGTCACTTAATAACCCTGTAAAGTCCTTGTGGTGTGTTTTTTAAATTAATTTTTAATAGTAATAAATGGGTCTGTACGGTTATGCCCCAGTTCTCTAGCCCCTTCCAGGCTCCCCTGCTAGCTCTCCAGAGGCAAATCCCTTGTTGGTTTGCTGTTTATCATATAACAGCTTCGCATTTTTGTTTTTTAAAACTTCACATAATTGGTATTGTATTGAGTATCGGTAACTTTTTTTTCATTCAGTGACAAGCTTTGGAGATCTGTCCATATTAGTTCATGTAAATCTAGTTCCTCCTTTGACACTGCTGCTTAATGTGTAGACTAGTCACTTGTCTATAGTTTTTCAATGTTCTGTAGTTTCTAAAGTTAATTTAATTAAACATTTTTTATCATTTTTCTGTTGCTGAACCTCTAGATTGTTTTTGATAGGCCCTGATTACACATAAGCTTCAAAGAACAGGCTTGCCCTGGGCTCTGTGCACGTGGCCACACGTTTCTCTGGGTGGTTGTCAGGTCGTGAGGTGCTGCAGTAGAAGCTCCCGTATTGTTTTCCGGGGTGGGGGTGGGGGCTCCCATCAGTAGAGGGCAGGTTTTTTTATTCCACATGTTTATCTAAAGAAATGGGATGGGGTGGGAGCTAAATTTGAAAAACTAATTTGTTTATAAATATGTAGACCTCATTAAGTTCTAATATTTAGTCTCAAAATTTTTCTTTAAGACTGGTTTTATTTGTTCGACTATATTTTGCTACCAGATGTGAATTTATTTATACATAGAGAATTCTGCAATTAAATAGTTAGAAGTAAATTATGATAATGTCCACTGGGCTTTTGTATAAAAGGAACACCTCGCTTGAGAATTCGTGCCTTGGAGTAAAGCTGGATGTGGAGGTTGTTTTAATTGCTTCCTAGGTTCGAAGGCCGCTTCAGTTGACTGCTAATCTCTGTTCTGATGGCTAGGGAACGTGTGGTGTATTCAGCATAATAACACCACCTCATTGTGGACACCATGGGCAGAGGGGATACACAAGTAAACGAGAGCCACCACCGGGCAGGAGTAGGCACGGTGCCTCCTTTGGTTTCCCGTCAAGGACACTCTTCAAAGTAAAGATGGTGTACACCCTTTTCCTTTTCTTTGAGTGGTTGTCTGGCATGATGGGGAAAGCTGATATAGCTCCATACTCTTTTGATCTCTTAAGAAAAGAATGTAAAAAATTATTTTTGATTGATTATGGTCAGGAGCTGTGGTTTTTGAAGTTGTCTGTCTTCATGTGCTACTTCTTTCTCTCTAAAAGTTATGCACATTTCCAAAACCCTGTAACTGGAGGCCTCATTGGGAGTCTGAGCCTCGCTCTTTTCATCTGTCTAAGGGGACTAATAAGCCACAGGCCTCTCAGGGTTGCTGGCGTCCTGGGTGCCACTGTGGTGCCTCATAGGAGGAGGCCAGCTCTCAGCTGCACAAGGCCAGAGAAGTCACCGAGTCCATCCTTCCGTGACAGATGAGAAAACAGGTTAGGAGCGTGAAGGAACACCGTTCGTGCCCCTCAGTTTGTCCTCACGACTGAAGTAACCTTTGCCGCACATCAGATCACTTTGTGACTGCTTCTTGAGAAACCACAGAGGCAGCTTTTACACAAAGCGTTTTCCTTGCCTGGAATTTCCCTTTCTTCTTGCCACCTGTCAGCTTCCTCATCCTCCTCTGAAACACGTTCAAGTTCATTTCCTCGGGAAGGCCTTTATGGCTAATCCTGCAGGTGGATATTATTTCGTATCATTCACTCAAGTGTATCTCTCACTGTCAAAATTTGAACTTATTTGTATAGATATGTCTCAGAAGACTCTTCACTGTCCCCATTAGTTATCTATAAGGGATCTGTACCATAAAATGCTGGTCATGTGGGGAAGAGGAACTTCCTTAGAACAACGCCATATTTGTTGGCAGTCTAATGTCATTTCTGTGTTTTGAAAGAAAACGTCAACTGACAGATATAATTAAACTCTCAATAAACACCTGTACCAGGTTTTTAGTGTATTAGCTCCTACTCACAGACCTTTGTTCTGCCTTTTATATAGTCACCTTTGAAGCCTGTAGGTCAGAGCTAAGGATTATGTTAAATAAATTGGAATAAAACTGTCCACTGATACCTTTGCATATGGATGAGTATACTGCAACTTTCCCCATGTTCTCATCTTTTTCATATGCTATGAAAGTGGTGAACAAAATAAAAATACTAGCATAACGTGCAGAAGAAGTTATATGCAGACTGATTAGTCCATAAAGATCATATGAAAGCCAGGTTAGACGCTTTCATAATTCTAAACATGAATGAATGCACAATTGAGTGTTTCACTGTACAACATACACATTTTAATGTAATTTCCACATGGAGTTGAATAGAGAACTGCTTACATATGGCATCCATTTGGAATCCCATTTTGTGTGTGTATGTGTGTTAGGCCCTTGTGGGAATAGGCGGGAAGTATTATAGGTAGCTCTTTTCCCCAGTGTACAGACAAGTGTGTGTGTTGGGTGTGTCAGCTCATATGAAATGACTGCAAGGTCTTAGTTTATATTTGGGGTGTGAAGGAAAAGAGATCTAATCGCATTTTAGATTGGGAAGGAGCCTTAGCTGTCATCTGTTCATTTTATAGATGGAAAATAGATATTCACAGAGATCAAAAAGTTTGCCCAAGGTTATATTACTTTATGACGCTAAGGCTCAGAGCTCTGAGCTTGTGGAGATGGATGTCACCGTTGATGCTTTTCTAAGAAACTGTAGTGTCTCTCTGCTCATTCAGGGACCTCCGAGTGTGTCCTAAGTTATTTATCTTTTGTATTTTGAATACTTAGAAAACTAGGTTGTTGACGGGGTTTGAGACTAGAAATTTTTTCTTTGAATATTCTTTAGCATGGTGTCCACAGTTGTTTTTTTTTTTTTTCCTGAGAAGACATCATAGAAAACCAAAACTTTGTCTAAATTGGAGTTTTATTATTTTCTTATATTGCAAAATAAGTAATTTTTTTTGAGAAGCCTTTGTGGAAAACATTTTTGAAAATCCATGGCAGTTTCGGTTTCACCTTGCAAGTGTTGACTTTAAGTTAATTGTGCCTGACTTCTACTCTAAAGACTGGGTCTTATTTATCTTTCTATTCCCTGCAGCTCCTAGCACAGAGCAAAATGTTTAGAAAGCCCACTTGGAGGGCAGTTTATCTGGAATCTCTCTCTCTATTTTCCTACCCAAATCCTTAGTGAGAATTACTTCACCCTTCTGTGTCCCTGGCTTTTCTCTTCCATGTTATTGTGAACCAAGGATCAAAGGAAACCTCAAGAAGAATTGTTTGGATATTGGAAATACAAAATTTCTTACTGATCAAAATTAGATCACTGGGCCAGGACATAATTTTGACTCTTGTTTGTTGAAGTCTTACCACACGGCCGATACGTATCCTTTGAGTACAGAGATGAGTTGGCATGACCCACGGCCTTTAAGGACCGAAACTCTAATAGACGAGGCAGGTGTGTATGTAGGTGCCGCGGTGGGAGGATTAGAAGTGTTGAAGCCATACATGTACCCTTGATGTTTCTCATTAGTGACATATAGAAGGATAGGAATACCATGGATGGTATAAATTCAATCACAAAGTAATTAGTTTTTTTAAAATTAAATTTTATGTTTTAAAAAGCTAATACTTGCTCACAGAGTAAAATCTAAAAGGTTATATTGTAAAACAAAACCGCATAGCTTTTACTCACATGTCACTAGTTTTTCTGCTGTTATCCTTTACTTTTCCAGGATCCAATCCAGAAATGTCATACTGCATTTAGTATGTATGCATTTTGAAATTTAATTTTACGCAAATGGTAACATACTGTACTGTGCTTTCATTCCCCTTCATTCTAGCTTATGGTTGTACTTTATTATCCAATTTCTTAATGATGGATTTTGAGTTGTTTCCAATCTTTTGATATTATAGTATTAACAACGCTACAGTAGCTGTCCTTGAACTTGCAACTGTGCTGGTTTATAGAGAGGAATTTCTGGGTTCAAGAATATATATTGAATATCTTCATATCTGTAATAAGTATTGCTAAAGTGCCTTTCGTAGACACTGTGCAAGTTTACACTCCCACCAGCATTGTACGCCTCTCTGCTCCCTCTCGCCGCAGTAGTGTGATTAAACCCTGTGATTTTTGCCAGTTTCGTGCCTGGAAAAAGGAATGTTGTTGCTGTCTTCCCAGGCCCCTCGCTTGCCCCCGGAGGCCCAGCTCACTGTCGCCTGTTGAAGGGCAGCTATTCTTGCTGCGAACTGACCCCTGTGATCGTTTCCTCGTTTGTCCAGTGAGATAAGCTCTTTCAATAAGAAGTTGGCACTTTGCGATGGGAGCTGCTGATTTCTTCCACTGGGTTTATATTTTGTCATTAATGGTAAATTTTGCCATGTATAATTTTATTATTTTTGTATAGTCAACTTTATTAGTTTTTATTTTATGTGTTTTGGATTTATGTTACAATAGTCTTATGCGCTCCAAGAGTGTGAAAAATGTCTCCTGTTTTGTTTAATATTTTTGTGGTTTCTTATTTTAATTTTTAAAGTTTTTGATCAGTTTCCGATTTTTGCGGTGTGAGTTGGTATCCTGTTCTCTTTTCCATGTGGCTGCATGGTTGTGCTTATACCATTTATCAAGTAATTTACCTTTTCTGCCCTGATTTTAAGTGTTGCGGTTTATCCTTCATCCCTATCTCTCCAAATTATTTTTGGAATTTTTAGTTTATCCTTTGATGGTCTATTCATGAACCAGTTTCACACTTTTCAAACTACTGTGTATTTATAACACATTGTACTGCCTCACATGTATTCCGGCTACTCTCCTTCATCGGTCTTCTCTTTCCTAATTCCTCTCATGATTCTCGCCCGTTTTCTCTCCCTTATGAACTTCCATTAGATCCTGAATTTCCAAAGAATATCCTGCTCATCTTACAGGGATTGTGATAAACTTACATGTTACCTTATATTTCTTTAAAGCATCGGTCCTCTAGCAATTTGTTTGGTATAGCCCAAATATTTTTCTTATGTGCTGCTTTTTAAAAAGTTTATTTTAAAAAGATTTATTACTGATCATATAAATGGCAGTTGTTAAACATAATCTTACCTTCTTTGCACAACCTGCTTTCATATACTTCTATTTTCCCTATACTTTGGTGAGAGTCTTTATTTTATTCACGTTCTGTAATTAGCACAGTGCCATCCATACAGAAGGTAAATGTTTTAAAAAACTCAGTCTGCTGTGCCATCCTTACTGGAAAGTAATTTGGGAGTACCTATTAAGATTTAACATGTATGCACACATACAGCGTGACCCTACAGTTGCATTACCCGGCACCTACCCTAGGGAAAATGTGCATCTTATCAGCGAGACCTGGGCTCCATGGGCAATGGCAGGTCCTGCTGTTTGCAGCACCTACTGTCACCCTTTCCTTTCATCCCCTTTCCTTTTAGCCATTGAATTCTGTTGAAGATGTGAAATCTCGTAGAAGTGGGTTATAGCCCAAGCTGAGCACTTCTAATTTGGTTCTCCACCTTACCTTTCAGTTAAAAACAAAAACAAAAACGAAACTCTTCATCATGGTAATCCTTAGAAACATGTTAGAATCAGCTAAATATTTTTTTCCTTTCAAACTTCTTAAATCATCACCTTCATCTTCCCTCATTTCTGATCATTCCCCTTCCCTGCTGAAAATCACCATCATTAGCCAGCGTTCCTGATTGCAGTAGCCTTGATGAGTGTGTCAGGGACAGAAATACTCTCAGTCCTCTGTCGTTCTCCTCCTGTTCTCGCCCCTGCGCAGTCAGCATGATAAATCCTGTTCTTCACAGAGATTAGATCTACGCCACCCACTGTAGTCCTTGTATCTCCATTCATTTTGGGAGTACAGCTTCTTCCTTTGTGTCTGGGATCTCGACTCCAGACCCTGTATCTATGAAATCTTTGTTTCTATTCCAGGGATTCCTTATTAAGCAAATTTGTGTGTGTGTGCACTGTGGTGGGGGGAACACGATTGCTTTCATGTCATACAGACTTGAACCAAGGTTGCATCAGAACAGAAAATTGTTCTGTGCAGAGTCCTAGAAAAAAGGCTCCCTCATTGTCTTAGCATTAGGTTGCTGAGGAATGGAGAGAGGAGAGAACCATCTGGTAACCTGGGAATTAAGGGAAGCAGGGAGGTGGAATTGGAATGTTTAAAAAACTAAGCAGCTATTGGAACGGTGCCTGGGGCTTGGGTCATGCTCTCATGTGCTTCTTTCTGCAGCATGCATGCCTCCCTTCTGGACCAGCTGGAAATCCGTGGGCTGGTTACTATGGGAATTGATGGGTGCTGCTGGCAGTGGGAGAAGGAAAGTTCTTGGAACTGATTCAAAAATCATAGGAGAGCAGAGTTTTTTCCCCTCCCTCTGGCTTCCTTGCTTACTGTTCTTTGACTTGATTAACTAACTTGATTTTAGCTTGGTGAGAGCATTTCTAATAGCTCACTCCTGGTGTCCCAAGGAGAGATGGAGCGGGCAGACTTCACAGAGAAGAGGGCAGCACAAAGGATTGCTAACTTGCCCGATGAATTTCTGTTTATAGCAATTGGCTCCTCAGGCTTTGGTGAACTCAGAATTAAATTCAAGCTTCTGGTTCTTTTTATACTGTCAAGGAATGTGCTGTAGAGAAAGAGAGGGGAGAATTAATATTTAATTCCAGAATCACAGCCTTTCCCTTTTCTTCACTGCTATGACCCCTCATAAAATGGGGGGTGGGAGGAGCGGCATTCAGTTTTTGTTAGAGGTTTGCTGATTCTGAAATGTTGGAGATAGAAAACAGATGTTATTTATTTATTTAATTGATTTTTAGAGAGAAGGGGGGGAGAGAGAAACACTGGTTTGTTGTTCTACTTATTCATGCATTCATTGATTGATTATTGTATGTGCCCTGACCGGGGATCGAACCCTCAACCTTGGTGTATGGGGACACTCTAATCAACTGAACTACACAGCCAGGGCTGAAAACAGATATTTTAATGAGGTGATACTCACATTGGAAAACAGTGAATTCAAAATATATTTTATAAGTCAACCTTCATTAATTTGATTAATCAATGACTTTAAAAAGCCCTGCCATAAAAAATTTAAAAAAAATACAAAGTCTTAGCATAGTACATGCTAGTTTATTTTTATAACTACTCATGAATATGGAATGTAAAGCACTGATTTATTTTTCTAAGAAAAGTATTTGTCTTGAGGAGAGGAGAATATTAAAGTACCGTGGACATTATAAAGTTTGACAGGACAGAAAATTCCCCCCTGACATTTTTGGTTTCAGTTCACTGTTTTCTGTTGTTTCTGATTCTTTTACCACTAATGAAAACCTCATTCGGGGAAAACTTTTCCGTTTAATTTTTGAGCGATTTGGTTGGACTCCTTCCCTGGCTGTGAGACAGCTGTCTAGACCTGTTGAGACCCGGCGAGGGGTCTGAGAGGTGGTGAGTCACTGGGCAGAGCCTTGGTGCAGCGGTCACTCCCCTCATGGTCGCGGTGATTTCTTTCCACAACTTCAGCACTCCCCTGTAATGCATTCGGTTCCCGCTCTGTGGTGGGGAGGAGGGACTGGAAAGGAAGGCCACTGCCCACCGACCTCGCCCGCCTTCAGCCTCTGCTCTAGGAGGTAGCGTGATGCAAGCAAAGCACAGGGCAGGGTGTGCCCGCTGTGCTGGGGATGAGCCCGTGCAGTGTGGTGGTGGCTGGCTCCAGGGTCAAGTGCTTTGGTAAAGGTGGCTGATGTGATTTATTTTTCGTAATGAATTTGAATTTTATCTTTAGCCGTATATTGGAATGAAATTGAAATTGTATATGCCTTCAGAATTTTGTCAGCTTGGTGAGTTCATGGCTATAAGAGGACTGGAAACATGGTGTTATTCTCATAAATCTATTTGATTAGTGATAATTCTGTGACTTATTTCACATACACAGCCACAGATGGAGGTTATTTATGGGTCTCTTTCAGATGCAAAGTCTTATGTGGGGAGTCTTTCCCATGAGGCATAAGGCCGGCCAAAGCATTTAGATGGGACTCCCTCATGGCCTTCTCTGGGCTGGCTTCCCGAGTCCCAAAAAAGGGAACTCCAGCCAGGCCTCTGGTGGCTGCCATCCTTGTATTATTGCCTAGAAGTTCCCACAGGGTTCTGATTGAGCCTTTAGCCATCTAGATTATTTGTAAAAATATGTCCATCATACTGCTATTTGGAGAGGATTATACTTTTATACTTAATAAAATGTTTCTCACTTATTAGTATCAGTGTAAAGAGAAAATTAAACTAGTTAGGACTGATTGTAAAGCATGGTTTTTCTTTTTTTTTAAGATTTTCTTCTTTCTTTATTTATTTTTAGAGAGAGGGTAAGGGACAGAGAGAGAGAGAGAAACATCAGTGTGTAATTGCCTCTCGAGTGACCTCCACCGGGGACCTGGCCTGCAACCCAGGCATGTGCCCTGACTGGGAATCGAACTGGTGACCCTTTGCTTCTCAGGCCCACACTCAGTCCACTGAGCTACACCAGCCAGGGCTGAAGCGTGGTTTTTCATTGAGCCTAGAGGTGGTGGCACAGGAGGATACGGTCTGTAAGATTCCTATACTCAGGTACCAAGTTTGTCTTGTTCTTCATTGTCTGCTTTTAGTGTATGGGACACAGTGAGTCCTAAAATGCTTGTGGAGTGAAGGGGTGATTGTTATTGTGGAGTAGCTATTGCAGTTGATGGAAAAACTGGTGAGGTTTTTAATTAAGTCTCCTTTCTCCTGGTTCTACAGGTTTTGTTAGTGATAAAGGTTTTTTAAACACTTGTTTGATAGGTTGCTTCAAAATGTTAATAACACTTTAAAATTCTTTTTACATAATATAACCAAATAGAACAGAAGTAAATAAAAATATAAAATCTTGTAGGCTAATTAAAAAACTGTAGAACATGTAGTATTACATCTTCTTCCATTCTCTTTAGAAAGGGTCGCATTAAGATATCTGCCTTCTGGCCAAGATTTCAGTTACTTGACTCAGAGTCCAGTGTTCAGATGGAAGTGCAAGAAAGTTTGCACAAAGCAAGGAACAGTAATGAGATTTATTCTGCCCCTAGCAAGTTGGAATTTGTTTTTGTAATTCTAGTAATTAATGATGAAAATATATTATTTTGTTGACATTTAATAGAAAGTTAATGTGTGTTAATATTAAGTATTTGTTTTTCTGATAAAGCAATACAAAATATAAGGACAAGGTGATTATTTGAAGATTCGATCGTCCTAGTGGAACCTTATGTTTCTTCAGTATAACGTAGCTTTGTCATGACACGTTGCGCATCAGCTGATGGTTGGAATATCCTTTGGACGCTTCTGGGCACCATTCATCTGGGAGCCAGGATACAAAAGTCGGAGGGGAGATACATTTTCTGCTTGTAGCTTTTGAGTCCTTAAGATTTAAAAAGTCCTCTAAGATTTTATTTTTATACCATAAGAAATTTCACAGGGTCATTCTGTCTCTGAAAATATTTAGCCTTTTATAATATGATGTTATAACTTTGCAGCCCAGTATCTAGAGTGAAGGAGGTGGTTGATTCACTGTATATAAGACCTAAGTGGAATTCTGGATACTGCCTGTTGTTTTTAATACTTTTATAAGGAAATAATCTTTTAGGCCAATCAGTACATCAATTTGGAAAACTGGTCACATTTCATTATTGATAAAGAGCTTTACCTTTTTATACTTGTAGTTCATCAAAATCCTTCTGATGGGATTTGAATGAGTAAAAGTGAAATTGGTTTAAAATGGAAGCCACTTGTGAAATTGAAGATGTTAATGTGTTCAAGATGATTTACACAATAGAACCCTTGAAAAACCAACAAATACACTTGCAGGAGCCCTTCCTTGAGACACTCTGTTATGATTAAAGACTTTTCTCAATGTTTATAATCTTGCTATGCTAAGTGGGTTAAGCAGAAGTTTGTACTGCATGGAATTTATTATTTATTTATTTAATTTTTACTCACCTGAGGAGATATTTTTATTACTTTGATAGAGAGAAAGAGGGAGAAGAGAGAGAGAAAGAGAAACAGTAATATGCCAGGGAAACATCAATCAGCTGCCTCCTGTACAGGTGCCGATCAGGGATCGAACCTGAACCTAGGTGTGTGCCTGGACCAGGCATCGAACCTTTCGGTGTACAGGATGACGCCCCAACCAACTGAGCCACCCGGCCAGGGCTCTACTCTATCGACTTTAGATTTGCGAGACCAAACCTAATATCTACACATATATGTACATATCTGTGGCATGTATGTATATCTGCAGGCATAGTTATGACAGCCTTTTTCTCAGAGAGAAAGGAAGTCAGTCAGCAGGTACAACTTCCATACAGTGGTGCCATACTCACCCAGCGGAGACCCAAACGCATCCTCCTGGTGCGGAAAGCACTTGCACAGAGACCCCCTCTGCGCAAGCTCTGTGGAGTCCATCCTTTGGTGCCCGTGTCTGTGGGAGGCAGGAGAAGACCTAGACCCCCAGGGATAAAATAACATGTGAAATCCAGTCTTGGGTATGTTTTTCTTTGCTTATCAGTTTCTGTCCCGGCAAACCTATTATAGTCATCAAAACAAAGCAGAACGAGACTTTTATAAAGGTTAGATGTCAGCGGTGTTAGAACATTCCTTTTTCTGTGCGTTTAGACACTCTGAACCCGGGGCTCTAGTTTCTGTGTGTGCTTAGCAGGTGTGTTAGAGACGGCCAGGCAATTCATGTCCCTGAAAGTAATATCCGTGGCCACTTCTTAGGTGCCCAGAGCCTTGACAAATAGTGTGTGGCTGTAGCCCTTCCCAGTCCTCTGGGACACAAAGAATAGGTTTATTTACTTCAATGGGACCAGTGTAAAATTCTCAATCAAATTAGCATTCATTGTGAAGAAAATAGAAGTGTGCCATTCTGTACTTTTCCTGGGGGTTATAGGAGGATGTTTTCAAATCAGAGGAACTCCAGAACACAGAGGCTTAAAAAATTCCCAGACTTTGCTGATTCGTGGTTGTTAGAACAGGGAATGAATGGGCATCAAACTTTTCAATGCCTGAGACTATTTCCCATCCATAGTTCCCAGGTTTTATTTCTTTTGCTCATCATAGAAGATCAGGAGATGTGACTGATTTTTTTTGCAAATAGCTTGTGTCCTGAGCAGGACTGTGAGAAACAAGACTGACCTCTTTTCCTTTGGTTTCTGGGGAGCGGTGTTGACACTAGGCGCCGCTGGGCCAGTCCTGGGAGGGGTGTGCTGCTCACGCCTTTGTTTGCACAGAGAGAGAACCACGTGTCTGGACGCTTCGGACTTTACCCCCACATGCTGCTGAGGGCAGTTTCTGTATCATGTGAAGTAATTGCGAATGGTGCTTGGAGCTTCAGGAGAGTTTAAAGACGCTGATTATGTGGTCCTTGCCAGTGAGGTCTGGAAGGGGGAGCTGGCTTCGGGCACTCGTTCTGTGCCCGTAAGAACCAGTTCCTGAATGTTGGGGGGAACCTTAACCCCAGTACTGATTGGTGCCCAGAGTTAAAAAGCTGAGCAAAAGCTAACAGATGCCAAGTTTAAGTATGAAATGTTTGTGAGAATGAACTTTAAAATTGGGCTTATATTCTGTTTGAGGAGAGGAAACTTTTTTGTGTGAAATAATTGCAATTTTAGTGGAAGACAGCATATAGTCTAATTGCTTCATTGGCAGTTTGTACTTATCCAAGATTAGAAAGAAAATCCATTTAGCAAGCTGAAAACACGACTAGAAATTTTGACTCTGTCTGAAGAGGGGGAGAGGAGGTAAATTGGAGAAACTCTTTTTCAGCAAGTGTGACCTCTTCCATGTTGCCTGACATCTTGAGTATTCTCAGTTGTCTGAGGCTTTGATGGGAGTCTGGGATTAGAATCAATGTTCATTGTCCCCCATTTGGACAAAATACTTATTGATGTGTGTCTACCCCACGTATTAAGCAAGATAAGCAGTTTTCCCCTGTCGCTAGTCCTGAGCTGAGAGAAGTTATGAGCCAGAGCTGAAGCTGAATCGTGTACACCTACCCTGATCACTGTTCCTTTCCTGGGGATTTTCTTTAAAACATAATCTGATTTCAGCCGTGCAGAATCTGTCTGTTCTCAGCTGTAAGTGGAGCGCCAGTCTGGCAGTCTCTGATTGGTTGTACTGGTGGCTAACGGTTTCAGTGCACGTGTGCTATGTGGAGATACGCATTTGGTATTAATGTTGCTCAGCATAATTATTTCTTACTTAAATGTGCGATGCTTTGATGAGTCTGAAAGTCTTACTGATTATAACAGTTGGATGACAAATATTTCTTACCCAGTTGCTGTTGCAAAGTATATTTCCCTCTCAGACTTTGTTGTAGTTGTACCAAGCAAAATAAGTAATATAGATGTTAGGTAATTGAACAGAATTTTCAGTTAAAATCAAATAGTTTTTCATGCCTTTCTGTTTATTTTAAAGGATTTCTTTTTCCTGATTAGGTAATAGATGCTAATTTTAGCTAATTTGGAAAATAGAAAGGGACAAAAAAGGAATTCTCATCTTTCTAATGTTAATATTTTCTCAATTAAAATCTGAAAACTCTATTTGAAAGCACATTGCCAGTTGATGAGTTCAGTAGATTCTGCGGCTAAAGAGGGCTGGCATCTAATCAGACAATGCACAGGACTGGCGTTGTCTGCTTGACGTCTGTGATCTGACAGCGCTGACCACAAGGAGGAAATAGTGCCAGGAGCTGTTGTGTGCGTGTGTTTGAAGTTGCAGAAGCTTGAATTGGACACTTTACCTTCTATTGACTTCTACATTAGCATTGCAGTGAAAGGAAACTTTCTAAGACATAAGAAATAAAGAGTAAAGCTTGAAAATTACTTTACTGAAAAGTTCCTATCTGAAGTAAGATGGAGTTTAGATCTGCTATGCTGTGGTTGGTTGTGGTGCCCAAAATGAGCTGTGCTGCCTCAGTTTAGCCAGGTTTCTCAGTGCTTCGGGGTTGCCTTTAACGTGACCTCAAATGCTTGCCCCCAAATTCTGATTGTTCTGTCAGGGGAAGGCCCCAGGTATGACATCGGCGTCATTAGGTAGTAGAGAGTTTACCATGCACTTATGTTTTGTCTAGCTATTCTGGGATTTTGGAAAGGCATATATTTTGATTTTTGTGTGTGTGTGTGAGGGACATCCACAATATTCATGTATTGTCCACAGTTATGTGACTTAGGGCTCACTGTGAAAGTTGATTGTTTTCCACAGTTTACGAGGTCCTCTGGTCAAAGACAATGTATGCCACTAGCTTTGTGTTTTGTGGCTAAAGGTGCTTTCTTGTGGCCTCCAGGACCAGCCCTTGTGAGGCAGAGGATGGAGCAGCTGCTGTCAATCCCATTTTACAGATAAGGAAACTGAAGAACCTTGTCTGATGCCCTTTGGCTCTTACAGGGCAGCTGCCATTCTTTTTCCCCCTTTCTTTTGGCTGTCTTTCTAGTGGTACAAACACCATCCACACCAGTGACTCCAGTAACAACAAGAGCTGAGCTTTACTGATCAATCGCCATGTCCAAGGCAATGTTCTAAGTGCTTTGTGTGTATTGACCCGAATCTCAATCTTATAGAATGGGTATTGTGCTCTTTTTAGAGACTGAGGCATTTTCAACACTCGTGTCAGAGGGTAATTGAGAATCATAAATGAAAATATGTAAACTCTAAGCAGGTCCTGAGCTCTCAGTAAAGGATAGTAGTTAACGATGATTATAGCATGTGTACAGTTATAATTTCTGCTTATATATCATCATCTCCATTAGCCATTGAGCTTATTGTCCACGGTTGGTACTGTTTTACTGTTACTGCTGAGTGATCCATTGAGCGTATGTGCAGCCGTATTCTGGGTTTTAGGGTTTGATTTCAGTTATGCTCTCCAGCATCTGGTTAATCACCTGGTCAATCAGGCTGTCACGTGTAATCCGTATAGATTGGTGCTATATCGAACCCATAGAGGCCTATAGTCTGGCCACCCACCCCCATCCATGCCTGGGGCACTTTCCACAGGTTGAGTTCTGAGGCACGAACACACTTAACTCGACCTTTGTGCTAACTCTGGCTGCTGGAAATCTATACTCTAAAGCAGCAGTCCCAACCTTTCGGCGGCAGGGACTGGTTTTGTGGAAGACAGTTTTTCCACAGACCCAGGGGATGAGGGGTCTGGGGGGTCTGGGAGGTGGAGGGTGGGGGTGGTTTCCGGATGATTCAAGTGTATTACATTCAAGCTCACCTCCTGCTGTGCAGCCCGGTTCCTAACAGGCCCAGACCAGGCCCAGACTAAGCCCGTCCTCAGCCCCGAGGTTGAGGACCCCTGCTGTAAAGATCTTCTGACATCAAAAACCAGTATAACATGAATTTTCAAGTTGAGATAAAGAGAATGTTGTGAAATTGGCTGAAAAGAAATTTGGGAAAGCTGAAAATATTTTTGCATTAGGATGTTCTGTTTCCTTTGAACTGTAGCCAAGAAACTCTTCATAATAGCCTGCATTTCAAATCCAACTGTACCAAAAAAAAAAAAGTGGTAACAGTGTCAGTGTAGCTGTTTACTCTCTTAGTTTTCTCCCTTTTGAAGTTGGGGTGGAAGAATAAGGCCCTCACTCTCACTCACATGGGATGTCTCCCCTTGGAGTCAGCCTGTCTTCCAAGGTCGGAGAGGTCCCCACGGCGGCGTTGCCACAGTGAGTGATCTTCACAGTGACGGAAGCCAAAGGGGCACCACAGGGCGGCTGCCATTTTTGGTCCTAGGGTTTTGATCTTCTTTGCTGTATCCAGTACGAAGGCTCTGTTTTTAGTTACCGTTAACAAACATGACACTACCTTGAAGAAAGGATCAGGAAATTTAGATAGTAAGTTTGGTTTCAGTCCTGTAGCTCAGGGTGGATGGCGTGATTGGCCAGGAAAGTGAACTCCAATTGGCTTTCGTTCTTCTCTCTGAACCAGTGAAGTGACATTAGTTCTCTTGGGAAGGGTAATTGAGATAATGGGTAAAACTAATCCTCTTTTGCTGGGGAGCTGAATTATCCTTTATAGGATATAACTAATGTTAGACCTGAGGCTACACTTCCGGCCACAGGGAAGTCTCCAGGTGCTTCTTTTCCTCATTGTTCAGATACAGAGCACCTGGAAGTTACGGGGATTTTAATAGAAAACCATGAAATTTCAATCTGTTTAATTGGATCTTAGGAACTAAGAATGTCTATTCTAGCAAAGAAGGACCAGGTAGGTATTACACAGTCACAACTACTGGCTCAGGGTTGGATGGAGGAGGGGAACTGCCCCAGTTAAGCACGTTTTTTTTCAGTGGGAGGGGGGTTTGGGGTGGGGATATGGGGGCACGCCAGTTTCCTGCTATTGCTCTCCCCCTACTTGTTCCGCTGTGTGCGCTTTGTTGGTATCTGCCAGCAGAGACCCTGTGGCAGAAGCCAGAAGGTTGATGCAAGTTCCCCAGGAGAAAAACCTTAAAATTGAGAAAAATTTCTCCTACTGTTTTAATTTGTTTTGTGAATAGGGAGGAAGATCTCTATTATCTTATTTTTTTAACAGGATTTAAAAATGGTTGGTATATGTTTATTGGAAATAATGCAAGCAATAATAGAAAACTTAAAGTAAAAATCACCCAACTCTTAGTGCAGAGATGTATGTAATATTTTCTAAAATATTCTTATGTAATTTTTGTACACATAATATGAAAATACACATGTACACATACAGTTTTTTATTTGGTTTTATATTCTGTTTTATTCGTTGCAAGGCCTTATTGATTTTTTTAATGACTCCTGTACTGATGTCATAGATTTAATTTATCCATATTTCTCTGGATGTCTGTTTACAGCTAGAGAGGATTTTCTGTGGGACTCTATACCCATTTATATAAAATGCTCTAAAATCTTAGTAAGAAGATGAGTCTATCAATAAAGCAAAACTTCAGACAAGTTACTGGTTCTGGGCAGCCAAATTTTTCATGCAGTGAAGCATTCATCTAACTGATAAATACTAAGGTTTTTTTAAATAACATCAATGAAAAATTTTCTAGAGTGCATCATACATATTCTAGCTGCATACTTTGGCCCAGGGAATTTATCCTAATGAAACAGAGACATGTGCCATGTCTGTACCATGGTGTTCATTGCCACATTGTATTTGAAGGTAAATACTTGAATATATTCAGCAATTTATGACTGTATTCAATACTGATTCAGTAATGCAGCCATGAAACTTTTAATTCTAAAATATTTGAAAGAAGGAAAAATAGTCATAGTATAATAAAAGAAAAATGCTTGATAGGAATTGTACACAATGCCAATTTTATTAAGAAAAAACACTCTGCTCTTTCAAATATATTTATGTATTTTTATCCTTACAAAAATATGTATAGATACATGCGCTCATAACTTCATGTTTTCTCTTATTCAAACAGTGTAGCATCCACATAGAAAAGCACACAGATCCTAAGTTTTCACCTTCGATAAATTTTGCAGACTCAACCCACATGTGTAAATTAAAAATTAAAATATTACCAGCAATCCAGAAGCTCCTTCATGTCCTTTCCCATTTCACTACTGCTGCCTTCATGGTTACTAGAAGTAACTACTGTCCTGACTTACGTCTCCTTGGATTAGTTTTGTCTGATTTTGAACTTTACAAAAGTGGAGTAATGTAATATATACTCTTTGTTCTGACTTCTTTTGCTCAATACTTGTGGGTATAACAGGGCCACTGCACCCCCACGTAGTATTCTTTCATGTAACTATAGTCCAATTTATTTGCTACTGAGTATCTGTTTTTCCTCCCAATTTTGGGCCGTTATGACTGATGCTGTCATACACATTCTCATATTTGTTTTTTAGGCACATGACTGTATGTTTCCGTTGTGTATCTGTGCCTAGGAGTGGGTCACTCAGGGTGGATGTGTGTTTGTTCAGCGTTAGTAGACAATGCAGAAACCCTTGAGTAAATTAGTTGGACCAGGTCACTGTCACTGACTGTGAAGGAGTTCCAGTGGCTCCAGGGATTCAGCAGCACTTACTCTAGGCTTTAATTTTAGCCATTCTAGTGGGTGTGGAGTGGTACCTGTTGTTGTTTAGATTGCATTTTCCTGGTGACTAGGGAGTATTCGCACTTTGACCCAAACAACTTCCTTTCTGAGGAAATCTTCTGTTATTAAATGTTGTGCTAATTCACCTTCATTTCAGTTTTAATGGGAACTGTTATGTTCCTTTTGGCATTGAGGCTGTATTCTGTGCCAGCTTCTCAAATCACCAAACCCAGCATTTATTCTGTATCCTTTAAGTGGGCTATCATCAGTAGGTACAATTTGTTAAGCATCCAAATTTTGCTGCTTGATGATCCAGTTTAATGTGATTTCTATTTTGTGTTTGAAATCGTGAAATATTTAAGGTTAATTATCTGCTTTACATTGTGACTAATTAAGATTTTGGTCAAAGAATTCAACTTAAGAAATTCAAAAGGAAGAACTTTCTGGCTTTAGTGCAATAATTTTCTCTAGACCAGTATGTCAAGAGTGACTCATCATCCCCTGTTTTTATTCCAAGTAACTTTGAAAAGAATCTCACTGTAGAATAGAAAATTACAAGTATATTTAATGTAGGTGCAAAGCGAACTTGAGACTTACGTCTGAGTCCTGTAGCTCTGTGGAACATTTGTGGGAGAATTGTCATCCTGGAGTCTGGTTCCTAGCTTTTAATACTAAATTCTCTTTGATCACGAAATGAAACTAAGAGATCCTTTAATTAGCAAATTGTTGGTCTCAGAACAGGGAGGCTTTGCGGTAGGACATCAGTTTGTGTCTTGAAATGGCGCGGAGACCCACTGAGTCCCGAGTACCCAGGCTGCCCATTATCATTCATGTTTTCTAATTCAATCGTCATCAGTACTGTGGGAGGCAATGTTATACCCATATTATATATGAGGAAATTGAGGCTGAAAGGGGTTAAAGGAACATAATGCGGATAGGTGGCAGTTCCCTTACTCCAATTTTATGATTACATTATGGAAAATTAACAGTATTTACAATCTTTGGCTTAAATGAAACAAGTGTCAATTCTTTAGATGTCCTGGGACACCAGAAGTATATAAAAATGGGGTAGTTGTTGAATCTCAGATGAAGGCGAAATAGGGCATTGTATGGAGAGAGTTGTTCTAGTTTTATTTTGTCTCATATAAAGGTTCTCAAGCAAGCATCCTGATTAAAGGTGCGTATATCAGTCAATGTATACCAATGGCAGTGGTGATGAAATTAGAGAAATTTAGGGCTGAATCTCCATCTTAAAAAAAAAGCCCAAAAAAGCATGTGTTTATTGATGTTTATGGTTGACCTTGTGGTTCCTGAAGGACTCTGTCAAGGGACCTGACTGTTAGGGAGATCTCAGTTGTGTAGCATGATAACCTTAACACATATAGAAAGGGAAACTGGCAGGAGGCAGACGCAGGCACAGGGCTACAGGAATTCACAGCAACAGGAGACACATTTCAGCTCAAGCCTGTGAGAAATGCTTTCTGGAGAAGGTCGTGTTGGAACTGCCCTTGAAGAGTGGACAGATTGTGGACACTCAGAAATTGGTATCTGGTTGGGGGCAAAGCCACTGCAAAGTTTATCTTTCCCTAACTCTGAATAAATGCTGATCAATTGAGTACTGTAAGTAAAACTTGGTTTTACAACAAAATGGTATGTGTTGTAAAACCGCAGTGTTTTGGATGAAGGTCAGGCAAAGCCTCTTTTAGCTGTCTTTGTCTAGTAGTTGTCACCCCGGTCACTCCCTTCATCTGCTCCTCTACTCTGGAGGTTCTGAAGCATGTGCTGTGTGAGGCGGGACATCCTATACCATCTCTTCTTCACATTCTTTACGTATGCTCTCCTCTCTGCAGGAGTCGGCCTTGCTACCATGTTACTATTTAACAGAGCTTGGCACTGAGTAAGAACTTGATAGATCCTTCAAGAGTGACTGCACAAGCTAAGGATTAAGTGAAATAGAATATCGTGCCTTTTTACTGAGTTTGTATTTTATTATGAACAGGTATTTGTTTGGGTTAGTTGCAACCTGACCTAGAAAGTCATTGTACTGCAACAAGTTGGTTTAGAGGTCAGAGGAAGTGAGTGTGTAGTTTTGTAACTTTACACAAAAATTGTTTATCTTTAGCCAGGATTGCTTGTGTGCCATTGTTTGACCAAGTGAATGACTCTGAAAATGGTTTGACTCCGAATGATTGTTTTTGTTTTTTTCCCTCTCATTCTTTTAAAAAAAAAAATATTTGGACCAGGAAAAGGGAAGGAGAAGGATTTATTTCCACTCCCTGTATTGCTTATTTAAATTTTTGTTTATTTTTAAAAAATATTTTATTGTTTATGCTATTACAGTTGTCCCAATTTCGCCCCCTTAGCCCCCCTCCACCCAGCCCGCCCTCACTTCCATAGTCAATCCCCGTAACGTTGTCTGTGCCCATGGGTCCTTCATGTGTGTTCTTTGACTAATGCCTTCATCTTCTTTCAGTCAGTTCACACATTCCTCCCCTCCCCAACCCCTAGGTTGTTTCCAGCACTTAGCTACTGTAAATTGTGCTGCTATGAACATTGGGGTGCATAGGTTCTTTTGGATTGGTGTTTCAGGGCTCTTAGGGTATAATTCCAGCAGTGGAATTGCTGGGTCAAAATGCAGATCCATTTTTAGTTTTCTGAGGAAACTCCTTACTGTTTTCCACAGTGGCTATACCAGTCTGCAATCTCACCATCAGTGCACTAGGCATCCCTTTTCTCCACAGCCTTACCAGCACTTGTTGTTTGTTGATTTATTAATGACAGCCATTTTAAATTTCTGTTGGTTTCTACAGTGTTGTTGGTTGGGACCACGAGAAAAAATTCTGAAAGTAGCAATCTTTGATTGGTGTATTTTTTGTGTGTGTGATTAAATTTGGTTCTTTTACATTATGACTTTTTGGTAATTAGTAGTCCTTGTGGAAGAAATTTTAAGTTAACTGTAACAATAATAGTTACTATTATTGAATATTTTATTTGTACCTGAAACATTGCTAAAGACTTGTTTCCATTCTCATTTAATCTTCCTTTTCATCCTGTGAGATGTTGACAGATGTAGTTGCATTACTAATAAGACTAAAATGGCTTCTATAGGTCACATAAAAGTGGCTGAGCTGTGATTCGATCCCACATCTGTCTGCCTTCAATGCCTGAGCCACTATGTTTAATGTTCTACCCTGGTTTTTCTGTGTATTTATGCTTCTCCCCGCACATATTATGATGGTAGAATGCATTCTTGCTTTAGTTTAAAATAATACTTTTGATTATCACTAATCTTTATGTATTAATATTTTTTGGTTTGACATCTTAGCTATTCTGGTCAAACCTCTTTGATGTAGTAGTGTGTGTATGATACTGAGAAGTTGTATTTTTAAAAAAACAGCTAAAAGGAAGAGCATAAATGATTTTGCTTTTGCGTGTTACCTTTTTCTGATTGGCAGTTCAGTCAAAACTGGTTCTGACAGTCCTCAGACAGAACCCCGGAGTTCAGATGTGTCTTACTAATTTGTGCAAAACAGCATCTCAGGTTGCTGTTGTGTGGTCTCACTGTGCGTGCACACAGCGTGTGGAGAGAGGCAAAGCAACCCCTTTACACTTACGGTCCGTGAGCAAAGAGGGAGGGTAAACCAAGGAGAAAAGAG
Source organism: Trachops cirrhosus (assembly GCA_028533065.1). Taxonomy (NCBI): domain Eukaryota; kingdom Metazoa; phylum Chordata; class Mammalia; order Chiroptera; family Phyllostomidae; genus Trachops; species Trachops cirrhosus. The sequence goes on from CM052538.1 coordinate 173,007,044, forward strand.
GACTGCACCTGAACTGATCCATCATCCATCAGATACTTAGATTTGCATTTGAAAAACAATAAATGTCAAAAATTCTTATTGTTATAAGTAGTTAACATCTACATGTTAAAAACATAACTATCAATTTTGCGTCCTATAATACTACAGCAGATAACTGTCTATTATATGTTGGCCTGCCAGTGCTTGTGGGGAAGGGTGGTATGCTTTGCAAATCCAACTGAATGACATGTCTAGACAGAACCAAATGTATAATTATATAAAAACACAGCTCAGAAATTATGGCTGAGAAACTTTAATAATTATTGGCAACTCTATGCCATGTTATATTACTTCATATCCTTATTTTTTTGGCTTACTGTTATAGAAGAGTTAGAATTTATTTTTAGTCAAAACAAAAGATGTCTAAGATGTGATATAATATGAACCTGGTTTTTAACTAAATATATTTCTCACACAAATATATGTTTCTTGATCTGGAAAATTGAATAAATGTAAACAAGAATTATCGCTCTGGCATTAAATTTGGGTAGAAGAAACCTTTTGAAACTAACTTAATGGGACAACAAGACTGCCCCTTTAAATCCAGTGTCCTTTAAATGTAGACTTACTATCACTGTGTACACTATATTTTTTAATAGTTCTAACTGTCCTGGTATGTGTCTGATTTTTGTTTTCTTTGTTTTCCCTCAAGTAGTCTTCTAGGCAACTACTCTTCTCTAACCACTAACCCTTAATTTTTCACAGGAGAGAAATTCTAGCATCTTCTCTTCCTCTGTTGAGCTGTTCCCTCCAAATCAGGCCATTATAAACACGCTGCAGTGAACACTTGATTGTTGAGTGTAAGAGTTCATTATGTAGCCTGGACGCCAGTCCTTCTTTTTAAAGATTTATCTTCGCCATGATTTTTCTCATTTTAAAGCTGTCATTGGATAATGAAAAGTTGTAAATGTGATTAAATCTAATTTATCAATTTTTTAAAAATGGCTATTACTTACTGTGTCTTAGGAAGCCTTTACCTGCCCTCCAATCCTTAAAACATTCTCATTTGTTTTCTTCTGAAAGCTTCATGGTTTTAGGATCTGTTTAGATCTATGATCCATCTTGAACTAATTTTTTTTACTGCATGCTATACTGTTAATATGCAGTCTTTAAGAAAAGACATTACCTCCATTTTGGAAATGAGAATTTTGGTGCTCTAGACATCATATGTAGAGTTTTAGAACCTTTTGAGGATGATCACAATGAAGATCTATGTTAGGTCATATCTGTTACAGCATTTTTGGTCAAAATCTTTCTTGAGACATACCTCCACTGTTGTCACAAAACTCTTGTCATTAACAGATGAATATTCTTTCGGTAACTGGGTTCATCCCATAATGAAACCAGTGGTACTGGGTGCAGAACAAGACTGCGCCCTGGATGTGCATGTACTTTACGAGGTAGAGATGTGTTTCTGTTTGTGTGTCCTGTGGAGCTGACCTGGTGTGATCTGCCTGTGAAGATACGGAATCATACTGCAATAAGAAGTTGAAGTAAAAGAACCAGATTGATTGAGCCTATTTAATCTGGCCTACTTAATTGTTTTTGCTAAATATAGTACGGGGCTCAAAATTGCTATTAGTTTTCAGTTCTCTCAGGGTTATCTCTCTTATTCCTAGTATTTAAGGTCTCTCCTCTGACAGGGTAGAAACATCCCTAAGTACCAGCATCTCAGGCCAAAGAGAACTCTCAGCAATTGATACGGGTTTGTTGATGGTATATATTTGGGGTTCTTACTATGTGATAGTCATGTTGCAAGCATTCTATATCTTAAAACAGTCTGGTTTTAAAGGAGTAGTTAAGGAATGTTTTCACAGCACACACTCGGGGGTAGTGTTGGGGGGAAGCTCTCTAGTAAATCTTCTGAATGATGGCTTCTCGTAAGCCCTTACAAGTGTCTGAATTGCAATAAGTAACAATGTCATATACTGGTAATTCAGTCAATTCTGAGACGTGTGGAATACTTTGGGGGGAAAGGAAGGACTTCATGTACTGCATGTGAGTATGTCCAAGACAGTGTCCTAGGGGGATATGAACAGGACAGGAAGACGCTAATGTTACTTCTAAAGGGAGCTTCATTTTGTTATTGGGTTGCCATCCATCGAAATGTATGATTACACTCATTTTAAACGTGTTCCTCACTGCAGGGAAAGCTGTCCTGTATTTTTGGCTGAGCGAATGAACATAGTGAGAACTGTTGGGAGACCTCGCTGGAATATACTCAGATTCCATTGCAGTGCTGGTGCTGCCCGTGCTGCAAGTTGTGCTGTGTCTGTGCAGATAGCAAAGGAAACTGGCCAGGTCCTTGTAGCTCCCTTTCACAGTGGCCTTCTCACTAAGGAAACATTAGCTTCAGCTGATAACCCTCAAAGAAACTAGGACAGTTCCCAGGCCGCTCTTTATTTGTAGGGATAAGCAACTGGGCATTAATAGTACCATGCTGAAAGCAACAGTAATAAAATTCATGTGTTCTGATTATATCCTCTCAGCAAGGTTACATTAATTTTTTAACCTAAAATTGTGCCTAAAATGAAGATGTGTATGCATTATGAGATAAATTAAATGCTTTTTAAGGAAAGCATTTGTTTTCCTTAATGTTTGCTACTTTTTCTGATTAAAATGGACTAGATCGATGTTTCTCATCTCAAACATGTTGACCGGTTAGTTTTTATGAACTATTTTGTATTGTGCACAGGAACCAAATTTAATGGTCTTAGTTATTTTTTCTTTCAGTATATTTTGATAACAATTTTCTCCTTCATATTTGTTCTCTCCATTTTAATTGAATGAAGTAATGTTATGTGAATGCTCTCAATCTGTTAATGTATATAGTAGATAATACTTTTAGGGATATAAGTCAAACTGGCTTTGATAACTCACAGACAAGGTTTTAGAACATTGATACAGAAAAATTTTCTGACTTTTTGGAACATCACTTTCAATTGTCATGTCAAACCAGCCTTTCTGTTCATTGCCATCTTAGTGTCCAGATTTATGTCAGCACTAATTACCATTAGTGGGGGACCCTTCGAGTCAACACTGTGTGTGAGTTTTATAAATGCATCGTTGGATGCTGCCTCGTCCAAGTGAGTGTTGACTATTATTTACAGGTAAAGAACTCTTTTGTCTTTGCAGCTATTGGGTTATTTGAATCAAGTAATATTTGCTTAGCTACTTATACATTAATATGTTTAAAAAGAATTTTCTCTACAAAGAGTTATTAATCATTCACTATTTGTTCCATCAGATGATGGCACTGACATTCTTATTGTGTGATCATAAAATAGCTAATTTTGTTGTGTTTAATGCCAAGAGCAGATGCACTTCCTAGTATAAACAGCATGCAAGCCCAAGTCAAAATGTATTATTTAGAAGCATATTAAAATCTTCGTAATTTTTGTGATTTAAGAAAGTAATCGCAGTTTGCATTGTGTCAGATAAAAAAAATGTGACTGCTGCCACAGCTTAAAAACTGAAGAAGCAAGATGTGGCCCACGTGTTTTCACATATAATGTGTTATTTTGAGAGACTGTGTCATCCATGAAGGTTTAGCGCGTTAACTCTGGAACCAGCCTGCCTGGATTCGGATCTTGCTTGTGCCGCTTTGTGATGTTAGGCAGTTATTTAAACTACGGGGCTTGGAAATGAAAGGGAGGTGGGGAGGGATGGGTGGGTGGGCTGGAATGGGAATAAAAGATTGAAACTGTATGGAATAATCTAAAATAAAAAAAATAAAATAAAATAAAAGGATAAACCTTCTGTGCTTCAGTTTCCTCCTTTGTAAAATGGTAGTAACACCGATAATAGTGTGCACCTTTTATGGTTGTCAGGATGAAATCAGTTGATATAAGTGAATTGCATAGAACATTGCCTGGCACTTGGTAAGGACAAATGAGCAAGAGTTTAAAGGGCAAACAGGTAGATGTGTGTGTTCCAGTGGCTTCTCCTAAAGCAGTTCCAGTTCTTTTGAAGTCAGTCTGTGATGTCCTGATTAGTCGATGGTATTTGAAGAGTCACTTTCATGACAAGTGTTCTAGACTCTCCAGGGCATACACAGGAATAAAAGACATGGTCCTTCCTTGAAAGCTTGTACTGTGTTTAAACAGGTACACAAATGAAAACTTAAGTAGCAACGGGTAAGTCCGAAGAGAGGACTTTTTTGTAGTGAAAACACAGGAGATAAAGAAGTATAAAAGGTGAACTTTGACCTTGGAGGTCAGGAAACATCAAATCCCATCACAAAAAGTCTGAGCTTGGTTCTCTGAGAACCACGTATCTTTGTTCTCTTGCAGAGCTAGTCATTCATTTTAGGTGAGTTCTAAGTCCCCCTGTTTTTGTTTAAGCATAATCCTTGATTTCAGCTGGGCTCTTGTTACTCCCCAATAAAAACCAAGTGCTCCAACCTTGAGCTTCCTGTCTTTCCAGGCCTGTTGCCATTTCAGGCCATTGTGGCATGTGCTCATTCTGGAATACTCTGGAATCCCATTATTCTCATTCAGCCTCTTGGAGACCTCCACCTTCAGAGGAGAAGACACAAGTCTTCAGAGTTGACTTGTGTCTCAGCTCCAGGATACCTTATCCAGCCACAGGAATTAAGTCCCAGCTTCCGAGGCTTCAGCCTTAGGGCTTGGTTATTATTCGGGCGGGGGGGCGCTAAGTCTACATGAAAACTCTTTGAAAACTATGAAGTACAGTACAGATGTAGGGGGAAACGTTGCCTTATCTTTCTTGCATTTTTTTTACCTCTTGTATGCTTAACCTTTCACCCTTCTCCCTACCCTGCTCCCCATGCTGATAGCTCCTAGAAATCAGAAGTTTTATGTTAATCCATCTTAGCCTGGAAAGAAATCAAGCCAATAGGGAGCTGTAATGACTGAGTGAACTGAAGGATGCTCTGCTACGTATGGGCAAAGGTAGGTACCACGGACAGGTGCGGCTCTGTAGTCAGTGAAGGCAGGAGAGGAAGGACTTCGTTTTGACAGACGGGTGCAGGTGTGGACGTCATTACAATGTGACACTAGCCCTGTTCTTAACTCTTTGTCCAGTCACATCTCATCTGGAAAGTGAGGAAGGTGATGTTGTCGTGAACTTCCTGGGTGGTGTTTATGAAGTGTAGATGAAGAGATGTTTGTGGAAAAACTGTTTTGTTAATTTTAAAGTGCTTATTAGTTGTTTCTAAAAGCAAGCAAACAAACAATTGTTAGGCAGAACTTCCGATCGTGTATTGGATAAGTTCAAACATCATGCTCCGCCCCAGCCAGGAGGTTGATGTGATTAGGTGAGTAGGGACAGGAGCTGAGGGGAGACCTTCCTGACTGTGACTGGGTCTGGTCTTGAGCTTGTGGCAGCAGCTGGGGTAGCAGTGGTGGGGGTACCAGGAGCTTGTAAACACAGGGTATTCAGAGTGGGACAGGGAAATGATAAAATTAGTGAGATAACGTTATTTTACATCTGTGGACAGTTTACCTTGGGGAACTTTCTGAGTGAGGTCTTATATTATTGCATTTTGTGAAGAACCTGTGAGCAGTAAATACGAAACCAGATGACAGTTACCAACTTGCAGACACCCAGCTGCTGTCTCTCTGCACTGGAAATTTACAGTAGATTCTGGTAGAGATGGGTTTGTGAAAGAAGGAAATGAAGCAGGCAGCCTCAACTTCCGACAGTGACTTTGGGATTTTGATCTGGGCAACTTGACTTAGTTTCTGTCTGCTGTGAATTGATCTGATGCTTCAGCAGCCTCAAAACAAGTTGTGGGCTTTTCAAGTGGCTGTGTAATTGGGAACATTGTGAGAAGCCTCTTGCTGAATGTTTTCTTCCATACCCAGAATGAAAAAATACACATCTCTGATGTTAATTCAGCTCTCCAAATACTTGCAAAAAATGTTCTGTATATAAACAAAAGGAGAGGGGATGTAGGGATGATTGTTTGTGTCAGTTTATATTTGCATTTGGAGCTCTGTGTTCTTGTAATCTTGGGTAAATTATGTAATTTTTGGACCTGAAGGTTCTCATCTATAAAATGACACTGTTGGGCTAGTGGCCTATTGTCACTCCCAAGCTGGGAAAATTGCATATTGTAAAAGAGGTTGGAAAATTTTCTCTTAGTCTTCTAATCATACATGGAAAATCTCCTAGAGGAGCCTGACATTTTTTAGGAGCCCTTTTCATTCAACAGTGTTTATTAAGGACTTATTATGTGTCTGGGAAAAGTTTGGGGGCTGGAGATACAGTTGTGAACAAGGCAGGGTCCCTGACCTCTGGATGCTTTCTTGCATTTTAAGGAGAAGAGACAGGAGCTAAACTCACAGACACATGGGAGAGGTGACAGGAGTTACTGTTGCAATGGATGTGTAGTACAAATGGGAAAAAGTCAAGGACAGCCATGCCATTTAGCCTGAGCAGCGGGTGGTGGTGAATGGAACAGGTCTGGCAAATGGAGCAGGTCTGGATGGGGGTGGGGGGTCCATATTCTGCTAAGTGTGACCTACTTGGGAGACAAGTTATCTGGAGTTTTAAATTTGAGAGTCTTTTCTCTACACATGTTATTTGAAGATTTGGGGCTGGATGAGATCAGCTGGTGACTAAATTTAGATAGAAAAGGGAGGACTTCTGAGGACCAATCTTGGGCTCCAACATTTGTAGGTCAGGTGGAGGAACGGATTAGAGAGACTGGTTGGTTGCTCTTGGCTCCCATTCAGCAAGTCTGTGTTAAACACAACGTACACTGCTCTTCCTTTAAGCTCAGGGGCAACCTGTGTCTGTTTATACTCTGTGTATATATATTAATAAATGACTTTTAAAATCGTAATACTCAATAGTTGCAAGGTGCTGAGAGGTGAGAGCTCCTTACCTCCTCCAACACACTGATGCCTGACTCCAGCACCTGCAGGCCGGCAGCCACTCTAGATGCCCGTTGCCTTCTGGGTCAGCTGGTCGAGTTGAATGTTGATTGACTCGCTGGTATTGATAACAAAAGCCTGTGGTACTTGTTACTGTAATTGCCTAATTAAAGTTTCATGTAATCTGATTTGCCCTGGCCAGTGTGGCTCAGTTGATGGGATCATTGTTCTGTAACTGTACAGATGTGGCTTCTATTCCCGGTCCGGGCACGTACCTAGGTTGAGGATTCGATCCCCATTCCGGGCATGGATGATCCCTGGGCTGGATGTATATGGGAGGAATCTAGTCGATACTTCTCTCTCATGTTGATATTTCTCTCTCTCTCTGCCTCTCTCTACAAGGAAGCAATGCCAAAAATGTCCTTGAGTGAGGATTAAAATTTTATGTAACCTGATTAAGTATGAGTATTATTTTTCTAAAAAAATAAACTAAATAGCTTGACGGCTTCCACAGGAAAACCTCCAAAAAGAATGCTGCTAAGTTAGGTAAGGTCGTGGCAACTGCAAAGGATTGGGGGAGTAATTGCATTTCTCTAAGGGTTCTCAACTTGCTTCTGGAGAGATTGTGAGCCCACTCTAATAAAAAAGGGACATTGGAAATTATGGGTGATGCTTTTTTGGGTATGGTTTGTATAAAAATGACTAGCCTAACAGTCAATGCAGAGACTGGTTATTTAGGGAGAAGACAATGACCCTGCATCAGGAAATGGGCACAAGAATTTATATTATTTTAATTTCAAAATAAAGTGGCTAATGTGTGTGTGTGTGTGTGTGTGTGTGTGTGTATCATTAAGTGCTTAAAGCAGCCTTTTACATTTCTAAACCAGTTATCCTATTACCTTGGTTAAGTGAGGTTTAGCTGTATGAACTTCATAAAAAACAGTTTTAGTTCTGGCCAAGATGGAGGCATAGGGTAGATACATGTTGCCCCCTCACACAACCAAATGAAGGAAAACAACAAATTAAAAAAAAAAATAACCATACCTGCCAGAAAATCAAATACTTAGTTGTACGGACGACAACCAAGCAGTTAAAGATGAAACATTCATTTAGACTGGAAGGAGGAGCAGAGATGGGCAACTGGGATGGAGCGGATGCATGGCAAGGTGGCAGCTGGAGGACCAGGTGGTCCCATATTTGCATGGGGATAAACCAGGAGGAACAACCGGGAAGCAAGACAGACCACGCAACCCAGGGTTCCAGCATGGGGAAATAAAGCCTCAAAACCTCTGGCTGTAAAAATCTGTGGGGGTTGTGGCAGTGGGATAAATTCCCAGCCTCAGAGGAGAGTTCATTGGAGAGACCCGTATGGTCCTAGAACGTGCACAAAGCCACAAATCGGCATCAGAAGGGCCCAGTTTGCTTGTGGATAGTGGGGGAATTGACTAAAAGCAGACAAGGGCCAAGCAAGCTTCATCGTTCCCTCTGGACCCCTCCCCCACATACAGCTCCACAATGCAATGGCCTGGATTGCCCTGCCCAGGCAAGTACCTAAGGCTCTGCCCCTTAGAATGTAGTAGGCGCTACGAGACAAAATATATGGCCCAAATGAAAGAACAGAACAAAGCAATGAAGAGATAACCAACCTATCAGATGCAGAGTTCAAAACACTGGTAATCAGGATGCTCGCAGAAAAATGGTTGCGTATGGTGGTTGCAAAATAGAGGAGAAAGTGAAGGCTATGCAAAGTGAAATACAGAAAAACATACAGGGAACCAACAGTGAAGGGGAGGAGATCGGGACTCAAATCAATGGTTTGGAGCAGATGGAAGAAATAAACATTCAATCAGAACAGAATGAAGAAAGAAGAATTCAAAGAAATGAGGAGAGGCTTAGGAATCTCTGGGACAACTTTAAATGTTCCAACATCCAAATCATAGGGGAGCCAGAAGAAGAGGAAGAGCAAGAAATTGAACACTTATTTGAAAACATACTGAAAGAGAACTTCTCCAATCTGGTAAAGGAAGTAGACTTCCAGGAAGTCCAGGAAGCTCAGAGAGTCCCCAAGAATTTGGACCCAAGGCAGCACACACCAAGACACATCATCATTACACTACCCAAAATTAAAGATAAGGAGAGAATCTTAAAAGCAGCAAGAGAAAAGGAGATAGTTACCTATAAAGGAGTTCCCATAAGACTAGCAGCTGATGTCTCAAAAGAAACCTTGCAGGCAAGAAGGGGATAGAAAAAAGTATTGCAAGTCATGAAAGGCAAGGACCTACATCCAAGATTGCTCTATCCAGCAAAGCTTTCATTTAGAATGGAAGGGCAGATAAAGTGCTTTCCAGATAAGGTCAAGTTAAAGCAGTTCATCGTCACTAAGCCCTTAATCATATGAAATGTTAAAGGGACTTACCTAAGAAAAAGAAGATGATAAAAAATCATGAACAGTAAAATGACAACAAACTCAAAACCACCAGCAACTGAAACTTAAAAAAAAAACAAACCCAAAAAGAAACTAGACAAACAACTAGAACAGGAACAGAGTCTCAGAAATGGAGATTACATGGAGGTTTATCAGTGGGGAGGGAGAAGAGGGAGAATGGGGAAAAAGGTACAGGGAATAAAAAGCATAAATGGTAGGTACAAAATAGACAGGGGGAAGTCAAGAAAAGTATAGGAAATGGAGAGGCCAAAGAACTTATATGTACTACCCATGGACGTGAACTAAGGGGAGGGAGATTCTGGTGAAGGGGGCATTGCAGTGTGGCAGAGAATAAAGCGGGGGAAAAATCAGACATCTGTAATAGCATAAGCAATGAAATATGTTTTAACTCCCCCCCAAAAACAGTTTTATGGTATGTGCCAAAAGTCTTCAAAATAGTTATGTACTACTTGACCACATGTAGCACTTTATGTAAAAACATTTTTTTTAAATTCACAAAAATTTATGTTCAGGGGTGGTTATTACTTTAGTGTTTGTAACCTAAGGATCGAGTGCAGCCCGTATGTCAGGTGTTGAAGACAAGGTTGAGCTGTGACATGTACATCTAGAGGACTGTTGTACAGTGACTGAGCACCCGGTTTTTGAGGAGCACTGAATGACGTGGAGAAATGTGCTCAGGATAATAATGTTCCAGTACAAAGGATGCAAAAGCATTTTATGTAATATAATCTCAATTTTAAAAACTAACACGATATTAATGGAGTATATCTCTGGGTGGTAGGATGGTGGGTGAGTCTTGAGTTTATATTTTGTACTTATTTTGAATTTTGTAATTTTTACAAATTACAAACAGGTGTTATTTTTATAACTACATAATAACCTTTTTATAGTAATGGATGACTTGAAATACAAAGAGGCCTTTTGAATTTGGTTACTGTTGAGAGTTGGTGTTTCATAGAGTAACTTACTAAGAGAGAGAACATGAATGGAAATGGTAACAATTAGTTTTAGTCTTTAAAATAATTATTAATTACTTATAATTATATAAACAAATTACCTTTATGTAATAAAGTAAATATATGCATATATAAATAAAACTTCTGTTCATATAATAAAGATTGTAATATATAATTTGTATAAGTATAGAAAGAAAATTGCTTTCAATATTTATAATAGTACTATTTATAATAGTTATTAAATCTTTATAATAACCAAGATAGTTGAACCAAATAGAATTTTCCTCATTTTATAAATAAACACAACCTCAGAACGGGTCCCCACCCTCCTGCTCCAGCTTACACAGTTGGTAGTGGCAGATTTTGAACCCAGATTTTCTGATTCTGAATCTGTTGATTTTTCTGCTCCTGGCACTACGTTCTAATCTTATCTTTAGTGAAGTTAAGTATGGAAAGACGAAATACTGGGAATCCAGCTTACAAGTCCTAAACTGAAGAACCACTTGTGGATAGAAGAAAGTTAAATAAACTGGATGAGGACAAATCTCTCTTTGATACAGGCACTTGAGAGCAGAAACGCTGTTGGAAGGAGCCTACATTTATGTTTTCAGAATGGGTGCACGTGGTGGAGTGAACAAGAAAATACTAGAGTTGTTACTGAGCCGTTGTAAGAAATAAACTGCAATTTATTAGTGTTCAACACTGAGACGGAGACGGAGACCCTCGTTTGGGTCCTATGTCAGATAATAGATGTCCCCTTTGGAACACAGGTACCCCGAGGATTGTTTGGGACTCCATCAGCAGAGGGTGGAGAGGGACCCCCACCATCTTGTTTGCTTTCAGCCTAGTGGGATGTGCTGAGTTTACTCCAATAGCTTACAGATTATGTTAACCGGTTTTAATTAAAACAACAGCTACAAAATTGACAATTGGCTTAAAAAGAATTCTATGAGGAACCATGGTTGAAGGTAATGTTGATAATGCAAACACCAGTGAGCTGTGAAATATTGGCAGAGCTGAAACTTCTTCCAGTACGAGCTATTATCAGTTGTGAAGTAAGCTGAAGAGTGAATTCTGTCCAAGAGAATTTAGTTCTCCTTTGTGGATTATGCAGTTGGTGGAGATGGTGCCAGTGGCCAGCAGCACCAGGACTGATGTGCGTGTGCCTCCGGGACCAGTGGATAATGCCCACCAGCAGCCACGGTTCTTCCCATGTAGTTCAATTTAAAAAAAAATGCTTGCCATTGAGCAACCATTTGTTGAGTATCTCTTACGTATCAGGTGCCATGATAGGGTGATGATGAAGACAAAGCCTTTAAAGAGCTCACAGTCTAAAAAGGTCTTAATTTTGTGCTAAAATTGCAGAGTGAGACTTCCAGTTGTAAGGGATTTGTGGAGTATCTCGTCCAAGCCTGTTACTGTTTAGGTGAGGACTTTTCTACCATGCACCGCACAGGGGTGGTGCCCACTCTCAGTACTGGGGAGCCATCGGAATTCCTTCTTGACTTGTCATCAGGCCTCACAGAATGGCATCCAGGTTTTTCTTTCTTTACTTGGCTATTTACAGTTATGTGCTCAGACCTGATTTATGACTTAAATTTTAGCCAGTAGGCATTGCTCCTTTAATTCTGTCCAAAAAACCTCCTTAAACTTGAATCATGGAAAATGATTGAGTATTCTTCTTAAAAATTGTGTGCGTGTGTGTGTGTGTGAAGTTCTGTGTGTTCATTTTATTTAGAATGCAGATATCTTTGCTGGCTACCGAGATTAATAGAAATAACAGCATCCTAGAAACAGAAAGGAGCATACTGCTATGATAGTGTCATTTGACACCACCTTTGACTTTTGACATTGGTCAAAAAGCAGCATTCCCTGAGTCAAGGTTCTGTCATAATGGTGAGGTGATTATTTTTAAGTATATGTCTGAAAGAACCCCTAGAAGTACCACTTTGTAAAGAATAATATAGCATATGTTTTAGACTTGAATTATTATAATCAAAACAGGCTTATTAAACACATCCATTCCTGTGCACTGTTCTCAGCTGAGTTAAAGAAATTAAGGGGGAGTTTCTCCCATTAAAAAATAACTTGACTTTCCTTATGTTTTCAGCTGAATTATTTTTGTAATTGGTAACAGTAGCACTCTCTGAAAGTTTAATGGATGTTACTATCCTCCCCACTTCTTGGATGGTGATGGTGGTGTATTAGAGTTTTTAAAACTTCCCTAAGAGTGTTAAAAATGAAAGCAGAATAGTGACAGCCATAATTTATAGCAAATTATGTCAGGAGTGGAGAAAAGGAGTTCTCCAACTATCTTGATGTTTCATTCAGCGAACCTTTGAGAAGTAGTTTTATTTATCCATAGCTTTACAATTAAAATACAAATTCTACTTTAAAATTACTTTTTACAGCAACACATTTGTGATTATGTTATGCATTTGAATGACCAGCATTAAATCACGCAGGGCATACTCGAAAAAGGAAAGCAGTCTCACTGAAAATGAGCCCGGGTGACATTCATATTATCCTTTTTGTGGTCTTATTGTTTGTCTTTGAGATAGGCAAAAGTAACTCCATAAGACATGCTCTGAGCTGATGTTAAGACTAACGTATTTTGACAGAAATAGTGCAGAGCTATGTCTTAGAAAGTGATTTTGTCATAGCCTTTTGGATCTGGGTTCGATCACTTTGGCTCAGCAGTGCAGGAGAGAGCTGTCCCTCGCCTTCGCTCACTCTGCGGAGAAGAGCATCAGTTCTGACACTAGGCATACAGAAGAAGTCAGGGTCTGTTTCCGGCGCGTGGAGGCACCAGCCGCTTGTGGTGGTAGTGATGACAGAGGGCAGCCGTTGTCAGTGAAACTGGTTTCCTCGACCTTTTCCCTTTGTATACATGCTCTTCGAATTCTAAAACAAACTATGTTCATGGAGCGCTTCCTGTTGAGGAAATGGAGGAGGTGTGTGAAGCTCTATGGGGTGGAGATGGGACTGGATCGTAGTGGACAAACTTTGGATGACTCTGAGTTCATGCATCTGCTTCCCAGATGCTTCACCTGCTTATGACATGAGCATCTCAAAAGCCAGATGCCAAAATAACTAGAAATGTTGGGCTTTGTTGAATATTGACTTTCTTGCTATTAAACAGTCATATGTTTGTGGTCGAGTTCACTTTGGAAAGAAATGGTTTTGTGCCTTTTAAAATGTTTTATAAGTAGGTTTAAAAAATACTTAATACTACATTGTTCCACTGTTTTAAAACTCATTTCTGTGGTAATATTCAGTACAATCTTTGCATAAATTAGTTATGCAAGATGTTATTGTAAATTTGAGTTATTTTTATGTTGGGTTAAAAAAATTAACATGAAGTAAAATGGTCTTTATTCACTTGGTATATAATTCTATGAGTTTTAACATGTGTCAGTTTGTATAACCATGCTCACGAGTGTTCCATCCTCTCCTGAAGTTCCTCATGCTATATTCTCTTCCTACGCTTAAACCCTGGCAACCACTGATGTGTTTTCCATCCCTGTAGTTTTGTCCTGGCAAAGATGTCATTTAAATGAAAGCATACAGTGTATAATCTTTTGAAGCTGACTTCTTTCACTCACATAGTGCCTTTGAGACTCATCCAAGTTGTTGTGGGAATGGAGAGTATGTTCATTTTAAATGCGGAGTGGAATCTATTGTTTGGCTGTACTGCAGTTTATTTACCCATTCACTGGTTGAGGAACATTTCAGTTGTTCTATTTTGGGGGCATTATAAATAAAACTACTATGAACCTTCATGTATGGATCTTTGTTTGGACCTACCCTTTCCTTTCTCTTGGGTAACTGTGGAAAAGGGGCTGCTCCTGACCTGATAGGCCCGTTGCTCTCCTTGGCCTTCCTCAACTTCAGGTGTGGGAGGGGCCCTCCATGTACGGTGAAAAAATCTACTTCCGGGAGGGGAGGCTCTGAGAACGTATGGAAAAGAAGAAAAGACTATGATAGGATAAGTAAAAGCACACAGAAGGTGGTCCTTGTGGGGCCATCAAAAGCAAAGTCATAATGGAAGGAGGGATGAGCATATTCTGTTACACACTACAATGGAGATGAGTCTTGAAATGTGGTAGATGTACATTTAAATTTGTAAGGAAACTTTGAACCATCTTCCAGAGTGCCAGGTGCTTGGCACCCTTCTCAGCACTT
>CM052538.1:173022011-173053739 GCA_028533065.1 Trachops cirrhosus
TGCTATGAACATTGGGGTGCATAGGTTCTTTTGGGTTGGTGTTTCAGGGTTTTTAGGATTTAATCCCAGCAGTGGAATTGCTGGGTCAAAAGGCAGTTCCATTTTTAGTTTTCTGAGGAAATTCCTTAGTGTTTTCCACAGTGGCTGCACCAGTCTGCATTCCCACCAATAGTGCACTAGGGTTCCCTTTTCTGTACAGCCTTGCCAGAACTTGCTGTTTTTTGATTTGGTTATGATGGCCATTCTGACCGATGTGATGTGGTATCTCATTGTGGTTTTAATCTCTCTGATGGCTTGTGATGCTGAGCATCCTTTCATATTTCTCTGGGCATATGAAAGTGAGACATATGAAAGTGCTTTGTCTGTTCAGGTCCTTTGCTCATTTTTTCATTGGGTTGTTTGTCTTCCTAGAATGAATTTGTGTGAGTTCTTTATATATTTTGGAGCTCAAACCCTTGTCCTAGGTATCATTTGCAAATATATTTTGCCATATGGTTGGTTCCCTTTTCATTTTGCTGATGTTTTCTTTAGCCATGCAGACACTTTTTATTTTGATGAAGTCCCATTTGTTTATTGTTTCCTTTATGTTCCTTGCTCTAGGGGGAATTTTGGTGAAAATATTGCTGCGTGGAATATCTGAGATTTTCCTCCCTATGTTCTCCTCTAGGACTTTTATGGTGTTGTGACTTATATTTAAGTCTTTTGTCCATCTTGAGTTTATTTTTGTATATCATGTAAGTTGGTCATTGAGTTTCATTTTTTTGCATGTAGTTGTCTAGATCTCCCAACACCATTTGTTGAAGAGGATATTTTTACTCCATTTTATGCTTTTGCCCACTTTGTCAAATATTAATTGACCATAGAGACTTGGGTTTATTTCTGGGCTCTCTGTTCTGTTCCATTGATCTATGTGTCTGTTCTTATGTCAGTACCAGACTGTTTTGATTACTGTGGCCTTGTAATATAGTTTGATGTCAGGTATTGTGATCCCTGCTACCTTGTTGTTCTTTCTCAAAAATGCTACAGCTATTCGGGGTCATTTATGGTTCCATATAAATTTTTGAAATGTTTGTTTTATATCTGTGGAATGTATCATTGGCATTTTAATAGGGATTGTGTTGCATCTATAAATTGCTTTGGGTAGTATGGACATTTTGATGATGTAAATTCTTCTAATCCATGAACACAGTATATTCTTCCATTTGTTTTTGTCTTCCTTAATTTCTTTCTTCAGTTTTGTGTAGTTTTCTGAGTATAGGTCTGTTACTTCTTTGGTTGGATTTCTTCCTAGTTACTTTATTTTTCTTGTTACTGCAGCAAATGGGATTTTTTCCTGATTTCTGTTTCTAATATTTCATTGTTGGTGTACAAAAATTCCTTCAACTTCTGAATATTGATGTTGTATTCTGCTGTTTTCCCAAATTCACTTATTAGGTTGAGTAGTTTTTTGGTGGAGTCTGTAGGGTTTTCTATGTACACTATCACGTCATCTGCAGACAATGACAGCTTTACTTCCTTCTTTCCAATTTAGATTCCTTTTATTTATTTTTCTTTTCCGGTCTGTGGCTAGGACTCCCAATATTATGTTCAGTAGAAGTGGTGAAAGTGGACATACTTGTCTTGTTCCTGATCTTAGTGGGAAAGCTTTTAGTTTTTGCCCGTTGAGTATGATGTTGGCTGTAGGTTTCTCGTATAGCCTTTATTATGTTGAGGAATGCTCCCTCTACTCCCACGTTGCTGAGTGTTTTTATCATAAATGGGTGCTGTACCTTATAAAATACTTTTCTGTATCTATTGATACGATCATGTGATTTTTCTGTTCCTTTTTGTTTATGTGATGTATTACATTTATTGATTTGTAAATATTGTACTATCGTTGCATCCCTGGGATGAATCCCACTTGATCATGGTGTATGATCTTTTTAATGTATTGCTGGATGCAGTTTGCCAATATTTTGTTGAGGATTTTAGCGTCTATGTTCATTAGTCATATTGGTCTGTAGTCTTATTTCTTTGTTGTGTCTTTATCTGGTTTTGGGATTAGGATGTGTTTAAGTTCATTTTTAATTGGGTTGTTTCTTTTCTTGATTTAGCTTTCAGAAGGTGTGTGTGTGTTTGCATATTCTGGATACACAAATCCTTTGTTGCATTTGTGATTTACAAATATTTTTTTCAGTGTGTCCCTTATTTTTTTATTCTTTCAATAGTGTCTAACTCAGAGCAAGACTTAATTTTGAAGAAGTGCAATTTATCTTTTTAATTTTTTTCCTGGATTGTGTTTTAGGGATAATGTCCAAGAACTCTGCCTATCTCCAGGTCATACAGATTTTCTTTTATGTAGTTTTCTAAATTTTAGAGTTTTACATTTTACATTTAGAAGTATATGATCTTATTGGATTAATAGTTGTATAAAGCCAGGTTTAGGTCAAATTTCCTTCCTTCCTTCCTTCCTTCCTTCCTTCCTTCCTTCCTTCCTTCCTTCCTTCCTTTTCTTTCCTTTCTTTCTCTTTCTTTCTCTTTCTCTTTCTTGCGTATGGATGTTGAATTTTTCCAACACCATTTGTGGAAAAGACAGTCTTTTCTCCATTGAACTGCCTTTGCATCTTGGCCAGAAATCAACTGGCTATATTCATGTGGGTCAATTTCTCTGGTACTTCCTATTCCCCTGAGGTTCTCTCTTATAGTCTCACAGCCACAAAGATGGAGCTTGAGAATGGGGCATTGCGCTTCCTGTGACTGCTTACATTCTGGACCAAGAGGCAGAGTGACAGAGAAAAAGAGCTGCAAATGTTTGCCCTGTGTCTTGAGATCACAGTTCTTCTGATTAGAGAGGAAGGTTACTTTCCTCAGAGGCTTAGGTGACTGTGGTCCCCTCTACCCATCACTACCTTGAGATCGCCTTGGACAGGGAAGCAAGAGAATAGAGAAAAAAGGAAGAAAAATGTTTTTTTTCCACCAATCCCTCCAGGGTTAGGAATCCCTTCCTGCTTCTTCGGCTAGAACTCCAAAGCATTTATGGATGTGTTCCCTTTGTCTACATGCATTGCCTACTTCCAGGTATCTGCCTGCCTGGAGTCCAGGATGGGGGATTTTGGAGGAAAAAAGGGGGAAATTCATTACTGGTTTGGTGATGAATTATTCTCTTTTCTCCCAAATAGTCTGTGATCATTTTACTTTTCAGAGCTCTCAAATAGCTGCTTCATATATTCTGTCCAGGTATTGTAGCTGCCTTCAGTGAGACAGGATGGGGTGTACTTTCTTCATCTTACCCAGAGCCAATATCCTCTCTGTGTTGGTTTTAAATACAAAATTTGAGATAGTGTTTTGAGTGAGTGACATGTATCTTTAAACTATAGGTATTCTGTGAACAATTCTTTCTCACAGACTTTAAAACAAAAGTCATTATCTTGGCTGAATTGATTTACATTTATAAGTATGAGAACGAAGTGCAAACCTTCCAGTTTTGTGGTAATCTTGTGTAAAGATTACAGTGGCCTCTTTCTCTTGCTCTTTCTCCCTAATAAAAAATTAGTAATTTGAGGTAAACTTTTTAGTACCGTAATACAAATTTCTATTTGATTTTTGGTTCAGGAATGCACCTAGGAAGCCTCTTGTCATTCACTATTCTGTTTACATTGGAGTTCTTATCTTTTGTTACATCAAGAATTGTCCGATTTTTAAGCCCTCAGTACGGAGATTTGTCTCTGAGAGGTGCATTGATGTGTCTTCGTTCTGCACCCCTTGTGTAAGCTAGGAAGAATTAGAGGATTTAGGGAAGTCCAAAAAAGAGAGGCTAATTATTAACATGTTCATTCTTTACTGACTTTAAAAAAATGTGGGCTAAATATAATTATTTGGACAGCTGGTGGAAAAACAAATATAGCTGAGTGGATTCCTAGTGGAAACAATGACATGGTCTAGAAATTAGCAAATTTATTTAAAGTAATTATCTATCAGTAGAAATCTATTAAAAATTAGAGAGGAATCATCTATAGGTGATCATAAATCTTTTGAAATCAACCTCAGGATGCCATGTTAATGGGATTACAGCAGGATATGGGAGTAGACAATTAAAAAGGCCAAGTTTAAGGTAATTAAGAATAACTCATTTGGCATTTAAATTATGGAAAGTGACAGTAATATATGAATATGGAAGATAGTTGGGTAATCCTGTGTTATTCCTTTATAAATATAGCACAGTGTTTTCCTGCTTTTAGCATCTGTTTTTCCCCAAATGATCAAGTTTCAAGGACTTGAATATTGTCTCTCCTAGTGCTTGCCATGCTTTACGTTATTTAAGACTAATAACAATGGGAATGTTTAAAGAGCTCCGTGTCAGACGTGGTTCTGCGCAGGCCCTGTATGGGTCATCCCATGTCATCCTCACAAGGACCTGTGGAGCTGGTCCTGAACAACAGGGAGGGAAATGGCACGGAGGGGTAGTGCTTAGGATGGAGTCCACATGGTCTTGCTCTGGAGCCTTTCTTTGCCCCTTAACCTTTAAGCTATAAGATTGCCCAGGTGAATGCAGAAAAATTCTTAATTTTGTCCACTTTTAAGATTTCTGCCACTTTTAAGGAAGGGGTTAAGAACACCAAATTTAATAATATAAGTGTTTATTGCAGCATTATTTATAATAACCAAGATAAGAAAACAACCTAAGAATCTATCAGTAGGTGAATGGATAAAGAAAATGTGGTGTATGTGCTATGGAATATTATTCAGCCATTACAAAGAAGGAAATCCTGCCATTTGTGATAACGTGGATGGACCTTGAGGGTATTATGCTAATAAGTAAAGTAGACAGAGAAAGACAAGATTCTGCATAGTGATCTCATATTCAGAATCTAGAAAAGAACCAAAACAAAACAAGCACCCAGTTCATAGACGCAGAGAACAGATTGGTGGTTGCCAGAGCGGCAGGTGGTGGGTTGGGTGAAGTAAGTTGAAGGGGGTCAAAAGTTACAAAATTCCAGTTATAAAATAAGTTATAGGGGTATAAAGTGCAACATGGTGACTAGTTGCACATGGTGACTAATAATACTGAAAGTTGCTGAGAGAATAGGTCTTCAACATTCTCATCACAAGAAAATAAAATTTTTTGTTGCTCTGTATATTCATGGATAACTTAATGTGGTTATTAGCTTGCAATACAGAGTGGGGCAAAAGTAGGTTTACAGTTTGTATGGAAAATAATATAGTAATCAATGAATAATAATACAAGAATGAACTATTTTGTGTACTCACAGCTGTAAACCTACTTTTGCCCCACCCTGTTTATAAGAATATTGAATCATATATTGTACATATGAAACTAATATAATGTTATGTCAATTTTACCTCAAAAATAAAAAGTAAAGAGGGTTTTTACTAGTATATAGGAGCTTCAAAAATCAAGTACTGGGTTTCATGGTTATCCAGTTTCACCTGTCTTGGTTTTATGATTCATTCTGTCATCAGAACATTCCCTCTGCTAATATTCCCCACATCAGCTTGGTGTAAGTAACCACTTTTAATCACCACCGTTTTCTGGAGTATGTCTCACTCATTCGAGTTGTGCTGGAATGAGCTTTGTTAATCCTAGGTCAGGGGACAGAATCTAGAGGAAAGGTTGAGGTTCAAGGAGATAAGAATTTGGTACTTTTTTCATATGGATAATTTAGGGTCCTAATGCACTTAATCTTTTAAACTTCCCAAGTGATCTTATGGAGCTGAGTCCTTATTTGTATTCAAGAGATGATTCCTCCTCCTCTCTCTCCTCCCTCCCTCTCACCAAAATTAATTAAAATGCTCTTAAACCAGTTGGTTGATTTTTATACTTCTAAGACAGAATGAGGCCCTTAAGGGATTGAGGAATGGTGTTAACATCCTGTCCAGATGGATATTTGTGCCTGGATGTTCATGTTTATACACATTTTTCTTTGCGAATGTACAGGCAGCAGCCAACTAAGAGCAGCCAGACAACTTGTGTGGTATGCTTCCTTTTTATGACCAATGCCGGTCAATAGCTGGACACAGATAGGATCCATGAGCTGTTCAGCTGTCTTTTTGATAAGCGCCTTCATAGCTATAGTCCAGGGACATACTGAAGTCATTGGCAGGGAGAGGTCTTTAAAGTGGCCAAAATTAAGGGCCCTCAGTATTGGAATTTCATTTCTTACCTAAATCTAAACACTTACTTAGATAGTTGTTTACCCACATCACATAGACAGATGATGAATGTCCGAGGTTCAGTTTTATTTCTGTTAACAGTTGTGCTCACACGTAGAGACCTTTGGGTGTGAAACTGATAGCGGGGTTGTGCTCTGTGGCCTCTCACTGTGAAGGTGCACATTCCTATTTATGAACGTGTTTCCAAATTCACTTTAAAACCAGATCACTTGATTCTGTTCTTCATTGGGAGATTACATACGTACAAAACTTCTACAGAAACCAAGGAAGACTCATCTTATTGTAATTCCGTACAAAAAATTCTGTAACAGTTTGGATTAGCTTAACATGTGAATTCTAATTCTTGCTTACCTGGTTTACTGTCTCATTCTGCCCCCTGCACCCAGTTCATTTTCCACAGTGCCACCATAATTTCTATACAAAAAGCATGTGTAACCATGTCACTCTCCTGCTTAAAACATTTCCAGTTCAGCCTGTGGGAGAAAGTCCTGTATTATTCATGTGGCTTCCAGCCCTGTGATGGGGACCCGGGCAACCACATTGTCCACCACTTCCTGTTTTGAACTTGGTACTTCTGACACACTACGCTTCTGTCACGTCAGGGTGCTTGTTTTGTTCCCTTCTAGCACT
Organism: Trachops cirrhosus; assembly: GCA_028533065.1. Lineage (NCBI taxonomy): Eukaryota > Metazoa > Chordata > Mammalia > Chiroptera > Phyllostomidae > Trachops > Trachops cirrhosus. Next base: position 173,028,813 of record CM052538.1, read on the forward strand.
TTCCACCTCTTTATTCTGTAAGGTTTTACTCAAGGGGTTCCTTCCTTCTGACACCACCGCACCCCCGCACTCCTATAGAACGATGTGTTTTCTTCTCTTGTTGCCTGTCTCACTGTACTGTGTTTGCCTGCTCATGTGATGCAGCTGTGAGTCCCTGAGAGCAGGGGACCATGTCTTCATATTCAAGCCTCAAGCCTGATGCAGAAACGGACACATACAGCAGTAGATACCGCCTTCCGTGGGTGTGAATGCGGCCTTGTGTGAATGGTGGTGTGGCCTGTTGATGGAGTGAGTGCGTTTCCATCACCGGAAGTGTTTCAGGCAGGACCTGAGAGGACCCTGTTGCTCAGAAGTTACTCTACCTCTCATTTTGTTTTTTATTTTTCTTGATGCTTTTCGTTAGCTTTTTTTATTTTGAATTTTTAATCTTTGACAATCAAACAAATAAAACCTTTTTAGTAATTAGCATCATTATTAGCTACAAGATGCCTTATATATACATTAGCACTAACTTTTCCAACAATGCTAGGAGGAGAATGGTAACATTATTTTCATGTTGCAGTAGTAGGAACTGGGGCCAGAGAGCAGTAAATTAGTCTGCCCAGCTAACTGTTTTACCTACAGTTAGTGATTATTAGAACCAGGATTCAAATCTAGGTTTGAATCTAAACATGTACATTTCACTGTGTCATTTTGCCCGTAAAGAAAACTGATGTTTGTGTCATGACCTGATGTACAGCAGGAGTTCCCTGGTGGTCAGGTAGCGGTCACTTGATGTAAGTAGGCTTGTTGTTTCATTTGGCAAAAATATTTGAAAAATAAAGGAGCGATCTTTTTTAAGAGGAGTGATCTTTTTTAAGGAGGTGAAGACAGAAATGGAAATAGATTATTTTATGTTTAGTTTCTTCATTTGGCTTTTGTTTCTAGCTTTAAACAAAACCTATACATTGAGTTGAAGTGAGTTGAGGTGGAGACGCTAATTCTGACTTTTCTGTAGTCAGTAAATTTCTGATTCTCCCCAAAGACAGCAGCCTTCTCTCCCAGCACTGTGGAGTTACTCTCTTCGTATTAGGCTTAATCTATTGCACATCACCCTTCAGCTATTTTGATGGTAGGAGGTAGAGGAAGGAGTACCATACCACTTCCAAAAAAGTACAATAAAGTAATGTATCTCATCTGTATAGGCAAGTTGCTGGAAGCAACTATAACTTTTAAAAATAAGAGGACGGGCGTCATGTAGAATAAGAATGCGGTTACTTTTCAGTCTCGCTGTGGTTCTGTGACAGTGGGCAGTGGCAGCCAAGGAGTAGTTCAGATCATAGAGCCCGATCCTGACTGTTAGCTAACAATTCTCCTGACTTGTAAAACACGAAGAAGCTTTTGGTGAATGGCTTGCATTGTGATGTGTGATTGTCGTTTACCTCTTAATCCCCCCCGCCCCCCCGTGCGCTGCCCTGCACGTTCGCTCCCCTGGTTGTTCTGCACGCCCTGCTCACTGCCCAGTTAAGCTCCCAGAGTAGATCCGATGTGTCACGAGCCAGATGCCTTTTGTGCCCAAAGAGAGAAAGTTGGAAAAGATTTATTTGGATTTGAAAGGATGTCTCATAAGGATGTGGATGTGTGATTAAGATGAAAAAGGACAGTGTGTCATGAAATATGTTTTAATACTGTAAATTTATTTGAAATTGCTTTTTGTCAAATCTACTTTAATAATTTTCTGGCATCTGCAGTGGAATTTGTGCTGACTAGTAGGAAGAGAGGTCTGATTAAATAGGGTTTTATTTTCTCATATAAAATGTCCATAGGGAAACCGTTTGGGAATGTAGTTCTACCGAGTCATCAGGAGGGACGTAGTCTCCTTGCGGCTTTCAGCTTCCTCAGCATAAGGCCTTTGTCCACTTAACCACAGGACACTGCTGGAGCTCCAGCCAAGATGTCTGCGCGAGGAGGGGGAAGGGAAAGGGACAAAGGAACTTTCTGGAACCTTCACCCATTGACTTCTACTTGAAACGCTGTGGCCACTGCTGTCTTCAAGGGAGATTCAAGTGAGATGTTTAAGTGGGCATATTGCCAGTCCAAATAAAATCAGATTTCTATGACTAAAGAGAAAGGGGAGGGGAGTGGAAATTGGTTTGAAAGAGTTGACTCTCTGCCACCAAATGCAAACTTTATTTTTTAAGTAATGAATCTGCCTAACCATCTTTTCAAAGTTTAAAGTGAAGTATATCATGTACGTTAAGTATTTCAGTTTTGGGACTTTCTCCCCCACCCCAATCCATTGTGATGCTTTTGTAAAATTTTTAATGTCATTTTACTACTCTCTAATAAGTAATCTTTAAAATTACAAGTCCTGGCTGAGTAGCTCACATGGTTAGAGTGTCATCTTTATATGCTACGATTGTGGATTTGATCCTCGATCAGAGCACATATAAGAATCAGCCAATGAATGCATCAGTAAGTGGAACAGCAAGTCAATGTCTCTCTCTTTCTCAAATCAATCAATAAAATAAATTATAATTATTAATAAATCTGGGCTTAAAAATAGAGCAGGGATTATATTGTGCACTTCAGATTGAAAACTACTTTCATGCCTCTCCTAAAGGCAACATAATTTAGGATATTTGTGAAAAATCATCATCTTTTCTTTCTCACAGAGTCCATCCTTTAGCTACAACTTATGAAAGTTCAGTCTGTGAGGTGTTAAAAACTGCTTTGGGTAGGTACACTCACCATCTAGTAATAAATTCTGGTGTACTGTGGTTTTTCTTGCCTCTGGATTTTTCTCCCTGGTAATTCTCCGCATGCAGAGTTCTGCCTCTGCCTTTTAACCTGGGAAATTTCTGTTGACCCTTCAGACTTCACTTCCTTTGCTCAGCCTTTCCTGCCCTGATGGGTTTAGCGGCTTGGAGCTCCTTCCGACTCAGTGTTCTCTTGGTCTCAGCTGGCTGCCTCACAGAGAGAAGTCCCACAGTGATGGTGTGGAGTAAACGGAGAGTTGGCAAAAGCACTCTGAATGGCGCCCGGCCTCCCCATGGGAAACACACATCATGTGTACCCATCTTTTCGTACATGCATTGTCATGGCTTCTTTGCTTTTGCTGGATCATAGATTACTTGAGGACAGTTGCCATGTTTGGTCCATTAGACCTATTCCAGGCATCCCTGCAGTGTGTTCTTACTGAATGTGTAATGAATGAGCAAGTGTGAGTGGGTCAGCAGGAAGAGGAGAAAGAAGACTGGAGTTCTCCAGTGCTCACTTCAGCCCCTGGACACATGAGGTGGAGAGATCTGTCCATCCCGGAGGTGAGGACCAGGGGACCTTAGCTCAGCAGGGTGTAGCCGTTTTCTACTGTTCTTTGCATTACTGAATGAGCTGAACCTTCTGCAGACACCGTGCTGTGATTTCCAACCACAGAAGTATCTGTCAGTGGAAGACTTAATGTAGGAGCTCTGATTTCATTTGCTTTAAGTCGTTCACTTTTAATACTTATTGAGTATTAAAAGAACAAGAGTGAGTCTTATCTTGAAGTTCTATCAGGAGAGGGGATACATTAGTGTGTGCTAAACTGAAAGATCAAAGGTATGACCAGAGAAGGGACTGGTGATTGTTACGTTGTTTTTCCTCATAAGTGCTGTTCCTTTAGCCCTGTTCTTTCAGATTTTAAAAGCTTGTTTATATTTTATATGTATGAGGCACCAGACTGTTGCTAGCAACAAGGAGGCAAAAATAGCATCAGAGGTGATTATACTCTGCAGTGCCAGTATCTTTGACCATTTGCTCCCTGGAGGTGACAACACTAAAGACATACAGCCTAGAACCTCTCTCTGAGCTCTTGGAAGGCATCCATGCAGCCTTACGGTGTTTGCATTGTATAACACAGCTACTGCAAGCATCTCTTTCCTGTTCTAAAAAGTGGAAGGTGGGAGAGAGAAAAGGGGTGCAATCTGAACAGAGTCAGCTCTGTTTAAGCAACCTGTCTTTGCTTAATTTTCTCAAAACACATATGTTTGTTTTTCCTCGGCCAGAACTTAGTCATTTGGACTCATCTGGCTGCAAGAGAGGCTATGAGAGGCAGTTTTTTAGTTAGGTGCCTTGCCTCCCTGAGAGACATTTGGAGTTGTGTTAGGAGCAAGGGGAGAGTGGATATTGTGTAACAACAAGCAGCTCCAGCTACATTGCTCAATAAATGTTCCTTCGAAGAATGAATAGAAGAATGAATAAAAGGAGCGTGGCGGGATCAAGGCTTTGGGTGCAGATGCTGTGCGCTTACTTTTCATGCTCTGAGTTTTTGAATCTTAAAGTCAGACTGACCTTTCAGATACCCAGAAAATGAAGTATGTGGATTTGCTCTGCCCTCCAAATCATAGTGTTCAGGCATGCTGGACTGCGCCGGAATTGTAGGCTGATGAGAGGGGACAGTTTTGTACGTGACATACATATGGGCACCTCGGGTACTTTACGTTCATTCTTAACTATCAGTAGTTTAATTTATTTGATTGGGTATGTTGCAGCCTGTCAAGGACGGGAGGGTGCACTATAGCATCAGGGAGACAGAAGAAAATGCACAGAGCTCTGGGGATGCTTGGCCTGCCGTTGCTCACGGTGGGTGAGCCTGCACGCTGCAAGGCACGTGTCTCTAGTGAGAAGCCCCTACTGTCTTAAGTACTAGAGGTGAACAAAGCTGGCAGAATACTGGGAAATTATATAATATAACAAAATTCTGCACATGCGAACCCACTTCATGTTATGGGAACAGTTTATCGGTCCCAGTCTCAAGGCTATGAGAACACTGGTTATCAGGCCCCTCCAAGGCTGAGGGAAACTGCTTCCCTTAGCCACCCAGACACCTGGGTGAGGAAGCCAGACTGCCTCCGCTTACCCTGCAGTGGGTTTCACTGAATTGCTGTTATCTCGGTTCATAGAAATAGATATATAACTTATATCATTGTGTGTATTGATGTTTTTCAGAGATGTATTTGTTTTATTGTTTTCACCTCGGTCCTGGCAGTGATTTTTCTAATGTGGATACCAAAATTAATAGAACGTAATTTCCTAAGCAATACAGTGTGCTAGTGCCACTCTCCTACCACTGCAGTGCCCTTGAAATTTATATATTTTTAAATTGTAAAAGTTCTAAGTGCTTCGAAGTTTCCTCAAAATTAAGGATGATAACAGTTTCCAAAATTATCAGCAATCAGTGCTGTAATTATGTAACTGATATTTTGATAGGGTCTTTATGGTTTTCGTTTATCTTCCAGTTTCTGAACACAAAATTGAACAAGGAAACTCTTTCTTCGTTGTCAGTGAGACCGTGTTGGTCAGCATGGCCCTGTGAACTTGTACTTTCTGAGGAGAAGCGTACTGTGGGGAACCTTCAGAACTGGTTTTTGTTGGCTTCTTTGGGATGACATTCATGTATTCTGCACCCCTTTGAAAATACGTTTTATTACTTCATTCTGATGTGCTGAGCAGTCGGAAGCCGGTTTTCCCAAACCGTCTAAATGTAGAGAATGGCCCGCTCTTCTTAGTTGTGTGAAGAAGTAAATTCCAGGGGCCCTCAGCTGCAGGATCTCTCTGCCTTCACAGCTGCTGCTCTTCCTTCGCGGAGGGTGTCAGTTGCTAAGAGAAGCCTTTGTCTGTTGCGTATAAAATGAACTTTGTTTGGACCTCCCTCAAGCAACTTCAAGTGCATGAGTGTCCAGCTGGACATTCCTTGCCAGACGATAAATTTAAATGCAGGTCAAATTTAGAACCCAACTTATATTAGTTTAAAAATAGACACTGCCTTAAGAACGCTGACCTCTGACGCATTTTGGGCTTGGGGATCTGATGGACTGTTTCTCGTAGTTTACACAGCCCCGTTGTAGACTCAGAAAGGCAGCGTGCATTTGGGCTAGCTGAGACCCATGTCCTCGTCACTCAGGACCCCAGTCTTCACGTTGTACGTTGCTGCCCTCCGTCCACACTCATTACTTCCAGGGAGTTCATGGCATCCTGGGAGGAAATCTGAGTTCTGAACATTGATTTTGTTGGATGTTTTCCAGTTTGGCTAGGAAAGGGTGCAAAACATAGAAAATCTAACAGGCCAATTTTAAGGTAATAAAACCAACATGTGATATATTCTTCAGTTTTATTTAGATGAGTCGGACGTGTTCCTCAGGAGACAGGGTGAATGTTGGGAAGCCAAATAATGAGAAAGAAGACCATTCGTTGCTCTCCTCTGGGGCACAGAGTTAGTTTATCAAAGGATTAACTAAAGATTTATAATATTCAGGTGGATAATCAGTTATCAAAATATGGAGTGATTCTTTTATGTCCATTTATCACACCCGAGCGTGAGGTTTACAGAGAATGTGTTCCTCAGAAAAGTTAACAGGGGAAGGTTGGATTGGGGAGCAGCAGGCATATGTTGAGTTTGCATGGACTTGTTTGCCTGACATCTTGTTCAAAACTGAAACAAAAGGGTAAGTGTAAAGTTTTAAATACTTGGTTGTTTAGACTTCATTAAAAAAGTAACCTTTATTAAGGGCATGTTTTTCTTCAGGACTTAAAAAGGTAAAAATAAACATTTTTTTATGCAGTAAAATCTATCTTTATTTCTAGACACCTCTTACAGTCTTAATGGTTATCACTTTCACTAATATATATGTATAGTAGTTTTTTGAGGCTTATACCTTTAAACAATTAGTGTGTAACATTAAGTCTTTTTGGTGCATTTAGCAACATGGAATTATATGTTATTTTGCAACCCTCCTGTGTCTGTAATTTTTTTTTACATCAAAATGAATGCCTTTTAAGAACAGAAAATGTGGAATCTTTGCCTCCTTTTTGTTCATAAGAAGTCAGAGTATATTGTATATGCTCTGTGCGTGTAGCCCCTGTTATGACAGTAATAGATGTGTTTTCAACAGAGGGCTACTGCTGTGAACGCTTTGCATCACACAAATAATGTTTGGACATCCCCCAAAATCACTGTGCCATACTGGCAAGGATAGAAATGCCATACAGCAACATTATGTGACAGTATTTTGGGGAACACTTATATATTGTTTTCTTTGTTGTACAACTGTTTGGACCAGAGCAAAACACTTACAGTAGTCCTTTTTCATCATAAGATAAAAGCTGAAACTATAAAAAGTAGAATTTTGTTCAGGAAGGCAACCATAGGTATTGAGTAACTACCTACTAATGATGTAGATAAACTATAGAAAACATTTTCACAGTCAGTATTTTAAATAGGAATAAAGATGCCTGTTCCCGATACTGGGAAGTCTGTTTAACATAGTAACAATAATGCTGATAATATCTTAATTTTTAGAGAGAGGCAAAGAAACATCAACGTGGGAGAGATACATCAGTTGGTTACCTCTCTCAAGCCCCCAGCAGGGGACCTGGCCTGCAACCCTGGCATGTGCTCTGACCAGGAATTGAACTGGCAACCCTTCGGTTTGCAGGCCGGCGCTCAATCCACTGAGCCACACCAGCCAGAGCAATATCTTAATTTTTATGATATTCTGTAGGTTGTTCAAAGCTTAAGTAATTAAATTATACGCTTTTTGATTGTAAGAGTTTCAAATAGATAGGACATTGCATTTAAAACCAGAAAGAAACCAGGTCCACATAATAAATACATTTCTAAACAATTGGAAAGGAACTATCAATTACTAGATTTTCATCAGTCTTTTAGTCAATCTGGATTTTGTTTTCTCAGTAAAGCCTTCATTATAATGGGAAACTCAAGCAAAAAACTAGATGTGGCTCTTGAAAACTCAGAGGTATCTCTGGTCACAGTTCTGTGAAGTTTAATATCGTTGGTGTCACTGTTCAGTAATCATCATCCATTCATGTTTTCCCCTCCTTGAGTCCCTTCTCTGTGTCAGGCATCATCATAGGCTCTGGGGGCGCTGTGCTTCCCCAAACTGGCACCGTGCTCATCTGCATGGAGTTTACGTAGCTTAGGGGAAGAGACGCGAACACATAGTATGGTCATGCAAGTAAACGTGTGCATTTGAACAGGAACGAGTGCTCTGGAAGCAGCATAACCATGTCTTTCCGATTGTGAAAAGGAGCAACTTGATGTTTTACTTTTTAAAAAAACTGCCAGAAGCAAGTGATGGGGTTTTGGGTTACACTCTCAGCAAACGGTACATGAAAGCAGGTAGTTTAGAAGTATGAGAATGTACCTGATGCTCTCATTTAAGACCAGGGTGTGTCTGGGGTAAAGGTGGGAGAGGAGGAGGGGGGTGATGGCAGAAAGCACTTGGAACACGGATGAGAGGGAATGATCCAGATTTTGACTTGGGAGGTGAGAAAATGTTTCAGACCCCTCCACAAACAGGAAAGCTGAATATATTCCACAGTCTTAGAGGTTAGCGTGGCCGGAGCTTAGTCATGGGGAGGTGGTGCTGGACTGTCATGCGGGGGCTTTGAGGCTGCATCAGGGGTTTTCAGGTTTATGGCTGGTGTAACGGGAAGCCATGGGGCGGCTGTGGGCAGCAGTGTGTTGTGTTTTCGAAGGCCCTGAAGTTGCTGTGTTGAGCAGATGTATTAGAAGGTAGCAAAGGAGATGCAAGGATATCCAACATACACAGTCTGGGGCATAAAGGGGTTGCCTACTTTTTTTTTTCCTTTCCCAAAGTACAGCTGGAATTTTTAGTTTTTGCATTTTGGATGAGCATTAGTGAAGGCTCCCCGAGGTCCTGAGGTTTGGGTTGTACTCCCTGCCATGTACCTCTAACTGAGCAGAACTTGACACAGAGACAGTGCTCATGTTTCTGAACCAACTGATGGATGGCCTGAGAAAAAGGACCTTCTGTTTTCTGCTCGTCCAAGTCTGTCCGCACCTTCTCCTCTGCTCCCCGTCTGCATTGAAACCCGACTGATGGAGACCGGGCGCAGGCAGCTGGGGCAGCACGGACCCTTGTCCTTGACAACAAGGTCTTTGTCCGGGTGCTTTGGGAAATACTGGGGACTCTGAGGGCTGAAGTGCAAAGACAGGGTATGCGAGCTTTACATTCTGTGCCGCCCGCCTGATGGCACGGTACAGAGAGGACTTGGCAGAAGGGGGCGAGTGTGGATTGCTTGAAGTTTCAAGGGGAGCTGAGGCACGCCAGAATGTAGGAGCATGGTGTCAGTTCAATTAGTTCAAAAATTTTAAATTTCAGTAAAATCCTGTTTTTCCACCAGAGCAAAGGATCAACTTGATGTTTTATTAAAAGAAAAAAAGAAGCTGCAGCAGCAAGAGGAGGGATTTGAGGCTACGTTTTCAGCGTGTAATCAAGGGTTCCTTCTGTTTAGGAGTAAACTTTGAAACAGCTTGACAGATAAAGCTCTTTAATAGTGTGAATACCAGTAGAGGCAGATAGCAGTTCTGTTCTCGGATGTAGATCACGTTAACATACACCGAGTGTAAACGATTTCTGTTCTCTGGTTCAGACTGGCAGGCTGTGCCACAGGCCCAGTCTCCTGCGTACTTCTTTAGCCATCTGAGAGTTACTGGGTGAAAGCCGCCTTCTGAGGGAAGCAGTTGGAACCAATTCAGGCTTTGCCCTAGAGGCCTGCAGTGGTGAGGAAATGCTGGAGTGTGCTTTCCCTCTGCCTTTGGTTACTGAACTTCACCAAGGTGGTTTCTTGCTCCACAGAGTCCAGAAGTAGCTTTAATTGTACTTGCAAAGCTTGAGAGAAATTTCTTCACTTTTTCTCAGAGAGAAGTAAGTAGCATTTTCATACATTTATCCCCTTTTGTTGCACTGGAAAGCAGGGTCCAGGATCCTCTTTACCTCTGTACTGTTCTCCAATTTCCAACTCAGTTCCCATCCAAGGAGGACATCTGTGATGTCTGTCCCCCTAACCCTCCCTAAAAAGACCATGATTGAATGACTGCTTGGGTAGATGCCAGGTATTGTTGTATAAGCATGTTTGTGAACAACACAAAGTTGCATTTTTTGAGTATTCGACTAGGGATTAGTGAAGTAAATTGATGGATGGCTGAGGAGACCTTCACTATATCTGTCTCTCTAAGGACACAGTATTGACAAATAAAAAGGAGTATTTCATTATAAGAATCACTGTGAAAGTAGCCGTCATCAGAATATATAATGAATTCATATTGAAAACTAGAATTATTCCTTTCACACAAACAGTGGAACAAAAATTATTCATGTTATGTCAGGGGTGAAGTTGATATTAGAAAGCCTATGTAATTTCATTCAAATGGATTAAGATAACATTAAGCTACATCTACACTGGGAAAACATCGGATATTTTAAGATGAAGATAATTTAATTCAGCAAATATTTTCTTTCTTCTGTTAGTCTTCAAATTGCTATATTTAGTTCCTTATTTGTATTTGCTAATTCCATCAAAGACTTTTGTGCTTCTGATCACTGATAATGTTGACAAGCCAGGCCAGGGGAAGCTGGTGGTTTAATATTCACCACACAAAAAGCACACTGGCTCTTGTTTTTAAACATGAATTGTCTAGTTGGGTAGTGTGTGCATGAGCTTATTAAAAAATCTAGAGAATTGAGGCTTCGAAAGCTATCAGTTTTAAGCCTTTGTTTCGCATTTGGGTATCTTTTTGTTTGTTTTTTTTTTTTTGCCTTATTGCAGTAGCTAGAAGGCCCAATAGAATGTTGAGTAGAAATGGTGAGAGTGGACATCCTTATCTTCTCCCTGGTGTTGGGGGGAAAGTCCTTTACTATTAAGTATGATGTTAGCTGTGGGTTTTGTACAGATGCCCTTTATCAGGTTGAGGATGCCCCCTTCTGTTCCTGGGTTGCTGAGGGCTCAAAAAAAATCATGAATAAGCGTTGAATTTTCTCTGTATGTAGTGATATAATTATGCATTTTTGTCTTCACTACATTAACGTTGTATTATATTAATTAGTTTTCAGATGTTATGTTAATCTATTTTCAGAAGTTAAATCAACCTTGCACTCCTAGGATGAATCCTGTTTGGTAATAGTGTCTAATCTTTTTTATGTGTTGCTAGATTTGGTTTACTAATTGAGAATTTTTATGTATATATTCATGAGGCATATTGATCCATTTGTTTTCCTCATGTTGTCTGTCTGGCTTTAGAATGGGTCGGGAAGTGTTCTCTCTGTTTCTGGAGAGTCAGTGGAGAGTTGACATCTTCTTCAAATACGTGATGGAATCCAGCAGTGACGCCTGCCTTTTGGTTTGGGTTTTCTTTGTGAGATTGTAAATTACTAGTTGAATTTGTTGTTATACATCAATTCATATTTTGTTTCTTCTTATGTCTTATGAATTTGTTCATTTCATCTAAATTGTCTAATTAGGAGGCATACAGTTTTTCATAATATTTTCTTTCAATAAATCTTTTTCTCTAGGGTCAGTAGTGATCCCTCCTCTTACTCTTCCTGATTTTGGTAATTGATGTCTTTTTCTGTTTTTCTTGGTTAGTCTAAACAAAGGTTTGTCAATTTTTTTGACCTTTTTAAAGAACAAACTTTGGTTTCAGTTTCTTCTCTATTGTTTTCAATTTCATTGATTTTTTTTTTTTTTGCCCCTCTAAACTTTACTTAATGCCCTTCCTTTTGCTTGCTTTGGGTTTATATTACTGTTTATATAGTCTCTTAAAGTGGAGGTGAATTGAGATATTTTTCTGTTTTCTAATATAGGCTTAAGCTTAACACTATAAAATTTGCTAACAGCTGCTTTAGCCGCATCCTAGAAATTCTAACTTTTTTAAAATTCAGTTCAAAATATTTTAAAATTTTGCTTGCAGTTTTTTTCTTTGACCTGTGGGGGGTTTAGAAGTTATTGTTTAATTTCCAAGCATGTGGAGATTTCCTAAATTTCTTTCAGTTGCTGATTTAATTCTTTGGAGTCACAGACATATCCTGTATATTAGTTCTTTGAACTGTATCGAGCCATGTGTTGTGACATTGCAAGTGGGCTGCGTTCAGCCTCGAAAGGGTGCGAGTTCTCACTGTGGTCCGACGGAGTGTTCCCTGGCTGCGGGTTTTGTCAGCATGGCCGAGAGTGCTGCTCGAGATTTAAACGCCAGTCTTGCTGACTTCTTGCCTAGCTCTTCTATCAGTTATTCAGAATGGGGTGTTGAACTGTAATTGTTGATTTGTTGATCCTTTCAGTTCTATTTTCCTATCATTTGTTTTGGGGCTCTGTTATTAGATTGCATGTACATTTATAATTATTATATCTTCCTGATTAATTGACCCATTTACCATTGTAAACTGTCCATCTCTTCTCCCCAGTTCCCCCCTCCCTCCTCTTGTAATGCTTTTTACCTTAAAGTTCCCTTTGCCTGATGATAGTGTGGCTGCTTCAGCTTTCTGTGGCTACTGTTCATGGTGTGTGTTTTTCTGTGTTTGAAGGCTGTGGCATCAGTCTAGTGTCAATATGAGAAAGAATGTAATCCTTTGTATATTTTTTAAACCTGCCACATGTTCATAGCATTTTATTTATACCCATGATAGTGAGTTAAAGTGAAAGGAGAATCCTCGTAAGTGATCACATAGTTTTAAACTATCATGCATGTGTAGTTTTATAAATTTTAACACATATTTGTAGTTCTGTAACTTCCACCATGATTAGGATTCAGAACGGTTTCATAACCCCAAACACCCCCTCCTGCAATCCCTTTACAGCCACTTCTCCTCCCACCCACATCCCACAGCAACCACTGGTCTGTGCACCATTCCTGTAGTTTGTGTTTTGGAGAAAGTTATGTAAGCTAAGGAATGAGAGTGTCACATGGAGTCACACAGTATTTAACCTTCTGAGGCCAGCTTCCTTCGCTGAGCATGCCTTCCCGGTTCGCCGGAGTCGTTGCATGTATGAGCTGCTCACTCCTTCTTATTGCTGAGCGTTCCATGGTGTGGATGGACCGGTGTGGTTATGCATCTGCCTGCTGAAGGACGCTTGGATTGTTTCTGGCTGGGGTGATTATGGGCAGAGAGCTGCTGTAAACATTTGTATTCAGGTTTTTCTGTTAACATCCGTTTTCACTTCTCTTGGGTAAACACCCAGGTGTGTGGTGCTGGGTTGTAGGGCAAGTGCGTGTTTAACTTTATAAGATAAACGGCCAAACGTTTTTCAAGAGCTTCCCTCCAGCAGTGTGTGCGAGTGCCCCTTGCTCCCCGCACCACATGGTATGGCCGTGTTTTAGTGTAGCCATTCTCATAGGTGTGCAGCAGTACCTCGTCGCGGCTTTACTTTGCATTTCCCTAATGGCCAATGATTGTAGACATCGCTCGTGTATTTGCCATCCTTATGTCCTCTTCGGTGAAGTGTCCTCTTTACACTTTAAATTGTCTGTGTTAACCATTTCTGAGAACAATTATTTTAAGTACACTGAATATAATCTTTTCTCGACAGAGGAGGTCATTGTTAGGAACTGTAATTACTGTATGGGTTTGGAATTACCCGGAGCTTTCAAGGACTGTCGAGTGGTGTAAGGCTGCTTATGGCTCTTTCAGGGTTTACTTTTCTGCGGCTGGTGCACCTGATTCCCGCTGCAGTCCCACTTCCTGTCCCCTTTCTGGTTGATGGCTTTCATGCAGTGATTGTGAATAAGCCTGTTAGAGTAGTGTTTGAAAAAGAATAGTGAAGTGCCTCTCAGTAAATGCTGCAGGAGCTGTGCTCGAAAGTCCATAAACCGTACCATCTGTTTTAATGCTTCTCAAACTGAGGCCATGCAGTTGATATGAGGGGGTCTGTGAATGTGGATCTCTTTCGCTGAATAAACAATATAACTTGCAATATATGTTCTACTATTTTTCAGAAGTAATGTGAATGCTACCGAGCAACCCTGGGTTCATTCTAATAGTTTTTTTCCCAGTGTAATTTTTCTACCAGCTCTGATATTTCTTCCCCTGCCCCCGCCTTTTTGTCAGATGGAGTTTTCCTCATAAGTGAGTAGCTGCTGTTCATGGCTGGCCATGACAAGGTGCAGTATGATTTCTAGTTTGTGCCGTTTAACCTTCGGTAGGTGGCTAACCAGGTGTTCTTTAGAACATGTAGAATGGCATATTTTTGTTGAAAGTCTTTTTATGAAAGTTAGGATGCTTGTAAGCTCTTCAAATTCTTTGAACAAGAGGGCTTATATGAATTGTTATTAATACCAACCTAAACTAAACTGGAAAGTCACAGGAAAAAGTATATTTCTCAAATCATCGTTGCGTAAGTGAAATGTTTAAATCGTGGGTTGCAGGGTTATTCTTTTCCCGTATTCATCATGTCATTTGATGCATTTGCTATAAATAAAAGTTGATTAGTAGCTTGGTGGTTGAACGCAAAGATTATAAAAGTGGTGAAGGAAACTGTTCCCACGCATGTAATTTATATAAGCACAATGTCTACTTGTGTATTCTTATTTTAATAGTTCATTTTTTATTGTATTTTTTACCATTTATCCCCCCATCAAATTCTCACTTAAGTCTCCAAAGTACTTTGCTGCTTTGCATGCCTTACACTGTCTGTCAAACAAGTTCTTCAAAACACATGCAATTATATCATAATATGATAATTTGTTATGCAGATATCATATCTTAAATTATCAATCTAACAGCTTTATTTTCCTCAGTTATTTTTGGTTCTCATTTCAGGATGTGAAGTATGATAGATAGTAACTCCTTTTATGTTAATAGAAATTATCTAATCTAAGCAGAAGTATAAGAGAAAGTTTGATAATGTACTAAATGATTAGCACCCTAATTTTAGTTATGAAATATTCAGGGATAAAATTTATTTGGGGGGCCCCTTTTATCATATTTACTTAGATTTCCAGATTTCTTTATGATATTCAAGGAAAACTTCCCTTTAAGAACTTTGGTCCAAAACTGTTCAGGCGAGAGTGGGAATTTAAAATGTCCCTGGCTGGGATGGGGAGCATCGATGTGGAATGTGCCCCTCCGGACCAGGGTCCACCAGGTCCTCATCGTGTCACGCTGGAATGTCCCCGGGATATTCTTATTGGGTCATTATCGACACTTAGTTTGTTAGAGGTTAAAACTCTGAATAAACTTGTTTAAAGTGATTAACTTTATGTCATAAACATTCCAGTATAGTAATTGAAAGTAGTCTAAATGTTCCTCTTTTTACATTTGGGGAGCAGTGTTTTCAGTTCCATTGAGATTCATCAGAAAGGAAGAAATTGTTAAGTTGAACTACATTGAGTTAAGAGTTTCTCTTCATCAAAACACATTGTTGAGGGAGCAAAAAGACCACTCAGGGAGAAGATATTTGCTATAGGTATTTCTATATCTGTGTATATCTATATAGATTTATTTCCAACAGAAGACTCATCCAGAATATATAAAGAACTACAAACCAAACAGGCCAGAACCTTTATTCCCTCTTACCATTCCCCTGGTTAAATACATAAGATTTGAGTAGGCAGTTCACAATGGAAGATGCTCAGTTGGCCAATAAGCCTTTTAAAAGGTTTTCAAAATCATTTCTTATAAAAGAAGTGCAAATTAAAATTGTGCTGATCCATCATCGTATTCTCACCAGAATGGCGATTCCCGGTGTAGAGCAGCTGCACCGCATTGGCACCGCTAATGGGAGTGTCATCGGGTCCTTTGATCCGGCAGTTCCACTCCTGGGTGCGTACCGACTCCACAGAAACACACGCACATGTACCCCAAAGAATGCGTCCAGAATACTCATAGCAGCATTATTTGTGCTAGTGCTGAACTAGAAAAAATTAAAAAGTTTTCAATGGAGAAAAAACATTGCATTTAATATGTTCATATAATGGCTCCAATGTTTCGTGTTCCAACATAGATGAGGTTCACAGGATTGAGTGAAAGAAGACAGCATACTCTTAAATAAATTGTTTTTCTCATGCTGTAGAAAGGCCAGTGCAAAACAGGCAGGGCCAATCCGTGGGGCTAGAAGTCGTAATGGTTGCTGGCTTTGGAGGTCACCGGGGACCTGTGAGGGTGGCTTCTGAGGTGTCAACAATGCTCTTTCTTGATTGACTGGTATAACAATAGTTACATGGGTGGGTTCACTTTGTTCAAATTCTGAAAGGTATTTTCAGAATTTAGGATTTTAATACATACATATATGTGTGTGTTTCAATTTTTATTAAAATTGAATCCATTGAACCTGTCTTTTTTTTTTTTCCTTCTGCATGTTATATCCTGAAACGGGAACAAGTAGTTTCTTTGTCATAATTGTTCTTCTAAACCTTTTCATCTTCAAGGACTGGTGCTTTTATTTGGCTATTTTTGTTTTATTATTCCTTTTGGGTTGCTGGGCCAATTCCACTGTGGGGGTGGGGTTCGTCACACTAATAAGCAACTCTCTAGACACCAACTTGGGTGTCCTGTATTTCAACTCAATCCTCACGCCTGTCTACCCGGAGATACCATTAGATTCCACAGGATAGGGGTTCAAGCCAGTAAGACTGCTCCTCTCCCCATTACCCTCCCTTCTCTCACATACTTCAGGTGCCAGCCACAAATCCAAGTTGTCACCTGTGCTTCTGACCAACTGACGAAAAATCAAAGGTTCCCACCAGCCCCTCTTTGGGTTTGATTAATTTGCTAGCATGGTTCACAGAACTCAGGAAAGCCATCTACTCACCTTATTATTGATTTATTTTAGAGGATATTAAAGGGTGTGAATCAACAGCCAGACGAAGAGATACACAGGGCAAGGTACGAGGAGTGGGCACCGATCTTCCATGTCCTCTGCAGGCAAGCCACTCCTCCCACATCTCCTGGTGTGCACCAACCTGGATGCTTTCTGAACCCTGTCCTTTTGGTTTTTTATGGATGATTCATTATGTAGACATGATTGATTAAATCATTGACTCCTCCTGTCTTGCCCCCTCCCTCGAGATTGGGGGTGTGGGACTGAAAGTTCCAACTCTCTAATCACATGGTTGGCTCCATTGGCAACCAGACCCTACCCTGATTGCTTTCCAAAAGTCACCTCATCAACGTTAACTAATTAAGCTCGCATCCCTTAGGAAATTCCAAGAGTTTGCGGGAGTTGTGAGCCCGGAAGCTGACTGAACAAAGGTCTTGTACATACTTGGTCACCTGAATGACTAAAGATATAATTCTTATACAATTTATCACAGCATCATACTAGTATAAGGATCTTTGTGAAGTCTGAATATTTTAAAAGGTTAAACACAAAATTTCTTGGCTGTTAGGTAAGGAATAAACTATAGTGGGTTTAGGGAATATGAAACCTGTCAATGTTTAAAAATAATGTCACAGAAAACTAAAATAAGGTGCTGATGAGGTCTTATTACTAGTGATCCTGTTAGTCCAAAGAGAATATTTTTTATTTGCAATACTTTAAATCTACTTACGGTGTAATATACTTCTTAGCTAATATAATTTTATCATCTTTGTGTTTTCATAAAACTCTAGCACTTAACATAATCTGCCATATGTTAAGGTTCCTTCTGTTTCTTTCCCCTGGATGCTGTCGTTTTCTTGAGGGCAGGAACTGTTTATTTCTCCTCACATAGTGTGTTGCTTACATTAAATAATCAGAAAATGTTTTTAAAAGGAATGAAAATCAATTAGCAAGTAAAAAAAGAAAATGTTGTCTTCACTTTTTATAGAGGACAGTGATACAGTCCTGGAGGTTGTGAATTTACTGTGTATTTCCCTTGTATATGGGACAAAATGAGTTGCAGTGTCTTGGGGCGTGATTATGTAACATCTATCCTGGCTGATGGTATTGAAATTTTGTAGTCACACCCAGGACCTCCATTGAAAAAATGTGCTTAATATGTATCAGTGTGATGAACTTTGTCCAAGTTTAGCCTCAAACAGTATAGATAATATTAAAAAATGGCAGCACCTGGAGTTACATTTAATAGAGTAGCTCATTTTATTCAAAGAACAGTGCCTGTGAAAGTCTTTGTAAATTGCAAAGTTGTACAACTAGAAAGTCGTGAAGGAATTTTCTGGCATGGAGCCTATTTTGGCTTTGATGTTGAACCCACCTTTATATTCAGAATCACTTTAAAATGTTTTATGGATAAATCACTGGCCTAACATAAATCGATTCTTCTGTAGAAATATTTTAAGATGCTAATTTCATTAATTTGATTATCTGGTGCATTTCCAGTTGCATAGGCAGGAGTATAATAAATTTATTGGCTGGCAAGTTAGGTTTCCTTAGTTGTAAAGCATTAAAAATGTGTAGTGCATTGCAATTTGCAGTGGCTAATTGTTGTTGATTATGGTAATTTCCAAAGGTGTTTGATGCTATGAATGTTTCATTAAGTATTTTTCTTTGGACTTTTACCCTTCCAGACAATCCATTTTTAAAAAATATATTTTATTGATTATGCTATTACAGTTGTCCCATTTCCCCCCCTTTAGTTCATGTCCTTGGGTCATACATGTAATTTCTTTGGCTTCTACATTTCCCATACTATTCTTACCCTCCCCCTAGCGATTTTGTACCTACCATTTATGCTTCTTATTCCCCGTACCTTTTCCCCCATTCCCCCCACCCCCACCCCGCTGATAACTCTCCATGGATCTCCATTTCTGTGATTCTCTTCCTGTTTGTAGGACCACCCATTTGTTGAGATTAACGCACAAATGAAGCTGCCAGTAAAAATTGTTAATATGCATGTATATAATTACTGATTTTAGTAAACTGTTTTGGAATAATTTTCGATTTACGAAAAACTTGCAAAGATGTGAACATACATTTTAAATTGCCCTAAGTAATAGTTTTTAAATTAGTATTTCTATTAAAGTTTAATATTTTCAATAAAAATGGCCTTGCCTCTGGTTTTCGTTCAATGGAAAAGTGTTGTGTTTTAAAGTATATTGTGTTTAAGGGAAAGTATGCTGGTTCAGTTGTCCTTTTCTCCACAATGTCCGTTGTCCTGCCGTGTAAGATGGCTGCCATTACCTGGGAGCTGTGAGACAGAGATGTGCATGTGCGTGACGGGTGTTCTGCATTTATGAGCGTGAATGACTCTGCTGAAGCAGGACCACAAGGATCATTTAATTACAGGGTCAGAAATCTGCCCGGTGAAATGTTCACAATTTCATAGTTTTATAAAGTAAAGTGGTTTAAAATAGCATGTGCCAAGTTTTTATTCCCCTCTCTTCTTCTCTTTCCCATTGTAGTAGTATAGTAACATGGGACAGTAATTTGTAAGACCAGAGAGATACCACGTTACTGAATTTGAGATGCTTTCAGCTGTAAGACTATCATTAACTTATGTATCATTGAGAGACAAGACCACAGCCTTTTTAACTGTGATACAATGCTCAGATATATGTCACTGATAATAAGATACATCCTGATTTCAGCAATGTTCAAGAAAAATGTGAATTTTAGATTCATGCAAAACATTCATCATGCTGACACAATTATTTTATGTGAGGTTTAGCTTAGGACCTCTAGCTTCTTTAGAAGTCACTGTGCAAATCATTTATTTGTGTTGTATTGCTTGTCTTTATGTTCATGCACTGTTGGAGACATGTTCTAATCAGTGTCTCTTACTTTAAGAAGATATAAATATTTTCATTGAAGTATCATTTCTGTAGGTAAATTTGAGTGTTTTTCAGGGACAGAGATTAAAGAGCCAAATCCTGCCCTGTGCAGCTTGAGTCTTTGTGCCACGGGGCTTCCAAAGACGTATCATTGTTTTCAAAATTTCAGTTTCTCACTTACAGCTTGATTTTTCACTCTCCTAGGTTGTACCCTAAAAGAACTTTTCTCAACCCTGATTCTTCCCCAAACTACGATTACATTTCTTTTTCCCCTCAGATTACCACCTGTTTCTTCTTTCCCAGCATTGCCAGAGTCCCAGACACTTCCTTACCTCAGTTACTTAATCCATTCTTTGCATAATATTTATGCCACTACCGTTTTGCTGAAACCGCTCTCTGAGGTCCCAGTAGCTTTCTAATTTTAGTTCATTTGTTAAAACTCTTACGGCTCTTACATTCGGCCCTCCCAGCTCTCTCTGTCCTCCCACCTCACTATGGCTACAGTTTTCATCTTTGTGCTGGTTTTATAATCCCGTGGTGCCAGATTTCCTTCCTGTTTCATCTACTGAATTATTAAAAGAATATCGAAACATGAGAGAAATGCTCCATGAATCTATTGTTCCAGTATATTATTGTTTCCACTTTTTGAGTATTTCCATCCTTGGCTTGACCACATGCCAACACATTTTTCTTTTTCTTTCTCCTGGTTGTAATATGCCTACCAAGGTAGGCATATTATTTTATTTTCTACCTTCACATGATACCAATTATTTTTCTGTGGCCCATATGGTCTTTATTATTGTTCCATTAAAGGACTGTAAACTATAGATTATAGTGTTGATAAACTATAATTTTCTATATAATATTTCTATTGTTGGACAGTTGTTTTGTTTAAAATAACATGGTAGCAGGGTATATTTTCATTCATAAAACATTTTGCTTCTGTTGCATTATTTACATAAAATTCATTCCTTAGAGTGCTATTGATTACAAGGGTTTTGAACATTTGGCTAAACATTACCTATTTTTGAAGGTGAGATCCCAGTTTACAGGGCCACAGCAATTTTCTTTAATTTTATTTATTTATTTTTAGAGAGGGGACGGGAGGGAGAAAGAGAGGGGGAGAAACAGCAATGTGTGGTTGCCTCTTGCACGCCCCCTACTGGGGACCTGGCCCGCAACCAGGTATGTGCCCTGACTGGGAATCTAAATGGCGACCCTTTGGTTCACAGGACTGCGCTCAATCCACTGAGCCCCACCGGCCAGGGCCACAAGCAGTTTTAATTCAGGCTTACCACTATCAAATGTACAAAAATTATTTTGCTGATTTAAGTTACAAGTATATGAAATATTACTTTGGTAATTTAATATTTCTAAAATGACGATTACTTCATTTTTGCTTTAATATTTCTTGATTATTAATGAGGGTGAGCATTTTCCTTATGTTAAATATTTAATTAATATTGTCTTAGAAATTCTATCCATGTTCTATATCCAATATATCTAATAATCTAGGAGAAAAGCCATAACAGAGAAGCCTATTTAGGTTGTAGAATTTCTAAATTGTATTTTTTAACCCAAATTTGTAGAGGTAGTCCTGCTTATTAAGTGTGATGCTTTAAATCCTTATAAATTTTCTCATGTTAAATGGACTTTCCCCCTCTCCTCGTTACATAGAAATTTGGAGGAAAACTTGGTAACTTTTTCCCTTTGTTAACTGGCTAGTTTTCTTACCATGGTAGTATAAGTGATATGCAACAATTTGAGGAAAATATTGTTGTTGAATTGTGCCTAATATTTTTCCTGCCTTTGCTTTTTATTTGAAAATTCTTTTAACATGTAAGCTAAAGCTTAAGTAATTTAGATATCACATGATAATTCTGGTCCATGAAAAATGGCTTTTCAGTTCTTGGTATAACATTTATATTGATAGTAATGAAAGAAACATCTTTCTGAATTAACCATAAACCAATCGATATAGGATACAGTTTCATGGGTAGTTTAGGCTTGATTTTTTTTTCTGTTTATCTAACAATGGACTCCGATCTCTTTCTGTGACACTAGTCTCGCAACTGGGTGGATCTGGGCTGTAATCTGCACCATCAACTTAACCCATTTGGAAATCTTTCTTGAACCTCTCTCTGTCTCCTTGAACTTGCCTTTCATTTATTGTCACTTACCTATTATCTTTCTTTTATTGACGTGATGGGTATTTCCTGAAGTTCCATCCATCATTATCATCTCCTTTCACACATTCTTTTTCATGAGCTCAGCTGTCTTCCATTTTAGACTATTACAAACCCACCTTAAACCACAGCCCAAGCCCTGGCTTCTCTTACCAGCCATATTTTTAATTCCATTCTTGACCCTGTTCTTTTACAGCAGATTCACAAGCTTAAGTGCCTGGCCAACAATATAGATGAGTAAAAGCAGGCCTTCGGGTAAGAAAAAATATTTTTCTACACTAAGGAAAACAACAGAGAGAGAGGAGTGATAAATGGCCATGTGATGTAGGCTCGGGGTCGAGGAGGACGGTACCGGGGACGGCAGAGAGTGGGAGACGGCAGGCCCCGCGCAGGCTGTTGGGCTCCCGCCGTTGTTGCTGTTGGGGATTAGGGGCCCCAGGTTACCAGATCTCCCTGTGTTTCAAGAGAAGCTGTAAATCAGGACTTGCATGTTAAATAACCTGAGTTTTAAGGGTTGGTTTTGAATTCTTGTAAAACACTGCATGGGCCAAAGAAAATATACCTATGGACCAAGTTCAGTTTATAGGCTTTTAGTTTATAACCTCATCCTGTAAAGGCACTTCAAATTTTGTAAGTTATCACCAAGTACTCTGTATTTCCCATTCTTCCCTTTGCTTCTTTGTTCATCTGCTGGGAGGACCATCCGCCCAGATATTTGAGGTAGGAACTTCCAAATCATCATCAACACCTCTCTCCCTTGTTACTTCTTAATTTTGGAGAGAGATCTGGGTCAAGGAAAAAGCTTTTTATGAATTAAGGAGGATTTGAACATGTTTATAGGCAGAAGGGAAGAGGCCAAGGGAGGGAAGAGTGGACGGAGCTCATTGTGTCCACTGGGGGTGGGACCCAGGACGTGGAGTCCAGCCATGACCTGCACGGCCTGACGCTGGTCTACCCTTCATGTTTTTACTGCTCAGTAATCTTGCCTTAACCCAAAATAATCATTGCCTTTTTTGTGGATGCCGTATTTCCTTGACTTTGTTGAAGAGCTATATTATACTTTAAAATGTGTTGTTTTTCCATATTAATTATTCTTCTTAAGTATTCTTGAACTTGATACTTCTTTTCATGTTGCTGATTTCCTAGAATGGATGTGTAGGGGAGGGAAATAAATTTTTCCTCCACCCTCCTAGGGTCTCTGGCTGGGCTGGAGAAGTAGGTTGACGTAGATTAGCAGGAGAATAGCTTACAATTTTTTTTTAAACATGTACATGGGAGCTTTCACAGGAAGATGAAGGCACAAAAAACCCCAGTTAGGCCTAAGCGTTTATATATTAGGTAGAACAAAGAGCAGCTGTTGTGAAAAAGTAAAATATATGAGGAAGTTAAAGGAAGATAATAGGGTTATTTTTAAAAGCTCTGCTTGCACAGATTCTTCTCAGCCTCAGCTCCCTGTCGCTGATGATCAGAGCGTTCTTTTCTTCCAGGTGCAGGGAGAGCATCTTTCACACGGGAGTTTTATCTCCTGTTTTCTGGAAGCAAAGTGAGATCGCCTATATGCACCTGTTGTTTTTTAAGTCCCTTTAACTCAAAATAGTAATCCAAATACGAATGTTTGAGGGGGTCATGTTCTAAGTCTCTTCACTTTGTTATCATATGTTTATTTGTAGCAAATGATAAAACCAAGAGTTTGAATTCAGTGTCGTAGAGATTCTGTTCCCCCACAGGGCCTCTGGGGCTTGATTTGTAGGAGCCATGACAGGTGGGCAAGCCATTCTGGGTGGGGTGGATTTTCCCATAAGTTGTGTGGGTTCTTTGCTTTCCGAGGGCAGGTAAACTGCAGGTTGTAAGTTCTTTGGAACATTGTCTGGGACCTCCACTTCAAAGGATCACTCTGGTATTTCTTGGTGGCTTTAATGCAGGGGCTAATGCCACCCACAGCTTGTCACAGAGCTCGAAGGAACTGATGTCAGTGTCATTTTCTTTAATTACCTGGTTCATCATACGTGGTTTGCTTCTTCCCCCAGAATCTGCTGACACAGTTGTTAGTTTTTTCTAGGTTCTGCTAGGAAGAGTATTCTGGAGCCTCTTATTTCTAAGGGGTTCCTGGTCTTTCTAATCTGTTGAATTTTGTCTTCAATCTGAATGCTTTCTATTTCCTAGAATTTCTCACTGCTCTGGTCTGCTGATGTCATCTGTACTGGGATTTCCTGTATTTCTGTGAATTTATGTGTGTTTTTATATTTCTTATTAAATTTGTAAGAGATAGGAGGAGGGACAAAAAGGTGAATTTGTGGGGTATTAACAGTTTTGACCAAGACATCTTTTCCTTTTGTACAGTTTTGCCTTTTCTACTTCTGCTCATGCTGTTTCCCTGTAATCCCCTCTCTGTATTTACAGATCTCAAATACAATTTGCCGTTTACTTTTGTTAGATCTGTGACATTGTTCATAGGGGTTTCGGTTTGGAATGGTTTTGCCCTGTTCCTTCTGGGAAATACTATTAGGGAAGCATATGGTCTAGGAGCTCAACTCAAGGCCTGCGTTCAAAATTGGCTTCTACTACTACTTACTGGCTGTGTCACCTTATGGAATTATGTCTCCAACTCTTCCATCCCTCCTGAGAATTATGGATAAATAATAGTATCTGCCACTTCACATTATTTTGACCAGTCAGATGGGACCGTCAAGGTAAAACACCTGGAACGTAGTGAGCCCCAAGACACTGTTAGCTTAACAAGCTTAGATGGGTAAGTTCTTACCTGGACATCCTCACTCGGGTGTGGCATTCTCTGTTTGTGTTGCCCAGTTTCCTTCCTGCCCACGGCCTCCTTTCCCAGACCCCAAGCGGGAACTAATGTTCCCCTGCTATTCCCTCAGCGTATTCTTTATACCGGTGCTGTGACGTGCATCTCACAGTTTACTTCTGTTTAGTTAGTCAGGGAGTAGCTCAGCCATTAGCTATACTTTTGGTAGGTTCGTGATGACTTTGTTTCCCCAGGTGAAATTGAATTAAATTAAGGCATTTCTTTGCTTGTATGCCTTTAAATTTAAAAACCTGCCCTGGCTGGTGTAGCTCAGTGGATTGAGCGCGGGCTGCGAACCAAAGCATCGCAGGTTCGATTCCCAGTCAGGGCACATGCCTGGGTTGCAGGCCAGGTCCCCAGTGGGGACCACATGAGAGGCAACCACACATTGATGTTTCTCTCTCTCTCCTTCTCCCGCTCTTCCCCTCTCTAAAAATAAATAAATAAAATA
>CM052538.1:173054239-173140533 GCA_028533065.1 Trachops cirrhosus
TCGTACCACAGTTTACCATCCTTAGGAATCCATGCCTTTTCCTTTGCCTAGTCACTTCTCTGAAATTAATTGCCCTTTATTAAAATGGCATATAAGTCCTTGGATCTAACTGCCTCCTTGAGTTTTTACTTCTTTTTTGTGATATCCTTACGCATGTAAAAATATTCACATCAATAAAGAAATAATGCCTTTTCTCCTATTAATTTCTTTGTCAGCTGCATTTGCATGCCCCCAAGAACTGACCCTGAGAAGGTAGAGGAATTTTTTCCTCCCCTACAAACCGTAACTAAAGCCAACAACACGGCTGAATCGCGCGTACACTGAGGGCAGTGAAACTAGACGTGGTGCTTGTAGATGCGTGGGCAGTAGCTGTCCCCAGCCTTGTCAAGGCACACCTCCCCAGGAAACACCACGGCATCAACAGATTTTTATGTATGCAAGTCCTGCTTAACTAAGAGTGTGATTCGCTATATAGTTATTTGTCCTGGTCTCTGAGTAGAAACAAAGTTTTTATCTTCCATTTTTGAATATTAAAAACCACTCTAGGGTCTTATAGTCCCCATTTCTAAGGGTGTGTTTCCTTAGCATTCTCTATCCATGCTGAATAGTCAAAGATTTTCTTAAGATGCAGTATCAAATATTTGAATCAGAAATGTGTACTTTTTGAGAACTGTTATTTCCTCAGATCTCTGAGATTAGAAATTTAGAAACTGAAGCTCATTTATCTAATTTTAGGTTGCGTCAAATTGAATATAGTAGATTTGTGTTGTAGGGTTAGAGTATATGATTTTTTAGATCAATTTAATAATTCTGTTTTTGTTTCAGTTTTATAAATAGCTTTCCAGAACAGTATTACTTGATTAAAATGTATTTTGTCTCTTTTGTTTTTTGGTGTTCCGATGTACAATAGACACAGATGATTTGAACTTGAAAATATTTAGAGATACTCTAATACTACAGATACTTTTTCTCATTTCTAATTTAAGTGTAGCTGCTTACTTTTAAAAGGCTGGTTTGCCTTTTAAAAAGATAAAACTTTTGTTATGTAACTTTTATTTTAGTGAAATTTCTTGTGTACTAACTTTTTCTATTTTAAACTATTTTTAACTTTTTACTTCTGCTTTTTTCTCAGGTTATACATTATTACCGGGGATGCTAATTGTCAAAATTTCTGTAGCCATGGCACAAGACTATAGTAAGTACTATACCATACTTCCTATGACCTACCTTCTTTAAAATGTGCTTTGTCTTTAGATTTCTTGTTGGAGCAGTGGAAATTTAGAAACAAAGTTTTCAAAATCTACTCGTCTCAAAGGGTTCAATTTATTTGGTCATCTGCATCTTGAATCTTCAGCTAAATATACATATATATTGTGATAGTGATAAATAGTCTTGCTCAGACCGTTCCCTGTACCTACGTACTAGTAGAATGGACATTAGGGTTGGAGCCATGTCATGTGTGCAGTTGATCCCCCGTGTTATGGAGCTGAAGAACTGACTGAAGCTCCAGGGTGGGCCCTGTGATTAGAGCCAGTCCTGCCCCATAATCCTGTCTACGCATCGTGGACACAGTATCAGCGAGTGTAGGGCACTAGCCAGAGGGATGGTTTCAGGAGTGCTCCAGTAATTTTGTTCTAGGCTATGAGAGTCCAAGGTAGGTTTGCCAGGAGTTTCTGGCAGAAGTCTTCTAATTAACAGAGCTACAGAGAGGGCCTGCCTCTCTCTTCTTTGGGATGTGGTTCTGTGCCAGTGTGAGGTCTGGTGTCTGTGCAGTCTGAGCAAGAAGCCACACAAAGTGGAGGGCAGGGAAGCCAGCCCTGGGGCCTGTCTCTCCTCCAGAAGTCCAGGCTTTTGAGCCAATACATTTCCTTTTTGATTAAGCCAGTTTGCATGGGGAGCCAAAACATCCCAAGTGATTCACTTAATTTCCATTTTATTTTTAGTAATCCATTAGTTTTCCCCTGGGTAATGTGGGAGTAATTGCAAAGTGAGGCAAAATAGTACCGCTAAATTAAACTGGCAGGGCTGTTGCTCTTGACTGGCATGCTCTTCACAGCTAATGGTTAACAGGTAGTGATTTCGTGTTTAAAGACAGGAGAACAGAATGCATCGCTTGTAGATGTCCCCGCTCCCCTCGAAGGTTTTTCCTTTTAATCAGCCCACTTGGGCTGTGAATGCTGAACAGGGCTTTGGACTGTGCCTGAAAAATCATTCCCTTGCATAGGTGTGTATTGGGCAGTGTGGACCTGTTCCTAGAAGAGTCTGTACCCAAACTTCTAATGCCTTGTTCGCTTTTCAAAAATTAACGTGAATATTGCAAGTATGGAAACTACATAGAGACTAGTGTAGCAAGTATCTGTGTGTGCCCTCCCACGAACACTGGAGAAATCAAATGTTTACCGATGCTCTGGAACAGTCGAAAACCCAGGGGACGGTCCCCTCCCTAGCTGCCGTGCCGTTTTTCTGCCTCTGAGGTACCACTGTCCTCGTTTTCGTCTTTATTCTCCTCGTGTTTTTGTTTGTCCTTTTACCACACATGATTTTTGCACGTTTTTAACTTCAGGCAATGTAGGTAGGTACTATGTGATTTGTTGTTCAAAATCTCAGTTTAGAATAAATTCAGGATCATGGAAAGAGGCTATAAATTTATTCTCAGATACTTGTCCAGAGACTGATTACTAGGGACCTCAGTGATCTGTACTGAAACGTGTTAGATTTTAAGTGTCTGATGAGTTTAATCAACATACTGACAGCCGTTTATCTTATCTTGCGGAATCCGGTGCGTGGTCAGCTTCTGAGTTCCCTTTCCGTCCCGGATTCCGCACTCCTGTGCAGGTTCGGCACATGGAGGACACTCTGAGACCATCAGTGTGTCATCGCTGAGCTTTCCAGAATGTGGTGGTTGCTTTTTTGATGTAAATGCTCTGTTCCTACCGTGGTCAGTATGCTTGCCTTTGGCAGACTTAGGTAAATCGATGCATCCTTCTGCACTCTGACAATTAGTTTTGACACCTACAGAATTTACTTCTGCGCTTTCCAAATTTGCCAGTTTGTTCCTTGTGCTGGCAGCAGCGGTTATAAAAGAGGCATCCAGTCCTATGAATAGGCTGTGAAGTATGGAAACATAGTACTGTGGGAGAGGAAAAAATAATTTTACTTCTACCCTTCTAAGCTCTTTTGGCTAGACTAATAATGAAATTCCCAAAGTGAACAGTGTCTAGCCAGTAGTTGCCTTGCCAAAACTGTGGGGGAGGAAAAATATTTTATTTCTCCTACCCTTCTAAGTTCTTCTGGCTGGACAAATTAATTAACATGAGACAGATTATCAGGAGAAAATGACCACATTTATTTCATATATTAATTCTCACCTGAGGATATGTTTATTGATGAGAGAGATACACACACACACACCAGTGTGATTGATTGCCTCCCACATCTGCCCCAACTGGGGCTCAAACCCACGACTTAGGTTTGTGCCCTGACCAGGACCTCCCAGTGTATGGGACGATGCTCCAAGTAACTGAGCCACCGGCCAGGCTGAAAATGACTGAAGTTATTACGTATGTACATACAGGGGTTCCATATGAACACGAGACTTGAGGATAGATCGGGCAGATGAGGCTTGTGTGCCATCTGAGGGGTGGGAGGGGAGCTGTGGTTTGGGACTTCAGAGGGCAGGAAAGGAATTCACATGGAGATAGAAAAGCAGATATTTTGTAAGTAAATGTTTGCTGGACTGTCCTTAATGGGACACAGGAATTCGATCAAAAGGGCTTTGCTGGGTTCCTCCCCATCACATAGTAGTTCGTATCAACTGTAGTTATCTGCAATGATATTTTCCTTCCTGAAGCACGTCCTCTATCTAAATTCTTTTAGGCAGTTAGGGGGAAGGTTAAGGGTTCTTTCTCTTTCTGAGTCTTCTGTTTCTTAAAAAATAACCAGTTTTAAATAATCAACATTCCAGAAGGCATATTTTGGGGTGGCAGACTCTGCTTTCCCTCAATATCCCAGTCACTTGGAAATCTCAGACATCTGTGCTGTGTTGTCATTTCCTTTTGTGCCCCAGTGTGAGCCTTGGAGATACTTGCGTATTATTCATGTCTGAAATGTGTCTGAAGTCGTTTAACTTCTGCCTTCAGAAAACTTTTTTTTTTCCCCGCTGTTAGAGAAATCTTATTACTCCTTGTTCTTGTTTGGAATGTTGTTGTTGGAACTGGAAACTGAATAGTCATTTCCATTCAGAGATCATTAATTTTTTCATTTGGAGAACATAATTGTAGATAAATTGCCAGAGAAAGATTAATGACCATCAAAAGAGGATTTCATTCTTTTTTTTTCTTCAGAGTGTTATCTTTGCTTAAATGTTTAACATGTGAACAAATAAGGCAAAAAAATTGTACCCCTTGATCCATATATCTTGTATCTATAATACAAGAAGGGAAATAGGAACATCTTTTATTGAAATCAAACTTAGTTTTTTGTGCATTGTGCATGCTTTTTGTTGTTGTTAAAATAATGCCTTCTTTTTTTAGTTTTATTTAAATGTAACTATTTTTAGGCTTTTTTCTTCATTGTGGACCCAGGATCTTAAATTAAGATGTTGCCAGTGTTAGAAGATTATAGGTGTCAAGTTGAAACACTTACCCAGTGAGGGTGCTATGCAGAGAGCTACTGAATCTCTCCCACTGGGGTGAGACCAGGATTCAAGGTAGTAAGTCGTTTTGGGCATCAGGCCAAATACAGACACAAGAAATTTAAGATGTAAGCTATAATCCTGTAATATGTCTTATATACATTTTCTTATTTAACAAATCTTTAGTGTTATGGGTACTTTTAAAGGGAAAAGGCCTTTTTAAAATTTTTCTTAAAAAATCAGTTTAGTAAACTGATATTTTTTGTTTCTTGTGGAATGATATCCTCATATTGATTTATTCTATATAAAGGGATTTGTAGACTTGGCTTGTTTTTATACCTCAAAATGAAATGGTGCCTTTGTGGGGACGGCCCACGGGGCCGAGGGACTTGTAGGCAGTGTGACTCACGCCCTAACTGGGTCCTGCTCTCTGCACTCTTGTGGACTCGAAAGTGCTGGCGATCAACCGATCAACCGTTTAGTCTGGGAAAGCAAACATGAGTCATCTGAATTGGCACAAATCATCTAGAATGCTGTTAAACGTTTTCTACTCTCTGTTCTGATTGAGGGGATTAGAAAGGGAGAGTTGTTCTTTGAGCTTTGAAGTACTCTAGAGGGTAAGGCCATACCTGTGAAAGCAGATGTCTTCCCTAGACGGAATGCAAAGCGGCTGACCTGGTAAGCAGTTCGGATGTTGCCAGTCTGTGGTACAGCAGCCCTCTCCCCGGCGATAACCTTTTCTGTGTGAAGGAGGAGGGCAGTGTTGCTCCTTCTGGCTCCAACTCATCCCTGCCCCGCCCCCAACACATCTCTCAGGAAGGGCCCCCGGCGCTGTCTTGCTGCCTGGAGACACAGCTTAGCCCCCCACAGCATTTTGAGGTAGGAACACCTTCTAGAAGTTTACAGTGTCTCCGTTTGCTTACTCTAAGTCGTCCTACTCGTCATTGTCTCCGCTGTTTAGGACGGACTTTTGATACCCTTTTCTGCGCTTTCTCAAAACGCCGGGGCAGCAGATTTACTGAGCCTGTTAGGCACCTGGCAACGAAGTGGGTGGAAGTCATGTTTTTTTTGTCTTCACTATATAACTTAGCTTTGTTTCAGTTTATTTTATAACAAGACTTTAAAACAGTCATATTTATTCTGAAGTGGAGGACATGTATAAGTCATTTAGGAATACAGATAATATAACTCCTTTTTTAGAGAGAAAGTAACCCTTTTGATTAGTGTTTTCCCCTTTTGGGTTTTCTCTGATGGTGCATTAAGGGGCCTGCCCAGTACTTACTATCTTACTGTGTCCGCTCCAAAGAGAAAAAGACAAGCAGACTTACCCAGCCCATGTCACAAACACCAGGCTTCAACGTGTAATGTGGTTTGACTTTTTAATACATGGATAAATGTTTATTTTCATATTGGGATATGTGTGAGAAGGCTTGCGAAAGGAATGCATCTTCTGACAGGAAGGAGAAGAAAGCTGTAGCTGGCTGTGCAGTTTTGTGTTTTTCAGGCCTAACTACCGTTTCGTGTCTGTGGGCAGATGTGCACACGCGTGTGGATTAGGTTGTCTTCGATGGCATTGCTGTTTGTTAGACAGCGTTACTGTTCACTGTGGAGTTGATAAAAATCAGGCATTCAGAGGATAAAATTGTTAGTAGTACCTCTGCCGATTTAGGTCGGAAGATTTTGGAGTGAGTTTCTAAGAAGCTGATTGGTAAAGTATTTCCTATCAGGGAGTATCCTTGATAAAATTCCTTATCATACGGTTAGTTAAGCTCTTTTCCCTGATACAAATCACAAAGACCTTCATATTAGCAATTTAGGCTACTTATAAAAAGTTTACTAAGAACTGTGGTCCTGTTTGTTATGAGGACTTGCGTAGTGCCCAATTAACCTTTCCACTTCATCTCTATTTGCAATTAGGAGCCAAGAGACCATGCTTCAGTACTGAATACAAACCACCCAACCTTATTATCCTTAGTTTGCATATTGTGTAAATAATTGGGTCATTAGCCAACACCTCAACAGAGGGGCGTGACAGGTTTGCCTTTAGTGGGCATGTGACATCACTTTATGGCTTCTGGGTTACTTTGTGTAAATTATCTCTCCCGTGGCAGTCCAGTCCCTTGGTAATGGGTGCAGTGATGGTAAGACTTCAGCCAAGAATTGGGAAGTTCTTAGTAAGTGCGAAAATGCCTAAAGGAGTTTTCTGCTTGATTCGATCTTATCCCCTCCACAGTAGATGCCTTCTGACTTTGTGAAATGGTGTCTCAGCTTTCTGAGTGAATGCTAATCTTCGGTGAATGCTTCCCACCCTTATTTATTTATTTTTAAACATTTCTTCTCAAACCAATTAAATAGCATTAGTCTGGTCTGTGGGTTTAGGTGCCCACTCTGTAATTGGAAAAACTCCGATAAACAGTATGCGGAGATAACCGGCTGTCTCTCTTTGTGTCTGTCTGGCCCCATCCCTAACATTTGATATCTCCATTGTGTATAGTGGCCTTGTTTGAAAGATGGAAACACCAGTGTCTATCTATTCATGCTGCAAGAGTATAGAGCTTGTTGGTTGTAGAGATTCAGGCCAAGGTCCAGCATTCATTGTTGCTATTACTTGATCCTTTAATTGTGTCTTGCTTATCATTTGGGATGACATCCATTCAGTTATATTTGTTTGAAACATCAAGAAAATCCCAGTTAACACTGTGTCTCCCAGCAAAATAACACATACCATATTTTTTGAACCCCCCCCAAATTTGGGAGGAATAATGGTTGTTAATGCTGCTGTTGAGTTCTGTTTACATTTACATTGGTGAAATATTATGTTATTTATGTTACTAAATATTTTACCACATTTTTTGCTTCAAAATTTTTTCCCCTGTTTTCCTCCTCTAAAACCTAAGGTGTGTCTTATGGTCCGAAAAATATGGTACTTGTGAAAATGTAGAAAGGCAGGTAAACATAAAGATGAAAATAAAACCCATTTTTAAGTTTACCGTCCAGAGTAGCTGTTACTAACATTGGCTAGAAATGTATTCTCACAGAACACAGTGCATTTCATTAAAAAAAGGGAAAACAGCTCACACCAGTTGTTAATAAAGACCTGACTAAGGGTGATGGCAGCCAGAAACTCTTAATGCTTATACATGGTATGTAGTTAATATCCTCTAAATTACAAGCATTTATTTCTATAGGTTGGGACCGAGTCTTCATAGGATAAGGAGAGAACCTCTTTAAAGAGAAGCTGGATTCTGGCCTATTCTGGTTAGCTTTCATTTCCAGTGATTTCCAAGGAGAAATGTGTGTGTGTGTGTGTGTGTGTGTGTGTGTGTGTATAGAGTGTGTTTTCCTATGTAGGTATTTTTTTGTTGTTGTTTAAGTGAGTCATGCAAATTAAGCTGCTATATAGAAAGAGTAGAAGAATAATATACTTTTAAAAGAAATGTCTTCTGTTCCCCTGACAGAAAGACAGGAGAGTAAAGTCACGTGACCCAAGGCTGCACATGGTAATTTCAAGGGGTAATTGTAGGGCAGAGTTGCTGGATTTTTTTTAATACGACATATCTGTCCTCAGCCACATTCTCTCTGCTTCTTCCCGTGCTGGAATAGCTCCATATAACTTAACAGTGCAACATTGCAAAACTCATGGACTTCTGCCCTCACTCAGATCTCTGATTATCCTACTTCATGCTTTAATTTACAATAACTTGGGTTTCTGTCTGGTTTTCAAATCATCACACCACAAAGACTCAAACAACAGACATTACCCCGGATCTGAAAGTATTTGTCTTTTGTGGTGTTTTGATAGTTTCTGAGGATTTGTTTGTGGGCTTCCTTCTCTGAGGCTCAAAATAACTTGATGTGCCACAGTTTCCTTAGCTTCCAGTGGGCTTCATTTAGGCATCTGTCCTAAGAGAGGCAGTCTCCCTGAGCAGTGATGCACTTCAACCAGTTGGCAGGTGAAGACCCCCCGCAGTTTCTCACCCCGCAGTTAATGGTGGAAACAGACCAAATGATGAGAGTTTTGTCTTTTGTCCTCTCTTCCCAGTAAAGAGTATCAAAGTTGACTTAAAGGAAGTCTGCATTTTGCAGTATCATTTAGTTTTGACACTGTGTTCCTTTAGACTTTGTCCTGGAGTTCTTTGGGAAACTCCACCCGGAAGAAAGTGAGGATTTTTAAGAGAATGTGTTTCGGCAGCTGTTAATGTTAGCAAGAACGGAGCACTGTCTTTGAAGATTCTCTGGCTCTGCAGCACCAGCTTGCTGGATTTCACTTTTACAACTGTACTCTTTTCCATTGAGAGACTAATTTGAATTACATTAGGCAAATATTGCTAAGTTTTAGATTATTTTATGTTTGTATTGTTGTATTGAGTGTTGGACTGACTCGCTCACTTGTTAACTTTGAGTCATTGGTGTGATCGTATGTTTTCAGTTTGAAGCATCAAATTGAGATTTTAGTATTTAAACACTTAAATTAGAAAGCAAATTTTAATTTGCTTACAAAATTTTGTCACTAATAATAGTAATCCTGTCTTTCCTGTCTGTTTTACTAATGGGTAGCTTCATGGGACATTTAGATTTTGCATAATCACATTCAGTAGTTCTTAACTGCTGTATTTTTACCTACATTGTTAGGTTGTGTATTGGTTGGTTTTCTTGCATAGTACTCAGATGTATTATAATGAACTATTCTCAGTCAGAAATAAAGAACCCTCTCTATTTGTTTATTTGCTGTTTGGACTCTTAGCAAGTTACTATACTCTCTGTCAGTGGGTTTCTGATTCTGTGAAGTTAACTTCTCAGATGCAAAGACAGGTTTGTTGTTGTTTTATGTAAGAATCCAGTGCAATCTCTTTTTGGAGAGGATTTGGATAAGCCATTTTCAGTTGGCCTCCCAGTTCTCATTCTTGTTCCTTCAAAGTGGGCCATCTTTTCCCTCCTCTATCTTTATTTTCTTCTCCTTTTTTATAAGAGAGGGAGTGGAAGATGGAGAGGGAGAGAGGGGGGGAATGTTTGCCCTTGTCCTAAGTGGAGGGTGGGAAGAAAATTAAGTTCAGGTAAAGAATGAAGTGGTGGACCCAACCTGGAGCGAAAATTAGAGAGAAAAGAGTTCAAGTGAGAAGTTTTTGGTCTAGGAAGTAAAACAGTAAAGAGAAATCACTGACTCTGTCATTCCTTTAACTGCTGGGTGTTGTTGCCAACTCGAGTCGCACCAGGCAGTTACCACTTTCTGACCAAGCTCTGAGGACAGCTTTTGAGCCATAACTAACTATTCAGGGTCCCTCTGCCCCGCCCCCACCCCCCACCCCGCCCCTGCCTGGGCCCTGTTCCATAGTAGATGCTCAGTTAATAGAAAGTTGGACTGACTTGCTCACTTGTTAACTTCAGGAAAAGGAAAATAGACTCATTCTTCCTTAAAATAGCTGTTGTGATTTTCTTCCAGATGAATTCCTCCTTTATTAATTCTGTGAGGAATCTATAAAATAAGTTGAACACTTTTTAAAACATTGAACCTTCTTTCCTATTGTTACCCACTAGCATCTCTTTTTCTCTAGGGGAATGAGAACTATGAGAAGTTCTTTTCTTTTTTTTTCTCTGCAATAAAGGCATTCTAATCTTTATTGTATTGTTTCCATTACCTTTTAGTCCCCTTACTCTCCATCCCCCAGCAATCACCACACTGTTGTCCATGTCCATAATTCCTTTTTCCTTTTTGCTCAATCCCACCACCACTTAACCCTCCTGCCCAACTAGCTGTCTTCTGTTCTCCGTCTATGAGTCTGTCCCCATTTTCCTTGTTAGTTCACTTTGTTCATTATATTCCCCTATGAGTGAACCATATGGTATGTGTCTTCCTCTGACTGGCTTATTTCACTTAGCATGATGTTCTCCAGGTCCATCCATACTGTCACATAAGGTAAAATTTTCTTCTTTGTAATGGCTGAGTAGTATTCCATTGCATACATGTCCAATAGTTTTATCCACTCATCTATTGATGGTCACTTGGGCTGCTTCCATATCTTGGCAACTGTAAATACTACAGTGCACATATGGGTGCTTGTGTTCTTTTGAATTAGTGTTTTGGGTTCCTTCAGATACAATCCTAGAAGTGGGATCATTGGGTCAAAAGGCAGATCCATTTTTAAATTTTTGAGGTATCTCTATACCACCTTCCATAGTAGCTGTACCAGGCTACATTCCCACCAACAGTGCAAAAGGGTTCCTGTTTCTCCACATCCTCACCAGCACTTGTTGTTTGTTGATTTATTGATGACAGCCATTCTGACAGTTGTGAGAAGATATGTCATTTTGATTTTAATTTGTATATCTCTGATGATTAGGTGAGCATCTTTTCATATGCCTGTTGGCCATCTATATGTCCTCTTTAGAGAAGTGTCTATTCAGGTCCTTTGCCCAGTTTTTAATTGTGTTATTTGTTTGTTTGTTTTTTCAGTGTTGAATTTTGTAAGTATTTTGTAAATTTTGGATATTAACCCCATATCAGATGTATCAGTGAATATATTCTCCCATTCTGTGGGTTGTCTTTTTATGTTGTTAATGATTTCCTTTGCTGTGCAAAAACTTTTTAGTTTGATGTGGTCCCCTTTGTTTATTTTTTCTTTTGTTTCCCTTACCTGGGGAGATATATCTGATAAAAAAGTGCTATGAACAATGTCTGAGATTTTGCTGCTTATGTTTTCTTCTACAGTTTTTATGGTTTTGAGTCTAACATTTAAGTCTTTGATCCATTTTAATTTTATTCTTGTGTGTGGTGTAAGAAGGTGGTCTAGTTTCATTTTTCTGCATGTATCTGTCCAGTTTTCCCAACACCACGTATCTTTAGCCCATTGCGTGTGCTTGCTTCCTCTATCGAATATTAATTGCTATAAAGGTGTGACTATATTTCTTGACTATATTGACTATATTTCTTGGCTCTCTATTCTGTTCCGTTTATCTATATGTCTGTTAGGGCAGTACCATGCTATGTTGATTCCTATGGCCTTACAGTACATTTTGATATTAGGTAGCATGATTCCTCCAACTTTGTTCTTCTTTCTCAGGATTGTTGTTGCCATGAAGGGCCTTTTGTGATTCCATACAAGTTTTTGAAATATTTGTTCTAGTTCTGTGAAATATGTCATTGGAATCCTGATAGGAATTGCATTGAATCTGTAGATTGCTTTGGGTAGTATGGACATTTTAATGATGTTAATTCTTCTAATCCATGAATGCAGTATGTACTTCCACTTATTTGTATCTTCTTCGGTTTCTTTCTTCAGTGTCTTATAATTTTGCTGTGTACAAATCTTTTACATCCTTGGTTAGGGTTATTCCCAGTTATTTTATTCTTTTTGAAGCAATTGTCAATGGGATTGTTTTCTTAATTTCTGTTAGTTTATTATTGACATATAAAAATGCAGCTGACTTCTAGATATTAATTTTGTATTCTGCTACTTTGCTGAATTCATTTATTAGTTCTAGTAATAGATTTCTTGGTGGAATCTTTGGGGTTCTCTATGTACAGAATCATGTCATCTGCAAATAGAGACAATTTTACTACTTCCTTTCCAGTTTGGATGTTTTTTATTTCTTCTTCTTGTCTGATTGCTGTGGCTAGGACTTCCAGCAGTATGTTGAATAAGAGAGGTGAAAGAAGACATCCTTGTCTTGCTCCCGATCTTGAGGGGAGCACTTGCAGTTCTTGCCTGTTGAGTATGATGCTGGCAGTGGGTTTGTCATCTATGGCCTTTATTATGTTCAGCTGTGTTCCCTCTATTCCCACTTTGCTGAGAGTTTTTATCATAAAATGGTGCTGGATTTTGTCAAGTGCCTTTTCTGTATCTATTGATGTGATCATGTGGTTTTTATCCTTCATTTTGTTTATGTGGTGAATCACATTTATTGATTTGCGAATGTTGTACCAACAACCTTGCATTCCCAGAATAAATCCCACTTGATCATAGTGTATGATCTCTTTCTTTGATGCATTACTGTATTCAGTTTGCTAATATTTTGTTGAGGATTTTAGCATCTACTTTCATCAGGGATATTAGCCTATAATTTTCTTTCTCTATAGTATCTTTATCTGGTTTTGGAATTAGGATAACACTGACCTCGTAAAATGAGCTTGGGAGCCATCCCTCCTCTTGAATTTTATGAAATAGTTTGAGAAGGAGAGGTGTTAAGTCTTCTCGGAATGTTTGGTAAATTTCCCCTGTGAAGCCATCCGGTCCAGGGCTTTTGTTTGTTGGGAGTTTTTTGATTACTGCTTAAATTTCACTAGGTGTAATCTGTCTATTCAGGTTCTCTGATTCTTCCTGATTTAGTTTTGGAAGATTGTATGTTTCTATTAATTCATCCATTTCATCCAGGTTGTCCAGTTTTTTGGCATATAATTGTTCATAATATTTTCTTGCAATCCTTTGAATTTCTTTGGTACCAATTGTTATTTCTCCTCTTTCATTTCTGATTTCATTTATTTGGGCCCCTTCTCTTTTTTATCTTGATGAGTCTGGTTAAGGGTTTGCCAATCTTGTTTATCTTTTCAAAGAACCAGCTCTTGGATTCATTAAGCTTTTGTATTTTTTTGTAGACTCTATTTCATGTATTTCTGCTCTGATCTTAATTATTTCCTTTCTTCTACTCACTTTGGGCTTTGTTTGTTATTGTTTTTCAAGTTCCTTGAAGTGTGAGGTTAAATTGTTTACTTGAGCTTTTTCTTTTTTTTTTGAGGTAGGCCTGTAATGCAGTGACTTTCCCTCTGAGGACTGCGTTCCCAGTGTCCCGCAGATTCTGTTTTGTTGTGTCCTCATTTTCACTTGTTTCAAGGTGTCTTCTGATTTCTTCCTTGATCTCATTGTTGACCCAGTCATTGTTTAATAACATGTCATTTAGCTTCCATGTCTTTGCGTGTTTTTCAGTGTTATTCTTGTGGTTGATTTCTAGTTACATAGCTTTGTGGTCAGAGAAGATGCTTGATATCATTTCAATCTTCTTAAATTTATTGAGACTCATTTTGTGACCTAACGTGGTCTATCCTAGAAAACATTCTGTGTGCACTTGAAAAATAGGTATATTATGCTGCTTTGGGGTGAAATACTCTGAAGATATCAATTAAATCCATTTGCTCTAGTGTGTCATTTAAGGCCACTCTCTCCTTGTTGATATTCTGCTCGGAAGTCTGTCCATTGAAGTCAATGGGGTGTTAAAATCCCCAACTACATCTGTATTTCTGTAATCTCTCCCCTTAATGTCCATCAAGGTTTGCTTTACATATTGAGGTGCTCTTATGTTAGATGTGTGAATGTTTACTAGGGCTATACCCTCTTGTTCAATTGTTCCCTTTATCATTATGTGGTGTCCTTTTGTCTCTTACTGTAGTCTTGGTTTTGAGTCTATTTTGTTAGATATAAGTATTGCTACCCCAGCTTTTTTTTCTTTTCCATTTGCATGAAATCTCTTTTTCCATCCCTTTACTTTTAGTCTGTATTATTCAATCTGAGATGGGTCTTTTGGAGGCAGCATATATATAGATCTCGTTTTCTTACCCATTCAGCTACCCTGTGTCTTTTGGTTGGAGCATTTATGCCATTTACATTTAAGGTGATGATTGATAGATATGTATGCAGTTCCATTATTTGTAATTAGACTGATTTCTTCTGTTTTTTTCTTTCTTTCTCTTCTTCTTCCTCTTCTTAAAGCAGGCCCTTTAACATTTGTTGCAGTACTGGTTTTACTGGTTTGTGAACTGATGTTAACAAACTCCTTTAGCTTTTTCTCGTCTTGGAAGCTCTTTATTTCTTCTTCAATTTTAAATGATAGCCTTGCTAGGTCAAGTAGCCTTGGTTGTAGGTCCTTACTTTTCATCACCTTAAATATTCATGC
Source organism: Trachops cirrhosus (assembly GCA_028533065.1). NCBI lineage: Eukaryota > Metazoa > Chordata > Mammalia > Chiroptera > Phyllostomidae > Trachops > Trachops cirrhosus. The sequence goes on from CM052538.1 coordinate 173,068,755, forward strand.
CAGTCCCTTCTGGCCTGAAATGTTTCTGTTGAGAAATCAGATGACAGTCTAATTGGTGCTGCCTTGTAGGTAACTACCTGCTTTTCTCATGCGGCTTTTAGGATTCTTTCCTTGTCTTAAAGCGAAATACTTGTTAGGACTGTATAAATGTAACTACTCCTTACCTGTTAAGGAGTTGAAATTACATTTGGCCCTTTGAAAGCAACCTGAGGCTGATGTGACCCCTGGTGAAAATGAATCTGACACCCCTGCTGTATTGGTAATGGCCATGAGGTTCCTGACCCCATGAAAAATAACTGGCTTCTGTAATTACTGTTTGAGAGTCTCAGGCTCACTTCTCATTCAGCAAGACTGTTTTCTGAAAGCTAGACTTGTAGCCTTTGCTAAGCTTTTATATAGAATTCTGCTTTTTTGGGTGATTTAACTCTTTGCCCTCAGGCTTTTCAATTTGTACAAATTGATGTGAGGGACTTCTTTCAAGGAGAGATGTATGCCTGGGAATATAGACAGTATAACTTGCAAGACGAAATAAGAGGAGAGGAGAGACACTTTCCTCTTTCTCCCAGAGTAATCAGAAAGCAGAACTATTAAGTTTCCAAGCCCCTGTGGGTGAAGAGATGCTGTGTTGCTGCAGATACTGTCAAAGTGGGCGCCTCATTCAGTGGGACGGTGCCATGTCTCAGTTGGAAGGGAGCCTGCCACCGCTTCTGTGCAGTGGCAGGACCTTATCACAGATGCCTTTGCATTTCCTGGTCAGCCTCTGCTTACTCCAAGGCGCTCTGAGAATACTGTGTCCTGGAGATTGCACACCCCTTGGAGCTGTCCTGTAGTTTACACTGACAAACCCTTTGGAGTTGTTTCGGAACACCAGGCTCTCGCTGTCAGCAGCTTGTCCCGCTCAGGGGAAGAGCTGGGCCGATCGCCGCCTGTTTTGTGGGACTGCCTGAGCAGAGGGACATTTCTGAGCAAGTATTGCCTGTTCTCTCCTTTCCAGTCTGTATTGAAATCAAGTTCTGTGAAAGGCTGTGATCAAGGTGACTCACAGAATTGGTTGTCAGCAACTTTTGTATCTTGTAAAGTGCAGTAGTATTGTATCTAGGGCTAATGAAAAAGTTATCTTAGCAGTGACGTCTTTGCTGAATAAGAAAAATGATATGAAACTCTGAGAGACAGTGAATTTGAGATTTTGCTCCCCAGCACATGTCATCAGTTTGGCTCAAAGAAACTCTTATTTAAAAGAAACAAAAAAGGATACAGTGACAGTGGAAACAGACTGACCCTGATGAAAACATTTTAATTCTTAGGAAAGAGTTCTCCTTCGGAAGAGAGATGTTACTTACACTCATCAGTTATGTAGGCATCTTACATTGTTTGATCATGTAGTTCTCAAAAAGAGTACTCTGAAAGAGAAAAGAAAGGGGTAGCTTCCACAGCACCCAGACCTGTTCATGGTACGTGGAAGATAACTTCCTGTCCCTGCTTCTAGTAAGTGTGTTCCATCTGAAATGAATCAACTCCTCTGTTGGACCGTTTATTAAATGTTAACTTGCACCTGTTGGTGAGTAAATTAACCTAGAGAGCATGTTCCATATTTAGAATGTTTGGCCAATCTAAGGATTCTTGTGTTTATTAGTCTGTGACATCTCCATCTTAAGGATAAGTAAATAAAGGCCCAAATGCATAGTCATTTGTTCAAAGTAGCAAAACAAGTCATCTGAAGAGCAAGAAACAGATGGGCCTTTGCATACTTTCTGTGGAAGTTAATCCATGTTGACACGATGCATACATCATTTCAGAAGATTCTAGTCTTTTGTCCGATATTCTCTCACTATTTTAGGCAAGTTTTATAGCTGCTGCACAGTAACTCAAGATTCTCCTTTTGATACATTTTGCATTGGATGGCACAAGGGAATTGAAAAACTACAAAGGATCAGTAGTAATAGTTGACTACTGGGTTAAGAGAGAGGAAGAAATCAAAGACAATTTTATGGTAACCTCATGGATCCAACCTGTGAGAAAATAAGCCTAATTCCAGCACCCCAATACCTTTTCCTCTGTTCTCCCTACTTCGCTGCATGCGCTGTGGTGTCCTCTCCTTTCCACCGTACCCTCTCCCTCCCGTCTGTCCTGTGGTCCTCTCCCCTCCTCTGGAGGCTGACCCCATGGTCTTGTCATTCCATTCTCTCTCCCCCTCATCTCTTCATGCCTTTTCTCTGCCCATAAATATCCTTCAGCTCTTTCTCTCTCCAGCACAAACCCCCTTCACACCTTCTATAAATCCCCCTCATTTTCTCTTTCTTTTTTCTAGTATGGGGAAAACAAAACGTGGAGGAGGGAGAAGGATTGTTCTTTTATACCTTTATGAGGCACCAGACACACCAGTAGCAATAATGGGATTTCTCTGCAGTGAAGTTTGGGAAAAAGAAGGGCAAGGATGGACAATAAATCTGTTCCATACACTTGGGCCCTCGCGTGACTCCTAGGAGAGGAGACCTTTATGTGTATGAATTAAAATTTTTTCTTCTGTTAATTTGTCTTGTGTCAATTTAATTATTAGATCAGCCAAAAGGACCAAGCAGGGTAGGGGGAAATTTTTCCCTCTTTGATACTTGATTAAAAATAAAATAAATTTGCATTGTTCAGTATAAAACTGAAATGAAAGGCAAGATTATATAATGAGATATTACTTAAACTATTTGACCACGAGCAGTCGAGCCTTACCCTTCAGAGGTTATTATTATATTGTTTTCTTTAAACTCAAGTCTGCTCTTTTTTTTCCTTATGTAGGATTAAAAATGCTTCATTTCTATTAAGTTTAATAAGAGTTCAAAGTAATTCAGCATGTGAGTGTTTTTAAGTGCCAGACAAAGGTTTGGGAAGTCCTTTTGAAGGGTGACCGCAGTGATGCCCTTGGCCTTATAGAGGGCCCGCCTCACTATGAATGGAAGTTCCATGCATTGGTAGGTTGGGACCTATTCGTGTAATTTATTACCATTAATTCCTTCTCTCTGAAATTGTGTCTTTTCAGTTATTTTGTCATCTTTTAGACCCAGTCTTTTCTGGTGAGAAATTCTTTGTTTTGAATGCTCCGGGTCTTGCTGCTCCCGCTCAGCAGGGGCTGGCCCTCTCCCTGGGGAAGAGCTGTCCCACAGGGGAGCAGGCGGCTCTGCTGTGTCCCTTTCACGCCCTAGGGCCCTTTGGATCATTTCTGTTGTTTTTTATCCTCTTAGTATCTCTGCATAGATTGCACAAGGTCAGCTTTAACCGTGTATTTTCAGTCAGAAGTTAACCATTGGGGAGGTTTCTATGTAGTTGTTGGGTTGGCCAAAGAGTCCAGTTAGTTTTTTCGGTGAAATAAAAGACACATTTTTCATTTTCATCAATAACTTTATTGATTTGGATATTTTGAGTATGTTGGCTATCTCCCACATGGTAGAACATTGATTGTTCACAATTAATGTCTTGATTTGATCCCTGTCAACTTCAACTGGTCTACCCCACCATGGGGCATCGACCAGTGAGAAATCTCTAGCATGAAACTTCTCAAAGCACTTCTGACATTTTACATCAGTCACAGCAACTTCTCCATACACTGCACAAGTCTTATTTTGCATTTCAGTTGCATTTTTACCTTTCTTGAAATAAAAAGCATAATATGCTGAAAATGGTGCTTAGTTTCTTCCATCTTCAATATTAATATGGCTACACAAAAACTCACCACTTTCAATAAGTTTTTTAATACACCCTGATGTGACAGTTGTCACAATGCATTCTGACAGAATTGTTTCTTTTTTTTTTTTTTTTTTTTTTTATTTATTTTTTATTTATTTTTTATTTTAGTTTATTCAGTACAGTTTCTATCCTTTATTCCCTTTCAGAATTGTTTCAAATGAAGTTAAAGACAATTAAGCACTACTACAGCCATCTTATGGAAAAAAAAGAAATGAACTTTTTGGCCAACCCAATACTTGAACTGAGTCAGCAGGCACGTTGTATTTATCCCATAGTTTAAATGGGCCATCTGTTGAGTCTCTCTGGTGGTCGTTCCTTTTTTGAATAGCAATGCATGCAAGTTAAGTTGCAGCCAAGGACGTTAGGAGTCTTTGCAAAGAGTCTAATGCACCGAACTGTGGGTCCCTCTCAACTGAAACTGGCCCTTGAAGAGTTTTTAGTGTCCACTTATTTCCTTCTGTAGTCTCTTTCCTCAGGTGCGAGAGGTTGGGATTGTGGGAGCTGAGGGTCATGCTAGTTGAAGATAATTAGAAAAAGGGGGAAATGGGGCTGGGAGTAAGAAAAAGGGATAAACATCTATCAGTAGTAATAATGGGATTTCTTTGCAGTGAAGTTTGGGAAAAAGAAGGGCAAGGATGGACAATAAATCTGTTCCATACACTTAGGCTCTTCTGTGACTCCTAGGAGAGGGGCTCAGAAGCGTATACTGCAAGGCTTTAAGCAAAGTAGCTTACCTAAGTCTCCCCAAGCATCTGACTTACTTCGTGTTTCTGATTTTCTGGGGGGAGATCTGGAAAGTAAGAATTAAAAATATGGAGTCTCAAGTCTGAACAGCAATGACTGTGTTGGTGGAGACCTGGACTGAGGCAAACATCTGTAAGAATATTATCTGAGAAAAAGGGAAGTACCAGCTCTGTTCTGAGCCCTCTTCCCCTCTCTCCTGTGGTGATATCATCTGCTCCGTGACTTTAAATGCCATCCGTCTGCCTCTGTGATTCCCAGTTCCATATCTCCAGCTCAACCTTGTATTTTTGACTGCCTTTCTGGTATCTCCTGAGAGATGGTCACCACAGGATTCTTGTTTATATCTAGGGCGATCAGCTCATTCTGGTTTCCCAAGACTTTCTCAGTTTTTAACACTGAAAGTCCCACATTGCAGGAAGCCTCTCAACCCAGGCAAAGCAAGATGGTTGGGCATCCTTTTTATAGTTTTTAAAATTGCTCCTCTCCGACCCTGAATTCCCCAGAATCATCCATCCAATTGCTCCATATAAATATTCAAGAGTTGTCCTTGATTCCTCTCTTTCTGAATCTGTCAGTGTGTCACGTTCTTTAACCACAACTGATCTGTCTGCATGCCTTGTCTCTGCCTCCAAAAACGCCGAATTCTCTGCCCTTCTCCATCTCCACTGATTCCACCTTAATGCAAGCCCTTTGCATCTCGGGCTGGGTCACATCACAGGACGAGGCCGTGGCACCCTGAAACTGCCTCACGTTGCTCTTACCAAGGCCTCCAGGCTTTCTTACAGTACAATGCCAACTGTCTCTCTGAGCCCAGGTCATCCTGCCTGCCCCTCCAGCCACACTGCCTCTCTTTACCTTGGACATGCTAAGTTCATATTTTAGGGTCTTGCTTCTTGTTCTTTCATCTGCTCGGAATGTCCTTCATTTGCATAGCTGATTCTTTCTTGACATTGAGACCTTCTTATTTTAAATGACTTCAGAGATAAGTAGAAATTAATTGCTCAATATCTGTTATTACTACTATAAAATGTATAGTGGTGATGCGTTGTCATCCTTATTTTATGTTAGCCGAAATGTTTTAGAAACCTTTCCAGGTTTATTCACCAGAACATTTTCTCATACCCTATATTTCTTTTAAGGTCCTAAGTTGTTCCCTGTTTAATTCTCATCCTGTGCTGGTTTTCAGGACTGCACCCTGAGTGTGGAGGTAGAGCCCTTGCGTATACGTCAGTCCGTGGGGAGTGCTGAGAGCCCCGGAGCCTTCCTCGCTCACTTTGACCTAAGTGACTGTGGTTTAGCACTTGGGTTCCAAATAATTCTTTGCATTTCAGTGTTGAAGATGCTGTTAAACCAGGATCTCAGCCATGGATCGCTGGCATTCGAGCCACATAATTCTTGGTTAGGGAAGCTGTCGCACCATAGCTTGTTTGCATTGTTGGAGACCTCTGTTTCCTGGAGGCCAGTAGCACCACCCCCGCCAAACTGTGACCACCACACCCGTCTCCAGGTACTGCTAAGTGTCCCCTCGGGGGGCACAATTGAAACACACTGTTCTAAACGATAATTACGGTTTTTTCCTATGTTCTTTACATTGGGAAATTACTAATTTAAAAAATCAAGTAGAAGGCTGTTATAGGGGAAGAGGGAACATAGCGGATTTTTAAAAAGCCATTATAAAGGAACATTGTTGATTTTACATCATTACTGACTTACAAGAATCTATTTTCAACATGTGCCTCTGTAATGCCACAGTAAGCTTTGAGTTAGAAACCCTAAAATATTCTGAGGGAATTTGTTCTTTCAGTGTTTCTATATTTTTCGCCTGCTCCCATCACCATGGAGCTAAACACTGTGAGAGACATGCGAGGTTAAAAACAGTAATGACAGAAGAGGAGAAAAGGCTTTCTTCTGCTTCCGTGTCCTTCCCTTCTTCCTTACCCTTCGGTCAGCCGAATGGGACATTTACTCTGAACGTTTTAAAACTGGGCATTAAGGTAGGAAAGGCACGTTTTTCAGAGGAACTTTTTCCTTCTGGAAAAAGCTAACATAATTTGAGCAGGCCCATGAATTAATATTCTAAAATGAGGGAAGTGTACCAGAACTCTGTGGGGAGGGAAGCTTTTCCCTGTTCTGCACCCATTTTTTAGGTCTGTGTGCATTTGAGTTCAGACTGAATTGCTTAGGATCCCTCTAAATCTGACAGATTTTTTTCATAAAGGAAGTAAATATCAAAATGTATATATGCTAGATTTTAGTGTAGAACGATTGATTCTTCGAGTAAATGCAATTCTTATAAGCTTTCTTAAACTGAGACCATGGTACAGTATTATGTATGAAATATTAAGTCATCACAGATTCTGTGCTGAGGAATTGGAGTTTCTTGTCCCCTTCGTAGTGGGGATATTGGAGATTAGTAGATGCAACATTCCTGAACCAATTACTTAATTGCCACAGGAAATGCAAAAGATGGTTCTGATTGTCCTTCATATTTTTCAAGTTGGGTTTTTACTTGAATTCATATACTCACCCATTTATTGACTTTAAGCCTTATTGGAGTGGAACATTCACATGTACCAAGGATTAATATGAAATGGGGGGAAATTTTGTTCCCTATTATTTATGAATAGTGGTTTATTCTGTTGGTTTGTAGGAATATGTGCTAATATGTTATTTCTGCTCATCAAAGAAAGTCTGAAAACTTCTGTTTAAAATATAGAATTGTGTTTTCTAAACAAATTAATGTCTTTTGATATTAATTTTCAATCCAATAGTGGTTTCACTATGCTGAAACCTTCAACCATTAATTTCAGGAAGTTTAGATACCTCATTTCTTTTTGCACAGTGTTACTGCTTCCTTCTGCATGAATGAATAACATGGACATTGGCCCGCAGTGTCTGCGGCATTATGGATGAGATGAAATAAATTCACACGGACTTCACACAGACTACCAAGTCCTGTGGAGGAAAAGGGACGGCACAGCCACTCTCTCAAGGGGAGAGCGCCTGACCCTTGCCTTGAGAGACTTTTATTGGATTCAATTTGCATAGGAATACAGGGTGTATACGTAAAGCTCATTAATCATTATCAGGCAGTAAGGACCAAACAACAGATAACATACAAAGAACTCTGAGGGCCTATTTTGAGTTGGGGTCAAATAGTTAAATAGCCATAAAACTTTTGGGGAACAAACTCACTTCCTGATAAGGGTCTAACAAAACTTTGGGGACCCTTATCATTTGAGAGCATTCTAAACAAAGCAGGTTTCACAGGATTTTACATATTCTTTCTTAGGCCTGATCGCCCTAGGGAACCCACCCTTTCCAGCACAGGGCTGCACCCACCACCAGCATTGTTTCAGGCTTAAGGCATTGTTTCAGGCTTAAGGCAGGTAAGGGAAGTAAGGCAGCCAAGAGATTAGGAGACTTCTTGAAGACAGAATGAGGACTCAGGCTCTGTCAAAGCCAAGGGGCGAGGGTCCATCACCCCTTTTCTATAGCCCCCCAGTCCTTCCCTGGGGGCCCCTGTGATAGTGCCTGTCTTAGCTCATCCCTCCCTTGAGGAATCTTACCTGTCACTGGCTAACCAATCAAGCATTGGGGGCCAGGCAGGGTGAAGTAAAAGAGGCAGAGGCTGAGCACCTGATAGGGAGATAAGCCTTGTCTCCTTATGGAGTGGCTTGTGGTCCAAAGGTCATTCACTCAGCCTTAGCCATGGGGGGGTTACAGCTCCTGAAACCAGGCAGGGCAGTTCCCAACAAATGAAGACTTGATATTTAATTTAAAAGTGGATGACTTTAAAGAAAACTATGGAATTTAAACATCAGAGACTAGAAAATAATGGTAAAGATTAGAAACCAGAAAATTTAGAAACTTATATCTGGTTTTGAGATATGCACTGATGAGAAAATATGCTATTTTTCTGTTGCATTAAGTCTTTAGCTCCTTGTCAGTTACTCCCAGGATGAAACATGAGATAGTTTTTGCATTCTTCAGTAAAATTCCCCAAAGGTGACCTTCTATATAAAGAGCTAGTGGTGAATGCTTTTCTTTGTTTATTTTTATATTGATAAGAACAATGATAACAGTTTACAAATTACAACATCCTTCGATTTTATTCTTATAAAAAATTTTTGGCCAGTTTTGGATATTTTCTTTCTTGTTCTTACTATCCTGCTTTTTAATAATATTATGAATGTAAATATAGATGCAGAGAAGTTTCATCATCATTGTTTTTTAATACTTCTACTCTGCTTGGATGTATATATACATATATACACATCCACACACACATGCATATTTACATGTGTATATACATGTATGTGTGTGTTCATTTTTTTTTAATAAAATGTTTATATTTTTCCTTTGGCTTTAAATTTAGCCAACAAATTTTTCTACGTACATACTATGCGTCAGGCACAGTGCTAGGTAGGAGCATAGCGATGAGCTGCTAGAGACCTTGTCTTCTTAGAGCCTAAAAAACCTGGAATATACAGTCGAGTACAAAGGGAAAGATAATTAACCCTATTAACGTTACCAGTCCTAAAGTACTACTTGCTTGTGGTATTCTCCCCACCCATGAGTGTGCTATTGTTACTTGTTTTCTTTTTTCCACTGTTATGATATACTACCACACATAGTTTTTTTTTTAATTTAAACTTAACATTATGCTGTGTTCTCTTGTGTAATTAAGGACACTTTGAACATAATTTTAATGAGAATATAATGTTGCATTTGTGGGCAGTCCATAATTTATGTACTTTGGGAGCATTTAGGTTGTTTACAGTTCTTTCCTGTTGTAAATGATACTGCGATGAATGTCTTCTGTATACATTTTTGTCTTTTAGATTATTTCCTTAAGAAATTGTCAGGGGTAAAAGTATGTAAACACTTTAAAAGTCCTTGATACATAATCCTAAAACCGAGATCCCTGGTCAGCTGTTTCTTACCCACTGGCATCAGTTCTTATTCATGGGCTTCTATAAACAGAATTTTAAAAAAATTTTTGTGCATTTTTTTTCTAACTGTTGAAAAAATAAGAAGCCAATTCCCTCCCATTTAGAGTGGGAGAATTATGTAAGTTTATTTTTTTATAAAGATTCTCTTCATTTTTCTGAGCCAGGTTTGCCATGGAGCACTTTTTCTTAGATAATCATTAAAATATAGGCTGAGGGAATGAGACTTCTTCGTTAACACCCCAGATTTATACTTCCTGTGTAAAATGTTTGTGTATTTTAACTGGACTTTGGCTACTATAGAAACTAAATTCAGAGACACATCCTAAGGATCCAGTTGCCTTCTACCATTTATTTATTTGTTTGTTTCTTTATTTCTTTATTCTGCCTACAATCTCTTGTTTAAATATCTTTGATCAAGATACTGTCTACTCTTGGTAAAAATTTAATGGCAAGTATTTGTGAATTTACTTACTCAGGTTAGTTTGCTGCATCAGCTAGGAATGCGATCAGCTACAAGCATTAGAAAATACTGTAGTCGCTTAAGCAAGATAAGTTTATTTTCTCACTTAAGAAGCGGCACTAGAAGTCAACCCTCCAGGGCAAATGCACATGCACAGGGATGCTTCAAGGTACGTCATTGAACGTCTCTGCTCAGGCTGACCTTATGAATGTAAGATGCTTATTGCTCTCCCAGAATTCCTGTACTGCAGGAGGAATGATGCAGAGGGCTTGCTAGTATTTGTTTTTTTTCACTTTTTATTGGGAAAGCTAAATTTTGCCAGGAAGTTACATGGTGCAGATACCTTCTTACTTCTTATTGGTCAGTTACCTGAGTCAGCCGCCAAGGGGGCATGAGAATCCAGGATTGATTTAGACTATTCCCAATTTATCTCCTGGGGCGAGGACAGAGATGGCCCGCCAGGGTTTTCCAGGGTTGCTTGGACAAATTGAGAATCTATTATGTGGAAGACTTGGGAGTGATATACGTGGGACAGGTAATGGGTAGTGTCCACCACGCCTGCTGGAATGAGGACGGTATGTGCTAGTAAGTTCAGAAGTCCTGTGCATTTTTAATTCCTGTGATTCCTTGATTTCCTGGAATAAGTTATACATTTAAATATTTTTTATTTCAGGTATTCTTATCTAGTCATCATAGCCTATCATTTTTGTTGGTGACTCATACATTAGGACAGCAAATGCTGTGTTTTAGTCCTCCTTAATATTATGAAAAACAATGGGACTTTAATCATAATACTCTAAAATTGGATTTTGAAATCTGAAGAATTTGTTTTTCAGCTACCTAGAAGGTTAATTTGGTTTTATTTATGAGTAAAATACCTGGAAGATGATGACTCATTTTCAGAATGCATGAACAATGATGACATATACAAATTCACTTTCTAATTTTTACACTTAGAATTATATTGTAAAGTGTTTCCCATGTAGCAGAGTTTACAACTTTAAAAATTGCTTTGGTGTCATAACTTACTTAACTACTTTCCAATTATACATTTAGTTTACTTTCATTTTAAGCTGCTATTAATAATGCTGTAATTTACATCTTGTGTAGATTAATTTTTAATGTTGTAGATTATTTTCTTTAGAATTCCCATATTTTAATGGCTTTTAAAGCAGTTTGCTGATTGCATTCCTTACAGCGTTGCACTAAAGAATTAGTCTGAATTTTTTTTGTAGTAAAGTGAAACATTTCTTTCATATTTTCTTTCTCTTACAAATCAGTTCTTTCTGTTCTTTACAACTTGTTCCTTTTCTAAATAACAACATACATTTTTTACATCGTGGAATTATATATTCTCGCTGTAAAACACTCGTTAGCCATAGCTGTCACCTCACAAAGAACGACTATTAATATTTTTTCTGAGCAGTTTGTGTAGGCTCTTTATGTAAGTAATTCCTTATTCCTAATATGTGTACTATTCAAATGGATCTCAGTCTATGCGCCCGATAGTTGATCAGACCCTGGGAATTCGAAGGTCAGCACACTGGCCATCATGTCTCTGAGGTCAGCAAAGTAATGGTGCTTTTGTCTCTCTTTGTAATGTGTGGTATTTTTGCCACTACTTTTAGGTCATCGTGAATTAAACAATCTTTAATCATTACAATTAATGGATTTTTTTGTTTAAAACAAGTACCTTTATTAAAAATAGAACTCATTCCTAATAGAAATTTGTATAGAATTTTATTAAATGCCTACTTTGTGTTTATTAAGTGATCTTATAATTTTGTTCTTGTTTTAGTTATTTATGTGGAATACTAACAGATTTAATAATGTTGCCTAAAATTTTATTTGTGTACATACACTTATTATTACAGTGCTTGGCAAATAGTAATTTCTCAATAAATAAAATATAATAATCTAGTTTACTTTTTCTAATGTCTTAAGTGTTGAGATTGGAACTCTGTTTGACTCAGAATTGACCTGATAACTGCTAGTGTTTATTTTACTTTGTTTTGTTTATTATGTGCATTTTTCCTGTGCATATGAAACACATAATGTATGATTTTTTACTTAATTAAAAAATGAAAATTTCTTCAAGTTGGAAAGAATATGTGCAATTTCTGTATCTCACATTTGGAAAGTGTATTGTATTGAAAATTTTTTTTGTTTCTTCTTTGGTTTGCTTGGTCTTTTCTGTTATTCTGTTTCTTGTGCTGTTGTGTTTGTAATAGGAAATCATTCATGTCCTTATCATTCATTTTCAAATTTTAAAAAATTCTCACTGGTTTATATCTATTCCAATCTCCAACTTGTTACTCTCTCTTTTTTTGACATTTTTAAAATTATTCTGAGTAAATTTATTTGGGGGGGTTATTGTTATTCAAGTACAGTTGTCTCCATTTTCTTCCACCACTCCCCCTCACCCCAGCCATCCCTACCTCCCTCCCTCGATTCTGACCCCCTTTGGCTTTGTCCATGTGTCCTTTGTACATGTTTTAACAAACCTTCCCCCTTTTCCTCCCCCCTCCTCCCCCCTCCCCACCTTCCCTCTGGTTACTGTCAGTTTGTTGTTAATATCAATGTCTCTGGTTATATTTTGTGTGCTTGTTTGTTTTGTTGTTTAGGTTCCTGTTAAAGGTGAGATCATATGGTATTTGTCTTTCACCACCTGGCTCATTTCACTTAGTGTACTGCTGTCCATTTCTATCCATGCTGTCGCAAAGGGTAGGAGCTCCTTCTTTCTGCTGCATAGTATTCCTTTGTGTAAATGTACAATAGGTTTTTGGTCTACTCATGTACTGATGGGCACTTAGGTCGCCTCCAGCACTTGGCTATTGTGAATTGTGCTGCTATGAACATTGGGGAACAAGGGTTCCTTTGAATTGGTGTTTCAGGACAATTTGTTACTCTCTTATTTCCACTGTGATTTTTAGGGATATAAGGATTTCACTGTTTTTATCAAAGAATCATCTTTTATTTATTTATTTTTACTTTTGCATTGTTCTTGCTATTACAGTTGTCCCAATTTTTCCTCCTTTCCCCTCCTCCACCTAGCCCTCGCCCCAGGCAATCTCCGCACTGTTGTCCACGTCCACGACCCATGCATATTATGTTCTTGGACTAATCCCTTCACCTTCTTTCAGCCGGTCCCCACCTCCCCCTCCCCGCTTACAGCTGTCAGTCTGTTCTGTGTTTCTGTGCCTCGGACTCTATTTTGCTCATTAGTTTTTGTTCCTCCTTCTCTTGGCAGGAATGTCCACTTCTCATTTATGTCCTCCCAACCGATCTCAAAACCGAGATTCCCAGCACTAATTCTTCCCTTTCCTGCTCTGTTATTCTTTATAGCACTTTGCAGCATGTCAAAAATATTTTTATTTTTTGTGTGTCTTTCTCCCTAGACTGTAACTTTAAGAAGGCAGAGAATTTTGTGGCTTTCATTCAGTGCCTGGTTGCCAGGAATAAAACCTGGTGTAGCGTAGACATAAATATTTATCTAATTAATAACTGATTCTTTTCAGTTGCTTTCTCCTTTTATCCCTCAGTTTTGCCTTGATTTAATTTATTGGTACTTGACATCAAATTTTATTACCAATATTCTTTTGTCATGACACCTAGCTTGATGTTTTTCTTTTAATCTTGACACCCAATAATATTGCTTCCACTTTTTTTAAGATAGAATTTTGTTAAGTATTGCCTGTAAAATTTTGTCTTCTTTTGGTTTATACCTCTTGAAAGCAAAAAAATGTGTTTTTTAATTACAAATTCTTTCAGCGAATTGAAGTACTTTGCTTTTGTTTTCATATTTATATTACTAAATTTTCTTTTTTTAATTTGAGAACCCATATGATAGTTTTAAAGCTATGAATCCTTAAGAATTATAATCAGTTCCTTCTGACATTAACCATGATTTGTTTTTTTTTATAGCCTTTGGAGTGTGATCTCTGGACTAAACCATTTCTCATGACCCATTTATAGATTGCATCCCCATTCTGAATCCTAGTGTTATTATTCTGTAGACCTCACAATGCAGTGTGTTTTGATTCATCCCTTCCTGCTACAGCATATGCTCCTTTTTAGTGAACTACTCTCTCCAAGGTCTGCATCCTGGCTTTATCCTATTTTACCTTCAAGATTCAGCCCAACTTTTCTCTTTGAAGCCTTTCTTTACTCTCCAGCTAATCTTAGGTATTTGTCCTGTGTATTCTTACTGCTCTGTGTGTATGTTTCTAGTAATTTTTTCCTTTTTGTGATTTTATTTCTTTCATCACCACTTATACCCCCCATACCTTCTTCCTAATTCAGTGTGCTTCCCACAGTCCCTGACACACGTGCTCAATAAATGTTGTCACCTGTGTTTTTTCTTCTCTTTTTTTTTTTTTTCCCTCAATTTTTTATAACCCACAAGGTGGTTGTACTCTTTTGTTCTCTATACTCCAAACCCACTTCTTTTTCTTTGGTTTGATGTGAATAAATGACTTAATTCTTACGTTATTTTTGTTTGTTTTGTTTCATTTTTTAATGCATGGAGGCCTGATTTGCTTCAACACGCACTCCACCGAGAAAGATGGGCGTTATTTCTTTCCCTTCCTCGTTGTCATCAGTTCTATCCTGTCCTGAGACTTTCTGCACAAAGTGTAGCTGTCTTCCTCAATTAAAAATAAGTGCTAGCTACTTTCATGGGTTTTTATTAGTACTTGACCGTATCTGAATGCCTCATGGAACAATACTTTTTTTCTTTTCCCTTCATTCTCTGAATCATGCCCTCCATTTCTCTCCATAGAGAGCACTTGGATTTCACATCCTCAAATTCAGAAAAATTTTAAGTTGTTGGAGAGAATGTGGAGGAATTGGCCCTCTCTTGAAGAATTTTGATTCTTTTCTGTTTGTTCATATTTTCTCTTGTGGAGTTTTTATTTGGAAATTTTCATTTTTATCCTAGAAGTTTTCATTTTCATGTTAACCCAACTGTCTTTCATTCACTTTCTTTCTGTGATAGTTTCCCCTCATTCTGTTCCTCAGTTGTTTTACTTACTATCCCTTTTATCAGTTGGGTCAGGGTGTTATTTTTGTTTGTTTTCTAATTAACTCACTAGGACTTAGGGAGCTAGTCTTCAAAGTGACTTTTTTAAAGTCATTGCTTATATGTACTCTTATGTTGATCTTGAATTTGCTTTGGGGAAGGAGGTAGGTAGGCCTGTCTTTGTGGTTTGACTGGAGGCTCCATCTTTCATGAATTTTGTAATCAAGTCATTTCAAAAGTGCTGTTGAAAGTATTGTGCCATCCGTCCCTTTCTCTGCCTGGAGCCCTGCTGCAGGGGTGTAGTGGCACGTAGCAGACTCCCTGCCGTCGGGTTTAGGGAAGCTGAAGGGCTGCATGGAGTAGACTCACTGGCTTGCTAACCGACAATCTTTGTCATTGCACAAATACCCACGTATGGTAGGATTTAGTCCTTTCAAAAATATTCTGGCATATTTCCATGACTTTCTTACTGATCTGTCATTATTTTTAATAAAATGTTGAAGTATATTGGATTTTCTTGCACATTACTTCTAACCTGTTTTTTTAAAAACTACTTTATAGCAAATATTTATAACGAAGTAAATCCTTCCTTCCAAAAAAAATCAGCTATTTTTATTTTCCCACATTTCCCTAAAATCCTTGTGCTTTTGCATATATTTACAAAGTAGAATATAGCACATTTACTTTTAAATAAAATATCTTAACCTTAGGCCATGTTAACTACTAGCTAACTCAATAAAGCAACAAAAGGAAAAATTATCATTTTGCAAATGATTTGCCATCTAACTAGAAAAATCACAGAGAATCATTAAACTATTGATGCTAATAAGAGTTCATAAGACTACTGGATATGAACTAAATAAACAAGAAATCAGTAGCTTTTTAGGGAACTAGTAGCAGTACATTAGAAAACATGATTGCATGGATGATCCCAGCCAGAATAACAAAATATTATAACGGACTTCATAATAAATGTAACAAAGTGACTTTGTGGATTAGGAGATTTTAAAGAAGATCTACATAGAAAGGAGTTATATATGATACTGAATGGGAAGACTCAATATTAAAGAGAATTTAAAGTTTCCTAAATGAATTTATAAATTTGATGGAAAAAGAAAAACAACAAAACAAAGAGAGTTTGCCATGGAACTTGACAGAATGATATTAAAACTAATTGAGGTAGAATGAGTGGGGTCAGCAGCGTTTATTATAATGCTGTGATAGTTGAGTTGTTGTGGTATGCCACTCGGAGGGAGAACGGACCGTCCAAACAGAAGAGAGATGACAACAGGAGACCTTCATGTGCAGGGAACTTGGTTTTGACATTGTATTACAAATTTCTGTGGAAAGAGCAGGCCATTCAAAAAGCAGTGGTGGGGCCCTGACCGGTGGGGCTCAGTTAGTTGATTGGATGTAAGGATGCTGTTCAGTTCCCAGTCAGGGCACATGTCTGGGCTGCCGGCCAGGTCCCCAGTTGGGAGCGTGCAAGAGGCAACCAGTCAGTGTTTCTCATCATCTCTTTATCCTTCCCTTTCCTTCTCTCTAACTTTCCCTTTCCCCCTCTCTAAAAATAAATAAATAAAACCTTTTTAAAAATGTGTTGTCCTGTTATTAAATGTTGCAAAGACCATGTTACAAATTTGATTTTTAAAATATTTGATAAAAACATACATGAAAAACTAAATAAATAGCATGGTAGTGAGTATCTCTGTACCTTAGGTTTTCCTTCTTACAGATTGTAAAGTCACTTCTCGGTGTCTGTTGCACCACTTGTGTTCCTATTCAGGCGTAGTTGAATTATCAGTAAGCCTCCACCAAGGACCGAGTGCCCTAGAGCTAAGTAGGTGCAGTCCCTGGCCTGAAGCACTTGTGGGGGGTGGGGGCCGGCAGTCAGAAAACCTTGAAAAATCAAGATGTTCTGTATGGCTGTCTTTTGTGGACTTTGCGAGGAAGAGTGAACGCTAATAGGCTGCAGGGAATAGGGATTCTGGCCGAGTGGCAGAGCTCCCTGAAGGGGTGAAGGCTGCGGAGGGCTGGTGTGAGCATGAGGAGGGGTCCTAGGGCTCAGCAGCGGAAATTCCCCGCTGCTCCTGAACAACCGAAAGATCACAGAGCCCAACAATATGAGAATTTTCTGGCTTACCTACCATTTTTTAACTCCTGAAAAGGTTCTACCCGTTTCCCTTGCTTCTATCTGTTTTACTGTAGCACCATTAGCAGTGAATACTGACATTCCTAGAATTTTCCCTAGTTGCTATAAAGTGATGCAGTGTTGTTTTGATCTGTGTGTCTTTGCTGCTTATTATACCCAGGAATGCTATAACACCAGTTAGGCTTTTTCTTGTGCTTGTGTTGAAATTCTTTTCTCTTATTCCAACATATTCTTTCTTTTAAACCTGTGTTAACTACAGTTTTGAAAAAAAACCCTTCAATACCAGTTATTTTGTGAGAAAACTTAAAACCAACAGTCCTCTTTTTTTAATTTCCAGCAGAGCTGATATTAGAAGGTAATAATAAATAGTGAAACAATTTCTTTAAAGCAGTCTTGATTTCTAAGAAATCTCTTGATTTCTTATTATTTCTAATAATAAGTTACCTGCAGTCCTCTCAAGGGATGCTGTAAAAAAGGTGACATGGGCCCTGACCAGTGTGCCTCAGCTGGTTGGGCATTGTCCTGCAAAGTGAAAGGTCGCCGTTGATTCCCAGTCACGTCATATGCATGGATTGTGGGTTCAGCCCCCAGTCCGGGTGCATATGAGAGGTAGCTGATCAGTGTTTCCCTCTCCTTCTCTCTCCCTTCACATCACTCTAAAAATAAATAAATCAAATCTTAAGAAAAAAAGTAACATGGCAAGGGATGGGGTGGGGTGTGGACAGCTTCCTGGAACAGACTGCGAGTGTACGCATGAGCAACCTTGAAGGAGAAGAACGAGTTGGGAGAAGCTGGAATGGTAGGAAGGAATAAGCCAAGAGAAAGAGGGGAGAGAATTGTATGGAGCTGTGTTCCAGCAGAAGTTGCCACTTGGTTTCTTCTGAAGGCCCAGGAGTGCATTCAAGGTGCTTTCCAGGAATCGCCTCTGGCTCCCTTTCCCTTTGACTGGAGCTGAGGGTTCAGAGAGTATAAAGACACCCGGCTCTTAATTAGGGAGATCTGTCATGCATTGGGGACATGCATTATCCTGAAAGCGGAGGGAATTTATCGGGAGGTTTTAAGCAAGAGACTGGAAGTGTTGTGCTTGCATGCATGCACTTTATAAACCGTCTATTGAAGAGGCAGAGTGATCAGATTTTAAAGCAAGTGCTCTTTCATTTTAAGATCAAACTTAGTATTCCAGTTAGGGGATTTATTTCTTGTTGCCACAAAAATGGAAAGGGTGCCAAGAAACAAAAGAAGAACTTTCTGTCACAAGGTTTTATCTTTGAACACTTGGTTGGTTTGCATTTTACTTAACTTTTTTTGTAGTGAAGGTTCAATTGTGAGTAAAAATCAGGGATTTTTAAGTTTGGGGGACTAGATAAAACTAATTTTATTTGACAGTTATATATAATGTATATGTATATTAGTATATGTACATACGTAGTAAAAAACATTGTGCATTGAATTAAAGTTACTTCATTTGCTCTTGTCTTAATTTGTGTTGACAGGTTGCTGGAAACATTTGTAAAAGGCTTCTATTTTCAGAACCAGTATATATATAAAAGATTCAGAATGTGTCAGTTGTGAAATGTTTCATCAAGTAATTTACTTCAGCTTGGCAAGGGGCAGTCCTCTGTTTCCCCTGAAATTAGAAGTTTTCGTTCTTCATCATCCACCCCCTGCCTTGGTTTCGTGGTTCTGTAAGTGCTGGGTTACATCTCTTCAGAAACGTGCTATCTCGTGCACCAGTCCCTTTGTCTCCTCTGTCCTCGTTCAGTGCTTGGCGGACTGTGTGTGTGTGCAACCCACACAACGTGTATGAGAGCTCACAAGTGATTGGGGCTGGGTTATCCTGAAGGAAAGATATGTTTTTCACTTCTTCTGCACTATTTCAATTTTTTTTTAGCAGGAAGGAAGCATATAAGTCATTATTAAAAACAACTTTGAAAAAGGAGGCAGGCAATTGGGAAGGCATTTGTATGGAGAAATTGTTTGAGGGTAAAAGATAAATGTGATTTTGACTACCATTAATTTGATGGCAATGTGAGGACTTTTTAAATTCCGATTTCCCTCGTTTTTATCATCTATGCCATGCTAACCTCCCCTCCTTCCGTATTCCTGTGAATGTGTTTACTTACTTGGTTAGGATTTTTTAAAATTGATTTTAGAGAGAGAGAGAGAAGGAGAGGAGAAAGACACACACACACACACACACACACACACAGACATAGATCTGTTGTTTCACTTACTTGTTCACTCATTTGTTACTTCTTGTCTGTGTCCTGACCGGGATCAAGCCCGCAATCTTGGTGCATTGGGACAATGCTCTAACCTACTTTGCCACCCAGCCCGGGCCTACTAGCTGATTCAGCTGTGCATTGGTTTGCACTGTAGTCATTTCACTGGCATGGCGCCTTATCCAGTTCTAACTGATTCACTTCATGTTGCTCTTTAGAGAGATTTGTTCTTTTTTTATGGCTATTTTTCATGTCCTTTAATGAATGGATAGAAGGGAGGAAGGTCAAACTGGTTATTTTTCATTCACTGCTGTTGCGAAGGCTTTTTATGGGAGAAAAATGAAGCTGAAATCTATATTAAATTTTTGTTGTGTGGACTTTTATTTTGACATGTCTCCCTCATACTATTATTTATGAGATAAGCATAATTACATTTCAGATTACAATATAAATTCTGTTAATGTATCAGTTACTTTCTAATTCATCTTAGCCGAGACCATGTGGCCTTTGTTTCTCATGATTCTGTTTCAAGGACACCCAGCTCAGCTGCCTTGGGATAAGGATGGATGGTCTCTGCCCCCAAGAATCTAACAATCTAGAGAGGAGGAAAGGTCCAACCATGTGTACGGTGAATCACAGACTTTAAGAAAGGAGGAGAGGCGTTGTTAGGAGGGGGATGCTCTGGTGCAAGGAACACGATGGACCAGACCGCTGGAACAGTGCCGTGGTGTCTCTGAGCAGCAGGCGGCTCGTGCGCAGACTGTGGTGCGTGATCCCTCCCTGCAGGTTGCTGTGGCGATGAATGATGTGTAGTGCACAGTGCCAGGTGCATAACGCACGCTCAGACTGCAGTTACGACGGAGGGCAGCAGACTGTAGAGAAAGCATACTCTGGAAAGACAGCCTAGTGTAGCAGGTAGGCTTGGAGGCAGGAAAGACGAAAGCTGGCTTCAAATGTGGGCCCTGCCCCTCGCTGTTCCGCCTTTGGTAGACTTACACTCTCAGGCCCTGAGACACCACGTGTGGAAAACGAGGAGTTCAGACAAGGTCTTCTTTCTAATAATTCACAGTTTTAAACTCTGAATGTAAGGTCAGAGAGGGACACCCTCAGTGCAGGCTCAGTCATCCGGTAGAGCGTGGTGACAAGGCCCACAGTTTGTCTGGGGCAGACCTGTCTCCTGCTGTTACAGGAAGACGGCAGCACGTTGGGGTTGGCTGCCAAGTGGTCCTGAATCCCAGGCCTAAACCACGACGGGGCTGCGGTCGAGGAGCCACTGAAGCTTCCTGATAAATACCATGACCGCTCTAGCATTGTGAGGAAGTCAATTACCAGCATATTTTCCCCACTAGATGTGTTTCTGCTGGATGTAGATTCATGTCTGGGTTGGACTCAGAAGTGATACTCAGGCTGTAAGGGGAGGCCTTTTTTCCTTTTAAAATGTATTTTCAAAGTAGTTTTTCTGCCATGAATTCTCGAACTGCCAGCCCAGTATTTATTGGGAGAGAGGCCACTATGTAGTGAATGCTTTGTCAGAAACGGTCTACCAGCCTCACTGAGAGCAGAGACGCTCAGAGCGTGGGGCGTGGGGACGGAAGGTGTCAGAGAGGGGAATGGATGGCAGCTTTGCTCTTGCAGAGCTGTACAGGGAGAAAGTCTGTACTCAGAAATAAAAGCGTGGTGAAACCAGTGAGCCATCTGCATTTAATGGAAATGCTAAGGAATTGTGGAGTGATCTGATGTTGTAATTTTTTTTTCTTTTAAGCTGTTGGCCCTTGGGTGGTATTTTAAAATCTGCTCAGTGAAATATGGTTACGGTTGATATTAATCATGATTAATAATGATTTGGATATTAGAGTTGTGCTTAGAAGGAACTTCATGTTCACCCATTCTTCCTCTTACTGATGCTCCATTCTACTCTCTTCCTCAGCTAAATTTAAATTTGCTTCTCAAGTGCCTCTGAATTCTTTTTGGAATATAAATACTCAGATGGAAGACCCTGATATTTTTAATAAGCCTGGTGCGACATTCTGTCTCACCGAACTCTCTGGTTCCCCGAATTCTGGACTGCTTTTTCCAGTTAGGTCATTAGGGATTTGAAGGTGGACGGACTTGTTCCCTCTTTG
Source organism: Trachops cirrhosus (assembly GCA_028533065.1). Lineage (NCBI taxonomy): Eukaryota > Metazoa > Chordata > Mammalia > Chiroptera > Phyllostomidae > Trachops > Trachops cirrhosus. The sequence goes on from CM052538.1 coordinate 173,090,163, forward strand.
TCCCCTCTTTCGATAGTGACTGCCTTAGAGCAAGCACTAAGCAGTGCCCCATAGCCCGTGTTGACTGACAGCTTAGAAGTTGTCTTAGTGATGCAGGTTCTCAGCGGGGGGTCATCACATGTGGTTCCAAGGCAGTTGTCATGGCTTGTCTAAGTTGAACCGGACGTAAAGCAGTTCAGGCCATCCTTTCCCTTCTGACCTCAGAGGAGAAAGTCAATGTAACTAGCCTCTTCCTCTCTTGGTTAAACACACAGTTTCAGTTCCTTCAGCCTCGTAGCACTTTAATAATACTCTCCAGAGCGTTGGCCCAGAAGTACGCACGGTGACATCCTTCACATTTAGCCCACCTCTCTGCAGCAGGAGGGTTGTGAGAACGAAAGGTGAGGTGTACTTGTACGTGGGGTGGCAGATGTGTCCCAGGAAAGGGGAATGAGGGATGATGGCTCTGTCTCTGCCGTGTTTAGGCATCCTCACCTGGTTTTCCAGGTCATAGCAACCTGTGAATGAGCCTTAGGCACAACGGGCTTATATGGTGATATTAAACATAAGGAAAGCACCTGTAAACAAGGAAGTACAAGCAATTGTGTTAATCATGTATGAAGTAATTATTTAACTTCTATAAATACTGCTAATCTTAGCATCTTTAATACTCTGTACTATATGTAGTTCTCTTTGATTTCATTTTAACCAAGGGGTTTAGCACAAGAACCTCTCATTGGAAGGACCTGATACCTGTTGAATTTTGACTTGGTGATTCAAGTGCTCAGAGTCGGAGGTGTAGCATAGTACAGCATTTTATAATTAGTATTCAAATGTGCATTCATTATACCACATTCCCAGATCATATTTTATTATTTGAGTTGGTTTTTGTTTTTTTTTTTTTTTAGCAACAGAAGGATGGGTTTATTTATTTTTTTCTCCTTAAGTTTTTTCTTTTGACTATAAAAGTTAGACATGCCAATTTTAGAAAATAAATATAGACAAATACTAAACAATTAATCATCATTCAGTTGTCTAAAGACAAGCATTACACATCCTTTAGTGAACTTTCTTTGGCTTATTTATATATCTATATGTAACTTAAATTTGTAAGGTATATACAAATCTGTTTTTATCTTGAATTCTTCTAAAACTAGGCCTGTTTGTCCCCAGTCATGTTCAGTAGGATACCCAGTATAAAAATGTTCTATTTTTTTTGAAGTGAGTTCACGGGCAAATCAGTTAAGAAATCTCTTATTTTAATAAAGTTAGTATTGTTGGTTTACCTTTTTTTTTTTTTAACTGGAGCTTTCATGGAGCCTTTAACATACTAGCATGTATTACCATGTCCTGAGGGAGATGAAATGTAGTGCATCTCTGCCTTTTAAATTATAGAACCGTTTTCCTGTGAATAAATAGCTTGAAGAGTTCGAAGCAGGGTCTGGGAAATGTTGACAAGCATGTCCCCCTGCTTACAAGACATCCGCTGGTTGTCCACCCTGGTGTCCGCCCTTTCCTCTGAATATGCTTAGTGATAACGTTGTTGAGTGTCAGGTAGTGTTTGATAATCAGCTGTACAGTACCAGATCACAGCTGACAGTATTGATGAAAACACTTTTAATGTATTTTAAATGAATATTGACATGCAAACTAGTACATGAAAAACACTCATTGGCTTTATCGAGTCTGGTCTCTCGATACCCTGGGGCCAGGCAGGGATACTCCACAATACCCCTGATGAATTGGTGAGCTCCAGTTTCTTTTCCTTTCCTAGTTTACTGCACTTCAAACACTGACTCTTTTCCTTCTAATTCTGACTCACTGTTATCTTTCTACTTTTTACCTTCTTGCTTTAAGCTCCTTGAACCTAGCTCATTGGCATTAAATAATTGCTGTTGCGTACATTCAGTCATATTTAAGTGTGAAAGATAAACACTTACATTTATGTGTATTTTTTATTTTGCCACCTATTGGATATTTTCACCACTTATCAATAATTCCATCACGTAACTTGTTCTATAATTTCTTTTTCTATCAACCCTCTTCTGTCTTCAAGCTTTCTGCTAATTTTTCATGTTTCCTTTCGCCCTTAGATATACAAAGTATATTCTAGCTTTAGTAGGCCTTTGAAATATAATTTTATTTACTGAGCTTTTTTAGCTAGGAGGGTAGGTATAAGACAAGTGTTATTCTCTCTTTTGATTCGTACTTTGCCAAACAGGCATATTTTAAATTGTGTTCTGTCCTGGCCAATGTGGCTGAGTTGATTGGAGCATTGTCCTGTAAACTGGAAGGTTGAGGTTTTGATTCCTGGTCAGGGCACATGCTGAGGTTATGGGTTTGGTCCCCAGTTGGGACACGAATGAGGGGCAAGTAACCAATGTTTCTCTCCTCTCTCTCCCTCCCTTTTCCCCCTTTAAAAAAATCAATAGGCATGTCCTAGGCATGCAGATAGATAAATAAATAAATTGCTTTCTTATATATAAATGTAACTCTATCCTCTTATATATATATTCGTATCCATAACTTCCTTATTCACTTGGTTAATTTCAGGGCAAGTTATTTAAATCGACTTTCAGGTCAGTGTTGTCTTTTTCAGACAGTGAACATTTGGAGAGCAGGAGCTAGATTTACCAGCTCCATTTTTCCCAGTCCAACCTGGTTTTTGTTACAGGGGGAAATTTGAGTCTAAAAAGTTACATGCTGATCCATAAAGCTTAAGTTATCGATCACATGGCACTGAGACGTTTGTATGTGTTTCAGGCTAACTTGAAAGAGTGAGGTGTCCCTTTATGTGAGGTGTTACTTGTATGTAATGTGAGTGAATTTTAGGAAAGCCAAGAAGGAATATAAAGAAAATAGTTTGCCTTATTTGGTCATCTTATTCAATCTAATGTTCAAGCACTGAAGTCAAACTTCTGTTTGAAAACAAAGTTTTCTATTATATTCTAAAGTAAGGATACTTACGGGTGTTCTCAATCTTCTATTCAACTTCATAAACTATTTACATTGACGTTTTCATAAATGCTCTTAAGATCGTACAGCATGGTTCTCAATCACTGGAGCAGTGCATTAGTTGTTAAAACTCCTGTTGCCCCGAAGTGGAGAGAGCCGGCTCTGCACTGGAGGTTGTGCCTGTTGGGAAATCTGACAGATGCCATTTGGAAACATGGAAGTATTTGATGAGGAATGCTACACCTCTTTGGTAGATGCAGCATATTGTATTCCAAATTGTGTCAGGAAAGAAACTGTAGTTGTTGGTGTTTTTTTGTTTGGTTCTTGCTTCCCACATCTTTCAGTGTAGCCTTTAAACTGTTCTTTACACCCCTGGCATAAGAAAGGGGGTTCCCACGCTGTTCTCTGCGTTTGGTTCCTTGAATTATTTATTGTTTTCACTTCCTTACCACCTATTCATTTCTTGGGGAAAAAAAGATTTTTTCACTTTTTCCTTGTCGGTTAATTAATTGTATAAAATAGATAAATGAGGAAGATATCAAATGAGCGCTTTCATGTATATTATCTGGAGTTTAGGGGAGAAGATCACAAGTAGAGATTTGGAAGTAACTACATAGATATTTAAAGCTGCAGCAGGTACCTGTAACATCACCAGAATACTGGCTACCACGTACGTATCTCCTCGGGTAATTTCATTATTCTGTTTTTATTCAGTTGCACAGACAACGGTGGTCCAACCAAGTCAGCACCCTGCTTTCCAGGGTACTATGTTCACTCCAGTATACCCAGGTCTGCGATCACACCCTAAGGCACTCAGGGCTTACATGCATCTTAATACTATACCCTTCCCAGTCCCTTCCAAAAATATGAAGAATGGTAAGAAAAGTAGGCTGAGGAAATCGCCCTGGAATCACCAGCTTCTACATGGAGCCTCCCAGTGATACTGAGGAGTGAGCAAAAAGGAAGAGGCAAGAGAAAATGAAGACCACGGTGATCCTGGAGGTCCAGAGAAGAGAGTTTCAGGAAGGAGGAAGGGGTCAAAAGTGTAAATGTCTCAGAGAATGACAAGGATTGTTTTACACCTGTAGCTTCCCTTGCAAGAAGGGACTGCTTTCTCAGCTATCCCTAGCACCAGGTGTGTGGTTGATGCTTAGAAGAGAATGCAGAAAATCTGGGGGTGATTTAGAGGCAAGGAGAAAGCACTTCTTCTGGAAGAATGGCATTATCAGGAAAGGGTGGTAGGTTATGTTGTGCTAGGCTGAGTGATGAATAGACTTTCAACTAGTAGGATTTGAATGGATATTCTTGTTTTCAGATATAGTTTCCAACAACTCACGGAACTAAAAGTAGGATTGGTGTTCTAGCCAAATGGATCCATGGACTCAAATAGTAGCTCCAGCTGTAAAATTAAATATGTAACAAGGAAGTTTCTTATATAGCCTGCTCTTTCAACAGATGGAGGTGACATGCTGTAAATAAGTATTGTTCCTCTGTTTAATTCTATTGCTTTTTGCCATATTTAGTGATGCTTAGGCAGGTTTACTGATGATCAGGAGAATTGCTAATAATTGTCAGCATATGTTTGCCATTTCCATCGATCCTAAAGACTGCGTCTTGGCTGTTATTGATTTGTCATCATACAGGCATACCTCATCTTACTGCACTTTGCTTTACTGAGCGTCACAGATGTTGCACTTTTTATAAATTAAGGGCAAGACCCTCCCCCAGCAAAAAGATTACAGCTCGCTTTATTGCTGTAGTGGCTTTGTTGCGTGGTCTGGAACCGAACCGGCAGCATCTCCGAGGTATGCCTGTATTACCCACTTGGATGACATCTCTATTTGTACTCGTAGTTTAATCCACAGTGTATATTGTATTTCCACATAGGCTTAGTCAGCGTGCAAAGTTTATATTGCACCGAAAGGGGTGTGATGATACAAATGAGGGTGGAGAAAAGGAGGGAGGAAAAAGGGAAAGTAGGAAAGAATGGGGAAAAATTGTCATTTAACTTAGGAGTTGTCTGTCTTAAACCTCCTAAGTCTTTATAGGTCATTAAACCGTGGGCACTCTCTCCCCCTCCTGCCATGTGCCCATCTATATTTTGAAATGAAAAACAAAGACACTGAGTTGTTATAATAAAGATGTAATAGGAGGCTTGGCATGTCCTTTAAACTGTGTTGAAATTTTTATGTTTATAGTAAGATTTTTAAAAATCCATTAAAATATAGGAAGCATATGTGATGTTCTGAAGAGGAGAACTGCAGAATCAATAGTAATGATCAAGATTGGGTGTTTCCGAGTCAGTTCAAAGTTCAGTTGGTTGTATTTTAGTGCTGGCTTTTAGTTTCTTCCTACAATGGATTAACTTCACATGTCCTTAGAAAGACAGTCCTGCAACACACTGTCTTCTAAGGGAAATGAAATGTGGCAAGAATGAGTTTTTATCCTGGTGGGACTGGTGTTCTGGCCTTTTTGAGAATGAGACTTCTGGCACTAAGGTGATTTATCTTGACTTCTGTGAGATTATGAGAAGTGTGGAAAGCATCTGGTTTTTATAAGGGTCTATTTAGAATTATTCCTTATGCGAGTGCATTTTTTTCCTCTGAAAGATATTTATTTCATTGAAATAAACAGCATCCCTCCCCTCCCCCCCAGTTAAAAAAAATAGCTCAGAAGATCTGGTTTGCACTGTCAGAAGGTTTTTTCTTTGGAGATGGACCGGTGCTTACTTTGCATTTTGGCTCAGGTGACTGGTTTGCCTTCTGTTTTGTGACGGCACGCCTTGATTCTGAGCTGTGGCCACAAGTTCGGACGCAACAGTTAGCACGTTCTTCCACTTGAAGGCTTACTGTTCAAAGGAGCCTGTAAAGTTCTGAAACGGAAAGGAAATCAGCACTGTGACAGCAGAACTCTCTAGAAAGCGCAGAAGCCAGGTTTAATTAGGTAGCAGTGCAAAACCATTATCCCCCTCACAAAAGGTGGGGAAGAGGAGGGGCAGGAGAACAATTGGCGTTTATCTGATCCGATGCCCAGCCCAGCCCGTGAGCCCAGCTGGAGCTGGGCTCGCCCTGCATTCTGCAGGCGGCGTGCAGTTTCTGAAACACCCCTAAATGTTCCAGCCTTTAAATAGCAGCGACTCTTCTAAAATGATGCTGCGTACTGCAAGAGGAACTAAAGCCGCTGCCTTGCAGGCAGGAAGCCGACAAGCAAGATGCTTAATTATTGTGGAAGTAAGTGCTTGTTACTGCCGTGTGGAGTGCGGGGAGTGCGCGGGTCGCCCTCGGGTGTCAGCCGTGATTTGTAGACAATGCAGCCCTGTCAACGCAGTGCTGGTTCAGCAGCATCTTCCCCAACGTGGATTTGGCAAGAATTTAAAGGCCACCTCTTGTGTCTTTTGTGGAGTCTTGGAAAAGGGTCCTCTGCCTTTATTTTCAGGATGTACACCACCATGCAGGATTTTGTACTCAGAAATTGTGCCTCTTGCCTCCTGACTGATGTGCACATGAGGAAGTTGGTTTTCTTCGGCCCTCACCTGGAAGGATGTTAACAGTTCTCTGTCGTCTCTTGGGGAGCAAGCAGGGATCTGGCCGCGGCAGCATTTTGTTTCTGCTTTCTTCATAAATTGACACTGCAGGGTTGGGGGGGGGGTTGCAGTGCATGAGGAAATGCCGGCATTTTGTGAAATAGTTCTAGCTTTAGGAGTGGAGGAAACTGGAGAGATCTTGGGAAGAGGTGGTGGTGAATGCTGGCTTCGCTCTGAAATATTCCTCTTTGGGGTAAGTAATAAAGTGGAGGAAAATGCAGAAGAGTGCTCACGGATATAATGGCTCTGGGAAAACACTCTTTTCTCTCTGTTGTATTTGCTCTTGCCAACTATGTTAAGCCTGTGTAAAGAAACAAAAGACCAGATAGGATTTTGAAATATAGAAGGTGTTAAAATATGAGTGTTGCAACATATTAAATAATTTTTCAGTTTTTAGTCTTGTTGAACACTGTCTGTGTGTTGCTCTAAGTACTGAACTCTGTTGGCTGTGTCTCAAACTTCTGGTCAGCACGGCGGTCCGGGATGCTCTGCTCATCAGAGGTCATTGGAGTCCCTACTGCGTCTGTCCTAAGGGTTGGGGCCTCTGTATCCTGGAATCAGATCCTGTCCCCCAGTTCCATGAAGCAGTTCAGTTAGGCTGAAGTATTAATAGTCTTTTAAAATGTATATATATAATTTAAAAGATGGATTTTATTAAACAGTTTTACTTTCTTCCTTTCTTTCAAACCTGCTTTACTAAAATGCTGGGTTGTAAGCTGTGAACCACATTCATTATGAAGTCTTGTCTTTTCATGTGTCTGGTTTTGGCAGTTGCATATTTATTTTTAGATGTATTTATCGAATGCTAATTCCAATTGTCCTTCTCTCTTTTAGAGAAAGCATGGGATTATGGCAGCCACAGAGTTCCAGTAATACAACTTCCATTCAGTTTTTTCTCAAAGAAAGCCATTTATTAAAGTGAAGCAAAGGAACAATAGTGGATTATAATGTTTTGAAGATTTGGATTTTCAGAAGCTTGAAAATAAGGCATCATTTAACCTTTTAAATGAAAAAGATTAAGATCTTGAGCAGCTGCTGTCTTTGCTGGAAACCACTCTCCATAAGGGAAGTGCACATTTACAACTTAGATATGACGGTCCTTTCTGCAGGGATTTAAGTCTGATTGCTTTCCCATCATGACCAGCCTGAAACGGTCGCAGACGGAGAGGCCTATTGCCACCGAGAGGGCCTCCGTGGTCAGCACAGATGGCCCTCCCAAAGTCCACACTGACGACTTCTACATGCGGCGCTTCCGGTCCCAAAATGGCAGCTTGGGATCATCAGTCATGGCTCCCGTAGGGCCCCCCCGCAGCGAAGGTCCTCACCATATAACCTCGACCCCCGGAGTTCCAAAGATGGGGGTTAGGGCAAGAATTGCAGATTGGCCCCCGAGAAAGGAAAATGTAAAAGAATCTAGCCGTTCAAGCCAGGAAATAGAAACCTCAAGTTGCCTTGAGAGCATGTCCTCCAAAAGCAGTCCTGTGAGTCAGGGAAGTTCTGTTAGCCTCAATTCCAGTGACTCAGCCATGTTGAAAAGCATACAGAACACGCTGAAAAACAAGACCAGACCGTTGGAGAACATGGACTCCAGATTTCTCATGCCTGAAGCCTATCCCAGCTCCCCTAGAAAGGCTCTTCGCAGAATACGACAGCGGAGCAACAGTGATATCACCATAAGTGAACTTGACGTGGATAGCTTTGATGAATGTATCTCGCCCACATACAAGACGGGGCCATCACTGCACAGGGAATATGGTAGCACATCTTCAATCGATAAGCAGGGAACGTCCGGAGAGAGCTTCTTTGACTTGTTAAAGGGCTACAAAGACGACAAATCTGATCGAGGTCCAACTCCAACCAAGCTCAGTGACTTTCTCATCGCCGGTGGGGCCAAGGGTTCTGGTTTCTCTTTGGATGTTATAGATGGGCCCATCTCACAGAGAGAGAACCTCAGGCTCTTCAAGGAAAGGGAAAAACCACTCAAGCGACGGTCCAAGTCTGAAACCGGAGACTCATCCATTTTTCGTAAATTGCGCAATGCCAAAGCTGATGAACTTGGGAAATCATCGGATCTTGAAGATAACCGATCAGAAGACTCCGTCAGACCCTGGACATGTCCAAAGTGCTTTGCCCACTACGATGTTCAGAGTATATTATTTGACTTGAATGAGGCGATTATGAACAGGCACAATGTTATTAAGAGGAGGAACACCACCACGGGGGCTTCGGCAGCTGCCGTAGCTTCCTTAGTTTCAGGGCCATTGTCTCACTCAACCAGTTTCAGCTCCCCAATGGGCAGCACGGAGGACCTGAATTCCAAAGGAAGCCTCGGGATGGACCAGGGAGACGATAAAAGCAACGAACTTGTAATGAGCTGCCCGTATTTCCGGAATGAGATAGGTGGAGAAGGCGAAAGGAAAATCAGTCTGTCAAAATCAAACTCCGGGTCCTTTAGTGGATGTGAAAGTGCCTCCTTTGAGTCTGCACTGAGCTCCCATTGCACAAACGCAGGGGTGGCAGTGCTGGAAGTGCCCAAGGAGAACTTGGTGTTGCATCTGGATCGAGTGAAAAGGTACATTGTGGAACACGTGGACCTCGGCGCTTACTATTACAGGAAATTCTTCTATCAGAAGGGTGAGTAGGTAGCTTTTGTTGTTTTAATTTTCTGTGTGTACTTTCTGGGCGTACTATTTGTTTTTTTGAGCAATGTGACAAAATTTTCATGTATTGCTTTTTTTCTCTTGATGGTAAAATAGTTAAGTAGTATTTGCTGCAATGTATTTTTTTTTTTTTTGCATTTTTTTGAGTTATTTCCTTTCAGGTAATAAAATGTCTTGTATATTAAATATTCATGTTTTCAAAAAATAATACGGACCCTTTGATTTACTGGATGAGATTATAGTCTTTGTATAGAAGACTTGTTTTACCTTTAGGGATACATTTTAAAGTTGAAAATATTTTAAATATAGCTTTATCTTAAGGATTACAAAACTAATCTTAACATTACCTTTCATTAATTAAGCACTTTTGCAATTGGTACAGGACTATTGCTTTTCCTCCTCCATGTTCTCATCAATTAATGGGAATTGTAATGCATTCCTATCTGTTTCACAGGAATTTTAGTGGGAATTAATTACACTATTTCACAAAAGTCACAGAGCCAATGAGTTTTAGAGCCAGGAATCAAATGTAGGTCTTCTGTATTTGAGCAGAAAAAAGCACTTTAGAGAGATAAGTACTCTTAACCTGTTGGTGACTTCCTTTCTAGTCTTTTATTTTATTTTATTTTTTTGTTCTGTGGGGGGAAAACAATACATATATTGGTGGATTATACTTTGTAAACAGTTTTATCCATACTTTTCAGAAAGGCCCTGTGATTTACTAAACAGCAATTTAAATGAATTCAAAAGCTTTCTAAAGTGTTTTTGAGCAGCATTATTAATTGAAGGGTAGTAAGTTTGTTATAGAAACCTTCAAGCTAGGAAGCAGGATGCTCCCCAAGGAGGGATGTGCACCTGCGGTCCAGAGCATTGCCTGGCTCAGTAATCCCTGCAGCCAGGTGAGAGGCCACCTGTATGCATGCCTGCAGCTGTGTTTTGATTTTTCACTTACTGTTTTGGAGTTTTGATTCTTACATAGACTTATTCTCCCAAATGACGTTTCATTTTTAGTACTCATTATTATGGCTTTAGAATAAACTTTATTGTAAGGTTATTACATGATAGACCCCATTTAAAAGGGTCTGTTGACCAAAGAATCTTATCTTGTTACAAATACATATGTCTCCCAAATATTTATGGCAGTGGTCCTGGAATCAATATGATAATGAAGACCCCAGTTTCATTTTTAAGCAGTCTTTATTCTCTCAGAATAATTTTCTGGGATTCAGATTTTAGAGATTACTTTTTTCTTGTACTGTCCTTTAAAATACAGGGTTTCTCAGTATTGCCATCTTGGCATTTGGGGCCAGATAGTTTTCTTAAGGGGGGCTATCCTATGTGTTGTAGAATGTTTAGCAGCACCCCTGGCCTCTACACCCTCGATGCCAGTGGGTGTCCCTTCTCCCACCCCAGGTGTGACAACTTAAAATATCTCCAGGCATTGCCAAATCCCTTCGGCAGTAGTAATATTGCACCTCGTTGAGAACGCCTGATTCACTCATTGTACCTGGGGAAATTTTCCACAGGCGATTCTGAACTGTCTGCAGTTGGAGGCCATCTTGCTAACAACTTACACTTTAAGTCCAACATATGGGAGAACAAAGTAGTTATACTTTTACTCATGTAGCAGTAGGTACTTTTTTCCAGTTAGGCAATACAATAGCATCAATAATGAACATATTTCTGAGCCCTTACATGTATCAGGAACTTTGCTGAACCTCGATAGGACATTCATTTTCTCATTTCAGTTCTCTGCCCACTGAGGTAGGAGCGTTATTGGTGCCATCTTCCAGATGGGAAAACTGGGCTTAAGTGACACTGGTGGTTATGCTGTCATGGAGCTCGTAATACTGGAACGGGCCAGTCATGTTCTTAACCGCTGTGCCCTGCTCTCCTGTTTCCTCTAAAGGGGAGGAGCCTATTTTTATGTTTCAGTCTGGTAGAAGTTTTTGAAAGCATTTTTCTCTGTCCAGAGTTTGGGATAAAAATTTGAGTGCCTATATATCAGAGTAATCCATCTTAGCTCATAATACTTCATAAATTTGAAAGTCACCAATCCAAAGTAGTTTCTAACTTGAAGCATGGAAAGTACTCCCTTATGCAGCATAATTGGAACTGGTTAATTGAAAATACCAGTTAAATTGGGAAATCTTTTTAAAGTGTACATATTCAAAATATTGTATTTTCATTAAAATATATTTACCAAACTTTTCTGAGGCCAAGGGCTTTTCTTTGACAGTGATTCTACTGTTTTGAATTCTATATTGTATTCATAGTATGAGCCACAGGAGCAAAACCATAGACACTAGCAGAGCAATCTGAATATTATAAAATCTTGGGTTTCATATTTTTTTCTGTTTTCACTCACATCTCATCCAACAGCTTTCTTTTAGTGATTTGTCTCTATTTTTTCCAAAGCCTTCAACTTAGTTTTTAGTAGAAACAAGGTTTATCTTTGGTGCTCATATTACATAAGCTTTCATAATATTTAATTAAATTTCATAATTACAGTAAGAAGTCAACTGGCACAAACAGGTTTGGTTAGCATGATGTCTGGCTGGTGGGAGAGAAACCCTGTGTGTGTGGCCGTAGAGATTGCCTGCTGGTGCCACTGGGCATTTGTCATCGTGGGTGACAGAGAAGCCGGAGCTGTAGTTCATCCGCGAGGTGGTTCAGAGAAAGGCAGGCAGTGCCTGCTGTGTTTTCTTGGGCCACACAACTTAGAATTTTTAAATCAAATGGGTCATTTGTCACAATATAACATACAACAAATTATGACTATGAATAACATCATTGGAAGTTGATATTAAGTCCCCTAAAATATAACTATATAAAACATTTACATAATATCTACACTTTTATCACTGTATATGATATAGTTAAGAAACTGTTTTATAATTTTTACATACAAATTGATTCACTATAATTATTGAACTAACTCATCTTTCCTAATCGGAACCTTAAAGTGAGCCCATCCTTTTGAAGGATTACACCAGTGTCAGATGTAATTTATCTTCCAGCTACAGGGTGTAGTGCCCCTGACCTGGTTGTCATTCTGACCCCTTTATCACTGTGTATTTTCCATTTTTCTGTTTAGTTAATTCCTGACTTTACTGTGGCTGAGTCTCTGGGGAAAACAATTCACTTCATTGTAGTATACTCTACTGGCAACATTAGATATAAAATTTAATTGTGTTTGGTTGGTGAAGCTGTAGTTACTTTTTAAATATTATGTTGTTTTTATAAACACCATTATTTTGAAAATTTAGTCTTTAGAGGGTGTTTGGCTTCAATATGTAAGTCCAGGCCCTTGCTGGAGAGAGGCTGGACCAGCAGAGGCATCCCACTGATGGCACTACTAAAATAAGCAACACACCGTCTGCGTGCTTCCTGGTCCTTTCTCCTGCCCACTTCTCTCTGCTCTTTTGCTGGTGTGTGTGATGTGTCTACTGAGACTCACTGAGGATTAAACGATGGGAGTGGTTTACTGTGTTAGAGCTTTGTGCTCCTCACTTAGTGCTCAGAGGACCCCCGAGGTGCAGCTGTCTTTCCCATAAGTACAAAGGGTACAATCACAGCCCTCCCAGAGAGGAGACACACACTAGGCAGTGGATAGCATTAAGATTAATCTGGTCATCTCCCTTTGCATGCATGTATATTTTGTAGTTAGCTTTTATTTACACAGTCACCGTGATCAAAGTACTGGGAAATTTGTAAGTGGAAAATACTAAGTTATAGAGTAATTGTTACCTACAGCTGCCATGGCTTATTGAGGAGGGGACTTTTTCCTAGGCATTACTCATCTCATTTGCTGCGCCCATACAGGGTTTTTTTCAGTTTTGCACTGAGTACACAGTTGTGTTTGAGGCATGACCTCCCTGAGTCCCATTCAGAGCTCTGCATTAATGGAAAAGAGAGGAGTCCGTGGGTTGCCTTGGCTGAGGTGTTCGCTGCTCCAGAGATCAAAATGTTGATAGGCTTATCTGATGCCAGGCGGGGCGTCACTCTCAAAGTCGTTATTAAAGATGCTCTGATAGGGAAGGGCCTCTCCCTCCCCAGTGGCCCGGAGAAACTGCCACCATCTGGTCTGAAGCTCATCTGAGAATATTTTCCCACTCCTGAAAAGAGGGAATACTAAATGCTTGTGCATCTGATTATTCTCATAACTTTAAGCCACCAGACTTGATTGTTTTCTGTTGTTCACCTTCCTCCTATACCTGCCCCTCTGCCCACCCCACCACACACCCATGTTCTGGAGCTCACATGCACATTCCCACACACAAATCCGGTCAGCAGTGAGCTGGGCCCCAGGATCACTGGTCTGAGGTCACAGACAACTTAGATTTCAGTTGCTATTGTAATGTCCAGCTTTCTTTATTTGCCTTTCACCCCCTTGAACAACAAGGGGACACCATACAGTTAAGCTTATTTGCTATAATCTTGCTTATTTTGCTTTTATTTTTTTCTTTTTTAATCCTATGAGTATAACAACATTAGACTTGAAGAAACTATTATGGGATGCCTTATAATTCAAACTTTAAAAGATAATTATGCTGTGTTTAGTTTTTTGATATGGGCGGTGTTATATTTAAAGTAAGTGATAAACTCAAGACAAGTCTGTTTCATTGAACTAGGTTGTACTGTGTGCTCTTGAACTTAACAGTTAATTTCTGCCAAAATTAATTGGGAAAGGTTTTACGTTTGTATAATTTACTGTTTTAATGTCCTTCTTTTACTTTTTATTGTGATCACATAAACTGTAAAATCTGAAGGGAGCTCTGTGTAGTCCTTCTTAGGATGATTTGGGGCACTAACCTGCTTCTTGAGAAACTAACCTGGGAATGGTCTGCTGCTGTCTTTCTGTCTGCTCAGGGCTTCTCGTGGCAAGGAGGGCACTAGGTATGAAAGGGTGCCTGCCTGCTCTTTGAAAACAAGCATCCTCTCCCCTCATGGCAGTAATCTGCCGAGTCCCAGCACTGCTTGTTTGAACACCCACCTAGAGAGCATTCGGGACTTCCTGTTACCTGTGCATGTCAGGTTAGAGGGTTGTGGAAGCTGGTTAAAAGGGCACATGCTTCAACTGCCCCTCCATAGGTTTTATTTTTAAAATCAGTACAGACCGTCAGAAGGCCACATTTGTTTGGACACTTGACTACTCAAGGATATCTTTTTAAAACTCCAGTCACACAGAATTTGCTTTTGCAATAACACTGATGATGAGGACATTGCCCATTATGTCATTCTCCAACCCTTTTAGAAAGTTCCGTGGGAGAGATGTATGTTAGAATTTGCTGCCAGGGATTGTTTTCTGGTAGCTGCCAGATGCCTGCCTTTCTGATGACAGGTATGTTTTATTTGCTTGTTTTGTTTTGAACCATATTTTCTGTTTTGACTGTGCTCCCAGAGTCAAAGTTGATGTTTGACTGTATGACTGTCATTAACACACTTGTTTCCGCTTTCCTCTTTTCTTTTTATACTGAGCAGGGTTTATATATTTCCTTTATTATTAATGACCTCAAAAATTCTTTTTGGAAGAGTTAGTATACATTTATATCCAGATAATACACCCTCATTCCCAGGCTTTCTGCTCAGTTCTGGCTACGTTTCTCAACAACTGCTATCTGCTTCCACCTGGATGGTTATCTAGTTGGCAATTCAAAACCGTACACACAGATTTTGTAAACAAGCTTCCCTCACGATTGTCCTCTTGCTGTAAATGCCACCACTATTATCAGTCACTTGGATATGCAACACTGATGTCTCTCTCTTCATTTTTTTCTCAGCCTCCTGTCAGTTGGGAAGCCTTTTCAGTTTGCCTTAGAATTGCTGCTGGGTGCCTCTTTTTTATGGCCCGTTCCCAGTTCTAGAGCTCTTGCCCAAATTCCAGCAATAGATGTCTTAGTAACTCCATCTCTAGCCTGCCCTACCCAAATCCAACCCTTTGCCTTTGCCAAATGCAATCTAATCATATAATGACTTATATTTTGCATGGTTAAATTTATAATATAATCATGTGATGAGTATGTTGTGTCATTTGAATCCTCTGGGATGCAGATGTTGACAGAAGAGGTATACAATTGGTTTGTCAGACTTGTGAAAGAAAAAGGAGGAGGAAGCAGAGTTTTTAGCAGGGAAAGCCTTTAGTCTGTAATGCAGATCTGACACCAGGCAGGGGAATAGGGAAAGGAAGCAGCAACCTTGGGCAGGGGGAGTCTCAGGCTGCAGCACAGATCTGGCAAGACTCAGCCAAGACTCAGCCAGTGCAATGGAGCCAGGAGAGAGCATCGGAGAAGTCCGGTGTTGGGCAGAGGTTGCCAGGCCCTGTTCCCCTGGGCATGCTCAGTTCCTGGATGGGGCTGCCCAGGAAGAGTGTGACTGGGCTGGAAAACTGGACCAGGTCCAAAGACACTACAGCCAGAGACTTCCAGCTGGTTGTATTTCTCGTGGTTGAATCAGTTGCAAGTCCTTCCCGGAAGGGAGATCGGAGTATTGTGCCTCTAGAGCTGCCACGTATGCATGAGTGCCTCCATCGAGCTTGGCAGGAAACAGACAACAAACAAATCCCACAAAAGTATGTATGTGTATATATGTATATGCTGATTATAAGAATTAGTAATACAAAGGTGGAAAAAGTAATTCTTACTCCAATAATTGGTTTGGAATCTATGTCTTATACATACACAAATTTATTATCATGCTTACTATTAACAAGAATGCCCTTCATATTTTTAAAGTAATTTTAAAAATTAACAACTGCCCATTTATACACTTATTCATTGGGTAGTATTTATTAAGCTTCTACTCTGTGCCACCTATGGTGCATGAAGGAGAACAAAGCAGATACACTTATCTTCATGGTATTTATAGTCTGCCATTTGTGCTATTAAGACAAATGAGAAGATATTAAACATTATTTTTTTTTCTATTTTTAAAAAAATCTACAATTTCTTTGTTCCCTCTGTCCAGAACTCCATTTTGATGGGATGGCGGCACCTCTGGATTTATCCTTCATGTTTTTTTTAAAGGATTTTATTTATTTATTTTTAGAGAGGGGAAAGGGAGAAAGGGAGAGAAACATCATGTGGTTGCCTCTTTAGTGCCCCCTAGTGGGGGCCTGACCTGCAACCCAGGAATGTGCCCTGACTGGGAATCGAACCAGCGACCCTTTGGTTCACTGGCTGGCACTTAATCCACTGAGCCACACCAGCCAGGGCCATGTTTTTCTTTTGTAATTTCACTTTCTTTTTATTTTTGTTCTATGTTTATCAATTTTATCTTATGGATAAGGGATTGGTATGTAGCCTTCTACATTCTATTATCTTGTCCTTTCACTTTGTTATTTCAGCAATCATTTTTATTTGCCAGGAACTTACTATTTTTTGTTTTACTGTAGGTATTTTTCATTATAGCTTATCTTTATTTTATATGCCCCACATTTCTCCATTAGTATTAATTACAAAATTTTTATCTTAGTTCTTTCTGTTGAATGATCTGTATCATCTGAATTGTGTTTTCTCTTTTCTCATTTTTTCTTGCATGCTATTGGCTTTCCTCAGTTGTCTGGTGAGCGTATCACATTTATGAACAAAGACCTAGGAGGATTGGGGTAGGAGGCAGGCTTCCCCTGCAGCGCTGTGGGTCTTGTTCCCAACTGGCCTCCCCTTACGGGGCTGCTGAGGGCTAACACCAGTAAACTGGTGAGTCCTCTTATGAACAGGGAAGTGTCTTTGCAGAGTGAAAGCCAGTGAACTAGGTGCAGGGTAGAAACCCACACAGGTGCCAGAGCTGTGAGGGCTTCATCCTGCTCCACTCCTGCAGGGAGCTGCCTTTCGTCTGCCCCAGGGCGCGCACTGGAATGGGTTGTTCTTCCTTCTTCACCTGCCAGGCTCCTGCGACTGGCTGGGCTTGTGATGTCGGTGTAACCCCTTCCCTCGCAAAGGTGCAGATGGCTCTCCCACCACTGCTCCGAGTCACCCTGCGCCCCTCGTTTCTGTACAAGGTTTTCCGTGGTGCACTGGATCATAACCAGCCTGAGCACTGCCTGAAGGCGAGGACCACAGATTAGGCAGGCCCAGTGTGTGTTTCCTAGTTGAAGGAATGTTTGGTGCTGATGCGGAGTACGAGAGCTACTGAACTGAGGAACCAGTGAAGCTTGTATTTACAGCATCAGGTAGAGGCAATGAGGGCCGTCTGTGTTTGACATTGTGGTATATGCCAAACACTGAATTCATATGTTGTAGTTCCTTTTCCTCTCTTTTCAGGAAATGAGACCACAAATAAGACTGTGTGTGGTCACAGTGGTTTTGTGGAAATTAACCAAGACCACCAACGGCTCCCCACAGGTCCAAAACACCATTATGGAGACTGATTTTTATTGCTGTGAACTTTATTAGACACAACTGATGGATGCTGTAATCAGTGGGTGACAGTTTGAGGAGAAACAGGAGGAGAAGCAGGATTTGCATAATCTCAAAGCATCTCCCCGAAGATATTTGTAAATGATAAGGAGGAAGATAGCAAGGTTATGGTAAAGACACTTAACCAAGTGAATCCAGGTCCATGTCGTGAACCCCATGAAGTGATGAACTGAGAAGGTTACATCATTTCTCCAGTTCTCTTGCTCAAAATGCATAACCTCAGGCCAGTTCTGTGAAATCACCAAACCCAAATTGAG
Source organism: Trachops cirrhosus (assembly GCA_028533065.1). Classification (NCBI taxonomy): domain Eukaryota; kingdom Metazoa; phylum Chordata; class Mammalia; order Chiroptera; family Phyllostomidae; genus Trachops; species Trachops cirrhosus. The sequence continues at coordinate 173,108,014 of CM052538.1, forward strand.
TAATAAAATCTCTTCAAAGGTGTCAAAGTTATGAAAGACAACTAAGGGTTGAAAAACTTACAGACTGCAGGGGGCTAAGGGGAAATAACTAAATGCAGCGTGGGACTCTAAATGGTGTAGTGAAAAAGCTGGTGAAATGTGAGTCAGGTGTTTAGTTAATGGGATTGTACCAGTGGTGCTTTCCTGGTTCCGATTAGTGATGGTTACATGGGGAGTAGTGACAACAGATGTTAACACCCACGGAGGGGAGACTGGGTTAGGGACCTGTGGAAAGTCCCTGTACTATTTTTGGGATTTTTTTGTAAGTCTAAAAGCAGTCAAGATAAAAAGTGAAAAACAAACAAAAAACCCTTCAGGTGCAGTCGATAACATTGGCCAACATAGGAACCATCCGGCTATCACATGAAAAAACATCCATGTGAAAATGGCTGTGCTTCCCTGACTTCCCTGGCCAAGTGCTTCAGAATGACACCATGCTCACCGATTCCCACAGTCCGACGAATTCTGTGCTGTTTTGTGTCTGAAGGTAAAAAGGGCCCTTTACATCTGTTACTTTAGGACAGTTGGTAACACGTGCTAGAGCTTGTCACCTGTGTTCCACACACATACCTCATTTACTTCAGGCACCAGGGGTCCTGAGCACCAAAATTAAGTGCTCAAAAATATATTTGCTTTATTGTATCAATTTATCGCCTAGTCTTCTCATGGAGCCTTCTCTTCTCATGGGGAGGCCATTCATCTAAGCCTCAGGGCAGTGAGAGGAGAGATCTTCTAGACTGATTTCAAGTTCAAGTAGAAGCGTTTGGTGATGTAAAAACATCAGCAGAAGTAGTTAGTCAACAAGCATGTAGACTGTGCTTGGTCCCTGCCCTCATGAGCAACAGTGACCTCTGCAGTGACTGAATTTGTCTGTCTTTGAGGGACTTCCTTCCACATCATTCAAAAGCATTTTATATTGGAAGACATCTCGCTGCTATGTCACTGGTAGTGGGTAACAAAGGGTGTTTTAATCACAAAAAGGATGAGTTAGAAACAGATGTCTCATTGTAATTTCTTTCATTGGGATGTTAAATGCTTTTTCTTTTTCCTGAGCTGGCATTTGAATTAGGATTAACTAACATTAAAAGTAATTAATATGCAACCTTTTAAAATATTTTTATACCCATGGACCATTTGCAAACCAAGTGCATTTTTGTACTTTTAAAAATCTTCCTATTACTTCTTATATTCTTTACAGAAAAATTAGTGACAATAGAAAATAAGAAAATCTTGTTTGATTACTAGTGATATTATTTTGGTCTCACCTTTTTTAATATATGCATATTCATTTTTTCAATAAAATAAGGATCATTAAATGCAGTTTTATATAGTTTTTCATGATTTCATAATTGCTTATACCATCATTTAAAGTTTCCAGCTGTTGTAAATTCAGGTCTTTCAATTTCTTATTATAAATAATGCTTACATCAAATGTTCCTAAATTTTTTCTCCCATTGACCTTTCACAATTTGATGAAATGTATGGGATGTACTTAGAATAATGTTTTTAAGTGTGTTAAATAAATAGAAGTACAAAGCACTGTAAACATACTAAAATACAATTGTAAGAGTATTTAAAATTTTGTGACCTAATATCTGTTTCTTTATTGCATTAACGAAAGATCTGGCTTCAGGTCTGATAACTGCCATATTTTCAAAGTAGTGATGAGCATAATTGATATTTTGATGTGACTGCAACACTGTAATGTGATACCTGTGATTTCTATCATCAAAATTTGTGTGTACAACTAATATTACTGTAGTTTGTTGCCCACATTTTTAATGGACAGAAATGCTACATTTCATTTAGAAGTTAATGAAAATAAAGATATAATTTTTTCAAGTTTATAGGACTCCCCTCCCCCATAACTTCTATCCACAAAGAAGTTTAAAAACCTCTGGCCTTATATAAATGACCTTGTTATGTAAATTTTTTCCCACGTGTTCAATTATTCCATAAGGTGGAGTCCTGTAAATGGAATGGTGTGAACTTTATAGGCATTTATTAAGAGAGCTCAGACCAGAAAAGTCCGACTGATAGGTTTAAGACTGTGTAGTTTAACATTTTCTTGCCTGCATTGAATATTTAGTTTTTATTTTTGAACATTTATTATAGGCCCCAGACATTTTTTTTCTTTGATCACTAGTGGTTGATAGTGGCCAATAAAAAAATCTCCCATTTTGATTGTTACTTTTTATTTTCTCTTTGTTTTGAGTAGCGTTTTCCTTGTACTTTTTTCTTTAATCACTTTGATACAATTTATTAATGTCAACTAATTTGTTATAAAAGTCTGCCTTTTATTGGCAAGTTTGGGGGCTATTAGGAGCTGTTCAGTCACACGCAGTTTTAAGCCCCACAATTTCATGCAGTTCTGGCAAATAGACCACCCTACGTGTTTTTCCTTTTTAGAAACATTTTATATTTTAATCATAGTTGACATCCAGTATTATTTCACAGTAGTTTCAGGTGTGCGGCACAGCGGTTAGACATTTATGACTTACGCAGTGGTCCTTTCAGTAGGCCTGGCGGCCACCTGGCACCGTGCACAGTTATTAGGATACAGCTGACTGTTTTCCCATGCTGCCCTTCACATCCCCATGACTGTTCTGTGACTACCACTCTGTACTTCTTCACCCCGTCACCTGTTTCTCCCAGCCCCCGAAGCCCTGTCCCGTCTGGCAACCCTCAGTTTGTTCTCTGCATCCGTGAACCCATGACGGACCTCCCTGCTTCTTAAGTTACTTATGGAAAGAAGAACTGGAATTTCAGGAATTTCAGAGTACTGTGCACTTTGCAAATGTGGGCAATTACTTTTATGTCACAATAATTATAAGCTTAGGGGAATGCTTTGGGACAGAATTCTGGCAGGTGGCCAGTCCTCTATGTAAATGTCCCCCATCCATTTCTCTGACCTGCTTTTGATTGTGATGCAAAGTCTTAGGCTGTTAGGTTCTCAGGGAACCTCCACCCTTATCGCTAGGATGAGCCCTGGGAAGGCCAGAGACTGAGAATCTCTGAGCGGCGTGGTGTGCTTCTCTGGAAGAGCCGTTCTTTAACAGCCAGACTCTGGTTGCCTTCCCTTTGCGAGACCTGTGTTTCATTGGACGAGCAGAATACGCTGCTGCTGCCTGTTCAAAAATAATTCTCTTAACTCTTGGACCTGTCCTTTCTTTCTAATCTAGTTATTAGTTGTATTAAGATGTAGTAAGTTGCATGAAAACAAAACAGCTGAACTTGAACCCAGTAGGCAGAGATATAAGCAGCTTTGGAGAAACTCCAGTTGCATCCAGATTCTTCCCAATTTCATACAAATTCTCTGTCTCACGAAAATACATTTTGAGGGTCAAAGTTCATGTCATTGACTGCACTGACAGTGGCACACGTGTAGCCTACCGGGGTGTCCAACCTTTCGGCCACACATTAAATATACTTCGACACGTAATCACACAAAAAAATCTCATGTTTTAAGTAAACGTACGATTTTGTGTTGGGCTGCATTCATAACCATCCTGAGCTACACGCGGCCCGCGGGCCGCAGGTTGGACACCCCCATAAGACTGTTTTACAAAAGCATAGTTTAAAATTGTGAAATAATTTTAATTCCAGCTAGTAACATTGTCATAGTTCCATTCTTTACTAGTATCTTTAGCATACCCCTTCTGTGGTGACTTAAGATGTTGCTAGAGAGGATGAGTTTTCATTTTCCCTTCTGCGTGGTCAGTTTGGGTAACTAAGATTAGAATGTGAACCTTTCTGTGGTTTTAACATTTATCGCCGTATTATGTAGAACATATATTGCTGTATTATATATAACATGTTGATATAAATAAATACTTTCTGAAATGGTTGGCACCGGTCACGGTGCCACCAGCAATGTCTGAAAGAATGTGTTACGCTTTTCCCACGGACCGGTTTTCGCTTCAGAAATGTTGTCGCCAGTTTGCTTAGGCATGAGATAGTGACTAAGTGCTACCTGCCTTCTGTTCCTTTGATGTGTGTTTATCAGTTAATTTTTCCTATTTAAAATTCTAAGTTAACAATTCCAAAGAAATAGTTAAGCCATGAACTATAACTTTGCATACTTTCTAGAACAAATTAAAATGTATTTTTGTTTATAGCTGATCGTTTACAGCCAGAGTATGCTGGTCTCACTAGGGAAATGTACAACTGAATATTAATATGCAGTCTGCAAATGTCAGGAAAAAAACAGTACAAGGAATCAGAAATTGCTAGCTGAAACACTACAGCTCTTGGGATTGTATTTTTTTTTTACAATTAAAATGTCAGGCTTAACTTTTTTTTGCCTTGTGCATGCATGCTTATATGTAAGTCATAACCAGGTGATGTAAATTGTACTTGATCTAGTTACTTGGAGCTTTGAACTAGTTACTATTTCCCCTAAGAATGTGAAATTATTATTTATTACTGTAAATGTGTGGACCAGAAATATGGGTATTTACGTGGAATATTTTAGTGGTGGCAGAACTGCCTGTTGGAACTCTTTGTACCATCCTTGTAAAAACTCACGAGCCAGAACTAATAAAAAAACTTCAGGCTAAACATTTGTGTACATGTGAAATATGGAAAGTGGAGGGAAAAACATGAATATCTCTCCCTTTAGACACAGGGAAGCCTTGGCTCAATAGCTCATCAGGAACTAAAGCTGTATGTGTGATCTGGCCAGTTGATCCCTTCAGATACCAAATTTCATTCCACTATTTTATTTATAATGTAATTTCAGAAACTTTGGGGAAGATAATGTTGTATATAATGACTAAGCCAATGAACTTTGGAATCAGTAGTTAAAATAATGCTCGCATTCTGGCACTGCTGTTTAGTCATCGTGGCTGGGAAGTGACTTGCTCTCTGTAAATTATAATTCCCACATCTATGAAGAAGAAGGCAATACCTGCATTTTCCTGGTTGATGTGAATATTGGAGTGCTTGGCACTCGCCTTGCTGCCTTGTGTCATTCTAATGTAGTGTTTCTAATACAGTGATTGCAGTATTGGCTTTGGACATTCCAGTAGGCTGGCACTAAAGCATCATTATGATTTTTGGTCACATAATACCTGCATTTCAAGTCATCCGTCAGCAGACTTATCCACCCTGCTGTCCAGTTCCTCTTCCCTTCCCTTTGGCTGTCGTCATCCTGAATTCTCTCATCAAAGGCTCCCCAGCCTTGAGCACTCAAGGACTATAGCTCCCCTGTCCTTGTTCCTTCTCTGCCCCTTCTCTGCCCCTTCTCTGCCCCTCCCCGTCTCCCCACACACAAGACCAAGCTGACTGTGGGTCTGGCTGGAAGAGCTCTCTGCAGTTGGTGGGCAGCTCCGTTAGCAAAGGAGGGAGGCTACTGGTAGGAATAAATGAGAAGCACTGCGCGAAGGCTGGGGCCCGAGGGGAAGGTCCTTTAGGCCAGTGACACCGAAGGACAGGCAGAACCAAGAGTGGCCAGAAGGGCCACACTGAGAGTCCCTCTAAAAGGGCTGGTGTTTTAGTTCAAGAAAATAATCTGAGTCATTTGTCTTGAGATCAGAGTTTACGGACTCAAATTCAACCCGAGGCCAGCGTGCTGGAGTGTCCGGAGCCAACACTGCAGTCTGAACCAGACCCTTGCCACTGCGTTAGGGTTTAGAATTAAACAAAGCTGTGTTTGTGTAGAAATGGCTATTTTTCTATACCTCTATAATTTTCAGGGGCAAATAAATGGGACAAAAAAAGAAAAAAAACAAGGCTTTTATTGTTAGAATAATTCTGACTCAAGTTGAAAGACTTTTTGAATAAACAGAGTCTAATCTAATTGTGATGGTAGTGAATTTAACAGGAAGACCAAATGGAAATGCTTTTTGGAAATAATAGCTAGAGCTCTCTTTTAGTAAAAAAAGATTGATGTTTCTGCACAAACACACATAGGGGTTTTGAAAGATCTTCCCAGAGTTATCAAACTAGAGATTGGTTTGTTTACAGGTAGAGTCTGAAAAGAGTGTTGGAAGTTGGTCTACAGTAATCTCATCGCCATTCTCCAACCAGAAATGCACTCCCTACGCAGCTGGGGAAAGTGACGCAAAAATGCAGTCGGGTGTTGCGATGACACACGAAACACATTGAAATGATCTTTAATTTTTCATTTTTTAAAATTAACATTTGTCATTTTTATGTAGGGTTTAGTTTCATTTAAACATAATATTGTATTATCTGACAGTTTATACTGAAATGTGCTTTATATTTGTATTTTTATAAATTTACATTTTTGTGTTGTAGCATTTCTAAATTTTTGTATTTAAAATGTATTAAATACTTAATTTCACTAATTTGTATTTTTACAAATTCTTAACACTTCTAATTAAAGTATTAGTATTAATATGCAAAGTAAACACTCATTTTTCTCAGTTACTCTTTTAGAATATGTTTAAGTAATATTTCAGGATTAGAGGGCTTAGTCAAATAAAGAAGAGTTGTGGAAGAATATTCTAGGTGGGAAGGGGCAGAGTGAGTTTGGACAACTGAGGGAAGTTCTGTATACGTAGTCCTCAGAGGTTAGAAGGATGATGGATAGGTCTAAGTTGAAACTGGAGTGATGGGCAGGTGACAGGTTGTGAGGGCCTTTGGGAAGCCACAAAAAGTATACAAGGACCCTTGAGAAACCCGAGGAAGGATTTTAAACTTGATAGTGATGGCCAGATTTGCATTCTAGGAGGGTCCTCTGTGGCTGCTGTGTAAATGAATTGGACAAAAGCACAACATTTAAAAGACTTACAAACATCAGGCAAATGATGATGTGGGGGAGTCAGTGGCTCTCAGGTGGAGAAAAAGGAGATAGATTTGGGAAATATTTAGGAACTGCAATTCCCAGTATGACAGTGGATCCGGCATGAGCAGCTAGCTGAATGTGCTATCAGTTGGTAGAAATCGGACTGCAGGGAGAGTTTAGAGTTTCATAGGTTTGGGGGAAGGTGAAGGGTTCACTTTTGCAGATGCCTGTGGGACAAACAGTAGAGTTTCACCACTGGGTAGATGTAAAGATCAGTAGCTGGAGAGGTCTGGGGTGGGCATGTTGACTTTTGAGAGTCATCAACATTGAGATGGCAGCTGAAGTTCTAAGAGTCCATGGAATATCTAGGATGGGAAGAGGCAGGGAAATGGAGTAATAGCCAGAGTGGTAGAAGGAAAAATCAGGAGAGGATGCAGTCATAGAAGGCAGAAAAAGAGTTTCTAGAAAAAAAAATGAGATGATCAGCTGTGCCGGATGTTAGGGAGAGTTTGAGCAAGAGAAGGTCCAACATATGTACTTGTTTTTAACCTCAAGGCTATGGTTGGTTACTGCAGTGGAAGTTAGGTTCCAGTAATTCTAAGGTAAGGAGTTAGGCAGCCCTTGCCAGAATTTTCCGATGGGAGAAAAAGAGGAGTTGTCCCGAAGGAGGGTAAGGAGTTCAGGGTGTGTTATATTTATAGGTGAAGGAGACTTGAGCTTGGTTAGATGATGATGGGAATGAGCAAGTAGAGAAAGTGGTCATGGCATCAGAGTCCCTGGGAAGGTGGACTGCGTGGAGGCCACAGTTCAGGGTGAGATTGAGTTTTGGATTGTAAAGAAAAGGAGGCAAAAGCCTGGATCCAGGTAAGTTTGTATGTATGAAGGAAGACGAGGACTTTTGCTTCTGAACTGGCTTCTTTATTTTCTCTGTGATTTAGACAGCATTATCATTTGCTGAGATTGTGGAGAGAGCAGGTGGAGGGGGGGTTGCTGGAGAATAGAGGATGTTTGAAATATCTGCTCTGGAGAAGGGGAGCTGACCAGAGGGAGCTTGGGAATGAGATGAGATTGTCGAAGATGAACGACAGTGAATTTCCAAGCTTGTGAATTTCCCCAGCAGCAGAGCACAGCCGTTGCACCTGCCCTTCCTGCAGTGTTCTGGGTACGATGGAGGAGTTTCTAGAGAGTCGGATTTCCGTTGAGTCCCTGACATGCAAGGAGCAGAGTATAATGAATGCATCTCACACTCACCTTTGATCCTTCCACTGTTGTTCTGTGCTGCAGTATTAAATTATTCTTGGAAGTTATTGAAGTGTGTTAACTCTTGCTCCTTCAGTAGATGGCCCCAGACTGCTGTCTTGTTTTCTTTAAGTTCTTGTCCGCTTTTTTATACTATTTCTGTCTCCTCCCTTTGTTTTCTTCCTTGTTGTCAGTTGTTCTATCACATTGCTGTCTGCATGCAAGTCTGTATCAGCCCTACACTGTGGACTTTGTCAGCATCTGGAGTTGTCACACCTCTGAAATAAAGCTGTGGGCTTGAAGACCAGACAACCAAGCTATTAAAATTATGTGCAAAGTAAGAGTAAATCACCTCTGAGTGTGATTCTCACGTGCTGTGCTTTGAGGGTGTACATAAGTGTTTGTACATAAATTCTGTGACATTTATTGGGTTGTTTCTCAGTTGTCCATATATGAGATGCTTGTTGCCTGTATTCTCATGTACTGTTTTGAATCTCCATGGATTATGATAATCTTAGAGAACACTCAATATTTATGACTATATCATTTATAGTTTTTTAATACTTCAAAGTATTTTCATATGTATTACCTAAATTTTAAAACTACAGATTAGATATTTTATCCTCTTATTTCTTATTATTCTCATGGATTTTCAAATACTTACATATTTTGTATGGGAATAACATGTATTTTCAAATGTTTATGCATTTCTGTATGAGACTAACATACCATGTCACAACTCGGTCATTTACTCATGTCACATGTAAGTGAAATAGGACAGTGTAAAGTATTTTGGAAGTTGGAAAAATACGTTACTCTAGCTTTTCATATATTTCTGTATTTTATGGGCTTCCTCATCTGTGAACATCTCATGTATCAATAATCTTAATTTTTTTAAGTATATATACATGTATATACACACTCAGGTACACAGTAAACATCACTTTTAAAAATTTTCTATAAATTAATTTAATTTTGATCCTGACCTTTGTTCTTCTCAGGAGGAAGGTAGAGTCAACACCATTCATCAGGAGACTATGCCCCAACCCCCAAGGTCACGCTGAGGTTTGGGGTCTTGAAGAGACGTCCCTGAATCATAATATGTCACCTGGCCACACAGTTTACGTAGGAGAGGCCTGTCCTGTTGTCCCAGCGCAGGCCGCTTATGCCCTCCGGCTCAGTGGTTTCGTGGGATGCCTTTTGCGCCCATTACGTGGAAGCAGCCATTGGTGAGGCCCAGAGCTCTGGCACTGGCTTCTCGCCTCCCTGGGACACTCAGCTCTTTTCTCCGAGCCCATCTTACTTGGGCTCCCTTGGAGCAGAGTGCTGCTCAGTGACCTACAGACCTTTCTTCTCTCTCCAATCCAGGAAAATATTTTTTATTTATTGATTTTCAGGGAGAGGAAGGAGGAAAGAGAGGGGTAGAGAGAGAAAACTAATGAGAATGAGAACATGAGAACACAAGCGATCGGTTTGTTCCACTTATTTGTGCATTCATTGGTTGCTTCTTGTATGTGTCGTGAGGACTGAACCTGCAACCTTGGTGTAGTGGGACAACACTCTGAGTCACAGGTGGCAAACACAAGGCCCGTGGGCCGAATCCAGCCCTCCGCTGTGTTTTATCCGGCCCAGCACCTTGTTTCTACCTGGTGGCAGCACCAAGCTCCTTGTCCCTGGTTAAGGAATTAAGTTACATTTATACAGTCCCAAAATTACATTCGGCCCTTTGAAGGTAACCTCGAGGCTGATGTGGCCCCCGGTGAAAATGAGTTTGACTCCCCTGCTCCAAGTGACTGAGCACCCAGCCAGGGCTCAGGGAAATATTAACTGGGGGAAATGCCTCTCTCTTTAAATTCTGTTTTCATTGGATTTAAGGTTTTTTATTGTTGTTGTTTTTCAAGAAAAGCTAAAAAGCCCTGATGCACACTTTCCCTTAGGCAAGGAAGAGCACACAGTGTAGCCCAGGGGAGTCAAACTCATTTTCACCGGGGCCACATCAGCCTCGAGGTTGCCTTCAAAGGGCCGAAAGTAATGTCAACTCCTTAACAGTTTAGGAGTAATTACATTTACACAGTTCTAAAATTATTTCAGCTTTTTGAAGGCAACCTCAAGGCTGACGTGGCCCCGGTGAAAATGAGTTTGACAAGCCTGGGTGTGGGTGAATGGGCTACGTTGTAGCCTATTTAAACGGTAGGATATAAGGAGACAACACAATTAAAAAAAAAATAGTCATGTGCCCTGGCTGGTGTGTCTCAGTGGATTGAGCGCTGGCCTGTGAACCAAAAGGGTCACCGGTTCAATTCCCAGTCAGGACACATGCCTGGGTTGCAGGCCAGGTCCCCAGTAGGGGGTGCATAAGAGGCAACCATACGTTGATATTTCTCTGCCTCTTTTTCTCCCTCCCTTCCCCTCTGTCTAAAAATTAAAAAAATCTTAAAAAAAAAATAGTAATGTAGTAAGTTGTAGAGTGATAAAAATACCCAAAAAACTACCTCTCTTCAGTGTTACCTGCTCTGAAACTACACCTATGTAGTTAAGTCCTTGTTTTTATAACACATTGAAAAATATTAATATTTGTTAAATGTGTTCACATTTTATTGATATAATTTCTGAATGATCCAAATATCAGGCAGATAGTAACATTTTCATTTTGTTTTGTCTTATTCTACTTAAGAGCACTGGAACTATTTTGGGGCCGATGAGAATCTTGGCCCAGTGGCTGTGAGCATACGAAGGGAAAAACCAGAAGAAATGAAAGAAAATGGATCTCCTTACAACTACCGAATAATATTTCGGACTAGTGAGGTAAGTTGCAAATGAGGAAGGTGAGGCTTCATGGAAGAGAGAAGAGAATACTAGCAGCCAGGAGCAAAGCAATTAAATTTAATATCGCACGGTTACAAATGTCTTTAGAGGAAACAAAGTCCCCTTTCATTCATTCCGGTGGTGATAGGAGTGGATATAATAGTTAGATCTGGATCGTTTTCTTTCCCCTTATCTCTGGGTAGATGCAATAAATGAATGGGAGTTTTGATTCTGAGAAAGCTATGTCCATTAAGAGCGGTGCAAGGAAATTGGAGCCCTCAAAATCCCAAATGGGATATTGCCTACCTGCCCAGGCAGCCGAGAACACCGAGCCAATTGAGGAGCGAGGGTACTTACATATGAGAGAGGGTCATTCAGGACTTAACTCACTCTTACAGACTGTTGCTTAGGATGTTTCTTGACCCAAGAAGAGGGGGAAAGATTTTTCTTTTTCCACTTTGACTTCACTGTCTCTGGACCTATTCTCTGGGGCTCAGAACATGGATTCTCGGAACCACAGGCTGCCCAGTGTGGGTGAGACAGGCTCGTGGAGCAATTTAGGAAGCTAAGAGCACAGAATACATGTTTTAATTTTAAAATGAAATCCAGGTTTAAAAGGGGGAGAAATAAAATACAAATGGACCCTTTCTTAAACACTGAAGAACAAGTTTTGGATTATGAAGTTACTGTTTTCTTTCTAAAATGTGTATTTGTGCCAGTTGCCCATTTATTGCCACTGAGCACTTCAGGATGGTTGTTGCACATTAATGCCTAATACCCCCTTGAGGTATCTAGAAAATAATAGTTTTGAAACCAGTTTAAATTGGGCATTTGGCTTTATTTCCCCCATTGAGTTTCAGTGTTTGGCCTCACTTAGTCACTGCTTCTAAGCTTGAGCTCTGGGGAAATTAAACATAAGATTTTTAAAGGCATGACTTTAATATCTAATGTGCTCTATGTAGCGGCCAGAGTGAAATGAAGAACTAACATGCTCCAGTGTGCTTTTTCTCCGCACCAGAGCTAATTGTTAAGCAGTGTAAATTCTTTTGTCAAACATGAAAAACACGGAGAACACACTGTGTTTCTGAAGCTGGATATAGGCAGTTGGTCATTTCTAGCCTCTCAGATCCCACCAGGTTTCTTTCTTTTAATTGTTTATGCTATTACAGATGTCCCTCTTTTTTGCCCCTTTGCCCCCCTCTACCCAGCCTGCCCCCACCTCCATCGTCAGCCCCTACACAGAGCCCAGCACATTTCTCTGAGCCTCAGTTACCTTACTCCCGAGTATTTTTTTCCTCCCTATTCATATCTTTTTCTCCTCCCAAGGCCACTCTGATCGAAGCCACCTCCCAGCATAGTCTCCCTTTTCTATTTTTAATCCATTTAAATCCCTCCTCTTGCCGCTGTCCTAGCGCCCTTCGTGCCAGAAGTTGACATTTTCTAAACCAGCATTTTCTCAGTGGTCAGTTGCCCCCTTCGGCGCACCTTGCTGGCACAGCACAGCTGGTCCCCGCCTCTCCCTCCAAGATGGTTCCGGTCCGAAGTCAGACGACCCCCTGCGGTGGTGGGTGAGCCACGCCCTCTCCTGCCTCCCCCACCTGCCTCCTTTCATCTCCCGTTACCTCGGCCTGAAACGCGCCACCTGCCCCTCCCTCTGGTTCTCTGGGGGTGGACTCAGCCCTTTCCCTGCTAACCCATTAGAGTGAATTAGGTCCCTTGGGTCCAGTTCCTTAGCCTTTGATTGAAACATCCAAGTCAAATGTTGTTCATGGTTCAAAAAACCATTACCACTTGTTTTCATGTTCAAATTAATGTTTAACGGATGACAACTTTATTATTCTAGTTCAGGCCAGAAACTGTGAAGCTGCACTTGACTCTTTTCCTCCATCCATTCCCCTGCCCCAAATCTTCTTCCTCTTGAACCCCCAAGTATAAGCAGCATTTGTTGACTCTGTCTTCAAAATATGCCCCGAATTCAGCCACTTCTTCCATCCCGCTGCCTGGGTCTGGGCCAGGGCCAAGCCACCAGCGTCTCTCCCTGAGAACTGTTTCTGCTTCAGCCTTTAGACCCTGCATTCTTTCAGCCCAGTAGGGATCCTTTGGAAATGTAATCCAGATCTTGTCATTCCTCAGTTCACAATCCTGTAATGGTTTCTCATCTCCCTCTGAGTAAAGGCCAGTCTCCTTGGTGGCCTAGGAGACCACGCACATCTGCGAAGGAACTCACGTCCTGTTCCCCCTCATTAGTCTTCCCCAGCCACCCTGGCCTCCTTTCCCCCGTGACAACCTCCGGACACCTCTGTGTCAGGTCTTGGACGCTCCCCGTTCCTCCGGGGCCTCGTGTTCTTCCCCAGGCATCCTCTTGGCCAGAGCTCTCTCATTTCCTTCTGGCCTTTACTCATAAATCACAGGGGTCTTCATCTAAAATTTCTCCTCCCTCATACCGCACTTCGTATCCAGTTCCAGGCTTTATTTTTTCATGAATACTTAACACTGTCTCACGTATTTTACTTATCTTTTGTTACTATTCTTTTTCTGTCTCTGCCACTAGAGTAAAACTCAGTGAGGATAGAACTTTTATGAGTTGTTCATTACTACATGCCTACTGCCCACAATATCAATAGTAGTCTCCCTTCCTGCGTTCCCCTCTCTGTTTAGTTCATTGCCACTGGCTTTCGTATAATATTTTCCTTTCCAATGAAAATAATCCTTAATGTGGATTAATTATAATATTTTTATGAGGCTTTCCTAGAAGCTAAGGAAAGTCTTTTGATAGAGACGCTCTCGGTGTTGGTTCCAGGCCGCAGCTCCGGGATGCCTTGGTGGGGCAGGTGTGCGTAATAAAGTCAGATGGTCTTTGTGCTTCCGCGGGGGCGGCTCGTGCTGTGCATTTCTCCTGTTAGGAAACACATCGTGAAGAAAAGAGCATGGCCTCCTCAGCGTCGCTCCAGTTGCTTCAGTAAATGGCGCTGTTAACAAATACAAACAACTGTCTTTCGTTTCAGTAGAAATATTCATTGTGTAACAAATTTTTTAAAAACTTGCATGTCTTTGTAAGCATGACTGTGTTTATGAATAAAATCTTATGGCATGTGCATGGTTTTAGGCACAGGTACACAGAAACATACAAAGATTCTCTCCTTTCTGGAAGTCATTAGCAAAAATAGCGGTTATACTAGTGACTCAGATAGAAAAACCAGTCACCGTCTTTCTCATGGGCTTTGGCTTGCTGGAGGTGAGCTGCTGTCCTTCTGTGGCACAGAATTAGCAATGACTAGCATGTCTGGTCATGGTTTCTCCACTGAAAATACTTTCAGCCCTTGTAGTTTCCTATCCCCAGTCACATGTTCAGTAGTGTCCCATGATTCAGAAAACAAAACAAACTATTTACCCTATTAGACATTAAGTCATGGGGAAATGATGTTTTTTATACCATTCGTTGTTTCAAACAAGAAACAGGTGTTTGAAAACTTTTTAAATTGAAGAAATGATGTTAATCAGATGAATAGACTGCTAATTCTTCAAGTGCCCTTTTCTTGTGTTGAGAGTAAGGTATTGGTGAATTTTACTTTCCCTCTCCTCTTCTCTCTTCTCCATCAGCTGACAAATATTTCAGATTTTACTTTCCTGGTGGCTCTCCCTTTGGTTTCTATTTTTCTTGCTAGTCCTATATCTTGCCCCTCTTGGCTTGTTACTTGGATACTGTTGGAACTTCCTTCTAACTACGTTCTCTGCCTGCAGTTTCTTCCTTCTTGCAGTTCATGTTATTTGCCAGCTCAGTTTCTTTAACATACGTCATTGTCGTCATCCCAGTTCAAATGAGTTCCGAGATTGCCTTTGAAGCTGGATGAGGTGCATGCCCCCTAGCTGGCATCAGGGTCTCCAGTCTTGGGGCTCCTCCCACACCCACCGCTCCCTTGTGCTCTCTTTAGGTGAAGTTAAGCTCTGGCACTCACTCTTTCCCACTTGCAGCCTGTTCTTCCTCATCTCAATATCGTTGCTCTCTGACTTTTTTTTTAAGATTTTATTTATTTATTTTTAGAGAGAGGGGAAGGGAGGGAGAAAGAGAGGGAGAGAAACATCAATGTGTGGTTGCCTCTCACATGCCCTCCACTGGGGACCTGGCCCGAAACTTAGGCACGTGCTGTGGACTGGGAATTGAACCAGTGACTCTTTGATTCACAGGCCAGCAATCAGTCCACTGAGCCACACCAGCCAGGGCTTACTTTTTTCTTTTCCTTTTTTTTGTACAATTTTTTCTAGATTTCATGGCCCCTTTTTTTAGCCTCACCCCTTCCATGAGGGCCTTTCCTTATGCCCTGAATCCCAGCTCTCCATGTTCTGCCTTTGGACATTCTTTGGACTCGAACTTGTCACTTTTCTTAGTAAATGCATCCTTCCTGAGTTGCACCTGTGCATTTGTCACCTCTCACGCCATGGCACAGCATACCCAGCCACCTCTGCTCTGGTGGCGCCACTGCAGCTCCTGTTGCAGAACAGCTCTGCAGCCTGCAGGCTTGCTCAGTGTGCTGGTGGTTTCCTTAGGTCCGTACACGGTATTCTGATTATATTAGCAACTTCGTCATGTGGACATTTTTGGAGATTAAGACAACTTTATGCTTCTTGTCTGGTTAACTTTGCCCCAAGAAATCGTTACATAGGGAAATTTCTTTGCTTATGTTTATATTTTATAATAATGGAAGATGTTTCAAGAAGTAAGGGAAAACTTAATTTTAGTGCTATTGATTTTGCTGCCAAATTAACTCTGATCATTGTCCTGTTGTAGAAGCATTTGGGAATATGAGTAGTTTGTGCTTGCCAGCAGTACATGAAGAAATTTCAAAATGTATCCCTCCCCTTACCTTTTATTATTCAGAAAGATTTTCTAAGCATTTATTCTTCAGATCTTTCTCTGGAATATTCCCTTCTTAATTTTCTGATTAGTGTACTTGGTGGCATTTTATAGCCTTATAGAGTCCTTGATTGTACTGAGCTCCTTAAAGAAATACTATATTTGCCTTTAAGTAAATGTCCTTAGAATGCTTGATCATGAGTTCTTTTGGACTTGCCTTGGTCTTCTTCAAAGTGTTGGCCTTGTTTTTTCATATATAGAATATCTTGTATCTCTTCCCTCATCCTTTCCCCCACTCTGGCTCACCCAGTCAGAAGTCGTACCCAGATACCTGGGGAGGATCGTGGTCAAGGCTTTCAGTGCATTTGGTTGATGGACAATAGTTCACCCTCATCAGTGGTTTTGCTTTCTTTCCATGGTTTTTAGTTACCCACAGTCAATCTCAGTCCAAAAATATTAAATATCCCCAACTGTCAACATTGTCTGCCCCTGACATCCAACCACCAGCATCGTCATGGCTTCATGAACCAGGATGACCCGAAGCAGACGATCCTCCGTGTGACCTCTCGTCAGACACCCAGTGTGATGTCACAATGCTTACGGCATTCTCCTTGCTTTATCTCATTACGTAGGCATTTAATCACTTCATATCACACAAGAGGAAGGGTGAGCACAGTGCAATAAGATAATTTGAAAGTGAGACCACGTTCACTTAACTTTTATTACAGTATATTGTAATAATCATTCTATTTTATTATTATCTCTTACTGTGCCTAATTTATGCATTAAACTTTTATTGTGGGTGTGAATGTATAGGGATAAACAGTGTGTATAGGGTTTGGTGCCATCCGCAGTTTCAGGCATCCAGTGGGGGGTCTTGGAGCATCCCCCCATGGTTAAGGGGGGCCACTAGATTCTCTCCTCTGACCAGAACATGTCTCTCTCTCTCTCTCAGCTCATGACACTCAGAGGTTCGGTCCTGGAGGATGCCGTTCCCTCAACGGCAAAGCACTCGACAGCCAGAGGGCTGCCCCTGAAAGAAGTGCTGGAGCACGTGGTTCCCGAGCTCAACGTGCAGTGCCTGCGCTTGGCCTTCAACACTCCCAAAGTCACAGAGCAGCTCATGAAGCTGGATGAACAAGGCGTAAGTGCGGCTTCCAGAGGACATTCTCAGAGCTCAGGTTCCTGCTAGGCTTCCAGAGTGTAGACCTTGATACTTATTTTTTGACAAGGACAACTGATATCATTTATTGTGAAGGATGTTCTCTTTGCGGTTACTCATTTTCCTTTTTCTTGGCTTTCTGAACATTTTCCATCTGATGAAATTCTCTATGTCAGAATTGATAGATATGGTACTCAAACTGTGTTTAACTCTTTTGGTAATCTTCCATAAGTTGTAGCAATAACAGTAAAGATAATAGCTAACACTAATGAACATATTCACCACACTCAATTCTGAGTGCCTTAAATATGTTAAACCATTTAATCCCCCAGCCCTATGAGAATGGTACCATTATTATCCATTTTAGAGACAAAGAATCTGAGGCACAAATTCAGTAGCAAGTCCAACTTCACACAATTAATAAATTCAAAGCCTGTAGTGTTAGCTGCTACAATATAGTTTCCTAAAAGCTTAAAATTTTAAAGTCTACCAATGAAATATTTAAGCCAAGATTTTTAAATACAAAATTTTAAAAATGTGGGTTCTAATTAGTAACAAAATGAAAATGGTCAAGAGTTTCTCACTTCCATATTTCCTATACCTTAATATGAGGGCCATTAGGTCAAGATGCAAATGCCATTTTATGAACAATTTTGATAGTATTTCCCTAATCAAAAATTTCAATTTTATTCATTTTTTAAAATGAATGGAAGTTCAAAAAATACCACTTTCAAGGTATATTTATTCTTTTAGCTCAGCCAGTAAGAGTATGTTGTAGACCAATAGTTGGATGTGACTTTTCTAGTCATTGTTCAGCACAGTCATTTCACTTGCATAAAGCACAGCTGTCTATTTTGTATATGTATTTCAAGTAGGCTCTGAGTAGTTATGTTTATAACATGTAAATGGGGAGCAGTTTGTATGCTTCAGAAAACTCCTGATGCATAAACTTAACTATCTGGGAGGCTATTTTCAAGTAAATATTTTGGGCATTTATTCTAACAAAGGAAGAGGAGAAAAATGATGAGGTTCAACTTTATGGATTCAGTCTTTTTAGTTACTATGGATTTCAAGGAAAGTAACATTTAGACATTGATAATAAAATCATACACAGAACGTTCTAAATTCTACGTCAGAATAGATTATTTTATATAAAGGAGGTATGTGTTGCCATTTCTTCTTGATTCACCCATATGAAGGAAGAAATCGGTGCCACAGCCGGGTGAGTTCTGTGGGGTCTCCAGCACGGTTTACGCCCCTTTGGGCCTGCAGCTGTCGGCCCACCGGCGGGGCTGCCCTGTGGAGGCCACACTCGGGCTCATCGGTGCGGGAACCGTGAGAACACTGTAATGACTTTAATTTAAAGCTAAATTTGTTTAATTCACAGAACTGTCCATCATTCTGCAATGATGGGCTTCTTATTTCTCAGGGTTTTTAAAACATACTTTTCTTCATGTGTTATTGATGATAATAACATGGGTCAGTTGTTTTTTTAAATGCCTTTGTTGGAAAAATTAAAATTTGGCAACCTAAGTGAGTCTCCCCAGTTTTATTTTGGAAATTTTACTAGGTAGTGGAGTCTAGGAATATTAAAGCCACTATTTTATATGAACAGCAATATATCTGGACTAAGGGGCACCCCCACTTAGCCTCTGTCTTTTCATAGCATTCAAAGCCAGGAGTATGCTGATAAAAAACAGATACACATACTTAGGCATTTAGTCTGGGGAGTAATTTTTTTTTTTTTTTTGGTAGGAAATCTCAATGCCTTGGAATCATTTTGGGAAACTGATTATTTTGGCGCCTTTACAAATACAGATTTTAAAACAGAAATGCTTATAAGTGCAGTAGATTATGCATTTGAATTATTGCAGAAACACTTTTGGTTTCCATGTATATCATTATTCTTTAAAATGTCATGCTTTGTACATCCTTATATTTGAAGGGATTTATAGTATGATACCAAGAAATTAGATTCACCAAAAGGTAATTCTAAACCTCCTTTTAAAGTTTACTTAAATGATTCCTTCAATATCTTCTCTACTTTAAATGGCTTACGTAATTGTTTGATTGCTATGGGGTGGCATTTTGCCTTTCAGTTCTTTGGTGTCTTATTTTCTCATTTTACCACTTTTAAAAGCTGAAATGAACAGAACAACACATGAACATTTTATCTATAAAATATGAAAGAAAGCCTTTCACAGAAATATAAAAATTTGGGTTTTATTTGACTAGACTCCGATACATGTGTGGGAACTGAAGTTGGCGTTTCAGTCCCTGAAGTTGTAGAAAACAAGTGTCTGCTTTGTGGTGGGCTCGAGCTCTCACGTGCTCCTTCTGAGAGCGTCCCGGGTCCTCACTGTGCGCACATGTCCACTCCCACCGTCACACAGTGGGCGGTAAGAAGAAGAAAGTGACCTGCCAGCGATTTCCCACGGTCACGGATTTAGAACAGGTCGTGACTCAGAAAATTTGGTTCCCGTCTGGACTTAGTCTATCCACCGTGATCCTGGATCTTCACTCGTTAGGGAATTGAGAGCATCTCTTAGGAGGAAAGCCAAGGACAGGAGTTCCGTGTTTACCTGTCGTTACCCGGTTCTGAGCCCTTCACTGGCATCGTCCGACTGCCTCCTCACAGCGCCTGCGCAGTGGGTTCCAGCTGCGGGCCGCTTTCAGTTGAGAGGGTTGAGACGTGGAGAAGTTCTCAGGTCCACTTCCCTTGGTAGTCTTGAACACTGGGTACAAATTTGCACACTACTCACTTTTGTTTTTATGATTTGCAAGTTTTCATATACTTTTTCACATCTTGAGTTTTTTTGACCCTCAAAACTATGCTATGAAATATCAGCAATTTTGTTATCTATTCAAGCCAACTTTAATACTGTGGCCAATTCAGTAGCTTTTAAATTTGTCATTTTTCTTCATCAGTTGTTTTTAAAAAAACCCTTTTCGCATCTATTGTGTGCAAGGGGAGTGGAAGGTCGTCGTGCCAGGCCCTGTTTCGGGTCCACACGTGAAAGCGTTTAGTCCAGCGCAAGCACCTGGTGAACGCTGAAGACGTGGCAGCTGTGATTGATAGCGATAAAATGATAACTTGTTAGTAGTTAGTTTTACATGCATTAGCTCACTTAATCTTTATGAGTGTCCTATGAGAGAGCTGCTATTATAGGTAGTGAAATAATATGCTTACTTTTATAAATAAGCATAACTTTCAAATTCATAAATGCTCATTGAGTAACCACTCTTTGAAGGTTATTAAATACTGTAGAGAATAAGTAGGCTGGTAAACACAGTTCTTAACCTTTGGAGGAGACAAGGCCCTAAATTACTGTAATGGAAGTGAGGTTTAATATTATGAGCATAATAAAAAACTTGCAAACAAAGAGAATGGAGGTGCAATCCAGTGGGGCCAAGTCGTGATTGGTTAGATGGATCAGGACGAGATGGCCTTTGGAAGGAAAGAGGATGTCATCAGGCCAGAGAACAGGCAGTACTGTGCTCCAGGCTCAGAACAATAAGAATAAAGCACAGAGAGACAAAAGGCACTGGCTGTCCTGCCGAGCAGGAGTGTGAGGCACATGTAGAGAATAGTAAAAATGGACATTTTTTATTGAGCAGTGACTAAGGCAGGCATTATGTGAACAATTTATGTGGACTGTTTTACTAGTCAGCAGCCTTTGATGTAGGTGCTATTCTTGTCCTTATTTTGCAGACGAGAGCACTGAGGCACAAAGAGACCAAAAGACGCCCCAGATCACAATTAGGATCTGGTGGAGGCAGGTCTCCAATCCAGGCATTCAGGCTGGAGAGCCACACTTTTAACCAACAGTCTACACAGCCGTCCTCCTTTTGAGAGGCGGAAGAAACTGGAAGGAGGCATTCATGCTTTTACTGCTGCAGGCTTCAGTGCCCAACATTAAGTGTAATGTTAAACCCAAGTAAAATTTATGTAGAGCTTAAAAAATGTTTTAAGTACAGTTGCCATTTTGCAGTAGAGAAAATTGGTAGTCCTGTTTTTGTTAGGATATGTCAAGTTTTATGTACACAGTATTGATTTTACCTAAATGAATATCTCTACTGTTTTTCTAGATATTAAAAATGCAAAGAAATGAAAATATTTACTGAGTTCTGTATTTAAACATTTAACCTTCAAGTTATTGAAGTTAAGGGAGAAAGTATCTAATTAGCTCTGCAATATAAATCTCAAGAATAGCTCTGCAATATAAATCTCAAGAATAGATGTAAGGAAAGAAGAGATGTTTATTTGATAATAAATAGCACTCATCCTTTGATTAAGGACATGGGTAAATTCTTTTCTGACTTACCCTAATTCATTGCCCTGTTGCATTATTTTATTGAGGATGAATGCATTTGGCCAGCCACCTTCCCCTTTGATTTAGGCTGCTAAATTTAAAGTATAAACCATGGGGTAAAATGTTTCCTTAAAACCTATTTTCAATGAGGCTTTGGCAGAATAATTACCAATCCTGAAATTTTAATCTTATCTTAGATTATGATATCAGCTAATGCATGTTTAAAGTTAAGATGGTTCCAGACAACTCACCAGCCTGTATGCACATTATCAGGAAGGAAATATATGTGACAGCCATCAGGACAGGGAAAGGAGGCAGTGGCACTGGCATTCTTGTCTTGTCTCTTCACAAGTAACGATCACTCTGTACTGGCTCACCCATGCTCTTTTCCCCGCTGAGGCTGGGCTGGGTGACTGGACGAAGTCCTTTCTAGTGGTCAGATTCCATGGTCATCGTGACTGATAGCGCAGCACTGGAAGTCGTTTGGCTGTGGCGGGACTGCAGTTTGCAGTGCTGGAGCTCCGCGTGGCCGAGATGTGCAGTGAGGCTTCTTTGGTTCACAATCCAAAAAGACAGAATAATCGATTGCAGATATTTCAGTCTTCTTAACTTAAACTATGGATTATATTTTAAATTCAGCTTTAAAAAAAGTTAAAATAGTTTTCTTTTCTACAGGGCTTACCTAGTCATTATCTTTAAATGGTCCAAAAACC
Source organism: Trachops cirrhosus (assembly GCA_028533065.1). Lineage (NCBI taxonomy): Eukaryota > Metazoa > Chordata > Mammalia > Chiroptera > Phyllostomidae > Trachops > Trachops cirrhosus. The sequence goes on from CM052538.1 coordinate 173,129,888, forward strand.
AAAGTACTGATGGTTGTGTGTACATCAGGCGGCCCCATTTCTGCCTCGTTCCCGTCTCCTCCCCTCTCCCTGGCCACGAGTCTCCTCCCGTAGTCCTGCGTTTCTTTGTGCAGGTGTCGCCGGTTACGCATGCGCAGTCTTCATTTCCCGTTTTCTCATAGAAAATATAGCATGCTGTGTCCGTTCGCTTTTTCACTTAGTAATATGTTTTGGAGATCCTTCTACATCAGTACACAGATTGCTTTTCTACAGTGTTTACTGCTGCATAATATTCTGTCATATTGCTATACCGTGGTTTATTTCATCAGTTTCCCTATTGATGGGCATTGGGGTTGATTCAAGTCTTTTCCTGTTATAAACAGGGCTGCAGTGAAGAGCCTTTCCCTGCGCAATTGAAATTCATCTCCATGTCAAATCACAACGGGTACATTAACTATCAGTTTAATACCCAGTATGGAGATTTTTATCTTTGTGAGAAATTTTACACAACATAGCATCAGAGAAGGTAGAGAATATTGTGTGTATAGAATATTTCCTATACATTATGGCACAGGTAAAAATAGATTAGAATATGTCTGCACATACATAAATAATTTTGATAGCATCTCCGTCAGAGTTTTTAAATAAATTTTTACCCGGCATCCATATGCCATTTTTAAAAGCAATTTGATTTTTCTTAGTAATTTCCAGTGAGGATATAATTTTCAACTAGCATTTTTTGTTCCCAACACTGAATTTTTTCTGTGTCTTTGACATTTTTTTTGGAGGACAGTATAGTGATGAATATTTAGGAAGTAATTAAGAGAGTTAGGTTTATGACAAACCAAAATAAATGCTATCAGTGTGAACCATGAGGATTTTAAAAAATGGCCAGGGTCTTCATGTTTAGTAATGGCACAGCTTGTCACAGACTAGCCTACCCACTGAGAATAACTAGAAGCACTAGACAAAATATTAAAAAAAATAAATTTGTGCTTCTGGAAATAGGGAGTACACATAATTTCCCTGTTTTCTTTGCTGCGTACAGCTAAAACCCTTGTACCTTGTAATGTACAAAGCGAATCTGCAAAGGGAGAGAAGAAAGCAGATTAGGTAGGGACCTGAGGATGTGAGGAACAACCCAGTGGTCGTGCATGATCACAGCTGAAATACAGAGAAACTTCTGGAACTTGATTTAAAAATAAAGCTATAAAAACCTATAGCTTACATTATCATACTCAATGGTGAAAAACTTAATGGGAACAAAAATGTGCACTATCACCACTGCTACTTAGCGTAGTACTGGAAGTTCTAGTCAGCACGGTAAGGCAAAAAAAAAAAAGAGGAAATAAAAAGCATGTAGGTAAAGGAAAGGAAATAAATATAAAACTCCCTATTTCGGATACCATGTACAAAGCACCAAGGAATCTACAGAAATTTCCCAGAACTACAAGGTGTGTTCAGCGAGGTTGTATGATTCAGCATCAACTCAAACAAATCAGTTAGATTTATATAATACCATTTATAGTCCTTCAACAAAAAAATGAAATACTTGAGTATATATTTAACAAAATATACGTAGGACTTGTTTGCTGCAAACTGATGAAAGAAATGAAAGATGACCTAAATAAATCGAGAGACATACCATGTTCATGAATTGAAAGACTCAGCATACTAATGATGTCCACTCTCCCCTAATTGATACAATTTTAACACAATTAGTATCAAAACCTTAGTAAAATTTTTTGTGATTATAGGCAAGATTATTCTGAGCTATATATAGAAAGGCAGAGGAACTGGAAGAGCTAAAGCAATTTTGAAAATGAATAAAGTAGGAGAGATTATTCTACCTGATTTTAAGACTTACTGTATAACTATAGTAATCAAGACTGTGTCTTCTTATTTATTAGAAAGAAGGACACATGGATCAGTGAAACAAAATAGAGAAACCAGATATAGTCCCACACAAATGTGCCCAACTGACTTAATAAGGGTGTGAGAACAATTCAATGGAAGGAGGATGGGCTTTTCAAACAAAGGTGCTGGCAGTTAGACATCCATCGACAAAATAATGAACTCGACCTAAACCTTACATAATACACAAAAATTTATTCTGAAGGATCACTGCTTGAAATGCAAAATGATAAAAAATTTTGACAAAAATGTAGAAAGTCTCTGGGACCTACAGTTTGGTGAAGAGTTCTTAGATATAATACCAACAACTTTATTCAGAAAAGAAATAATCAAGAAATTAGTGTTCATCAAAATTAAAACCACTCTGTAGTGCTTCTCTTCCTTGGACATTTGCTGATTTGTACGAGACTTAGGCCCTGAGTTCGCCATAAAGCTACAGATAAGAAGTATCACCTTTCACTGATTTCATGGCAGCTGCAGAAGTAAAAAATAGAGGTCAAGGGTGGCTGGGGAACTCAGATCTCTTAAACAATCAAATTGAAATTCTAGAGCTGAAGAAAATAACCAAAAGTTAAAATCTCAGTAGATGGGTTTAAAGAACATATTTGACACAGCAGAAGAGAAAATTGATGAATTGAAGACTGGTTATCAGAAAAAAATTAACTGAAGAACGGGGAGAAGAAAACATGAGAAATACAGAAAAGTGTCTAAACACATCTGAGCCACAAGGGAATGCATACATGTAATCCAGTTCCCAGGAGAAGAGCGGTTAAAGCGTTATTCAGTAAAGAATCAGTATTTGAAAAATTACTTACAGAGAAATTTCCAAAACTGGTGAGAGACATGATTTAAGATAGAATCAAGGAGCTCTGCTTGCTCTAAGTAAGATAAATACAAAGAACCAAACATAAGTCCATCATAGTAAAATCATTTTATTTTACTATGAAATAGAGACAATAAAATAAAAGAAAAAGAGACAATTTTTTTAAATTGCCAAAGGGAAAATTACCTCCAATGAAGAACAGTGAGACAGACAATCAACTATTAAAATTAGTATTTGCTGGCTATAAAGCGTGAAGAAAAGGTGGAAGTCAGAAGACATATCCAGAGTGCTGAAAGAGAATCACTCTCACAGTGAAGTTTACACAACAAAAACATTCTCGTAAAAGGTAGGCAAAGCTAAATTGTCGTGAGAATACATAGAACAGTGGTTGTTTGAGGCTTTTAGTTAATGCAGGGATGCTTGGCTGATGGAAACCAGGAACCTTTTGGGGAGATGGAAGTGTTCTGTTCCTTGATTGTGGTGGAGGGTTTTTAAAACTCATCAAATTGTGTGCTTCACACAGAAGCAGTTTGCGGTTCAGAAATTACATTCCAATAAAGTTGACTTAAAAATTGAAGGTAGATTTCTGCTTTCGGCTAAGATTAAGAGAGGAGGGACTTGATTTACCCTCTCATCTGAAACCATTTAGAAACGATACAAAACAATGATACAGTGATTTTTATGACATTGGACATCGGACCCCGAAAGACGGTGATCTCTGGGAGGTGGGGCACCCAGCTGAAGCCCAGGGGTGTCCCTGAGGTGGGACTGAGATGTGAGGCCAGTGGGGTTTGGGTTCACAGAGCTGAGTACTGACAAGTACTTGGTGGAGTGCTGCCTCCACTTGAGCAAACTACCTAAGGCCAGGGTAAGACTCACCTGAAAGGTCGTGGAGGGCAGATCCTCAGGAACTGCTCCCACCAGGCAGACTGGAGAATCTCCGAGGTCACATGGCCTGGGGCCCAGTCTCTGAATGGTTTTGCTGCAGTAGTGGGGGAAAACTAGCCTCAAATTCAACTCTGCCCTGGTATGACCTAACAGCACGAAATGAAAGGATCAAACTATCTCCAAAGTGGGAACTGCTGTACAATGAAACACTTCATAGTGACTGTTTCGAATTTCTAGGTTACATCAGGCAGTTTGGTTGGCTGTGTAAGAACGGTAAGAGCTGGGTTGTTCTCACGGTCTGTGCCGCCCCAGTGGCCTTGCTGTGGCTGGGACGCCAGCGGGGAAGAGATGAGAAGGCAGCACTTCTCGAGCTGTCCCTGAGCACTTGGTGATTCTCGTGGTTTCCACCAGGAGGGGACTCCGACTTCGAGTCCATCCTTCCGGGGACTCGGGGCTGTGTAAGTCAGATTGCAGTTGCTGTTTCTTTGATTTGGTGTTAAAGTGCCTTTTTTATTTGAAAGGGAGAGCAGCTTTATGTTGTGTCTGTTCCCTGCTGTGGGAGTCCACGTCACTTTTGACAGGTGTTGAAAACACTTTGCTTTGTTGAGATTCACCTTCGTCTCAAATATAACCTTAGTCTAAAAATCAGGTAGAATAATTTCCCCCACTTTATTCTCTCTAAAAATTCTTGTAGCTGTTCTAGCTCCTCTGCCTTTCCTTATAAATTTCAGAATAATCTTGTCTATAATTTGTCTATAATAACAAAAATCATCCCTTTTTCTAATACAAACATTTGTTGAGTGTCCAGACACTTCCCTCAATGCTCCAGGTGAGTGGTTGACGGGCAGGCATGGAATTGCATAGCGTGACCCCAAGATTTCCCGAAGCAAAGCCCTGGAGTGTAGACAAACCCGTCCTGCTCCCAAGGTGGCTTCTGGTGCCATCGCAGCTCTATCTGGAGCCTTGCACGAAAGTGTTGTATGTCCACAAACATGAGCCCAGACAGGTGTGCGTCTGTGTGTCTCAAAAACCCCAAACATTAGCTCTAATTCCACTTACATTTGTGCTTTCCCCTGAAATGTTCCTTATTACATTTACGTAACTCCTCCTTAACAACTTCTCATATTCTGGCAGGGAATGCTGTTGCTAGCTGAGGATTCTAGGAGCCCGAGTTCAGAGAATGCCACCTACCTTGATTTAATTGCAGGAGAAACTCAGGATGCCGTCATGTTGTCACCTTAGAGGATGGAGCAGTGACATTTGGCACAGTTTCAAAACAGGAAATTTGACATTCTAAGAAATGTCCTTATCTCCTCTCAAAGAAGCCTTCCTTTCACCACCAGCAAAAAATGTTCTTCTCCCGTCTGCAGGTGGAGTTCTCTAGACTATGGCAAATCAGCAAACAAAACAGCACTTAGTCTCATTGTCCTTGGATTCTGCCTCTCCAGTGGTTGTGGGGAAGTTTCCTTCCTTATCTTCTCTCCTCTGAACTCTCCCCCCCCTTTCTCTTTTCTTTTTTATAAGTGATTCCTTTAGAATGTTGCACAGTGAAATCTTAGGCCTTTATCTAAGAAGTTTTAAAAAGCCAGCCACAAATCCAGTGTCACTGATGCTTTCTATTGAACAGGGCGACTTTTGTCTTCCATTGTCGCAGGAGAAGGCTGATCTGGGAGGCGCAGAGCCGAACAGCAGATGACTCGGGGCCCCTTCCTTTCTCTGGGTTGCCTCATCTCCAGGGCCCCCCTGCAGGGAGAGAGCAAGGGTCTGGCTGGGTTGAGGACTTCCTTTGTGTGGTACAGGCAGAGCTGGCCACTACTTTCTTACTCGTTGAGACCTGATAGGGTACTCCGTGTAATTCTAATGCGGGGATGAAATCTCTACCTGTGGGAGTTCTGCTCTAAGCATTCACCACACTCACACGTTTGGAGCAGGCCGGCTGAGATAAGGCTGAAATGTCGGTGGTGTGCGGTGGGTTTTACTCTGAATTCTTCTGATTGGTTTTTCCTGCAAGTGGTATGTAAAATGACTGGGTCCTGAATGTTTCTGTTAATGATCACAATGGAGCGGCAGTAACGTACGGTTGTATGCTATTTTAAAAATATTCCAATATATCAGTATATCCAGTTATTTGCTAGTTTTAACCGTGGAATTTTACCTCCTGCTCCCTGGAGCAGGCCGGGTAGATACAGAACTTCTGGGCAGCCCTCAGGTCCACAGGTCATGTAAAGGCTGCTGAGCCACCTGGTCAACTAGGAAGCAGGCAGTGGAGGGGAGGCAAGAAAGATCCCCACCGTGCCTTGACGTGTTCTGTGTTATCACTATTCGTAAACATGTGATTTGAAAGGTTAAAAAGAGTTGTTCAGGTTCACAGTCCCTTGTATAAAATGTGAAGAGCTGAATACATTTCAGAATTCAGAAATGTCCAGGTTTTAGCAGGGTAATAAAATGCACATAACATATAGTAATGTTCCCAGTGGGATCAGGGACAGCACCCCACAATCAAACACATTAATATTTCCTCAGGGGCAAAAAAGGAATATTTACACAAAGAGGAATAAATTAAAAGTATTTGTGTCAGCTCCTGTCACGTTTTGCTGCTAAATATGTTTGCTTTAAACTTGGTTTTTACCTTTCAACTTTCGGGCTGCGAGTAAGGGGTTGTGGATGTGTGTTGCGTTAGTAGAAGAGGAGCAGGACACGCCGCCTCGAGGCCTGGTGTACTCAGCAAGGCCGGGTCACAGGGCTGGCCCTTGTGACTGAGTGGCTCTCCCTACTGGCTGCTTTCTCCTCCATTCTCTTTGCTGTTCTGTCAGACAGGAGTGATACTTGCTTTATGGGCTGTTGTAAGGGTAAGCTAATGTTAAACAGGAACACAGTGATTGACAGGTAGTGAGTGTTCATTAAATGCTAGCGATTCCAATTTTGCCTAGTCCCTCCCCCTGTCCGTTTTCGAGATGAAAATGTACTGGAGCGTCGGTGGCGGTGCCTCTGGGGGAAGGGGCCTCAGGTGTGTGGGTGGCCCTGGTTTCACTGCAGAATCAAAAACTCCAAATTTTTGTATGGAAAACTCATTTCTTCTTAAATAACTAATACCACCTTAAAATTGGTTTGCAAAATGATTAGACTTTTCAGTGCTGAATAAATGTTTTGATTAACATATTTAAATCTCCTGAATGCTTCATTATAACTGTATCTGTGGAAGGAATATTTATCCCTCACTGATATGCGTTTATGAGGCCCTCTTACAGTTTCTATCCAGTCTCTCGTCTTTTAGAAAAATATTTGAAAAGGGCATGGTCTATGATGCTAGCACTCTAACAAAGATATTACTGAGATTTATACTTTAATATATTGGAAAAATAGCATTGGAAGATGTCTTTCCAATTTTACAAAAAAAAAAAACTGCAAGGACATTAGTGAGCTTTGTAGGGCAAAACAATTTATTTTAAAGTATCTTTTGTAAAGTAAGCTTGTGCTTATAAATTTGTAAAGGCCATCCTTCTAAAAGTTGGGGCAGGGGTTGGGGAGATCATTGAGAAAGAATTGCCTTTTGTTTATAGCCTTATCTTGTACTTTGTAATCCATCAGCAAAAATTCCCTTCAAGTATCAACATCTGTTCTAATGATGCATGATCTTCACACGCTGGAGATTTTATTTTTCTGGCCTTTTCTCGTGATTCATGAAGGCTTATAATTACAGATGCTTGCTCTACTGTATTGTTTGGAATAGAGACAGAAGAATTAAAGCAGAAGGTTTTCAAGAGACTAGAGATGTTAGCTCTTTGGTGGGCATTTGCTCTGCAGGACTTAGTAGCTCTTAAGTGGACCAAAGTGGATCAGCCTGTTTATTTGTATTGTGCTACCTGCCTTCACAGCTAAACTATCAGCAAAAAGTCGGCATCATGTACTGCAAAGCTGGACAGAGCACAGAAGAAGAGATGTACAACAATGAATCAGCCGGCCCAGCCTTTGAAGAATTCCTTCAGCTGTTGGGAGAACGTGTTCGGCTCAAAGGATTTGAGAAGTATCGTGCACAGCTTGACACCAAAAGTAAGAAATACTTACCCCCTCACACACACACACACACTGGGTTTATTTTCCTCCTGCTGTGTTGATGTTCACCTGCTAAATTGCGCATAAAACAACACTGCCACTTGTTGCAGAAAGCTCCTAGTGATGGAGGAGAGGAAGCCAGAGAGGGAGGGATGTGGCTGCAGAACAAGCAAAGACCATAATCAAAGTGGTGAGGGGCAGACTGAAAAACAGTGTTGTCAGAGGTGTGGATGGAATAGAGCAGTGGGTGCGGATCTGCTTCTTGGACAGTGTGGCGTAAATCTCACTGTATGTAGCTGGATGTTAAAGTGATTAAAAACTCTAGCAACTTATGACTGTCTGGTCATAAGCCCTAGATTTTTCAACGTGCATTAATTCATTTCATAAACCTCATGTTTCTCTTTGAGTCAACCTTTGCATAGTTTTTCTTATTCATTTTTGTATTCTTTTAATATCTAGGAAGGTTTGGTTTGCTCATTTTCTGTTATTATTGTCCATCATCAAATCTCTAAGAAAATAGGCTTCTTAGAGTCAGTGTTAGTTTGGCTCATAAAATGTGTTGATTAAAAGCACAATAATGAAGCAGTCTGTTTACTTACTGCTCACGAGCACACAGGGCTGCCCACGCTCACTCCCCAAGTCATTAATAAAATAGTTAATTCACAGGTACCTGTTTTGACCAGAGGATGTGGACTCCTGCTGCATGGCTGTATGGAAGCAGTTTTAAGATCTGTCTCCAGATCCATCCATTGACATCTTCGACCTTTTTCTTTGAGAGGGTCTTTGGATTCGCACATCTGTATTGCAGTCTGTAGTAATCTCTCTGATTTTCTGCACAGGAAATTAAATAAGAAGTTGAGTCATGAAAACAGAAAAGCATTCATAAACTACTGCAGGGAAGAATTTCCTGTTGCCATGGTTTTGCTGTTGCCGACTTGGAAACAACATGCTAGGGAGACTATTAAAACCCATAGATAGCCTAGACCCTAAAATATTATTTTAACATTCCATGCTCTGCTTGCAACTGCACACAAATTTAAATCTCAAGATGTCCTTTAAATCTCAGTTTGTCCTTAAACTCCGTTTGTCCAGGTCTTCCAACATGTACTCTGCACAGGCCATGCACGTTGCCCAGTTCGTTGTGTTCTGTGAGTTCTCATCCCCACCGAGAGCTATTGAATGGGTCGGGGAGAGAATGCAATAAGCACCCTGATTCTGGAAATGAATGGCCACGCTGGGAGTCGATACGATTATCTATTATTTGTGTGTTTACACATTCCCAGCCCCCTCTTGATGATGAAAAACAACGTGAGAAATGTATAGCAAGGCCACACTTAGCACTGTGGCATCGAGTAAGGTAGCAGAATAAGCAAAATAATTATTCTGTGGGCGTTTTGCCCCAATAGCGCAGTGACTGTAAAGGCTAGAGGGGGGTGAAGCCTGGACGGCACAGGTTTCTAGGTGTGTATCACACTCAGCAGGGAGTGGGTCCTTTTCACTAAATTGCTCTCTTTTAAGGTTCCTTGTGACCTTTCGGAGCAAAGCTTTGGAGAAGAGCTCATAGTTTTCTGTTCCTTCAGAGTGCCGAGTTTCCTAAAGTGAGTGAAAAGTAGGAAAGTGTTTTTATTCTAAAGCCCTGAAAAAGACAGTATGTATATTTATCTCTTACTCCAAGCCAATAGGGTCACAAACTAGAGGGGACCATTAGCCTCATCATTTAAACAGGTGTTAAATGATAGCAGACCACAGAAATAGGGACCAGCCAGCCTCCGCACACCCCAGCAGCCCCTTACTGGCCACGGCACACCCAGAGATGAGATGAGGCTTTGCTCCGTGTGCTGTGAAGTAATATTGCCACCGGTCATCTAACTTCATTTTGTGTCAAGAAACTTTTCTTTCAGTGTAATCCTTAAAAAGAGAAATGCTTCCCAGAACAAGCATTCCTGGAGAATGAGAACATCTCCATGTGACATTGTAGAGGTCACTTGGATCTCTGAATTTGTCGTTTTTATCAAAACATTATTTGTCAACCTTCATTTCTCTATTTCTTCTGCCTCCCCTTCCCTTAATGTTTAACTGGTTTTCTGTCTTTGTTTGCATAATTCCCATTAATATATATTCAGATTCACTGTGTTTTTCTTTTCTTCCACAGTGTCTTAATCTGCTGTTAATCCAATTCAATGAAATTTTCACTTAGAATATTGTAATTTTCAGTTACTTTTGATTCTCTTTTCTTATATTTTTCCTTTTTCTGTTCATTAGGTTCACGTTGTCCTTTAAGTCCCTGAACATGTTTATAATAGCTGCTTTCAAAGTCTTCATGAGCTAATTCCATCATCTCTGTCATTTGGAATATTCTCCTGCTTTTGAGTTACATTTTTCTGCCTCACATGTGTGCTTATTTTTGATTGGATAGTGAACATTGTAAATATAAATGTTTAACTGTAGACTGTATGGATTTTGTTATCTTCTTTAAAGAGTGTTGAGTTTTGTTCTGGTAGGCAGTTAAATTACTTACAGAACAGCCCGCTCTTTATGAATCTTGTTCTTAAGCTTCATTGAAGCATACCTAGAGGAGAGGAGAGCAGCCTCTCCTCTCTGACTCATTTAGCTCTACTGCTAAGGCAGGACTTTTCTTGAGCATGAATACCTGCATATCCAATGAGGTATCTCTGCTCTGGCCATCCCCATGTGAACTGTGAGAATTGTTTGGCGTACAATTCTCTGGTAGCGGTTTGTTCACTAATAGTTTTTCTTTGCATTGCTTTGGAATATCATTCTATGTATATACAGTTTAATATGCAGCCTGAATATTGTGGGGGACCCCTGTGCAGATTTGAACCTCGTCCTCCTCGTTAGTGCTATACAAAGCAGGTATCGGCCACCACAGGCTTCCTACGCACCAGTCTATTTCGGCTCCCCCCGTCAAAGCCCTGCTCCGTGCCATAGTTCCAAAAGTACCTCCAGGTTTAAAGCCAGGGAGAATCAT